>JARQOD010000006.1:30632557-30812806 GCA_033576555.1 Oophaga sylvatica
ACGTTTATGGTTGTGGCCAAAAAGTTCAATTTTGGTCTCATCACTCCAAATTACCTTGTTCCAGAAGTTTTGAGGCTTGTCTCTGTGCTGGTTTGCGTATTGAAGGTGAGATTATATATTATCTATTATCTATCGATATATCTATCTATTATCGATCTATTATCTATGTATTATCTGTTATCTATTATCAATATATTTATCTTCTCTGATTTCCTCTCATTTCTATTTGTTACGTCAACCTAACATACTGTACTGTAGCTATTCTTTCATTATCAACTACTCTTCACTGTTAGGTCACTATGCAGCATGAGCAAGGACAAAGTGAGGAATCTACTGAACAAGTGTGTCCACCACTGACGAAGGTCCCACAGTCCAGCTATAGAAGGAACAGTATGGCAGGACTATTTCAAATGATATTATGTATTTACAAAAACTGCACACTATTTTTAACAGATGTTTATTATGAATACGGTGATTTTCCCTTCTATTGAGTTTTAAACAATAGTTTTTTGAGACAACTCCTTTTTTTAACGTCTTCACAACTGAGCCTGATTTCACCTTCCTGACTTTTTCAATTCAAGCCAGTGTCACTTTATGAGATAATAACTTTGGAACACATTAACATATCTCAGTGATTCTGAGAACGGTTTTTTCGTAGCCTGTTGTACTTCATCTCAGCTGTAAATTTTGGTTGATATGATTTGCATTTATTTATGAAAATATTGAAAATTTGACAAAAAATTTGAAAATTTTTAACTTTTCAGACTTTTAGTTTTTATGCCCTTAAACCTGATACCACACAAAATAGTTAATAAATAACATTTCCCATATGTCTACTTTACTTCAGCATCATTTTAAAGCATCTTTTTTTGTTGGGAAGTTAGAAGGGTTAAAAGTTTATCAACAATTTCTCATTTTCCGACAAAAGTTACAAAACAAATTTTTTTATTGACCACATCAATGCAGTGACTTTGAGAGGCCTATATGACAGAAAATACCTAAAAGCGACACCATTTAAAAAATTGCAAACCTCAAAGTGCTCAAAACCGCATTCAAAAAGTTTATTAACTCTTTATTGGCATCACAGAAATTACAGCAATATGGAAGGAAAAGAAGAAAATTTTACTTTGTCCCACAAAAGTATGAGTTCTGCCCCATATTCTGCATTTCTAGAAGGGTAACAGGAGAAAATGGACCATATAGTTTCTCCTGATTATGCCGATACCCCATATTTGGTGGCAAACCAATGTTTTGAGCGCATGGCAGGGCTCAGAAAGGAAGGAGCAACATTTGACTTTTGGAATGCAAAATTGGCTTGAAAAGATAATGGATGCCATGCCATGTTTGCAGAGCCCCTGATATGCATAAACAGTGGAAATCCCACACAAGTATGCCATTTTGTAAACTATAACCCTTAAGGGACTTATTTAGAGGTGTGGCGAGCACCTTGAGTCCACAGGTGCTTCCCATAATTTTAAAACGTTGAGCTGTGAAAATGAAAAAAATACATTTTTCCCACAAAAAATTTTGTTTTAGCCCCAACTTTTTCCTTTTCACAAGGGTAACAGGAGAAAATTGACCATAAAATTTGTTATACAATTTCTCCGGAGTATGCTGATACCCCATATGTTGGGGAAAAACTGCTTTTTGAGCACACATAAATACTCCCATACAAAGTATAAATATAAATTAATAAATTTTTATTAAGGAATGACAAAAAACGAAACAGTTAAAAACAAGGTTAAAAGGTGATAAACTGCAGATATATACAGCTAGAATACAAATGTGTGTAACATAAAATGTTAAACAATAAATGCTATGAATAAAAAAGTTAATCCATGTGGAGAAAAAGTAGTATATATATATTTAAATACAGATATGCTTACAAGTATTAACCACGATAATAATATATACCAAGTGGTACCAAGGGATATTGCTCTTTGAGAAAGACTGTTAAAAGCATGTTATATAAAAAAAACTGTACACAGTTCACATGTGTTCACATTAGGAAGACAATCGTTATAAGGTGCAAGTGCAGTTTGCACCTTATAACTACTGTCCTCCTCCCCTATTTTTCAAAATTCACCTCTCAATGAATTCATGCAGGATGCAGTGATCATATTAACCACATGAGTATTAACACCACGGGTGTGTCACAGAATTTTATACCTTTGAGCAGTGAAGAAAAAAAAATTACATTTTTACCACAAAAATATTGAGCTTCACATTTTACATTTTCATATTGACAAATTGGTAAAAATGGCAACAAAATTTTGCCCACAATTTCTGCTGAATGTGGCAATACCCCATATGTGGCTGTACAGTACTGCTTAGCCATACGGCGAGACTCGGGGGGGACGGCGAGCTATTTGACTCTTGGAAAACAAATTATCTTAGAATAGTTTGCAGACTCCATATACAGAGCCTTAAGTGCCAGAAGAGCAGAATCCACCCTAAAGTGATTACAATTTGGAAATTACACCCCTCTGGGAATTTATCTACTAGTGTAGTGACAATTTTGGGTGCTTTCCAGAAACAAACAGCAATGAATATTGCCAAGTGAAAATTGTAAACCTGCCATTGTAGTGCCTGTATACTGTAGTGCCCAATATGTTGTAGTGCCCATTCATTGTGTAGAGTTGTTGCTTCTAAAGACATAAGTTAAGTAGGCTCTCATTGCTAAATAAATGCCAAACATTAATGCTAACTGACTTTTAGGTACACTTTGGGCCTCAGAAGGGAGCGAGGCATTAGGATTTAGGAGTGCAGAATTTATTGGATTTCTTTAGTGGTCAAGGAGCCAATTTCCTTTTCCAGAGCCTTTGTGCTACCAGTAATGTGTAAGCTTGTGCAAGTGGCTTGTGAAAGTATTCACACTATTTTGCTACATTACAACCTGTGTTAAACTATTTAGTGATGATGTATCACACAAATCAGATTGCAAAAATATTTAAAGTTGATGACATGAAGTGAGAAAAAAATAGGCATAAATTAAATGTATGGGATCAAATAACTAAAAATTGGCATGTGCATATGCATTCACCCGTTTTGCGCCTAAAAATTTCTGGTGCAAGCAATTACCTTCATATGTCACATGTTCATTGAAAGGAAGTCCCCCTGTGTGCAATGTAAGTGTCACATGTCTGTCAGTATATACACTTTACCTTTTCTGAAAGCTCATAGAGGCTGCAACACCATTAAGCAAGAGGAACCACTAATCAAACAACACCATGAAGACCAAGGAGATCTCCAAACAAGTCAGTGGTAAAGTTGTTGAGAAGTACAAGTCAGGCTTGAGTTATACAAAAATATCCCAATCTCTAATGATCCCCCGGAGCACCATCAAATTCATTATCATCAAATGGAAAGAACATTATACCATATCAGACCTGCCAAAAAAGAGTCACCCACAGAAATTATCAGCCAAGAAAGGAGGGCATAAATCAGAAAGGCAGCACAGAGATCAAAGGTAAGCCTGAAGGAGCTGCAGATTTCCCAAGCAGAGACTGGAGTATCTGTCCATACGACCATAATAAGCTGAACACTCCATAAAGGTGGTCTTTATGGAAGAGTGGGCAGAAAAAAGCCTTTACCAATACGCAAAATTTTTATGATCGTTTTGAGTTTGTCAAAAGACATGTGGGAGACTCCCCAAATGTTTGGAGAAAGACGCTGTGGTCAGATGAGGCCAAAATTTAGTTTTTTGGCCTCCAAGGTAAACAGTATGTCTGGCGCCAAGTTAACACAGCTCATCACTCCAAGTACACCGTCCCCAAATGGTGAAACATGATGGGGGCAGTATGATGCTGTTGGAATGTTTTTCGGCAACAGGCACAAGGAAAACAACTTAGTCAAGGGGTAGATGGATGGTGCGAAATACAGGGATATTCTTGAGAAAAACCTATTTCAGTCTGTCAGTGATTTGAGACTGGAATTGAGGTTCACCTCCAACAAGATAATGACCCAAAGTATTCTGCTAAAGCAACACTCGAGTGGTTTAAGGGGAAATGTTTAAATGTTTTGGAGTGGCCTAGTCAAAACCCAGAAATAATCCAATTGAATATTTGTTATTAGACTTGAAGATTGCTGTTCACCAGAGGAAACCATCTAACATGAAGAAGCTGGAGCAGTTCTGCCTTGAGGAATGAGCAAACATCCCAGTGGCAAGATGTGGAAAGATCATAGACTTATCTAAAGTGACTTGCAGCTGTAATTACCAGTAAAGGAGGCTCAACAAAGTACTGACTTTAGGGGGGTAAATAGTTATGCAAACTAAAGTTTTCAGTTATTTTTTCCTATTTGTCGTTTGCTTCACAATACAAAGAAAACCAAATGTTCACAATTGTAGACATGTTCTTTACATGAACTGAGGCAAACCTTCAAAAAAAGTGAAATTCCAGGTTGTGAGATAGCAAAACTCAAAAAATGCCAAGGAGGGGAATACTTTCACAAAGCAGTGTATTTTCAGGTGCACTATTCATTTATGGGAAAAAGAAAAAAAACACTCTTGAAGTTAAAAAGTGGTGTAATTGCTTGCTAAATGTCATATTTGTGTAAGGGTATGTGCACACATTTTGTATTTTTTGCCATATTCAGCTTTTTTGCTGTATTTTTGCATGCGCTTTTAAAGCGTTTTTTCCCATCCACTAAAACAGGTGAAAATGCTGCAAATGCGTTGAAAAAATTGACATGCTACAGATTTCAAACTACTTAAAATCAACAAGGAAAAAATGAGCAATATGTTCTCAAGATTTCAGAAAGTTCACTTTGTTGGGACAGTAAAATGCTGCTTGGAAAAAACGGTAAAAATGCAGCAAAAACACGACATGTGAACATACCCTAAAACTATTAGTTCAAGCCATGGGCATTGGTAGGCCTTAGTGCCTTTGATAGGCCCCTGGCTGCTATGGTCACCCTTGGACATCAGAGTATTGCTATTGGTCTACCTTTCACAAACATCTTACTTGCCGAAGTCGCTATGTCATCGCTGTGTCATCAGTGTGCACGTGTGCAGCATGCATTTTATCTGTGCTGCGCAGAAAAAAAGTGAAATTTCTCTGGGTTTTTCACATGGATACACGATCTGTGTGAAAAAAACTGACATGTGCGCACCACCATTGAATACAAAGGCTGTGCGTATGTCCGTATTTGCCGTCCTTAAAAACGTACCGCCTTACAGGCCTTACACTGTATTAGTTTTTGTGCATTCACTGCTCATTAAAATAGTTTAATCTTTAGTGAACTTAGAAGATAATATGTGCTGCTTCAGTGAAAAAGAAAAAAATTAAAAAGCTTTGACTTTTCATTTCATACTGCGAGCTTGTCTATCAAAAACAGTTGCATTTTGCTGAAAAGCTTTGTTCCTTATGAAATGATTGTTTCTTGCTTATGTGCACAATAGGAAAACTCTTAAAATGATTTTTTTGTGCATAAAACTTTTATTTAGAAACTTTTGAAAGAGATGTTGGAAAATATGAAGAATAAAAAAACTACAGTTGTTATATTTATGAGCAATATACAATACATGCATTTAAAGAAGAATGTTAAACTGACCACATCATAGAATAGGTCCTGCAGAAATGTAAAAACCATATTTTTTCTACATTTCATTTCTGTTGTGGAGATACGAGCTTATAAAAGTTATATGTTCATGGGGATATGTTTTGATATTTTGTTTTCGATGGCCAGAGTGTGGGCACTGAGTCTATACCGGCTATACATGGGGCTATGTGTCATTACAAACACTTCTTACAGCTCTTCTTTCACAGCATTGTTAGCTCTGCTCTACTTCCCATTTCTCCACACCAACTGAGGTCTTGGTGATGACACACAGCTCTGCTTCTCTCTCTCTCTTTCCCCACTTGTAATAACAGTAGATGCCAACACGGAGATCAGTTAGGAAGGAGAGCAGCGCTGTGTGTCATTACAAACGCCTCTGCAGTTCTACTCTTACAGCACTGTCAGCTCTGCGCTTCACCTCCCCCCACAGTGACTGCAGTGAGAGAAGAGCTGCATAGGTCTTTGTAATGACATACAGCTCTACTCTGCTCTACTCCCCTTCTTTAATTGTAATAACAGTGGTAGGCGTCAACAAGTCAAGTGAGAAAGAAAAGCAGAGCTGTGTGCCCTTAAAACCACCTTTTTTCACTGCAGTCATTGTGAGCCTATGGGGAGTGGGTGTAGATCATAGCTGACAGTGCTGTGAGAGAATAACTACTAGAGGTGTTTGTAACACAGCCATCTTCCACTCTGCTCCCCAACTAGTAATTACTGTTAATGCCTGCAATGAGATCAACAAGGGGAACAGTGTTCTGACCTTTTCTGGAAGTGATTTTCTTTTCTTCTGAGTAATGCCTCCTGCTTATGACTGTAAAAAGTGAGTTTAGATGTTTTTACTTTAAGGGCTTGTGCACACTTTGTAGATTTGGTGCATTTTTGGTGCGTTTCTGCCATGCAGATTTGCTAGTGACACTTGAAGCTATCCTGATACCACAATGGTGAGAAACCTGAAGTGTCATGCACACATTGAGTATGTTTGACTTGCAGATTTGATGCAGAAAATAATCTGCAGAGTGTCAATTCTTTCTGTTTTTGTCAGCTTTTTTCACCATTGACCTCACTCAAATCAGTCAAAAAACGCAGGGCAGAAATGCACCAAAAATGCAGGCAAAACACATAAACAGAAGCGATTTTGCATTTGCGTTTTTCCTGCCAAGAGATGTAGAAATGGTGCAGAAATTTCTGCATCCATTTACTCAACGTGTGCGCGTATCCTAATGGGGTCAAACATGAGGAATGAGAAGGGGTTCTCCACTTGGACAACCCTTTTAAAGCAACCAATTTCCATCTGCTCTGTTATGACTAATGGTTGTCTTTTAGAAGGTTTGGTTTCCCTTCTCAAGTCTCCGCTCTACGAGTCATAGTGGAGCTCTACCAAGAAGTAGAGAAGTATTACATTGACCTAAATGTCTGCCATATAATACCGCACACCCCCTGTAGAAATGTCTCTTGTTTTAGGGGTTATTGGTAATAAGGCACGACATTGTTTCCAATAGTAAACTACATTGTATTCATCATATACTTTTATAGTGTCAACAGTACATCATTTCCAAGCACAGCATATCCAATTGTACCGGCATGGGGCTACCTAATGGCACATTACTCCCATTCTAAAACCTTTCCATACCTTCTTTTTCTCATTTTATCTAATAAGAACTGTATAGATCAGCAATAGCAGACGCCAAACCAAATGCCACACAGATAAATTCTAAAAAGGGCAGGACCTTCCATTACGAGAATGAAGACAGTTTTAATTCAAAGATCAATATATTTGTTTCCAATCTTCAAGGTCCAGCGTCACTTTAAGAATCAATCCTTTTTATACTAAAATGCTTACAGTTAACTAAATAAAATCTTTTAATGTACATAAGTCATTAAAAGGTTCTTTAAAAAGCACTTGTGTGGGATGGAGGAGCAGCTGTAGAAATGTTCCCATTAAACATCCACTTTGACATTACTTCTTATGGACAAAATGCTTGTTTATGAGAATAAAGGGGTCTATTATAATACGCTGGATGATATAAGAGAACATGACGGGTGGTACATCATTAGAAGGTTCTGCAGGCAGCTGTTATATTTCTATGCAGGTCTCAAGTCATTGTATATACAGTGCCAGACACACCGTTATTTTCCCGATACGGTACAGTATATAATAAAACTTTACCTGCATTCATTAACTCCTTTCAAAATCTTTAAAACATACACAGCCTTAGTAATGTCAAAGTGACCTCAACATATATGGCTTTACATTATAACGGGCGATAACCAATGATAACCATAGCCTGTTTAACAACACACTGCACTGATAAACTTTTCATGGTGTTTAAAGTGTGAAAATAATCCAAAAGTATGCCTTTTTTGGTGAACATGACTGCCATGCAAGAGTTAACATGCAACGTACACAAAATAAGTCATGGCTTTTTAGCAATCGATGGACCAAAATTATCCCTTTTTGGGGAGTAGCCACACGTTTGTTGTTTGGGAAATAAAAGAGCTATATGTTTTTAACAAACCTTCCAAACTGTATCCCTTTTTGGGAGCAGCAATAGGTTTGCTGTATATTATTTGAAGGATCAATGGCTTTTTAACAAGCAATGGAAAAATTATATCTTTTTTAGGAACACCTACAGGTTTGCAGTTTAGAAAATGAAAAAGCAATGGCATTTTTCAAAAAAGCAACTGAAAAATTATCTGCTCTTTTGGAGGAGTTTCAGGTTTATTTATTCTGTGTAGATTATTGTTCCCAGCAGTATTGGTATTGTGTACAATGGAGAGAATGGAGATGTGTGGCTATTGCTAGCGACAGTGGCAGAAACTGTATAGTGTGGAGTATGATGGAAAAGGCAAGGTGATATCCGGCTGTACAGGGCCATCACTGGCAGCAGTACAGCATAGCTATAGAACACAATGGACACACATGAGATGTGTAGCTTTCTACAAGCAGTGGCAGCAATTGCACAATATAGAACAGGGGTCCCCAATCTTTGTTTGATTAGCAACATGTGACTCACAGGCTCATGATGTGTGCCTCAGAGAGCCATGAAAAACAAATACAGTCTCCATCCCAACAAAGCCAGGCACTCTTTGTATGTAGGTGTTGGGAGAGATAGAAGTTGGCTGAAGTCTGGGCCAAAAAATCGTTTATCTGACAGCTAGCTCTTCTGTATGGGGCACCTTAAGGCTGGTTCTCACATAGCGATACACCAGCGATCCCGACAACGATCAGCTGGTGTATCGCTGCATTGTCGCTGCTGAGCTGCCAAACAGGCAGCTCAGGCAGCGATCAGCACAGGGACACTGCAGGGAAACATCGCTTAGTTACCCGCAGTGTACCTTGGATACCAGCGCCCTGATGCAGGGAGCTGGTAACCAAGGTACACATCGCGTTTCCAGGCGCTGCGTGGTGCCTGGAAACCCGGTGTGTACCTTGGTTACCAGCTTCCTGCTTCAGGGAGCTGGTATCCAAGGTACACAGCGGGTTTCTAGGCACAGCCCCGCTGTGTACCTTGGTTATCAGCGGATCGCTGGTCTCCCGCCTGTCACACGCAGCGATGCGTGCCTGTCAGCGGGAGACCAGCGATCAAAAAAATGTCCTGGCCTTTCAGCGACGATCAGCGATACCCGGCAGGGGGGCTGATCGTCGCTGAATGTCACACACAGCGATATCGCTGGGGACATCGCTGCTGCGTCACAAAACTAGTGACTCAGCAGCGATCTCGCTAGCAAGATCGCTGTGTGAGACTGGGGCTTTAAAGACAGCTCTATAGTTTACCTTCCCATATTCCCATACTAATAGAATGGCATTTAACATAGAGAAATGCAAGATTCTACATCTGGGCAAGAAACATGAAAAGGACATCTACAGAATGGGAGGAATAGAACTAAGCAACAGCACGTGTGAAAAAGACTTGGGTATACTAATAGATCACAGACTGCACGTGAGTCAACAGTGTGATGCAGCAGCAAAAAAGACAATAAACATGGAAGAGCACAGCATGAGACGCACCAGGTGGTTGATTTGGGATGTTACAATGAAAGGTGGGGGGATTAGCCTCTCAACCGGAGACTTTGTGCACTGTACTCCTGCTCTGTAGCTCTGGGATCGCTCCTGTTTTGTGCTTCCTGGTCTGGTCACATGGGCCCAAGATCCAGTCACGTGATACCACTTCACAGGATGTGACGTCACCGTAGGTCCTGTTGCCTGGATATGAACTCTATATCTCCAAGCTGCTCCCGCCACAATGCCTCAAGGGGAATGTCAATGTTTTTTGGAAAAAATATATATTGTGGTCAATTTAAGGAGCGCTATGGCTATAGAGCACACTGCAATGGTTTAGTGGTAAACAAACCTTTTATTAGACCACTATGCATTTCGGCAGCGGACCGCTACCTTCCTTAGGTGGATTCCTCTGATCTTCCCAGGGTGAACGTCATATTGTTAAAACACGCCCCCTGATTTTCTATTGGCTCCCCGTATGCAATCCTTCCACAACAACCCTGGGTCATTTAAACCGGATCACGTCTTTTTCTCTCAGTGCTCTTAGTCTGAGTGGTGGATACCGTAGACTCTCACCTGACGCTGCCACATATGATTCTGCCACTTCCAGACTGTATGATATCCATTGAGTTACTTGCTTATGTCTCTATAGTTATTGCTTTTAACCCTGTAAGAGGAGTGCAAGTAGACTCTTTTCTCTCACCAGTCTTGGTTTAACTAGGAGGGCTTTCTTCTGTTGTAAGTCTGGTATCTGCTTCCTCCTATCCATAGTACATGTGCATGGTATAATAAGGGATGGATTCCTTTTGCTCCATTTACTAAGATAGTATACCCTGTTGTTGTATCCCTATACTTACCTTGATCTGTTGTTGTTCTTTCTTCCTTTTTTTAAGAATTTCACTTTTAAAAATAATTGATCTAAAACTTACATTACAATTTTTTGCTCTGAGATATTTTTTCAAATCATACTATACACGTGTTTAATGGGATTTCGTCCAAGCGGATGATATGATTTGTATCCATACACTATATTCCTTTCTGCAATAGAGTGACATGAATATAAGATGTTTTCTTAATTTTGTTCTATGATAATTATTGTATATTTTGTTATATGTTTTTCTTTATACAGACTGATGAAGGTCTAGTTTTGATCGAAACAATTCTTTATTTTGTCTGGAATTTCCTGCAATAAAAAATATAATTTTAGTTGAATACATCAATACGAGTGCCAAGTTTCTTTACATCACAACTGAGGGCTTTGGGTCCTACTTGAGCACCGTTATCTCCAGAAGTGCCGTTTTTAATATCACATGGACAGAAATCTGTCTGAGATGGCATCGAGCAGGGGTTGGACACGATGACATTTGAGGTCCCTTCCAACTCTAACATTAAGGCTAAGTGCACACGTTCAGGAATGTTTGCAGAATATTCCTGAGCAAAACCGGACTTTTTTCGCGGCAAAAACGCGGATTTTGCTCGTTTTTGGTGCGGTTTTTGCGCGGTTTTGACGCGTTTTTACCGTGATTTTTTCCTGAACTTTCTAGGTCAATAATAAAGCGGGAAAAACGCTAGAAATCCGCAAAATTAATGGACATGTTGCTAGATTTTCCGCGATGCGTTTTTTTGTGGAAAAAAACGCACCATGTGCACAAAAATTGCGGAATTCATTCTAAATGATAGGATGCTTAATTCATGCGTTTTTGACACGTTTTTTCCCGCGAAAAAACGCGAAAAAAATGCAAATAATCCTGAACGTGTGCACTTAGCCTATATGATTCTATTATTCTAAGATTTCTAAAAACGAATAGGGCATATTGAATAAGATAGAAAACTAGTAAAAAATACTTTTGGGATTAATATATTATGATATATTGTCTGACAGTAGCAACTACAGTTAAGCGGATGAGCCAAAATTTGAATTTGCCTTGTTTGCGCGTTTTTTTTCCCAGGAAATTCGATTTGCGGGAAAGTAATTCTCTATGGACCTCTGATCATATTAAATGTAATAAAGTAAGTATAAAGTAAGTATAAGCAATTTTTTTTTATGACCCTTAATGGTTTAGAAAAATGGTGGCCAGCCTTTCCACAATGTATATGGAAGTGAGTTACCAAAAAATCTAAAATTTTGGCAAATAAAGAGTTTTGTAAAATTCAAGTATAATTCTATCCACTTTATTAATTTATTTTCTCATCTCTAGTAGCAACCTGTAATCCACAGTTGGTATAAAATAAAAATATAGTTTACTTTGTATTGCCCTCATTTCACTGGAATTAAATCTTGTCCATAACTGTTTTCATCAGGCACCAGCTCCAGGAGCTAAGATTCAGGTCTGGGTGTGATAGACGCCTGATAAGTCTAAATTCAGTATATTGAGAGAGGGGCTTAGTAATATCAGACATACAATCTGCACTGTCTGATGTAATTCTAGATGGCAAATATCTGTTCAGACTTCAATTCTATCAGAATCAGCACAACATCTGACACTTAATACTTGCAGAGTTATGTCTAGATTCTCGTCAAATCCTTTGGTTGCATTACTATCTATGCGAGACCATACAATTCTATAATGGTAACTTTGGTATCATACTCGTAAAATGTGACTGGTGGTTTAATTGATCTAATCAATCAAAGGATCGTGTATGTTGTGGAAATACTTGTAGGGCAATTCTTCCTACATTGCTGCTCAATGATCACTTGGCCGTTTCTATCATTGCCATCCTTAGGTGGTAACATTGCAGCCAAGGGCGTAGCTATAATAGGTGCAGGGGTTGCAATTGCACCCGGGTCCAGGAGACTATAAGGGCCCCAAAGGTCAATTGCACATTAGGAAAAGACTATTACTATTAAAGACCAGTGATAATATTGATAACAATTTTTATTTATATAGCGCCAACATATTCCGCAGCACTTTACAATTAAGTGATAGTTGGAGGCCCTGTTGGGAATTTTGCATTGGAGCCCACAAGCTTCATGTCATGCCACTGATTGCAGCCTGGTCTAAAATTTCTATGAGAGGCTGGCACTATAGGAGCGCTATACATATTTTTCACAGATAGCATTCGTACTGTTATGAATGTGCTAGAGATGGTTTCTGAGCAGAGGCTCCCTCTGGTGGTTACAGACAGTACTGAACCTTTCAGCGAGGAATGGCAATCTGGGTTCACTGACTGGTCTGATATAAGGGAGGTTCCCTCCCATGATGGTTTCCGGTGATCAATTGTTCTTGTCTCAATTGTGGTTCCTGGTTCATTTGGAAGTTTGCTGAGTCTTGCCTGCATCTTCTGCTATCAGATAAGATATTTTCTGCCTTTGTTTTTGTGCTTGCTTTTTGCATTGTTCCCTACACTTCTGTGGAGGTCAGCCAGGTCCCCTCCGGGGGCTTGTGCTCCTCTCAGTTTATCTGAAGCCACTGTTATTTGTTCATTTTCTTTTTCCTGTTTTTTTTCAGTGGCTGCAGCTTGGTTTTGTCCACACTGAGACCTGATTTAGTGGGTGGCGAGATCGTGTGATCTCAGTATTTTTGTAATCAGAATTGTTGGATTTTTGTAGGGTTTTCTGGGTTGCAGAAAGTAATCTCTCCTGTCCTATCCTATTTAGTCAGCTTGTGGCCCCAGCGTTTGCTCATTCTATTTTCTGTCTGTGTTCGTGCTTTCTTCTTGTCTAACCGCCATTACATGTTTGGGGGCTTCCTATTTTCTTTGGGGATCTGCTCCGGGGCAGATAGCTTTCATCTTTCTGCCTTTAGGTGTAGTTATCTCTCAGGCTGTGACGAGGCGTCTAGGATCAACGTAGGAACGCTCCACGGCTACCTCTAGTTGTGTGGTTAGTTTAGGAATCTGCAACCCATTAGTTACCAATATCTCAGGTGTTCGGCTGCCCGGCTGTTGTTCCTGTCCTCCTCAGCTACCTAACATAACATCGTACCTATAATAGTAAATGTGGTCACTCACATGTCAGTGATTTTTCTCCAACCACAATTTTGCGATCTGCACAAAATCTCTGGGACATGTCAGATTTTGATCAGAGTGTTGTAACAAAATTGGCAATGCAAGTCTATGGGTCCATGAAAAAATCAGAAAACACTTGGATGTCGTCAGAGTGTGGTGCGATTTTCACGGACTGTTAGATAAGAAAAAGTGGAGAAACTTTTTTCATGTACAGGAAAAACTGATGAAACCCAGTACCGTTACAGCAGCGTCCGGAGTGGCATATTATCTCTGGTGTCACAGATCACATGAAATTTGTTACAGAGTATGATGATGCTATAACATATCACATTACATAGCATATAGTAGTATAATGAAGGAATTTACATAGTAATATGACAACTTAGCTGTATAAGGCAACAGCATGTGAATAGAAGGATAGGGCGTACCTCCATCAAGAGTAACTCAGGTATCAATAACAGGATGCCACACCTTTTCTGGAGGACATGTATGCAATACAAAAGAGAAGAGACCAAACACAAGATTGGCGTGCACACCTGATGCAATAAAAATACATATAAATCTTTATTTGAAACTGCGACATGCACAAAAAATGATAAAACCATCTAAAAACACACAATCAACATGGTAGTCATAACACAATTCCAAAAATTTATAACATATGACAGCTTATATGTGGAGCTCCACTCACACGTAATAATATGGCCGACAGTGCACTTCAAATAAACAATGTTGTAATTAAATTGTGATGTCGTAGAATAAAAATGCACAATAAAGATATCCTCATAAAAATGCCATATCATAGTCATAAACCATAATAGACATAGACATGCAGTATAAGCATATATGGGACTGCTGAGCCTGAAAGAGCCCATAAATAGTAGCCACATGAACTGAACCCAGAGCAGAGAGAGAGGCATATCTTAGATGGTAAAAGTTAAAGATTACATAGAATGGGAATGCCAGCCCAAGATAGGGGCTAATGAGACATGAGGTGAAAAATCAGTGCACAGAGGCATGCAGTCATGTAGCCCCTTAACACCCTGATAAGGATAAGGGAAGCTGTTATGTTTTGGTAGCTGAGGAGGCAGGAGCAAAAAACTGCATTGGCAGCCTAACACCAGAGAGGTTGGAAACTAATAGGTTGCATTCCCCTAAACTAACCGCACAACTAGAAGCAGTCGTGGAGCATACCTAATGTGGTCCTAGACGCCTCGGCACAGCCGGAGAGATAGCTATCCCTGAAGATGGAAAGAGGAAAGCTAACTACCCTGGAGTAGACCACAAAATAGTAGGAAGCCCCCAAACATATAATGGAGGTTAGAAAAGATGAAAATACGAACACAAACAGAAAATAGATTGAGCAAACTCTGGGGCCCAAAACTGTCTAGATAGGACAGCACAGGAGAGAATACTGTCTGCAACCCAGAAAAACCCTAGGAAAAACTCCAACACTTCTGAATCCAAAAACACTGAGACCACACGGTCTCGACCACCTATATCAGATCTCTGGTGTGGACATGTAGCTACCCAGCAGTAAAATATCACAAGAACTGAGCAAATGAACAAATACAAAAAACGAACGGAGAACAGCCAAAGCCCCCCAAAGGGGACCCGGCTGAAGACAAAAAGCAATGCAACAAAAAGAAAGGAATTCAAATCACAGTAAAAAAAACTGAAAGAGACTTATCTGAAAGCAAGCAGGAGACAGCAGGAAAGCAAGCTGAATTCCAAAATAGACCAGAAAGCATAATTGATCACTGGCGAGGATCATGGGAGGTCAGCTCACTTATATCAGGCCAGTCAGTACCACCTGACAACCACTCGTTATCTGCAGGTGTAGGACTCTTGGTATTCAACATAGGTTCAATACCCTCAGCATCCACAAGAGGGAGCTTCAGCTCCGAAGTCATCTCCAAAACGTTCACAACAGGAAGCATGACTATAGAAATAGCTACCAAGACAGCTCAGGAGGGGATATCCTATAATCAGTCAAATTGAGGACATGCTGCTCAATACTATACTACCGGTGCAATAATGGCTTTATTCAAGTCTCTGGTCTGTGTATAATTTCACACAGACAGGCATTGACAGAAACATCCTGCTCTGCTACTTTCAAACCAACAACTGACACATTCAACCCTTACCTGAAAGCTTAAATGCAAATCACGGACATGGGCCACTTCCAAGACCCTGACTGGAGGGAAAGATCCATCCCACTACCTTCTTACACATCTTTCCAAAAACTAAAACCCATCTCAGGTTTTCCTGAATCAGACTTGGTCAAATAACTTGATCAAGTTCACACTCACTTTTACTTTGCATTGTAACCACAGCTGTGGCTGTAATTACAATGCACTCCAGCAGGTCCTGTAAGTTTCTATACACATCTTGGGGGACACATAATAACCCTCGTATATGATTCCCCTCACTGGCTCACAGTAGCCTTGTGATGTCTCCTGCAGAAGATGAAAAGAAATTCATAGCAAACAGGAAAGAATCATAGAATCATAGAATGGTAGAGTTGGAAGGGACCTCCTAGGCCATCTGGCCTAACCCCCTGCTCAAAGCTGGATTGACTAAACTAAATCATCACAGACAGATGTCTGCCAGCCTCTGTTTGAAGACTTCCATTGAAGGAGAACTCATCACCTCTGGTCGCAGCCTGTTCCACTCATTGATCACCCTAACTGTCAAAAAGTTTTCTCTAATATCTAATCTGTGTCTCCTCCCATTCAGTTTCATCCCATTGCTTCTAGTCTTTCCTTGTGCAAATGAGAATAAAGATGATCCTTCTACAATGTGACAGCCCTTGAGATATTTGTATACAGCTATTAAGTCTCCTCTCAGTCTTCTATTTTGCAAGCTAAACATTCCCAAATCCTGCAACCGTTCCTCATAGGACATGGTTTGCAGACCGGTCACCATTCTGGTAGTTCTTCTCTGAACTTGCTCCAGTTTGTTTATATCTTTTTTAAAATGTGGTGTTCAAAACTGGACACAGTATTCCAGATGAGGTCTGACCAAAGAGGAGTAGAGGGCAATAATGACTTCACGTGATCTAGTCTGTATGCTTCTGTTAATACATCCTAGAATTGTATTTACCTTTTTTGCTGCTGCATCACACTGTTGACTCATGTTCAGTCTGTGACCTATTAGTATACCCAAGTCTTTTTCACATGTGCTGTTGCTTATCCCTATTCCTCCCATTCTGTATATGCTTTTTCATTTTTATTGCCCAGATGTAGTACTTTGCATTTTTCCCTGTTAAAAACCATTCTGTTAGTTGCTGATCACTGCTCCAGTTTATATCTCTTTTTGAATCCTCTCTCTCTCTCTTCTCTAGTATTAGCTATCCTTCCCAGCTTTGTGTCATCAGCAAATTTAATCAGTTTACCCTCAATTCCTTCATCTAAATCATTGATAAAGATGTTGAACAATACAGGGCCCAGGACAGAGCCCTGCGATACTCACTTGAGACATTCTTCCAACTGGATGTGCAGCCATTTACAACCACTCTTTGGGTCCGATCACTAAGCCAGTTATGAATCCACCTAATAGTTGCCTTGTCCATTCCATACTTAATCATTTTTTCAATAAGGATTGTGTGAGATACTTTGTCAAATGCTTTGCTGAAGTCAAGATATACTATATCTACAGCATTTCCCTGATCCACCCAGTCAGTGATTCTGTCATTGAAGGAAATTAAGTTAGTCTGACATGACTTATTAGTTACAAAACCATGCTGACTCTGTTTAATCACTACATTCTTATCCGGGTACTTACATATGTGTTGTTTAATAATTTGTTCAAAGATCTTTCCTGGTATAGAAGTCAGACTCGCCGGCCTATAGTTCCCTGGGTTAAACTTCTTCCCTTTTTGAAGATAGGGACAACATTTGCTCTTCTCCAGTCTTCTGGGACTTCTCCTGTTCTCCAAGAATTTTCAAATATTATGGAGAGTGGTTCAAAAATTTCTTCTGCTATCACCTTCAGTACTCTGGGGTGTAATTCATATGGACCTGGAGACTTGAATTCATTTAGGTTAGCTAAGTGTTTCCTCACTATTTTTCTGTTTATAGATATCCTGGATTCTTCTATTCCCTTAATAGGACAGTGAAGATCAGTTGATGTTACATTTCCTTTCCGAGAGAAAACAGATGCAAAATAGGAATTTAAAAGTTCAGCCTTCTCAACATCCTGTCTTACCATGTCAACATTTTCATCCTGTAAAAATCCTGTAGCATCTTTGAGTTCTCTTTTACTTTTGACATATCCCCAAAATACTTTTTTATTGCTTTTGACGTCTCTTGCAAGCCTTAATTCATTGTAAGATTTAGATAATCTGATTTGTGCCCTGCAGGTTCTGCAGACAGCATTGTATTCTTCTTTAGATATGCCTCCCTCTTTCCATTTGATAAACATTTCTTTCTTCTTTTTTAGCATATGTTTAAGTTCTGTGTTCATCCATCCTGGTTTCCTTAAATGCTTCCTATTCTTCCCTTCTTTCGGAATTGTTAACGATTGTGCTTTGAGAATCTAATTTTTCAAGACATTTTTGTCCTTAAGGATATCCAGCCATTGGATCCCTCCAAATCTCTTTCTGAGTCCTTTAAAATCTGCCTTTCTGAAATCTAACCTTGACTTCTGAGTCTTCACAGGTCTTCCTCCTCTAGTTATCCAAAATTCTAATATAGCATGGTCGCTACCTCCTAGAGTCCCAGCCACTCTTACCTCCTCAACCATTTCCTCCCTGTTTATAAGGATTAGATCCAAGGTAGCAGATCCCCTTGGATCTAATCCTTGGATATGAAAGGATATGGATATGGTGGTCTTGAATTTATTCAGACCAATGGCGTTGGTGGCATCAGTGGTTAACTTTTCTAAGAGGGGAGCAAACCCATTATCAAGCATTTTACAAGGCAATTTAATTCTTACATGTCATACTTTTTTATTATTTTAGATTAGTGGGGTTTTGGACTATTATTGAAAACTGGATTAAACAAATGTCATTTTGTCATGGTTTTCAGTTGGAATTGCCATTCTAGTGTATCAGATAAACTTGATATGGAAATAATCACTAGCTTTAACTCTGCTTTTCTCATCTTATAAACGATTTTACCTTACTACTTCCTATTATGCAGATTGCCGCTACATCTAAGCACATAAGAAATCCCGAGCAACCAGAGTGACACTAATAGGATATTTATAGACATCAAAGGGATGGATGCAAAAATAGGATCATTAACTAGTCTTCCTTAATTTCTAAGGGAGTAATAAAGCATTGTACTGAAACACTTCATTAGCTGCTAAGGTAAGGAACAGGAAAACACTGCCAGCCTGTTAGCCTTGCCTTCAGTTTAATTGTATTTCTTATTCTTGTCCATGGGTAGAAATGAATTCAACGTGAAAGAAAACAGAGCACTTTTAAGATTTCTGCTACATATGTGACATCCGGAGAGGTAAAATGATGTATCAAAATAATGTAATGTAACAACTGAAAGAAATACTCTCCCCTTATCTCTTCTTCCCACAACCACATACAAGACTTCTCCCGTGCCTCCCCTATACTCTGGAATTCTCTACCCCAACACATCAGACTCTCACCTACCATGGAAATCTTCAAAAAGAACCTGAAGACCCACCTCTTCCGACAAGCCTACAACCAGCAGTGATCCTCAGTCTACTGAACCGCCGCACGACCAGTTCTACCTCTCCTAGTGTATCCTCACCCATCCCTGTAGATTGTGAGCCTTCGCGGGCAGAGTCCTCTCTCCTTCTGTACTTATGTGTGTCCTGTATTGCTCATATTTATTGTATTTGTCTACATTCGCCCCCTCTCACATGTAAAGCGCCATGGAATAAATGGCGCTATAAAAATGAATAATAATAATAATAAATACATTACTTAGATGTAATTCACATATGCTTGTTACCTGCTAAGCTTATCTTTATACGTTATGTCTCTATGTATCCTCTATCTTCAATGATGCTCAAGGGGTTGTCTTATGAAGACATCCTTATGCCATATACCCTATTCCAGCATATGAATGTCATAGAGGGTGTCCTTCTCTACAAACTCCACTTGCCAGCCAGAATTAATTATCCTGAGACCTAGCCAGCCCATTATTAGGCTTTGTTGCATGATTAAGGCTTCATCCAGTGTCTTCATCATCTGATGGATCCCATTCTTAATCAACAGGGTATGTTGGATCCAGTTGGTTTCTTTCATTTCTGGATCCAGCCCCATAAAATATTTTCCATTATGAAATGTTCATATTAAGGCACAGAAAACCAAAAATATGATTGGAGATGTGAACGGAACTATGCATGAACAGCCATTGATGACTTGCTCCAGACTTGCTGTGCAATGATATCTGATTGTCACCATTTTCTGCAGCCAAAGGGTTTACTTAATTATCTGCCATTAGAGAAGAGCTGTATATGTGCACTATAATCACTGCCCTACTATTGATCTTGGAGGCAAAATTGCAGTGACCGGTTATTTGGAAGATCTAATCATTCTAAAGGTTTTTCTACACCTGGTTGAACATGCAAAATACATTATTTTTGACAGTAATGATTAAAAGGCAGTGACGACGAATAATGTGAAGATGCCATGTAAAGAACTACACAGAGAGGCTTGGGCTAAAGGATAACTCCGCATAAGAGCTGCAAGGTCAAGTTCAGATGAAGCATTGTCAATAACACTGAGGTTATAATTTAAGATTGAGTTTATGGAAAAGACTAATTCCATTCTCTTTAAGGAAAAGACAATATCCATCCTCCCGCTTCTTGCCGAAACATTTGCTTTGTTTTGTATTTGTGGCTGATATGCAACCAACTTCCATTTGGTGAAAGCTTTGTGTTACGGAAACATTAGGGTAGGCGTAAAAGGGAAGTGCCACAAAATATACATATATAGAGAAATATATATATATTGCATGTTAGCCCATGTATGCAAATGTACTGTATATATTATATATATATATATATATATATATATATATATATATATATATATATAGAGTGGGGAAAATAAGTATTGATTGTGTGGATAGGTGTCTTTTATACAGGTAATGAGTTCAAACACGTGCAATTAATACAGGTAATGAGGGCAGAGTAGTAGGCTTCTTAAAGAAGAACTAACAGGTCCGTGAGAGACAGAATTCTTGCTGGTTGGTAGGTGATCAAATACTTATTTCATGCAATAAAATGCAATTTAATTATTTAGAAATCATACAATGTGATTTTCTGTTTTTTATTCTTAGACTCTGTCTCTCACAGATGAAGTGTACCTATGACAAAAATTAGAGACCTCTCTATTCTTTGTAGGTGGAAAAACTTTCAAAATTGGCAGTGTATCAAATACTTATTTTCCCCACTGTAGCTTCTTCACATAGGAAGAAGCAGGGATCTACCTCCTTTAGGTAGTACCATTGACCCTGTTCTATTCTTGTGTTAAGAAACTATTTGCATATATAATTGCATGACCTCTAAGGGTCCCGTCACACACAGCGATCTTGCCAGCAAGATCGCTGCTGAGTCACTAGTTTTGTGACGCAACAGCGATCTCCCCAGCGATATCGCTGTGTGTGACATTCAGCGACAATCAGCCCCCCTGCCGGGTATCGCTGATCGTCACTGAAAGGCCAGGACATTTTTTTGATCATTGGTCTCCTGCTGGCCAGCGCGCATCGCTGTGTGTGACAGGCGGGAGACCAGCGATCAGAATGTAACCAAGGTACACATTGGGTTTCCAGGCGCCGGGCAGCACCTAGAAAACCCGATCTGTGCGTTGGATACCAGCGCGCTGCTGCAGGGGAGCTGGTAACCAAGGTACACATTGGGTTTCCAGGCACCGCGCAGCGCCTGGAAACCTGATGTGTACCTTGGTTACCAGCTCCTTGCACCAGCGGGCTGTTTTCCAATGTATAAGGGTAACTAAGCGATGTTACCCGCAGTGTCGCTGTCCTGATCGCTGCCTGAGCTGCCTGTTTGGAAGCTCAGCAGCGATCATGTAGCGACACACCAGCGATCCTGACAAGTCCATATCGTTGTTGGGATCGCTGGTGTGTTGCTAGGTGTGACGGGGCCCTAAGTCTCCCTATACCAGTTTGGTGGTCTCTTTAAGAAGAAACATTAGCCCTTAGACTCTCCTTTGAGAGCCTCTCATACAGCCAGCCATCCTCCGACTTTCCACTGATAAGGGATAAGAATCCAAAACATCTATCTATGTTTGGAGATGTTTTTCTTTTGGATAAGATTCTGCATTGACTTTATATCCTAAGTCAAGGTAAGGCTCTATCTATGAAGGGTTGATATTAACTTCTAGGATTGTTACCTCTAAGGCTAAGGCCACAAAATCTAGAAAATTATTCTAATCACACTCTGAGCAGAGTTTGATCATGATTATAGTTTGATCTGATTTTCTCAGATGAGAAAAAGATTTGAAAAAAAAAAATTCTCCATTTTCTCCATTCCGTCAGTCCATGAAATTCAGACTGTACTCGATTTTTTTTTCCACAGACTCATTGACTTGCATGGCCGAGTGTTATCCAATTTTCGTATGAAAATCAGGCATGCAACAGTTTTTTAAATCAGACAGACTAGGTCCAAGGAAAAAAGTTAAGCATGTGCACGGCTCCATAGCAAAACGTTGGTCAGAGTGAGATCCTGATCACACTCAAGTCGAAAACACAGTCCTCTGCAGGAGCCTTTATATCTGACCCTACAGAGCTAGATTTCTTTTCTTTAGCAAAAGAGGCTGTTTGCATATGGAGATTCTTAACAGCACAAATCAAATAATTTGGGTTTCCAGTAAGATTTCACAAAACTTCTGAAATATCGTCGATCAATTCCAAATACATGTCATCTGTGTCTCCATCTAGAGAGTTTAGAGTTCACTGGAAAGTCGCATTAATAATATAGCTGGCCTGTACTTGCTGTACGTCAGGCCACTTATTAAATATCTCCAGATCCTGAAACTTTTATATTTAACAAGAGCTTTAACCCTATCAATCGGAGTGCTTTAAGGGCCCGTCTCACACAACGACCTCGCTAGCGAGATCAGTGCTGAGTCACTAGTTTTGTGACGCAGCAGCGAGCTCCCCAGCGATATCGCTGTGTGTGACATTCAGCGACGATCAGCCCCCCTGCCGGGTATCGCTGATCGTCGCTGAAATGTCAGGACATTTTTTTGATCGCTGGTCTCCCGCTGACAGGCATGCATCGCTGCGTGTGACAGGCAGGAGACCAGCGATCCGCTGGTAACCAAGGTACACAGCGGGTTTCCAGGCGCGGGGCTGTGCCTAGAAACCCGCTGTGTACCTTGGATACCAGCGCCCTGATGCAGGGAGCTGGTAACCAAGGTACACAGTGGGTTTCCAGGCACCGCGCAGCCCTTCAAAGTAATATCTTTCTCATTTTTAGTAAAATTAGAGGGTGCATTAAGCAAAAAGTATATTTTTTAATCTACTTCTTTCCTATTTCATTTCAAATATTCATACTAAAAGGTTTTGTATCCTAGATCGCAAATGGACCATTGATCCAGGGAATTAGTCTAAGGCCGGTGTCACACTTGCGTGTGTGATGCGAGAAACTCGCACGAGTCTCTCGCATCAACACCTGGCACTGCCGCTGGCCCTCGGGACCGGAGTGTGCGGCTGCATGTATTTCTATGTAGCCACATGCTCCGGTCCGAGTGCCGGCGGCAGTGCCAGGTGTTGATGCGAGAGACTCGTGCGAGTTTCTCGCATCACACCAGCCTAATTGCCATATCTGGACTTATAAAGGAATTTTTTCTTCTAATATGGGACAAAAAGCATCTGCCTTTTTTAACTTCTTCTGAATCAACATTATTAGGTTCTTGTAGGCTGAACATGAAGGACTTATGTTTTATTTTAGCCTTAAAACTACGATGCTATAAAATTTTTAAACAAAAATTAACATGGGTTCCAAATCTAGTTTTGGTCATCTTGATTAATGGTACATTTCAGATGTTCTGTACAGGCTGTCCTTACAGTTTTAATACATATGCACAGTATATAACATAGGAGAAAGAATCAATGATGGAAGTACTTAAAAATTAGTTTTTTACTCCATGCCTGAAAATGTATTTTTAAATATTTTGATCATTAAAGATCTAAGAGGCAAAGGCAGATTTCATTAGACATAAGAGGACAATGCCTGGGGTGGCCTTATGGAAAATGGCATCCAATCCCCAGGAAGGGATTTTAGTTCATGTATCAGTAAACAGTCATTTGGCACTGAGCAATCTCCAATTATCTTTTAAGCATCTGTACTGGTCCATTACCAACACACTTGGTTTCTTGCATTTTTTCATGCCAAAATTTGTATGGTGAGATGTCACATAAAAGGTAATAATAAAATATAAAACACAATTTTATACATTTTTGTTTGTGACATCTTGACATTTTTTTTTGAACAGTGAAGTTTTTTTTTAAGTGAATTATTTTTCATTTCATGGGCTTCACTAAAGAACTTAAAAAATGTCATCAAAGTAGCAAATTCAAAAAAGTCTCCAAAAATGCTCGTGAAGAAAATTAAAAAAAACAGAAATGTTTTCTTTTTTTTTTGCAAGCAAAAAAAAAATACAGGACAGAAGGTAACTTACATTTTTTACTGGCTGATCGATATTTCAATGTACTTTGTTCATACAAATTCCTGATATATATATCAACGTGAATATCATTTCATCCCCCAACTTTTGTAGAGACCTGCACAGCAATCTACATATGAATACGCATTGAAACACTACCCTCTTTTGTATTTCTGCCTAGTCTTACATGACTAATGCAATTTGGGAAAAAAAAATGTTTGTAAGCATTGAGGTCAAATATAAAATTTCATTAAAAGCACAGAGCAGCAAATCAGAGGGGATAGATAATGCAGCAGATATTTATTTCCACTACAGGTTGCAATTTCGCTGCCTAGACCATAATGGACAATGATACTTACATTAAATTAACATAATCCTCACTGGCCTAATGGAGTCTGCTGAACTTGGAAGTATTTACAGTATGTAAATAGAAATTGACTACCATATTATATGGAAAATGAACATAAATGATGACCAGTAACATATTCTTTTGTTCCACTAAGTGCATTCTGCCGACATAGAAATATCTAATGCATAAAACGATGTGATCGATTCTGTCCATGAAAGACTTCAGATTTTATCCATATTTACATATACAGTGGAAAAGAGTAACCATTTCAAAGCAAGAAAATGGTATAACTAACCTATTAATGACAGTCAGTAGGACTTTTTATGGTTTTAATTTAATTAAACTGAGGCTTGAGTAAGTGCAAATAAAATTACAAACATTGGTCTACTCATTAAAGGATACTAATCATTTCATCTTTTTTTAAATAAAATTCTAATCCCTTCCTAATATGTACAGCAGATTGTTGATGGTTCAACTCCTGAGACCCCGACAATTATTCAAGAAACTGCTCTTGAAATTCGAACGTGCCAGCTTCGCCAAAATTACCCGAAAAGTTAGATTCAATTTCTTCCCTACTAATCACAATACTGTAAAGTCTCTGTCTGGGAAAGACATATATATAACCCTCGAAGGTCTTCTAAGACTGTATTGTACCTCTTTTGAGCTTTTTAATGCAAATACAGCCATAATAATGCCCAAGTGATTTCAACTAGATATGAGCAAGTGCTAAAATGCTCGGATGCTAGTCACTCGAACCGAGCAATTCCTATCGAGTATAATGGGAGTCAATGGGAAATCCAAGCATTTTTCTGGCAGACCCTACAACGAGGTCTAGGGGGCAGTGAAAATGTTTAAATGGATGTAAAAAGTGCTGAATGGAAGAGGAACAGCATGGAGAAGACCTCTGAGAGCATCTCTGACTCCCAGATCGCTGCTGAGAACAATGGTGTCACACTTTTACTCCATTTTAAGGACTGACAATAAAACATTCAAAATTGAGGAGAAATTGGAGTTTACAGGAAAAAATATTAAGAAACATTCTTTCCTGTATAATAACTTATATAAAAGGCAAAGTTTAAAAAGGATTTTATAAAATAAATTTAGGTAAACCAAAATTGACATTTTTAGTAAAAGATTGGAAATTTTAGTGCAATTTAAGAAGGAAGCAAGAACTGCCAAAAATGTGATGAAAGAGTGACTTAGATACACCCTGTATTAGACAAAAAGGAGAACCTCATACACATTCTGTTCAAATTGTCATGAAGTGGTACTGCTAGACTCATAAAGGCTATGCACTAAGTGCTAAGCCTGCCAAAAATTAAAAGCATGATCATCCATACACCTGTGAAGGCACCAACTGTAAAACCTCATTCAAATATTCTGAACAAAGTATAGTTGTGGTACTCCAACACTCATAAAAGTTCTGCACAGTGCAAAGCCTGCCAAAAATTACAAGCAGTGTCATCCATACACCGTTGAAGGCACCAACTGTAATTCCTCATTCAAATATTCTGAACAAAGTATAGTTATAGTACATCTACTCTCATAAAAGTTCTCCACAGTTCAAAGCCTGTAAAAAATTACAATCAAGGTCATCCATATACCCTTGAAGGCACCAACTGTAATACCTCAATCAAATATTGAAGATTATAAACACTCTATGTGATGCTGTCATCTGGTGGTGTGGAAAAGTTGGGGCTAACCTAAGCTTTGTTCATTTTTATCAGAGTGAGCCTGTCAGAGCTTTTTGCTCGCAGGCGAAAGCGCCTGTCTTTTTTGGGTCCCTCTGGCGGCACTAAAAACCCGCTCAGACAAGATGCTGGCAGCACAACACCTCCAAACTAAAGAGACAGCTCATTTCAGGTGGCAGCTTTGAGACCGAATAGCTGAAGGTAGCATAGGAATTAGGGAGTGTGCTGGTTTTGTTGGCCAGGTATTACTAGACCATGTTTAAAAAAATTTCCTTTGTTGTCAAAAATATCCAGTCATCAGAGCCTGAACACTGGGAGGGGGTCATAAAATTGACCCAGGCCTTTGACAGTGTAAGCCTGCCTCTGCTGTACTTGGTGTATTTCTCCTTTGCCTCTTCTCCTTGGTCGAACAAGGAAGCTTGCCCCCTCCCACCGTCTGATGGGAATTTTTTCAACATATTTTCAACAATAGCCTTCTGCGATAGCAGCATTTTAGTAGACCTCTCCGACTCAGGAAGGAGAGATGCAATGTTCTCCTTGTAGCATGGGTCTAGCAGGGTAAACAACCAGCAGTGCTCTTTTTGGCCAAGATAAATATAATGCGAGGGTCACAGGAAAGGCTGCAGTACATAAAGATGGCTATATGTACCAAACTCTCTACAGCCAACATTTACTTGTCTCCACCATGATGATGACTCTTCATCTCCTCTTCCCTCTGTTCCTCCTCATTCCGCTCCTCAGCACATCCACAGAGGAGAGATGGGATGAAGATTGTGTGGGTACTAGCTTCTGTTGCGCTAGCTCCTGTTCCTCCTTCTCCTCCTCAGCCTCCACCTCCTCACTGTTACCCAATCCACGCTGAGCAGATGAGATGAGGCTGGGCTGGGTAGTATTTCCGTGTCTTATTTCTTCCTCCATCTCCACCTGGTCTGCATGCATAGCTTCATGTTTAATTGTGAGCAGTGACTATAAGTAGGCACAGAAGCGGAATCGTTGCAGTGACTATGGCGTCATCGCTCCTTACCATCTTTGTGGAGTCCTCAAAGTCTTGGAGAACCACACAAATGTCAGACATCTATGCCCACTCTTCAGTTGTCATGTGCAGAGGCTGACCGGAATACCGATGGGAGTGTTGGGTCTGGTACTCAACAAGAGGCCTCTGCTGCTCACAAAGCCTTGCCAGCATGTGCAGTGTGGAGTTACGGCATGTGGACATATCACACACTAGTAGTTGAGCTTGCACTTGTATATGCTTCTGCAGAACTGCCAAAGCAGCGGCAGCTGTAGGCGACTTGCTGAAATGGGCGTTGATGTGGCATTCCTTCACCAGAAGCTCTGCCAAATCTGAGTAGGTTTTCAGAAACTGCTGAACCATCAAATTTAGCACGTGTGCCAAGCATGACACATGTCTTAGCTTGCCAAGCTTCACAGTTGCCACCTGGTTATGGCCATTATAACACACGACCATGTCTGGTTGGAGGTTCAGCGGTAAAAGCCACAGATCTGTTTGGTCTGTTATTCCTTTAAGTAACTCTGCCACATTGTGTGCTTTGTCTCCTAGACAAATTAACTTCAGCAGTGCTTGTTGCCACTTCGCTGAGGCAGTGATGCACAGCTTCTGGCTGATGTGGACGATGTGCTCAGAGATAACACATTGGAGATGGAGGATAAGGAGGAGCAGGAGGGTGTGCAGGAACTGATGTATGAGATGGAGGAAACCCTAATAGAAATAGGGCCAGCAATCCTCGGCATTGGGAGCACATGTGCCGTGCCAGGGTAGGACTCGGCCCCGGCCTCGACAATGTTCACCCAGTGTGCTGTCAGTAAAATGTAGTGTCCATGGCCACAAGTGCTTGTTCATGTGTCGGTCATTAAGTGGACAATCCCAGTAAGCATGCTCGTAAAGGCACTGGTGATGTTCCTGGACAGGTGATGGTACAAGGCAGTGATGCCACACCGGGAGAAAAAGTGGTGAAGGGGAACTGGTACCGAGGGACAGCTGCCACTATGAGTCATCGGAAATGCTCAGTCTACAAGCCTAAATGGCAACAATTCCACTGCAAGTAGTCTAGAAATATGCATATTTAGCATTTGGGCCTGCAAGTGGTTGGCTGAGAACTTTCTTTTGTGTTCCAAAGGCCTGTGGTGGGGACAGCTGAATGCTGTGGTGGGACAAGTTTTTGGAAGTGCCTGATGATGGTGACTCAGAATGTGCAAGGACAGGTGCATGGTGGGATACATCTGCGCAGTGCCATGGACAGGGTATTGGGAAGCACGTAGCACAGGAGAAGAGGCAGTGGTGTCACCCGTTGACACCAATCGTGGACCAAGGCGTTCAGCCCGAGTCGGGTGCTTAGATGACTTGTGCCTGTTCATGCTGTGGGTGGTTAGGCTCTTTGTGGTCAATCCCCTGCTGATCTTGGCATGGCACAGGTTGTAAATTACCATTTTTTGCCTCAGAACTCTCTAAGACTAGGGAACACATAACTTTTTGACGGATAACTTCACAAGTGTCGGTGTTCTGCGGAACAGTTGCCTACCTTCTCCCTCTGGTCAAGCCATTGCCTGTTTTGGTGCTGCTAATCCCTCACCCTCAGTGCTGCTGGCCTTGCTCTGCATGCAGGCTTCCCAGGTTGGGTCGGTTACATCATCATCCACCCCCTCCTCTTCCACCACCGCACCCTGGTCCTCCTGACTTGGTGACTTAACAACCTGACTTGTAAGTGACTGTGTCTCATCATTATCTTCTTCTCTTGTCAAAATTTGCCATTCACCACCATCATCATCATCTTATTTTGGCCATGGCTGTTCTAAGTTTTGTGCTTCACTAAAATGTCCCTCCTTGGAATATGCAGGGTGAGAGGTCAAAATCAAAAAGTTATGTTGTAATAAGCTCCTCTAAGTGTCCTACTGTGGAATCACTAGTCTCCTGGGACTCAACATGGTGGAAGAAAGGAGAATCAGGGTGAGGATTAAGTGATCCAGACTCTTGGGTGGTGAGACTGGAAAGTGTGGAAGACTGGGTGGTGCTGCCAAGCATGCTGGAAGCATTATCTGCCATCCAACCGACCACCTGTTTGCACTGCTCTTGCTTCAGAAGTGGTGTACTGTGCCCCCCTGCAAAGTGGGGCAGGAAACTATGTGGCGTGTTTCTTGTGCTCCAGTAATAGGCATTGTCGCATCTGCCACACGTCCTCTGTGTCTGCTTTCACCATCATCAGCACTTCCACTTCCCTGTCCCTTACCATACACCAAAAAAATAGTCCTTTTTTTTACTTTCCTCCCCTCCAAAAAAAATCTGGTCACATGCAGCAGGTATATCTTTAGCATCGGACTGTGAAGCTCTCAGCCCTGCCTAGAGCCTTTATTTTACCACTCTCCCTGCTCCTGCAACTATCCCTTGTCTAAATGCAGAATGTATCTGATACAAACAGCAAAGCACAGGATTAGCCCTTAGAAGAACTGATAGTATGACGGTTCAGCATCAGCACCAGCCCTGGACATGCACTGTCTCCCTACAATCACAATTGTCCCTCCCTAGACTAGTATGATGGTTCCGCATCAGCACCAGTATCAATGCAAGAGGACTCTGATTTGTTCAACTGTGCACACACAGCCCTGTACAATCACTCTCTACCTCCAATAAGAACTATCCCTGAGCTGTGCAACGGCATCAGTGTGCCAAGTGTGGCGGCGCCTGTCCTTTTATAACCTCTGATGAGATAATGCGACCAGTCAAACACAGTAATGCCACTACGAAAATGGTTATGGCATTACAGTGAATGGCAGCCAATCCCCACATGTTTATTGGCTATGTATTGGGTACCAAACATGCGGGGCAGGGATTTGAGCATTACATCCGCGCACCAGACAATGATCACCGAGTGTCAAGCACATCCAAGTACCCAGATACTTGAGTGATATCCGAGTATCACCTAGCACGTTTGCTCATCCTTTATTTCTACCTGACTGGGGAAAAACAGATGGTAACCGGTGGTAATCAACATCCTATTTAACAACAATGCAGAATTAGACTTTTTCAGTTACTCAAATTGTAAAAATAGTCCAAAAATTATTCATTCTTGATGGTGTTTGTACATAGGCAGTGCAAATGGAGGAAAGTTTTCCATATGGGGTGTTTCAAAAAGAAACTTCTTTCTCTGCTAAATAAAAAAGCAATAGCTTTTCACAAGTCAGACGAAAATTATTCCTTTACTGAGGAAGCTGGAATAAGTCAACATTTTTAAGAGTGAGGAAGTAGTGACTTCTCAACAAGGAGTCTAAAAATTATACCTTTTTTGGGATCCGCAACAGGTTTGCTCTTCTCAAATTGATTAAACAATTATAAAGTCTTTTAAACAATCTGTCCAAAAATTATCCCTTTTTCTAGGAAGCAGGAACAGAATAGCTGTTATCAAAGTGAAGAAAAAATAGCTTGCCAACAAACCATGCAAAAATAACCCTATTTTTGGTACTGTTACATGTTTGCAGTGTCCACAAAAAGTTTGCATCATCCTTTAATTTTAGTTTGACTTGTCCTGGAAAAACTAACGAGGTCATTTGCATCCCTGAGATAGACAGATAGATAGATAGAGAGATTGAAAGACACATAGATGTCAATAGTTATGATTATATAAAGGTAATAATTGTGAAAGAATGTTCCTATAATCTTCGATGATCATCCCATGTAAAAGAGCATAAAATATGACTTTGACAAAGTAGTACAAATTGTCACATTGGTCAGGTCCATACAGAAATGTCCTTCGCTTGCTCGTTCCTAACTTTAAGGAGAAATTACTACAATAACTCCAATCATTTAGGTATTGCTCTCTTTTTTTTGTTTAGTTTTCCCTGTTTTGATTGGTTTGTGATTTTATTTTGTCGTTATTTTATATACCTTTTATATCAGAACTAGAAGTGGGCCTGATGCTATCACATCGGGAGGGCAGAAAGATGGTAGTTTGCGGCCTGTGCTGGAGATGGGGTGTGGCGCCACCAGAAGGCGCCCGCAACCCATCTTCAGCATAGGCCGCAAGCCGCGGTCTTTCCTGCCGGATGTAACTGTACGGAGGTGGATTGGCAATCAGCGGTGGGATCCTGCGCGTGTAATCAGGTGGCGGGTCCTAGCGGGGGTCCGGCGGCGGATCCTGGCGGTGATCCGGTGGCGTGTCCTGGTCGGGGTCCAGCGGTCGGTCCTGGCGGCGGGTCCTGGTGGGGGTCAGAGGCGGGTCCAACGGCGGCGATGGGGAGTCCAGCGTGGGTGTCCCGCTGGTGGTACTGCGCAAGGGCCTGGTACCACCAGCGGGTGCCATATTGGAATACCCATCACTTGGGTATACCAATATGGCGGTGTGGCACGGTGGATTATGGAATTCGAGGATGTCCAGACGGGAGTGGATGACAGGCAATTTAAGGTAATTATATAAATAGATTTCAAACTTTAATAAGTTTGATTCTTCCTATCTCTAAATGAACCACAGCCTTTCTTATAGGAGAAAACAAGAGGTGGAATTAATATAAATACATAAATAAATAAATAAAAAATAAAGTAATAACTGCAAATGCTTTAAAATAAATAAATAAAGTGATATCATTATTAAACACACATATATGAGATAAAGAGATCTAAAAGTTATGAAATATCACAGTCTGCCATTTCTGAAGTCTGATCTGTTCCTGTGATTCCTTTACTTTTCTCAGGCTTTTCTCTATCGTTTTGTTTTGCAAAATAATATGCCTTGTACAGCAAAACTGTACTGGAGCCTAGAACTCCGTCTGGCCTCCATTGAGGGTGACATTTGTATCCTTTCGGTCCTGCCCGGCCCTTCTACAGAGCTGACTAAGCATTGTTAATGGGAAAATACATGCTGTGAAACACAAGCTGCAATCAGTAAAAGCTGAAGTAACAAAAACAACAGCCAACATAGAATATACAGCAATTAAAGGGCAGCGCAGACGGAAGACCACAATCAGCAATCCCAGCTGACATGCCATGCATTTCATACCAACCATATATTTTACGTTAAAAGTGTAGCAAAGTAAATATGTGAATTAATTCCATTTCACACAACGAGTCTCTGAAAGGAGATGTGACGATTTCAATGACTTTTTGTAACTTGCTTCAATTATTTATTTACTTTTTTACAATAAAATGTATTAACAGGACCTGGCATTTACTGATATATCGCTGTTTGTATCATATTTCATGACTTATCTGTAAGGTATGAAGTTACTGAAAAGCTTCACACTTTAGCCTATGTGCTGTAAATGCTAGGCTGCCTCAACATCTTTTTCTTGCATTCATCAGAAACTTTTCCGAGCAAATCCGGAGAACAAAGAAAATCAACTTGATTTAACAAACATTCATAGGATCATAAAAGAGAGCGTTAACGTGTTTCGGGTGCTTCAATTTTGTGCTGAAATCAAAGAACGGTAGAATGTGTCGCTTTAATTAGAAAGGATGCACACAGTAATGTGTCACAGTACATGGATTAGACGCACTAGTCAGTGTGACAGCAAGGAGATATGTGCTCAAAGATATAACAGAAAAAAAGATGCTAAACCTATCTAAAAAACACAGTGATCAACACCGTATTGAAATTCAATGGTAATGAACCTACTGTAGCTGTGTCACAATAAAAAGATATTATACACAATGATGTCACAGCATATAACTGTAAACCAAAGTATGTCACAATTCAGAAATAATTATTACACTAATGTCACAGGAATAGTAAGCACAATAAAGCCACAATATATGGATAATAAACTATGATATCCCAGTACAGAGATAATAAACAATTATATCACAGTACAGAGATAATAAACACAGTGATGTCACAGCACAGAGATAATAAAGTGATGTCACAGTACTGGAGTGCAGTAATGCCACAGTATAGAAAAAATAAACATAGTGCTATCACAGAACTGTCATAATAAACACATTGATGTCACAGTACTGGAATAATATAATTAACACAGCACTGATGCAATACATGGATAGAAAAAGACAATACCTATGTGAGCAATTAGGAGTAAAAAGCCATATATAAACAAAAGTGGTGGCCAGGCTGACTGAGTACTTTTTTCCCCACTGTGTATCCACACTTATATGGATATATATCCGTCTAATGGTTGTTTTAATTGAAGCAGCAGTCTCTTCCTTGATCAGAATTTTGTAGGATGTTTTTCATCCACAGATAACTTGCTATTAACGTTGATAAGACTGCTGTCCCGTCACTATACGGTCTACAGAGTTCCCCATTCAGACCCATCAATAATAGTTTCTCCTTTATTTGTGGTACTTAAAAAAACTGTTGTGGAACAGACTGTTACATTGAAGAAATATCTGATATTTATTATTTTTGTGCAACAAATTTCCGTGGTGAGATTTAGCACTGTTTTTAACATCTCCTTTTATTCTATTTTGTATATTGATTATAGTATTTATCTAATAAAGTTTACTTTTGTTTATATATGGCTTTTTATTCCTAATTGCTCACATACGTATTGTTTAATTAAGATACAGGAAAGCCTTTTAATCTTTTTGGTCTAGTTTATAGGAATGGATATAAAAAGAGTGATGTCACAGAACTGAAATAATAAACAGGGATCTCACATTATAAAGATAATAAACACAATGATGTCATAGTACTGAAATAATAAACACAATGATGTCACAACAATGCAGCGACTATGTACACAGTGATGTCACAGTGGTGGAGTAATAATCATTCATGTCACAGCATAGAGATAATATGCAAAGTGATGTCGCAGTGCAGGGACAGTAAACACAGTGACGTCACAGTATAGAGATAATTGACGCAGTAATGTCACAGTACAAGGATAATAAACACATTGATGTCCCAGTGTGTAGAAAATAAACACAGTGACATCACAGTACAGAGATAATAAACATATTGATGTCACAGTACTGTAATAATATAATAAACACAGCAATGCCACAATACATGGATACAAACAGAGTGATGTTACATGACTGACACAATAAATGCAGTGATGTCACATTATATATATATATAATAAACACAATGATGTCACAGTACTGAAATAATAAACACAGTGACATAGCAGAACTGGGATAATAAATGCAGTGACGTCACAGTCAAGAGATAATACTCATATAAATACAACAAGGTGATGTCACAGTACAGGAATAATAAACACAGTGATGTCACAGTACAGAGATAATAAACACATTGATGTCACAGTACTGGAATAATATAATAAACACAGTGATGTCACAATACCTGGATATAAACACAGTGATGTCACAGAACTGGCATAATAAACAGTGATATCACAGTAAAGAGATAATAAACCAGGTGATGTCACAGTAATAGAATAGTTAACCAAGAATGTCACAAAACATGTATAATAAACACAATGATGTCGCAGAACTGAGATAATAAACACAGTGATGTCACAGTACAGGGATAATACCCATATAGATGTCACAGTACAGGGATATTACCCATATAGATGTCACAGTACAGGGACAGTAAACACAGTGATGTCACAGTACAAGGATAATACCCATATAGATGTCATAGTACAGGGATAATACCCATATAGATGTCACAGTACAGTGACAGTAAACACAGTGATGTCACAGTTAGAGATAATAGCCACAGCGATGGCATGGTACATGGATAATATGTGATGTCACATCAGAGAGATTTTTAACACAGTGATGTACATGAATAATAAACACAGTATTATCACTAACAACAGTTACCTATGGCAACAAAAAAATATACCAGTCCAGAATCACAAAAAATATATAAACTTTATTAATTAAGATCTATATCAAACAACACAGGTGAGGGAAGTGGAAGGGTTTTAGAATGAAAACAAATTTGTGCAACAAGCTTTTGTGAAAAGGGGCACACAACACCTAAATGGAATGCCACATAATGGAGCAATGAATAAATAACCCACCAATAATTGCCTATTGGCGATGATCACATATGTGCAATTTTGGCACTTTTACATGCTTGTCAATGGCTGCAGAGGGTGAGCCCTAGCTACACCTAATTACCATAATTAATCAAATCGGTATCGTACCTTAAGATTACAAGCAGAGTGCACAGCTCCAGGATACGGTCCAGAGAGGTGTGTGTGCCCGCCCCAACGTACGTTTCAATCCTGCCTTCGTCAGGGGGCATGATAACACAGTGATGTACATGAATAATAAACACAGCATTGTCACTGTAATGCCTGTGTCCCTGCATCCTTCCCCTACCCCCTCCTGGCTCACTTTTCCAGCTGCCCACCCACATCTCCTTGCAGCACACTTAGGATACGTGCGCACTCCCTGACTCTTGAAGAGACAGTGCGAGCTTCTGATATATCACCTGCCAATAGCTGGGAGGAACCTCGCACTTAAGACACCTTCACCTGTTGGAAGGTGCATGAGCATCTTTAGTACATTGTCAGTTTGTACTTGCTTCCTTGTTGTTAGGCCCCTGAGCTCGTCCTACCTGAACCTTATATTGTATTGTCCTGTCTGCACCTGTTCCTGTACCTGACCTGCCAGCACCTAGTCCCGAACCTAAAACCTTGTCCGGTCCCGTCTTGTATCCAGAATCTGCATAGTCTAAACCTTTACTCTTGACTATCCAAGCTTGTATCCAGAAGTGGAATAGTCTGAACCATTACCAGTGGCCATCCTGTCTTGAATCCAGAAGCCACAAAGTCTGAACCAGTACTAGTGGTCATCCTGTCTTATATTCAGAAGTCACACAGTCTGAACCCGTATCAGTGGCTGTCCTGTCTTGTATCTTCAGAAAGGAAGAGAACTAGAACTCTAGTGCCACCTATTTAAAGCAGCAATGCTAAAAGTCATTATTGACCCTTCAATGAGCCTTGACACGTGACTAAGGATAAAAGCCAAACCAGAATCTCAATTTGCGAACTCAATGTTTTGAGGTGTTGCCCATCATCGTTGTAAAGTTTGAGGTCTAATTTGGCTAAGTGAGAGGCTCCTGATTGGGATCCAAGGGGTAACGTTTCTCCTTGTGGAGAGTGACATGCCAAGCCTGCCTTCTCAAATTGGCATGACAGGCTTGGCATGTCACTCTCCACAAGGAGAAACATTATCCCCTGTATCCCGTTCAGAAGCCTTTCACATAGCCAAACCAGATTTCACACTTTGCACTGTTGAGGGGCAGCACCCCGAAACTCCCTGTCTGCAGACTGAGATTCTAGTTTGGCTTTTATCCTAAGTCATGTGGCAAGGCTCATTAAAGAGTTGATATTGACTTTTAGTATTGATACTTCCAATAGGTGGCGCTAGAGTTCTAGTCCTCTTCATCTCTGAAGAGGCAATTTGCATACTACAGGGATAATAAGCACAGTAATGTCACAGTACAGGCATAATACATACAGTGATGTGTAACAACAAACAAAGAACCAATTGATGACCAACAAGCTAATATAAGAATACAAATTTTATTAGAACCTTATTAAAATTCACACACCAAATATTAGAACAAAGATGGGGATAAGGAAAACACATCTGTACAATGCAGAATCATATAACGATGCCATCATCTAGGTAGGGAACATGTATAAGGTATGTATAATATAAATGTCAATAATAATTAACAATGTCTACTGTCCACATTTATATTCAATGTACACACAAGCCAAAATAAGGCTGTTACACAGAATTAGCATATACAGTGGGTACGTAAAGTATTCAGACCTCTTTAAATTTTTCACTCTTTGTTTCATTGCAGCCATTTGGTAAATGCCAAAAAGTTCTTTTTTTCTCATTAATGTACACTCTGCACCCCATCTTTACTGAAAAAAAACAGAAATGTAGAAATTTTTGCAAATGTATTAAAAAAGAAAAACTGAAATATCACATGGTCATAAGTATTCAGACTCTTTGCTCAGTATTGAGTAGAAGCCCCTTTTGAGCTAGTACAGCCATGAGTCTTCTTGGGAATGATGCAACAAGTTTTTCACACCTGGATTTGGGGATCCTCTGCCATTCTTCCTTGCAGATCCTCTCCAGTTCCATCAGGTTGGATGGTGAACGTTGGTGGACAGCCATTTTCAGGTCTCTCCAGAGATGTTCTAATGGGTTTAGGTCAGGGCTCTGGCTGGGCCAGTCTAGAATGGTCACAGAGCTGTTCTGAAGCCACTCCTTTGTTATTTTAGCTGTGTGCTTAGGGTCATTGTCTTGTTGGAAGGTGAACCTTCAGCCAAGTCTGAGGTCCAGAGCACTCTGGAAGAGGTTTTCATCCAGGATATCTCTGTACTTGGCCGCATTTATGTTTCCTTCAATTGCAACCAGTCGTTCTGTCCCTGCAGCTGAAAAACACCCCCATAGCATGATGCTGCCACCACCATGTTTCACTGTTGGGATTGTATTGGGCAGGTGATGAGCAGTGCCTGGTTTTCTACACACATACCACTTAGAATTATCACCAAAAAGTTCTATCTTCGTCTCATCAGACCAGAGAATCTTAATTCTCATAGTCTGGGAGTCCATCATGTGTTTTTTAGCAAACTCTATGCAGGCTTTCATATGTCTGGCACTGAGGAGAGGCTTCCGTTGGGCCACTCTGCCATAAAGGCCTGACTGGTGGAGGGCTGCAGTGATAGTTGACTTTGTGGGACTTTCTCCCATCTCCCTACTGCATCTATGGAGCTTAGCCACAGTGATCTTGGGGTTCTTCTTTACCTCTCTCACCAGGGCTCTTCTCCCATGATTGCTCAGTTTGGCTGGACGGCCAGGTCTAGGAAGACTTCAGGTGGTCCCAAACTTCTTCCATTTAAGGTTTATGGAGGACACTGTGCTCTTAGGAACCTTGAGTACTGCAGAAATTCTTTTGTAACCTTGGCCAGATCTGTGCCTTGCCACAATTCTGTCTCTGAGCTCCTTGGTCAGTTCCTTTGACCTCATGATTCTCATTTGGTCTGACATGCACTGTGAGCTGTGGGATTTTATATAGATAGATGTGTGCCTTTACAAATCAAGTCCTATCAGTTTAATTAAACACAGGTGGACTCCAATGAAGGAGTAGGACCATCTCAAGGAGGATCACAAGGAAATGGACAGCATGTGACGTAAATATGAGTGTCTGAGCAAAGGTTCTGAATACTTATGACCATGTGATATTCCAGTTTTTCTTTTTTAATAAATTTGCAAAAATTTCTACATTTCTGGTTTTGATCAGTCAAGATGGGGTGCAGAGTGTACATTAATGAGAAAAAAATGAACTTTTTTGCATTTACCAAATGGCTGCAATGAAACAAAGCGTGAAAAATTTAAAGTGGTCTGAATAGTTTCTGAACCCACTGTATATACCTATTCAGATCGCATAGTAATACCCACAATTATGGGTTATAAGGTATGTATTTTTATGATAACAAACAGCCACTAAAGGCTATTACACAAGGAGTATATATATACACATTCAGATCACACTATATTGCCTACACCTGTGGGTGGCTATAAGATATATGTGACACAGAGACATTTGCCAAACACCAATCAATATTTACAACCTCCCTATAATTAGCTATAATAGCAATACGGAACAGTCACATAATAATATTTACCAGTGGGTCGTGGCAAACAGATTGGCAGTCCCAATACCTAGACGAGCGCGTCCGCCCCAAAACAGTGATGTGTGCAAGTTATGCAACTTTGTCTTTTATGGAGCAGAAATCGCACCAGAGTTGCATCTAGTCTCAGTAGCACTACTTGCTTGCAACTGGTGTTGAGTAAATAAAGTCATAGTACATCACCGGTTTAGTGCATGGCATGAAAATGGAAAAATGTATAATGTTGGTGAAATCAATGAGATAGTGTTATTTTTTTTAGGACTTAGCTGTCCCCATAGATAAAAGCTGTTCTCGTTGCGCTCCTGCTTCTTTTGAAGTTATAAGTGGATTATTCCTATTATGTTCTAATGGGGCATATGAATATAGTACAAAAGGTTCAGCTATAATAGACAACCCCTCTTAAAAATTGAGCTCATCATCATACAAGACATGCATTTGCAGTGGAGCGGTACACTTTTTAAACCAAGTAAATGCAATCTCAAAAGACTCGGCTCTCTTATCTCTGTATCTGTGAATGTTCTTCTGAACAGAGCTGTTCCACACATACATATTTGCTGCATTGATTTTCATTAATACCCAGGAGATGTGGTGGAGTCTCTGTTGTGTAAAATCTAGAACACATTCTGACCTATTTCCTGATATATTATAAAGCAACAATTTCTGCTTTTAAATGTTTGTTAAAGGGAAGGTGTGATCAGAAAATCATCTATTGTTTTAAAAAGGTTTATTCAGTTGAAACCAGAAGTTTACATACACTATGTAAAAAGACACATCTGCATGTTTTTCTCAATATCTGACATGAAATCAGAATAAACCTTTCCAGTTGTAGGTCAGTTAGGATTACCATAATTATTAATATTTCCCAAATGCCAGAATAAAGAAATCATGGGAAAGTCTAAAGAAATCAGCCAGGATATCAGGAAGAGTATTGTGGACTTGCACAAGTCTTGCTCATCCTTGGGTACAATTTCAAGATACCTGAAGGTGCCTCATCTGTACAAACAATTATACGCAAGTACAAACAAGATGAGAATGATCAGCCATCATACCGCTCAGGAAGAAGATGGCTTCTGTGTCCCAGAGATGAATGTACTTTGGTCCGACGTGCATATCAACCCAAGGACAAAAGCAAAGGACCTTGTGAAGATGATGGCGGAAGCTGGTAAGATTGTATCAATATCCACAGTGAAACGAGTACTGTATCAACATGGGCTGAAAGGCCACTCTACCAGGAAGAAGCCATTACTCCAAAAGAAACATAACAAAGCCAGATTAATGTTTGCAAATGCACACAGGAACAAAGACCTTAATTTTTTTTTACTTGTCCTGTGGTCTGATGAAACTAAAATTTAACTTTTTGGGCATAATGACCATCGTTACGTTTGGTGGTAAAAGGGAGAAGTTTGGAAGCCTAAGAACACCATCCCAACTGTGAAACACGGTGGAGGCTGCATCATGCTGTGGAGTTGTTTTGCTGCAGGAGGGACTGGTGCACTTCACAAAATAGATGGCATCATGAGAAAAGAAGGTTATGTGACAATACTGAAGCAACATCTCAAGACATCAGCCAGGAAGTTAAAGCTTGGGCGGAAATGGGTCTTCCAAATGGACAATGACCAGAAGCGTACTGCCAAAATGGTAACAAAGTGGCTTAAGGATAACAAAGTCAATGTTTTGGAGTGGCCATCACAAAGCTCTGATCTCAATCCTATTGAAAATTTATGGGCAAAGCTGAAAAGGCCGATGCGAGCAAGGCAACCTACAAACCTGGATCAGTTACACACGGTTTTGTCAGGAGGAATGGGCCCAAATTCTAACCAACTATTGTGAGAAGCTTGTGGAAGGATATCCCAAACGTTTCACCCAAGTCATTCAGTTTAAGGGCAATGGTACCAAATACTCATGAAGTCTTTTTATATAGTGGATGTAGACTTCTGGTTTCAACTGTATATTAACTGTATTTTTTTATTTTTAGCACATTTTTTATGTCACATTCTGAAGCTGAATTAAAAAAATGAAATCTTGCAACTTTCACACTGGGATTATCACAGACTCAACCTTCTTGTTCTTTTTAGGCTAAGTTCCCAATATGAGTATTTGGTGAGTTTTTGATGTTGCATACTTTCTGCAGGATTTCTGCACCAATTGGCAAAATTAGGTTATGTTTTTTATTGCATTTTTGAGTGCATTTTTATGGGTGTTTTTATCTTGTTTTTTTACAGATTGTGATATAAAAATAAAGAAAGCACATTGCCAAAATTGAAAAAAAATTATAGTTAAAGGGAATCAGTCACTTGGTTTTTGCTATGTTATCTGAGAGCAGTATGATATAGGGGCAGAGACCATTATTCCATCAATATGTCGCTTACTGGTCTCCTTGCTGTAGTTTTGATAAAATCAGTGTTTTCTCTGTTGCAAATCTACCATTTATCTGAAAGCTAAGCTCTGTATAACCCCTCCCCCACCACTGATTGGCAATGTTTATTAAACATAGGCAGAAAGCTGCCAATCAGTGGTGGGGGAGGGGTTATACAGAGCTAGAGGAATGCATGGCATGAGACAATTAGTCTTATTAGTCTTCTAGTGATGATATCCTTCTGATTAAACACTGATTTTATTGAACCTACACTAAGCAGCCTAGTAAGTGACACATCGCTGGAATCACGGTCTCTGTCTCTAGATCATGGTTCTCTCAAAATAGTAAAAACCTGCTGACAGATTCTCTTTAACATAAAAAATTATTTAACCTCTTCCCAAAAGGACTATTTTCCATTTTTCTTATTGAAAAAAATTGGTAATTTGTAAAAAGAAATAAAAAATTGATTTATGCCTTAATTTTTCTGTGACATGTAACATTTTCATATTTATGATGTTGGAACTGTGTGAGGGCTTTATTTTGAGTGCTGAGCTGACATTTTTATTGATATAATTTTGCGGTAGAGGCAACATTTTGATTGATTGATTGTTATTGTAACTTTTAGTTAAGTTGTTCAGTCTCCGACATCTAATTGTTGTTTTTTCTACTGTTTATGTAGGAGTTTAACAATCTAGTGTTTGGCTCCCTCTAGTGACCAGTGTCATATTCGCAGTTAGAATGTTTTCTTTCACTTTCAGCAAAATCCTTTTCCCTTCCTTTGCAATGTATGATGGTAGCTTAAGCAATGCATGATGGTAGCTTAGCAATGTATTCTGGGAGCTTTCCCTCCATTTTCTTCCATTTTCCTTCAGCCTGCATCCAGGAAGCAGCTCATCTTTTCCTCTCCTCTTGCGATAGCATCGCCGGTATGTACTTACGTTCTCTCTAGTTAATTCCTGTCCTATATTAGCCATGTCTAATCAGTTCTGCCTCTGGTTAGGTATTAGTCTGCAAATGTTTATTCACAGTGTACTATGTATATGTATTTCCACTATGCCCATGTACTGATTGTATGTATATTATGTTTGTATTATAGTTTCACCGCGCCAATATATCAAGTTCAATAAAAGCACAGATTCAATCACAATCTCCTTATTGGACCCTGGTATAGCGGTTTAGCTGTCTGTATAACTGCAATGACGTCTGCCTCATTCAGTGAGGACAGAACATAAGTGGTGGCAAAAAATACGGAATTTTGGCATTTCAATTTTTTTTCTCTTTATGGCATTTATAGATTTGGTTAATAAATTCTATATTTTGATAGACCGGACTATTACAGATGCAGCATTACTACAAATGTAATTATTATTATTATTATTTCTTCTTAATGGGGATAAGGTGATTCAAACTTATATATATATAAATATATACAGTATATCCTTATATATATATTTAGTCACCTTAAGGGACTTGAACCTGCAAGTCACAGTCTTTAGAAGGCCAATTGAAGTGTGGAACTATGACTTGTGCACTTTAAATGCTAGTGTCAGAGTTATGGCGGTATTTACAGTGTTAACAGTGGCAGGCAGAGCTGAACTCTGCTCGCTGCTGTCAGACTTAGGCACCGACTGTGGACAGATATGTGTACGCGACATCTTTTTCAGACAGATTCAGCGGTGAAAACCACCTGAAAAAGCGCTAACTAAACACTAAAAAGAATGAACTACTGTATGTGTTTTTATGTAAAAACGACTTGCTGTTCATATGTTTAGTCTTTTTATCATCTTTTCATGGCTTCAGGTTTCCCAAGCAGTCAAGCTGTTAAAAGAAGTGACCCGACCATTCAGCAGGCAGCTTCCGCTCTGAAGACGTTCTGCTTTACAGTACAAGTCAATGGGAAGACTCAAAAGACCCCCAGGCATCTTTTTGAGTATTTTGTCAGTATTCCTGAGTGAAAAAAACTGTTTGTGGTTTCTTCATTGTTGAATGGAGTTAAAAAAAAACCATTGAAAACACCAGTACAAAAGATGCTGCAAAAACAATGGAAAAATGCTCAAAAAATTGCACGTGGTCAAAAATGTCAAAAAAGCACTCAGGAAATGACCAAAAGAATGCTAAAAAAAATGCTTCAGGAAAACAAATGTCAGCGTTTCCTAAAGAGTCTCCTTCTTGAAAAAAATCGATAGATTCACCTCCTTGAAAAAGACATTGTGTGCACATATCCTAATTCAGCAAGCGTCTGCTGGGTATAATGCAGGCTCAGCTCTTGGTTCCACAGAATACATGGGGGCCCAACATAAGATGTAACAAAGCGTCCAATGTCGGGAAGTGGTTCAACAGTAGATAATTTTCTGATGACACATGCCCTTTAACAGGGAGTTTTATTTTTAGGCTGTGGTTCCACGGTCCGGAACCACAGCGCTTTGGACGCCTAAGCCCCGCCCCCTTTATGACGCGCGATCTTTCCGGAGGTGTTCAGGACACCTCCGGAACACCTCCGGAAAGAGCGCAGGGCTACATAGCCCTGTGTTAATTCTGTTGCGGCGACGCACCGTCGCCGCAATACGCGAGGACATGCTGCGGTCTAAAAAGACGCGCCGCATGTCCGTTTACGCAGGTCTGCCACCTGCGTATTGTTACGCATAGTGGAGACGGGATTTCTTGAAATCCCCTCCACTATGCTGTAACATCTGGACGCTGCGTGTTTGGCGCTGCGCCAGCGCACAGCGCCAAACACGCAGCGTTTCCTGACCGTGGAAACTCACCCTCAAAGAGGAAGTTCACCAAACAAAAACTTATTTAAAGTTGCTAAGTTGATTATAACAGCCCCTGTTTATATAGTATGTCTCTCTGGCCATTTCGACCTCCTATGGAAAGCTGTTGCTCTACCAGACCTCCTTCATAAGCCAAAGCAGAGAGGCAAAGTAAACAGCTCTCTTGCATCGATAGGTAATCCTCCCTTAATATTGCATAGGTGGCAATTCATTCATTCACTCATGTACATGACCAATTTTTTGAAGCTATTAGATGACCACTGTGGAGACACAGCATTGTATCTTAATTAACCAGATGCCTATTTTTAGCAAGCCAGGTAGAATGGACTGTTATCTATATGTTGACTTTTGAATTTATTTGTTCATTTCTGGTTGGTCAAGAAAACAGACTTTTGCTTGTGTAAGCCTGAAACATTGACTTGTAAGTTGATGTGTGATATAGTGCTCTTATCCTTGATGACTAGTGATGTATGCTGATATGCTAATTATACATTGTTCAGGCCAGCCAGTTTGTTGGCATTTAAAACAGAGGAGGAAAATCTATGCAAATAGATTACATAATCAAACAATGCGAGTTGGTCTTATCAGCATTACCTGTAAAAACTGAATGAAGGACACTTGTTAATTATAAAAAGAGGTTATATGCCTCTGTATGAAGAGCCAGAGATTAGGCCAAGACATCCAAACATCCAAAGGACCAGAGACAGCGAGATATTAAGCCAAGACTTCCAGATATCAAAACATGGGACTCTGCAGGACTGCAGCCAAGATATCATCACTCCATCACGAGGGATACAGAATTGTCATTCTACAGGATGCCAGCTTAGGGGACTTCGGATCCAGCTGGAAGGATACAGATCTGCTCCATTGACCATCGCTGAACCCATGGATACATTTGGAGAAAGCCAGGATTGAGACCCGCCGGTCAACTGGCTTTGTACCTGAATGGACTGTTATCTTCCAAAGCTTGTCATTACCTTCTCTTTGAGCGTGCCACAGGTGGGGAAGTCAGCCCTGGAAGATGAAGCCAGGTTGTGACCCTCCGGTCAACTGGCCATTGTACCTGAATGGACTGTCATCTTTCTATGCTTGTTGTTACCTCCTCTCTGTGTGCATGCCACAGGTGGGCTAATCGGCCCTGGAATATCTGAAGTAACAGCTGCTATTATTCTGAAGAGTCAGCGGAAGGGTGAGACTCTGTAATGTGCACCATCTTGGGTATTGTGCTAGGACTGTTCTATATTTTATCTGCTTATTTTGTGGGTCAATAAAGTATTGCCACACTGTTTTACCTCACCCTGTGTCGTCTGAGTAGTGTTACACCCACATTAAAAGGAGAGCGAGCGTTCAGTGGACGATCCATAGTCCATGTGGTTTCGGCTAGGGACCAGGGCACCCGCCGACCCACTTCCCCGGTGTCTCCACAACCACTGTCTTCAGTGTAGCAATAAAAAGGGGTTGCTGAATTTTTGTTTTACTTCCACATGTTATCAATGATGAACAGTAATGTTAAAAACAATTTCATAGACATTTCATGATTTAGTACAAATATTCAGCCTGACTTGTCCGATAGACACGTCATGAGTCCAGGATTAAGGTTAATAAGCAATATAATTTCAAAGTATTTGGTTAATTTAATTGTTTTGTCACCACAGTTCTAGTAGGAAAGCATGTAAGAGGAAATAAGTATGTGAACTTTGCTGATATATGAACTCAAGAAGTCATCAGCATCTTGGATTAACACAAAAATCAGTCACACACATGCTATACTAGAGAGAGAAAAACCTGAAACTTGAATTAGGCTGCAAACAGGTCTTAACTCTTAAAATGAATGTAGGATTGAAGATGGAAGATTAAAACTTGGTGCAATTGTATTAGCTAAAATTAAGCTAAGCACTAACATCTATATATCAGTTTTTCCATGTCAACGGTGCCTCTAACCTATAAAGTCTCATTCATTTTTTTTTGTGGGGATGAGGTGTTATTCTTTTGTCTTTATTTTACTGCATTAAACTTTAATAAATTATGACCGCTTATGCTTTTATCAGAAAAAAAACTTTATTAAATAATTTTACTGGATTGTAAAAAAACATGGCTGCTTTATTTCAAAAACAGTTCAATCGTTCCATAGGTTGTGTGTGCAGCTCACCCTGATTCAGTTTAATAGAGCTGATTTGCAATACCAAACACAACCACAGGACAGGGGTGGTGCTGTTTTATTAAATACATATTTCTAATCCATGAAATAACCTTTGCCACTATTATCATATTTTGAAGACTACCTATTAATCATATAGTCAGGTTAGGTTACAAAATCATTTTGTTTTCACTTACCATTAAAGGTCCGACAAACAATAGGTGAACAATAGGTGAAGATGAAAGTGGATTGACCTGGATCAATGTTCATCCCTTGCAACAATAATTGTTATTGTGTAGCACATTTTTTCTGCCTACTCTGAGTCTGTACATGCTTTATCCCCTGTTCAAAATGGGTTACAAAATGTGCAAAATTCAAATTCGCCTGATTTATTTCAGGAAACTTGATTTGCAGAGAAGTTATTCTCCGTGAATTCTAAATCACTAATTACGCTCCTGACCACAGAACATAATAAACATACAATGTAAAAAAAATAAAGAAATGCTTATACCCACTTTACCTTACCTCACCTCTTTGGCTGCTCCACTCCTCACCATCATTTGTCTGATCTTTATCTCATCTTCTTATCACTGCCGCAAATGCTGAATTCCTAGGCCTTGTCACGATCCACATTTGGGTCTGTGGCAGATCTCTCTCTGCATACTAGAACCTTTTTCCTTTCAGGCCATCAGGAGTTAATGTCAGTCTTTTCCCCCGGTGGCCGCTGGTGTAATTACATTGCTGCTGACTTGTCAGGAGAAGGTGGAGACCACTCCCTTCATCCTTTAAAAGGTCTCCTGAGGCATCAGCTGACTGTTGGTGATATTGCTTCCTTTGGAAACCAACCAAGCTGGAGCCAGGAGCTGGTGAGCGCAGAGGTGCTTCTGCTATTTCCCTGTTCTGGTGCCTCACTCTGCTGTGTGGTGCATCGCAGCAGAGAAAGCTAAGAGTTTATTGTTTAGTTGATTTAACCCCTAGGTGTTTGTCTTTCCTTTTGTTGTTTTGGTGTTATTCACATCATTCCCTGTCTCACCTCCTGGGAGGGGGTTGGTGGGTTTAGCTCAGGGCTAAACAGGAGACAGGGACAGGTCGGTGGCTTGGGCCTCTCTACCTTCAAGTGTACCCCCAAGTTAAGGAAAGACAGGGCCCTTCCTTAGCCTTAGGGGCAGTTCAGGTGCCCAGATTCCTCGTCCCCTATATTTCTACAACTGCCCCGTGACAGGCCTTTTCATACTAGGCTGAGATTTCTGGCTTTGATAAGGCCCAGGGGGTTCTGCTCAAGCACATGAAAGAACGACATCATGACGTCACGTCACATGCCGTAACTTCGGTCTCGCATTCCCAGAACCGTCCCTGGTCTAGCATGGGATGCTGAACCACTGCTCGCTCTCTGATGCCCTAAGTTGGGGCAGCTTTGCATATGCAGCATCAGAGGAGAGCAGGTGCAATGAAATTAGCCACATTTGGCGATCCTGCCAGCTTCAGAGCACTGCTTGCAAGATCTATAGCAAAGAGCTTGTAAACACTGCGCTACTCTCCTAGGATTGCAGCAGTGGCTGGCAACTTAGGCAACAAGCTGCAGACAATAGAATAAAGAAATCCTTCCATTCTTGAGAATGGGGATGATTTTTTAAAAATACAACGTTGCTTCATTTTGCAAGCCCTTTGCCATTTTAACCATCATGCTAAGGCAACCCCTTTAATCAGGATGTAAAAGGCATTAGGATAGTTATTTATCATTATTTGTATTATGCAGGTGTTTTTTGCCCATAGCAATTCTCATAATTATTGTTACATGTTCTGTATATTGTGAATTCTTCATTGCGGTTTTGTTTTTCAGAGATTCATTTCATGTCAAGATTTTAGCATAAATTATAGGAGAAAAAAAATCCTATTCCACCTTGTCACTGCCTATAATATGGAACATAATAATGCAGTAAACTAGACTGCGCATCGGGCCAGATTTCAGCACGCCGTTTGCCTTAGATGACTGCGTTCGGTTTTTGCAGTGTAATTGGAGATAGCGTTACTCTTGTTGCCTCTATTGAGATCGTCAGATTAACAAAGTGCAGCGCCAGCATAAATCTTTCCTTAGCTTTTTTTTCCATTTAAACTACAGCCTTTTCTATTTACCTCCAGGCCAACGACACTGTATACGGCTTTACTTCCTACGGGAGATAAAACTTTTTTTTTTTTTAACCTATCTTGGTAAAATACTGCAAACTCTACCTAATTCCAAACACTGTGCGAAAGGCTTCTAATCTTGAGACATGGCAGGCGCCGAGGCCTGTGAACTGTTTCGAAATTGTAAAGAAGCCAATGGGCCAATAAAGTAAACATGGAGACCCGGAGAGATGACATGAAGATCGGATTTCTCAATGTAGTGTTCGTCTTTCTGTAAAGAGAAAAATCAGATTGGGCAATTACATTGATTGGGTTTGTGAAGAATACATTTATATACCAGTGTAACGTAAACAAAGGTTTCTCCCAAATCCTGGGTGTTATCTTTACAAGACATTTATGTAGTTATTGGATTTGTGTACAACATCAACAAGACATTCCTAGATAACACAAGATAATGAACAGGAAACAGGAGTGGAGAGAGATAAGGATATAGGGAGTAAAACCAGGGACTGGAAACTCTACGTTATGGGACCACAAAGAAAACCAATTATAGAACCTGCCTAAAGCTGCCTTCACTTCACTGATTTCGCCGGTGGTGATCTTCGCTTACGATTATGCAGATTATGCTACCACTTCAACGCCTTTACAATTTCCGATTTTGCGTTTCTATTTTTTTCCTCCGTTTCTTCAAAGAGGCCTGACTTTTTTACTTTTCTGTCCACATAGACATGCGAGGGCTGGTATTTTGCGGGACGAGTTCTACTCTTTCAACGGTACCATTCATTTTACCACATAGCGGTAAAATGAGAAAAAAAATTCAAGTGGGGAGAAATCATGAAAAAAAAACGCAATTCTGACATTGTTTTTTGGTAACTGTTTTTACAGTATACATTATGTGGTAAGAATAACTTGACAATATGATTCTCCTTATCGGTACAATTATGGAAATACCAAACATGTCCAGTTTTTTAATTATTTTAAGCCCCCGTCACACTAAGCGAGATCGCTAGCGAGATCACTGAAGCGTCACCGATTTTGTGACGCAACAGCGACCTAGCCAGCGATCTCACTTAGTGTGACACACAGCGACGACCAGCCCCCCTGCTAGGCATCGCTGATCGTCGTTGAATGTCCTGGACCATTTTTTCATCGTTGGTCTCCTGCTGGCCAGCGCGCATCGCTGCGTGTGACAGCGGGAGACCAACGATCAGGGAGCTGATATCCAATGTAAATATCGGGTAACTAAGGGCGGTGCCCCGCCTAGTTACCCGATATGTACCCTGGATACCGTCTCCCAGCTTCTGCTGTAGAGTGCTGGGAGCTGGTATCCAGGGTACATATCGGGTAACTAGGCTCTGCACGGTGCTTAGTTACCCGATGTGTACATTGGATACCATCTCCCAGCGCTCTACAGCAGAAGCTGGGAGACGGTATCCAGGGTACATATCGGGTAACTAGGCACTGCGCGGTCCTTAGTTACCCGATATGTACACTGGATACCAGCGTGCTCGCTGGTCCTGATCGCTGGTGAGTCTGCCCATGTGACAGCTCACCAGCGATCAGCTAACGATGTCCCAGCGATCCCATCCAGGTCGGATCGTTGGTGGGATCGCTGGGACATCGAAGAGTGTGACGGGACCCTTAGTGGTTAAAACTGTTTTTTTCCGAGACCAGTAACGTTTTTATTTTTTAGATAATAGAGCTGTGAGATGGCATATTTATTGCGGGGCAAGACAACATTTTCATTGATACCATTTTGCGATAGATAAGACATTTTCATCGCTTGTTGTAACATTTTTTGTAATATTGTAGAGACCAAAAAAAAACAACATTTTGGAATTATTTAGCTTTTTTTGTTTACTGTGTTTACTGGTCGGGTTAATATTTTTATATTTTGATAGCTGTGACTTTACTGAATGTGGTGATTCCAGAAATCTGTTGTTAGGGTCTGCGGAACGCACCTAATAGATATAATAGAGAGGTGCGTTCGCAGCCCGGGGTCCACCGTGCAGGCGAAGCCCGCTGCTAATAAGATGGCGAAAGTAGCGAACTCTGTTATCCCGCAGAGTCGCAAAAATAAACGCCGTAGCGCGTTGTGGCAGTAAGTGCGAACTCTGTTAATCCCAGAGCCGCTAACGGGATGCCACAGCGCTATATGGCGATAGGTGCGAACTCACTTAACTTCAGTGAGCCGCAAAGTAAAACGCTAGGGCGCTGTCTAGCGTCTAAAGCGAACCCTGTTACGTCACAGAGCCGCTGAGAAAAAGTACCGTGTCCTGTCAGGCTCTCAGGTACACGGTTAATTGCTAAGCGAGCATAATACGTGGTCATGCGCTAATGTCCTCGCGGAGTCACCCGCAATCTATGGCGTCTGAACGCCAGACCCTGAATACGGCAATCAAACTCCTCACCGGTTATGCCGGTAATCTAGGGCATCTAGGACACCGACCCTGACCAGCTAGCACACCAAACTCCTCACCGATTAAGTCGGTATTCTAGTGGCTTATTTCAGCCGGGTCCCTAACCACACACACGCATGACCACACTGGCGCATAGCATACAATGGTTGATATTAGCGCATGGCGGCCCAGCCATGCTACCCTTTTATAGTAACAGCAACAGGACCTTCCAGGAACAAGGACCAATGAGAAACCTGTTCCAGAAAACTAGTAGTAACAGGGCCTTCCTGGCGGGCCAATAGGAGCTGCTGCAGTACCTGAGCATGTGACCCCTGTTCTCCAATGAGAGATCTCACTCTGGGCATGCTCATAAGGGAAAATGCAGTACTTTGTCCCAAAGACGTCTGCTCCAGCATTGGCTATAATAGCAGATCCAGGAAATGCAGCAACAAATCACTGCCCCGTAGTGGAGTGGGCAAGACGCCTGGACCGACGCCTCTGCTGAGCAGGCTCCACTGCGGCCGGAGATGAATGGGAGACCGCAGCGGGACGGGTTCGAGACTCCCCTTGTTCAGCAGCGGGAAATCGAACCCTAACATTACCCCCCCTCCTAGGGCCCCCCTTCTCTGGGCCTCGCTGCGCTCAAAGGCAGCGATGAGCCGCGGAGCGTGAACGTGCTCGGCAGGCTCCCAGGATCTATCCTCAGGCCCATAACCCCTCCAATCCACCAAATAAAATGTTTTGCCTCGTACCACCTTGCACCCAACAATGGCGTTCACCTCATGATCGTCGGTAGATGAACCCGACGTCCCAGCAGATGACTCGGAAAACCGGGAAATGGCCACGGGTTTCAAGAGGATACGTGAAAGGTGTCAGTGATACCAAGGCGAGGCGGAAGGGCTAGGCGGTAAACTACCGGGTTCACCTGCTCAAGAACTTTAAAGGGGCCCAAAAAGCGAGGTGCCAACTTGGTGGACTCTACCCGTAGCCTGATGTTTCGGGCAGAAAGCCACACTAGGTCACCCGGAGCAAACGTAGGAGCGGGGCGCCGATGGGCATCGGCCGAAGACCTCATCCTCTCTTTGGAGGCCTGAATGGCATCCTGAGTGCGGTCCCAAATGTCCCGTGCCTCCACAGCCCAGTCTGCCACCCTGGAATCGGCGGAAGACACGGGCATAGGCACTGGTACCCGCGGATGATGACCGTAGTTCAGGAGGAATGGGGTCTGTCCGGTGGAGTCAGCCACAGCATTATTTAGAGCAAACTCAGCCCACGGTAGCAAGGATGCCCAGTCATCCTGCCTGGCAGAGACAAAATGTCGCAAGTATGTGACCAAGGTCTGGTTGGCCCTCTCTACCAACCCATTCGTCTCGGGATGGTATGCAGAGGAGAGATTCAACTCAATGCTGAGTAAACGACACAGCTCTCTCCAGAACCGAGACGCAAACTGGGGACCTCGATCACTGACAATTTTGTCTGGCATACCGTGTAGGCGGAAAATATGCCTAATGAATAATGCTGCCAAGGCCCGTGCAGACGGTAACCGTGGTAACGGCACCAAGTGCACCATTTTGGAGAAGTGGTCGGTTTATCACCCAGATGATGGTGCAGCCCCGAGACTTGGTAAGCCAACCACAAAATCCATCCCGACCATCTCCCAGGCCTGTCTGCCACCGGTAAAGGAAAGAGTAACCCAGCTGGCCGTTGTCGAGGGGACTTATTCTTGGCGCAGGAGACACATGCCTGAACGTATTCCCTGACGTCACGGACCATATGTGGCCACCAGTATGTCCTCGCCAGCAACTCAGATGTCCTCTTTGCCCCAAAATGTCCACCAACCCTGGACAAGTGTGCCCAAGAAAGAACCTCCGGTCGCAAATTGATGGCACAAAAGTCTTGCCCGGAGGCACAGACTCAAGCGAAACCGGGGCCACAGTTCTTAGGCTCTCTGTGGGGACAATCAGCTGAGGCTCCTCCTCCACCTCCTCAGAGGACACCACAGAGCGAGACAGAGCATCAGCACGAATGTTCTTCTCCCCTGAGAGAAAATGGAGGGTGAAATGGAATCGGGAGAAGAACAGGGACCATCTGGCCTGACGGGAATTTAGCCGCTGGGCGGTCTGTAAATAGACCAAATTTTTGTGGTCAGTGAACACTTGGAAGGGAAAGCGAGCCCCCTCCAGGAGATGTCTCCACTCAGAAAAGGCCAACTTCATGGCTAGCAACTCCCTATCCCCAATGGAATAATTCCTCTCCGCAGGTGTGAAGGTCTTGGAGAAGAAGAAGCAAGGATGTTTACGACCTTGAGCATCCTTTTGAAAAAGGACTGCTCCAGCACCAACGGACGAGGCATCTACCTCCAATATAAAAGGCTTATCAACCTCGGGACGATGTAGAATAGGAGCGCTAGCAAAATGGGACTTGATTGAAGTAAAGGCCTTGGAGACCTCCTCTGACCACAATTTGGGATTGGCTCCTTTCTTGGTGAGGGCTACCAAGGAGCAACCAAAGTAGAGAAGTGGGGAATGAATTGGCGATAGTAATTAATGAACCCCATAAAGCGCTGCACCGCTTTAAGAGAGTGGGTTCTTGCCAATCCATTACAGCCTGTAGTTTGGCAGGATCCATAGCCAATCCCTGAGTGGAGATGATATAGCCCAGGAATGGCAAAGACTCCTGCTCAAACACACACTTCTCCAACTTCGCATATAAGGAATTTGCCCGCAAGAGGTCGAAGACCCTGCAAACATCTCTCCGGTGGGTGTCCATATCTGGAGAAAAGATGAGAATGTCATCCAGATAGACTACCACAGAGGTGGCAAGCATGTCCCGGAAGATGTCATTTACGAAATCTTGGAAGACGGCTGGAGCATTACAGAGCCCGAAGGGCATCACAAGATATTCGTAATGTCCATCTCTGGTATTGAACGCCGTCTTCCATTCGTCCCCCTCACGGATGCGGATCAGGTTATAGGCACCACGAAGATCCAGCTTAGTAAATACCCTTGCTCCCCGGAGCCTATCAAAGAGCTCAGATATTAGGGCAAAGGATATTTGTTCTTAACGGTAATGGCGTTAAGACCCCTATAGTCTATACACGGTCATAATTCTCCATTCTTCTTCTGCACAAAGAAAAATCCTGCCCCTGCTGGTGACACTGACTTCCTAATAAACCCTCTGGCCAGATTTTCCTGGATGTATTGTGACATGGCCTCCGTCTCAGGAAGAGAGAGAGGATATACTCTTCCCGAGGGGCTCCGTTCCAGGCAAGAGGTCTATAGGACAGTCATAAGGGCGATGAGGCGGCAGAGTCTCCGCTGCCTTTTTGGAGAATACGTCTGCGTATGACCGATAAACCTTGGGAAGGGAATCAAGATCTATGGGTATCTCCGTTGTGGAAACCTGAACGTCCTCTCTGAGACATTTGTCTCTGCAATGATCACCCCAACCCAGTATTCTCCCAGAGGACCACTCAATATGGGGAGAGTGGTGGCGAAGCCAGGGTAATCCCAACAAAACCTCATCTATTCCCTCAGGAAGAACAAAAAGGGATATATTCTCCTGATGTGAAGGAGACATAGACAGAGGTAGAGTGACAGTCTGGGGGGTGATTTGTGAGGGCAGGATTGCTCCATTCAACACTCTCACCGATACTGGCTCGGCGAGCGTCACCAGCGGTATGGAATGGCGAGAGGCAAAGGAGGAGGACATAAAATTCCCCTCTGCCCCAGAGTCCACACAAAGCTTGGCGGGAAGGGTGGATGAACCTAGAGAGATTAACCCTTTAAGGAGCATCTTCGGAGCAAAATCCCTCGCGTCTAATGACCCTGCACCCATGGTCACGGAACATGACCGTTTACTTATTCGCTGGGGACATCGGTTGGCATAATGTCCTGGCTGCTGACACACTCTACAGACCACGGATACTCGAGTGGTCCGAGACTTAGATCCCACTCGAGTATTCTCCACGGTCTCTGGGGAGTCAGACGCCCGAACGGGAAATTCCAAAGGTTTGGCAAAGGTGGGTGCCAGCCGAAACCTCTGCCTACACTGGGTCCGCTCTAACCTCCGCTCGTGAAAACGGAGGTCGATGCGGGTAGATATAGAAATGAGTTTCTCCAGTGTGGCAGGAATCTCCCTGGTAGCCAAAGCGTCCTTTACATGGTCTGCCAGTCCTCTCCAGAACACTGGAATAAGAACTTTATCTGGCCACTCTAATTCAGAGGCCAAAGTCCGAAATTGGACTGAGAACTGGCTGACCATGGACAAGCCCTGTACAATTGTCAGCAGTTGGAGTGCCGTATCGTGCGTGACCTGAGGTCCTAAAAAGACCTTTTTCAGAGCCTCCAAAAACCGAGGAGCACTCCGCACCACACGATCGTCACGCTCCCACAGCGGTGTTGCCCACTCCAACGCTCTGCCCGAGAGTAGAGACAGTACAAAACCCACTTGTGCCCGATCCGTGGGGAAACGTGCAGCCAGAAGCTCAGCTGTATAGAGCACTGACTCACGAATCCCCGACATTGCTTGCTGTCACCAGCAAACTTGTCAGGAAGCGGGAGGTAGGATAATGTAGGGACAGAGGTAGCAGAGGACAAACTGGCTGCAGCCACGCTAGCAGCCTGAACAGCGACTGCGGTAATATCCACAGCTGAGGTTGTGCGCTCAAGAGCCGCCAACCTACCCTCCAGCTGCTGGATGTACTGCCTTAGACGCTGGTCATCCGCCATTTTAACTAGCCAGACCCTGGCGCTAATATTATGTTAGGGTCTGCGGAACGCACCTAATAGATATAATAGAGAGGTGCGTTCGCAGCCCAGGGTCCACCGTGCAGGCGAAGCCCGCTGCTAATAAGATGGCGAAAGTAGCGAACTCTGTTATCCCGCAGAGTCGCAAAAATAAACGCCGTAGCGCGTTGTGGCAGTAAGTGCGAACTCTGTTAATCCCAGAGCCGCTAACGGGATGCCACAGCGCTATATGGCGATAGGTGCGAACTCACTTAACTTCAGTGAGCCGCAAAGTAAAACGCTAGGGCGCTGTCTAGCATCTAAAGCGAACCCTGTTACGTCACAGAGCCGCTGAGAAAAAGTACCGTGTCCTGTCAGGCTCTCAGGTACACGGTTAATTGCTAAGCGAGCATAATACGTGGTCATGCGCTAATGTCCTCGCGGAGTCACCCGCAATCTATGGCGTCTGAACGCCAGACCCTGAATACGGCAATCAAACTCCTCACCGGTTATGCCGGTAATCTAGGGCATCTAGGACACCGACCCTGACCAGCTAGCACACCAAACTCCTCACCGATTAAGTCGGTATTCTAGTGGCTTATTTCAGCCGGGTCCCTAACCACACACACGCATGACCACACTGGCGCATAGCATACAATGGTTGATATTAGCGCATGGCGGCCCAGCCATGCTACCCTTTTATAGTAACAGCAACAGGACCTTCCAGGAACAAGGACCAATGAGAAACCTGTTCCAGAAGACTAGTAGTAACAGGGCCTTCCTGGCGGGCCAATAGGAGCTGCTGCAGTACCTGAGCATGTGACCCCTGATCTCCAATGAGAGATCTCACTCTGGGCATGCTCAGAAGGGAAAATGCAGTACTTTGTCCCAAAGACGTCTGCTCCAGCATTGGCTATAATAGCAGATCCAGGAAAGGCAGCAACAAATCACTGCCCTGTAGTGGAGTGGGCAAGACGCCTGGACCGACGCCTCTGCTGAGCAGGCTCCACTGCGGCCAGAGATGAATGGGAGACCGCAGCGGGACGGGTTCGAGACTCCCCTTGTGCAGCAGCGGGAAATCGAACCCTAACATCTGTATTTTTAATTTTTTTATTACCGTATATACTCATGTATAAGCCGACCCGTGTATAAGCCGACCCCCCTAATTTTGCCACAAAAAACTTGGAAAACTCATTGACTCGCGTATAAGCCTGGTGTATAAGTTGCCGTCCTGCTCTGTGCTCCCCCATCCAGCTCTGCACTCCCCCATTCTCCTCTGTGCCCACCCCTGTCTTGCTCCGTGCTCTCCGTCCTCCTCCCGTTCTGCTCCGTGCTCTCCGTCCTCCCCCCTGTCCTGCTCCGTGCTCTCCGTCCTTCCCCCGTTCTGCTCCGTGCTCTCCGTCCTCCCCCCGTCCTGCTCCGTGCTCTCAGTCCTCCCCCGTTCTGTTCCGTGCACTCCGTCCTCCCCCCCATCCTGCTCCGTGCTCCTTGTCCTCCTCCATGCTCCCCCCATCCTCCTCCATCATACTCACCCTCCCCGTGCCATCGCTGAACGTCCCGGCCGGCAATCCTGCGTTCTCCCCGGCTTCCTGCAGCTCTCCAGCGCTGAGCGGTGACAAAATACCGCTCATTAAGGCCATGAATATGGAGGCCACACCCATGGGAGTGGCGTCGGGTCCATATTACATGACCTTAATGAGCGGGTATTACATCACCGCTCAGCACTGGAGAGCTGCAGGAAGCCGGGGAGAATGCAGGATTGCAGGGACGTTCAGCGATGGCACAGGGAGGGTGAGTATGATGTCCCAGCCACCGGCTCCTGCCGCCGCATCCCCTCCCCCGCTGGTTTCTGCCCTATGACTCGTGTATAAGCCGAGGGGGGATTTTCAGCACAAAAAAAGGTGCTGAAAATCTCGGCTTATACACGAGTATATACGGTATCTTTATTTTTAATAGGGGACAAGGGATATTTGAAATTTAATGTTTTTTAATTTTTTCATATTTTTTTTAAAACATTGTTTCTACTTTTCACTGTTCAGTAATCTTCTGGTTGTGCTATATATAGTAATTCCACAACTTTGCTGTATATAGTAAAAGTGAATGTCTTCTCTGAAGCGCAGCCACAGCCTAGGTTTCAATCTCCGTAATGACAAGCACGGGGTCTTTAACAGATGGGCGCATGGAATGACGTCCATACTGGTATGTGCTAACTGTCACTGTCAGAGTTTGACTGTGGTATGTCACAGATTATTAATTGTTAGAAGCAGGTCTTGCCTGTAACACACAGTCATCACCTGCTGTGTTAATGGGTTAACATTCCATCTCTAGACTAAAGGCCCATTTAGACCTGACCAATAATTTGTAGGAACTCGTTCCCGACTATTGGCCCGACTGGCAATCGCCCTACGAATGAGCAAACTGTTCGTTCATTAGGTGCAATGATTTACACAGGCTTAAAGATCATCATTCTTGACAGCTTTGGCTGAGCTTTCATTTATTCTCTATAAGAGCATCATTGGGCAGAATCTTTTTGCCTGAACAGGCTGAGCTTGGGCTGTACAAGTACATGATTGCACAGCTCGTCTACAGTAATTCCTGACCAGCAGTGGTGTTCCTTATGCCAGAAATCTTACTCTAGTCCATGACTGGAGAAAGATTTGTGACAAGGGGCACAAAGGCACATGCCACTTTTTAGAAGCTCCTTTCAATTAACTTTTCAGTGTGTCTCTTAATAAATCTTCCATCCCTGCCTCCAACGCGAACAATGCTGGTCTTGATTAATCGGGGCCCTTGAATCTATAAAAGATCCAGTGGCCATTAGGAAAATTGTAAGATGACCTTTTTTTCTAAAGAGCATGACATGAAAAACAAATATTACTCTTTTTTTTAAAAAAAAGCATGTAACACAAAACTTTGATTCAAACAAAAAGGTATAGTACACTGAACTATTTATTTTCCGGAAAGAAAACAAGGTGCTAAAGGGAATCTGTAATGATATGTGCAAAAAGCAAACAGCATCAATTAAATGAATGTGTAACTGACACATTTTTTTACAGGGAGACAATTCAGGATAACTCCGAAGGTGTTTTTCCTGAAGTGTCTTCCTTGGCGTCTTCTTTGGCTGTTTTTTGGCAGCTTTGCGGCCGGCATATCTTTTTTAAAACTTCTGTTTAGAAAAGAATGAGCGGCTTTTAAAGAAGCACTCCTACGATCAAAGTTGTTATCCTCTTAATATATTGCAATCATCATATTATATAGCACTGTGCACTTACAATTGCTCATTTTGCCTTTTTACCCAGTTAATTATTCTCTTTTCTCAGCTATATGTAGAAACAGGAAGTCTCTTTTCCCTGCATTTATCATCCATCCCCCTCTTCAACTTCTGACCTAGCCGCTTCACTTCTCCCCCTGCCAGACTTTTGCAGTGACTCATGACATGCGCAGAGTAAATTCACCTCCTGATTCTACGTAGAGCTTAGAAGGATTCAGCTAGTCAGATATTAGCTGGGTAGAAAGACAAAATGAGTAATTGTAAGTACAGTGCTATATAATATGATGACTGTAACACATTAAGAGGATACAAATTTTGATGTGAGGAGGAAGAGTTCTTCTTTAGGAGTAAGATAAGAATAGCCAGGTGTTGTGAATACTCTGGAGGTGACTTCTGAGCTAGGGCTCCCTCCGGTGGTTGCTGAGGGTAATGAACTAATTGCTGAATGGCCTTCAGCTGGCTCTGAATGGTCTGATATAAGTGACCTGATCTCCCTTCAGCCTTGCCGGTAATCAATTGTTCTTCCACGCCTTGCTTGGATCTCAGCTTGCATTCCTGCTCTCATTCAGATAAGTGATTTGCTGTTTTTTTTTCCTCTGGTTGGATTTTCTTGCTGGTTTGCTGCTTGCAGTAGACTTCAGCCTGGTCCCCTTTTGGGGTCTGGCTCTGCAATTGTGCTCAGTTTGTGTTTGCACTTTTGCTCTGTTCCTATGTCACTTTTTATTTGCTGAATTGCTGTGTGTTACACCAGAGATCTGATTTAGGTGGTAGAGGTTGTGTGATCTCAGGTTTTTTGTTAATCAGAAGTGTTGGTATTTTTGTCAGGGTTTTTTTGGGTTGCAGTCAGAATTCTTTCCTATACTTTTCTATCTAGACAGATTGGGCCCCAGTGTTTGCTCATTCTATTTTCTGTCTGTGTTCGTATTTTCTTCTGGTCTAACCGCCATAACATGTTTGGGGGCTTCCTATTTCTTTGGAGATTCTACTACGGGGCAGATAGCATTCATCTTTCTGCCTTTAGGTGTAGCTATCTCTCCGGCTGTGACGAGGTGTCTAGGATCACCGTAGGTACGCTCCACGGCTACTTCTAGTGTGGCGGTTAGTTTAGGGTCCTGCAATCCAATAGTTTCCAGCCTCTCTGGTGTATTGCTTTTTTGGCAATTCTTTGCAATCTCTCCTCAGCTACCGAAACATAACAGCCAGGTCTTTTAACTGCTTCATGTGTTTGGAAATCTGAGGAAGTTAAAATCAGTTGAAAAAAATTGAACATAAGTTGTTTTTACATTGCAGTGCATATGTTAATTATGTTTTACAGTTATTGAGCGCTTTTTCAGGTGAGTTATGCAGCGTACCAGCCAGAAAAAGATGTGTGCATATACCCCATGCTTGGAAATGCCTGTGCAATCCATGGGCACCATGTTATGAAAATCGATATATAGTTATGCGAGTACTACCATAATGACATTGGGTCATGTCGGCCTGTCTTCCTCTTTAATATTTGAATTTCCTTTGATCTTACTCTAGTGACTCATGAGATAATGATGTCCCTTTATGCAGCCAACAAGGTTGTATAATTTGTCAAGAATTTTAACACTGCGTCAGGCGCATCTCTGGCGCGTCAGAGTTTGGGCACAATGTGCCTGACAGGCACAGGTTTAAAAAATCGCTAATAATATCTAGTTATTTCAATTTTAGGGCTCCCAAAGTAATCAATGACCTTCATGGAGATATAGTAGAAGAGCGTACACAAAATAAGATGCAAAAAAAACGGATTTAATAACCATAAAAGTAATAAAACGAAAAGTACCCAAATGTCACAACCACCGCGAAATAGCCTCCAGTTTCCAAGACATAACAATTACTAAACATTAAAATTAGGTAAAAAACTTAATTGTAAGGCACTTAGATGCTACTGGGGTCAAGTTCACTCAGATTCAGACTTTAAAAGTTATTATATCATATCAGAGATTATTATTATGTGGTTGGGCGCAATGTGCCTGAGAGGCCATTTCTAAGAAAACCCTCTTATTTATAAGATAACCCTACTTGTTTATATGAAATATCCACAAACTTTGAATTATTCATTCATAAAACAAGCAAAATAAATGAAAAAAAAAAGTATGAACCTTCAAAAGTGAGAACCTTCAGGTGAAATGAGCCTGAGAGGCCACTGAGTGACTGAGGTCACAACTGATCTCTACAAGGAAGGCAGCAAAACTGAATAGGGGGGTTCAAGCAGCACCTAAAGATAGGAAGGAACTGGGATGGGCAGGATCCCCTGCCGACTTGGAGATGGAGAAACAAAAATGAGTGAGCTCAGGGTTGTCTGGTGAAAACAAGTTATCACTAGTGTTGAGCATTCCGATACCGCAAGTATCGGGTATCGGCCGATATTCGCGTTATCGGAATTCCGATACTTAATTCCGATACTTTTTCAATATCGTATACCGGAATCGGAAGTTCCCATAATTCTTTGAGAGGCAATGTGATTTTAGTCAGCCAATGAGGAATCCTACGAAGTGTGGGCACATCCTGTAATGATGCGGTCATCTTAACTAATGGCATGGCTGTGATTGGCTGCTGAAATGATGTCAGAATGCACTATAAAAGGCGCCGCAGCCATTTTAGCGTCACTGTGCTGTGAACTCAGTTAGGGACAGAACGCTGCTGTGCTGACTCTGAGGGACAGTTAGATATAGCGATTTTGTGTACTACTGTGCTTGAGGCAGGCTAGTTTACCAACCGCTGTGTAAAGCTTCATTTTGCCAGTGTTGTTTTAACAGCTCTGTGCAAGGTGTGTGTGTGACAGTGCAGGTGACGCTGCAGTTTGCTCTGCATCCACCGCTGTTTGTAGGCATCTGCACGTGTCACTTTTTTATTTTTTTTTTTTATTTTATTTAGTGGAATTGGTGCAGCTCCATTATATTAGAAAAAAATCAAATCTATTAGTGTGACGTGCTTCCATCCGTATACAATACATTGGTTGCAAACACTATAGAAGTACAGAAAGGAGCTTTTCACAGATTGTGGACAGTTGTGTTTCAGTGTTCACTTCAGTCTGTGTTTTTTACTTTTTTGAGTGCAGATCACGCTCCAGTTACTTGTTCAAGCACTGCTGCTTGTACTCTGCTGAGCGTGTCTCAGTGGCTCATCCTTTTCATTTATCTCCAATTGGTTCTGCTACATTCCATTTAAAATAAATCTAATCTATTAGTGTGACGCGCTTCCATCCGTATACAATACATTGGTTGCAAACACTATAGAAGTACAGAAAGGAGCTTTTCACAGATTGTGGACAGTTGTGTTTCAGTGTTCACTTCAGTCTGTGTTTTTTACTTTTTTGAGTGCAGATCACGCTCCAGTTACTTGTTCAAGCACTGCTGCTTGTACTCTGCTGAGCGTGTCTCAGTGGCTCATCCTTTTCATTTATCTCCAATTGGTTCTGCTACATTCCATTTAAAATAAATCTAATCTATTAGTGTGACGCGCTTCCATCCGTATACAATACATTGGTTGCAAACACTATAGAAGTACAGAAAGGAGCTTTTCACAGATTGTGGACAGTTGTGTTTCAGTGTTCACTTCAGTCTGTGTTTTTTACTTTTTTGAGTGCAGATCACGCTCCAGTTACTTGTTCAAGCACTGCTGCTTGTACTCTGCTGAGCGTGTCTCAGTGGCTCATCCTTTTCATTTATCTCCAATTGGTTCTGCTACATTCCATTTAAAATAAATCTAATCTATTAGTGTGACGCGCTTCCATCCGTATACAATACATTGGTTGCAAACACTATAGAAGTACAGAAAGGAGCTTTTCACAGATTGTGGACAGTTGTGTTTCAGTGTTCACTTCAGTCTGTGTTTTTTACTTTTTTGAGTGCAGATCACGCTCCAGTTACTTGTTCAAGCACTGCTGCTTGTACTCTGCTGAGCGTGTCTCAGTGGCTCATCCTTTTCATTTATCTCCAATTGGTTCTGCTACATTCCATTTAAAATAAATCTAATCTATTAGTGTGATGCGCTTCCATCCGTATACAATACATTGGTTGCAAACAATATAGAAGTACACAAACGGGCCTTTCACAGCTACTGAACATGGGTTTTTAATTTTTAACTAAAATATGTATTTTTTCAAATGACACAAATATAAGTAATGTTGAAGAGGAATAGTCCTACATCCATTGTTTGCACAATATTACAGGTGTACATCATGTCCCTTAATCAACAATGTATTATTATATTTACTTGTATGCTTTTATTTAAAAGCCAAGAACACAGAAGGATAACCTTCGCACTGCAGCTGTTGTCAAAGTTCAACCCACATTATGCACTTCCAACATTGCAGCATTTGAGGCATGATGTGAGTTGGATTGGTCAAAGTTATGGAGTGAGAAGGTTCACCATCAGTACCCTATAGCATAAGTATGCTTTTGTGTTAGCATTTGTGTTAGACATGTGGATATCTGCCATAATATGTCACAATTATTTAGTTACAGATTTGTTACCAACACTAATCATTGAATGGTTTTAAATTTGACGTTTCACTTGTTTACAGCTTAGAAATAAGGGTGTAGCCTGATATCTATGTGTAGCACTAGCCACTTTAACATGTCATGTTTTTTTAAACATGTGTAGCTAGGTAGCAGTAATTTTTGCCGGACACACAGCAGGGGAACAGCAGGCGTTACTGAACCCCACTATCACTATAGCTTGTGTATTGGTCTGTGGTGTGGACACGACACTTCTGAGCAGCAACTGGCAGTGTTGTAGCCCAGGGAGTATAGCTCAGGTGGTAGAAAGATGAACATAACAGGAGACATGGAAAACGTTGCCAACCAGTTAGTTAATCTGAAACCGGACAGGCAAATTCAGGCGAGATCCATGCCTAGTTCATTTTCAGAAAAGTAAGCCGTTCTACATTATCGTAGGATAGTCGCATGCAACGGCCTGTTAGTACACCACCTGCAGCAGTAAAGACGCGCTCCGATAATACACTGGCAGCAGATCAAGCCAGCACCTCCAATGCATACTGGCTAAGCTCTGGCCATGTATCCAGCTTAGAGACACAAAACTTGAATGGGGAAGAGCCATCTGAGAGTACACTGAGAGGGCAAGACATGTAGTCTGTAACCATCTTACGGAAACGTTGCCTCCTGCTGACTGGAGCCGTCTCGGATGGTGTAGACATTGGTGGCGCTGCCACAAAACTTCGACACATTTGGAACATACTGTTCTTGCCCTGTGCAGAGGCGCTGCTTGTGCTCCCTCTTGTTGCAGAGCTGTCTCCACTGCCTCGACGCACAGAGCTGCTTTGTAAATCAGTAGCAGCAGCAGTGCTCTCGGCTGGAATGGAGAACATTATGGATTGCACCAGTGTGTCTTGGTACTTCCGCATTTTACGCTCCCGGTTCAACGGTGTGATGAGGCTTTGTAAGTTGTCCCGGTAGCGAGGGTCTAGGAGGGTGTACACCCAATAATCAGACGTGGTGTGAATGTGTTCGATGCGGCGGTCGTTTCTCAGCCACTGCAGCATGAAATCAACCATGTGCTGCAGACTCCCAACTGGCCAAGAAACGTTGTCCCCTGCAAGAGGCGTCATCTCCGCCTGCTGTGCATCACCCCACCCTTGGTCTACATACTGACTAGAGCATTGTCTACCTCCCTCTGGAGCGATGTCTTCCTCCTCCATTGACTCCTCCTCATCCTCCTCACAAAGTCCTTCAAATACATATAAATTTACAAAATTTAAAACTCAAAATTTAAAAACTTTGTATCATAATTCTGTAACATCAGTTTATGGAAACACAATAGCATTACAAAAGGATAGACAAAAAATGTACATTATGTGCTTTGTAAATACATTAAAAGTTTGTAATGGTTATGAAAATATAGACAGCGACTCTGGAGGTTCAATTGTTGATACAGCATGGTACTTTGAAAGTCCTCCAGCCCTTTGTGAGGAACCACGTTGGCTGACTGTCCAGAAGGTGATGGAATTTGTGACTCCTCATCCTCCACCTCTTCCAAAACCTCATGCCTTAGTGCTTGCAGTGTTTTTTGAAGCAGGCAGATAAGGGGGACAGTCAGGCTGACTAGTGCATCATCTGCACTCGCCATCCGCGTTGACTCATCAAACGCACGCAAAACGTGGCAGATATCCTTCATAGAGTTATTCGCCACTCATTACACTGGCAGTGGCTGCCCATTCATTATAGGATCCAATTCTAATTACTGGTTCTCACCAACAAAGCTCTCCACAGCGCAGCACCCCCCTACATCTCCTCCCTTATTTATATTTATCGGCCTAACCGACTGCTGCACTCTGCAAACGACCTTCGACTAACCTCTGCACTAATCCGTACCTCCCACTCCCAACTCCAAGACTTCACCCGCGCTGCGCCAATCCTCTGGAATGCTCTACCCCAAGAAATTAGGACTATCCGCAATTTGGATGGTTTCAGGCGCTCCCTCAAAACACATTTGTTCACAGTGGCCTATCACATTCACTAATCAAAGTCATTCTATGTGTAATTCTGTGTGTGTAGCCCATTCACTATCTCCATGCATCCCTCACTTCCTTAAAATGGCTGGACCATCATTGTAAAAACACCATTGTATATAAACACCTGTACTTTGTATCTCCCACACCTCATTGTAGATTGTAAGCTTTCACCAGCAGGGGCGGCTGATTTTGCTTTAATTATTGTATTGTTAACGTTGTTACTTATGACTCGTGTTTTGAAACTGTTAAACTGTAAAGCACTGCGGAATATTATGGCGCTATATAAATAAATAATATTATTATTCTTATTATAGAGGCCCACTCAGTAGTGGTGAAGTGTGAACGGCGCAAATTGCGAGTTGACTGCGCCTGATGCAGCTGATACTCCATTACTGTTGGCTGCTGCTCACACAACCGCTCCAACATATGTAACGAGGAATTCCACCTGGTGGGTACGTCACATATGATGCGATGTTCATGAAGGTGAAATCTGCGTTGCAGAGCTGCAATCAGCGATCTGGCCATGCTGGAACGTCGCAAGTGAGCGCACTCTAGGCGGACCTTGTGCAGCAGTGCATCAAGATCCGGATAGTCCCTCAAAAAACTCTGCACGACCAAGTTGAGCACATATGACAGACATGGTATGTGAGTGAGGTTGCCAAGGCCCAGAGCTGACACCAGATTTCGGCCATTGTCACACACTACCAAGCCTGCCTGTAGATTCTCTTCCAAAAACCACACGTCGCTCTCCTGCTTTATGGCATTACAGAGCTCCTGCGCTGTGTGGCTAAGATTCCCCATGGAAATTAATTTCAGGATGGCCTGTTGACATTTGGACACGGCTGTGCTCATATCGGTCGCAACAGGTAAACGTTCACGGGTCCATGTGGAGGTAGACCGTGACGGCTCCTGCAGCGATGATTCTGAGGAACTGGAATAGGAGGAGGAATCAATGTGTACAGACTTGATTCCTGCAATCCTTGGAGTTGGCAGAACACGTACAGCGCCACTCGCAAGATCAGTACCCGGCTGCACAACATTGACCCAATGGGCAGTGAGGGAAAGGTATTGTCCCTGGCCATGGGTGTTAGAACCCTCTTGTTAGGTTTTGTTTCAGTTTGCTGGTCACATGACCTTTTTTCCCTATTTAGTCTGGCTCCGCCCTTCTGGCTTTGCTTGACTTCATTGTATTATCTACTGTTAAGCTAGCCGGGTGCTTAGGTGCCTTAATCTGTCAGTTTTGCTTGATGTTAGGATCACAAAGTATTTATTTTTCTGTTTAATTATCCATGCTACAATTTATGTTAGGAGGTGTCCACCTTTTCTCACAGTCCCTAGATCTTGTAGGGATTACTCCCTCGCAACTATAGGTCTTCGTTCACACTAGATGAGGACTTTAGCGGGTCTGGTCGCAGGATCAGGTTCCCCGTTACATCGTAGGGATTCAGCTTAGTTGTATTGTAGGGACAGAATTCCCTTCTTTCCTTACTGGTTGTAGCAGATCATAACAATGGGTACTGGTCCACGCATCGGTGGTCAGGTGGACCTTGCTACTGAGGGCTTTTAGTAGCGCATGTTTAATTTTTCCCTCAACATGCTTTTGCAGACCAGGGACGGCTTGCCTGCTGAAATGAAATCGGCTTGGCACATTGTATTGTGGGATTGACAATGATATTCAGTTACGGAAACTGTCTGTCTCCACCAGCCTGAATCACAGCATTTCAAGGGACAGGAGTTTTGCAATGCCAGCATTCAGAGCCTGTGCTCGTGCATGGTTTGCGGAGTATGGCCGTCTTTTATCCCATGCCTGTGCTACCGATGGCTGTTTTGTGGCCTGGGAGTGTGAGGATGACAGGGAACTTGCTGCTGTGTGTGGAATAACAGTTTGTCTCTGGACAACAGTGGCCGAGGTTCTTCCATGGCGATCCTGTGAGGAAGCATAACCAGCTGTGTGTGAGCTCGATGAAGAGGCTTCAACACAACCTGAAGATGTAGGTGCTGCTGTAGGTTGGCCTACATCTCTAGTGTGTCTTTGTAACTCAACTACGTGCTTTGTCCGCACATGTTTCCACATATTTGTGGTATTGAGGTGACTGACACTTTTAGCTATTTTTAATTTTTAATTACACAGCTTGCATTTCACATAGCAAATATCATGTGCAAGTGTGTGAAAAAAGGACCACGCAGTGCAAGTCCTGGGAGCGCACGTTTTGACTTTTGGAAGACAACTGCTCCGAACAGGTGCCAAACTGGAGGCTACAGGCAACCGAGTCTGCAGCCTAACTCTCCCTCTTTTTTGTACCGTTGGGGCAATGTCTTCCTCTATCTTCCTTCTATCACTAACCATTTCTCTAGGCCTCTCCCAGCTTTCAACCAAAGTACTGGTTCTCACCCACAAAGCTCTCCACAGTGCAGCACCCCTCCTACATCTCCTCCCTCATTTCTATCTATCGGCCTAACCGACTGCTGCGCTCTGCAAACGACTTTCGACTAACCTCTGCACTAATACGTACCTCACACTCCCGACTCCAAGACTTCTCCTGCTCTACGCCAATCCTCTGGAATGCTGTACCCCAAGAAATTAGGACTATCCACAATTTGCATGGTTTCAGGCGCTCCCTCAAAACACATTTGTTCAGAGCGGCCTATCACATTCACTAATCAAAGTCATTCTATGTATTCTGTGTAAGTGTGTGTGTGTCTCTAGCCCATTCACTATCTCCATCCCTCAGTCCCTTAAGATGGCTGGAACATCATTGTAAATGCACCATTGTATATAAACACCTATACTTTGTATCTCCCCCATCTCATTGTACATTGTAAGCTGTCACGAGCAGGGGCGACTTATTTAGCTTAAATTATTGTATTGTTAACGTTGTTACTTATGACTTGTGTTCTGAAACGGCTAAACTGTAAAGCGCTGCGGAATATGATGGCGCTATATAAATAAATATTATTATTATTCCTCTGAGCTGCTCCCACCACCTTCCTGTTCCTCATGCCATGTTGGATCTTGGACCTCATCATCTCCACTACCCTTTTCCAACACCTGCTGTTGGGTGGTCTGGCCAGCACCATGCTCAACAGAAACTGGCACCTGGGTCTCATCATCATCAGATGCGTTCTGCGGTGTGCTGACCATCGGCACTGTCTCACCCGCCTCTTCAGATTCAGAGAGACACAGCTGTTGCGCATCACTGCATACTCCCTCTTCACATTACAGAATGCTGCTTGGCTGGGCCCCTGTTTGCAAGCCAATAGATTCTGAGAACAGAAGCAGACACTCAGCTGGCTCCTGTACAGAACTCTCTGACTGCCTGGGCAATTTGCCAGGCGGTGAAGAGACAGATGGTTGCCCAACAGTGCTGTGGTCCTGAGAGGAGGTGGAAGCAATTGAAGTCGATGCATTGGCTGACATCCAAACAACAACGGCTTCAATTTGTTCTTCCCGCAGCAGGGGGGTACTCCGAGCTCCTACAAAAGTGCGCATAAAGGAACGCTCACGGGGAAAACTGGTGGATGCTGTGTCACTGGGGGCCGCAGCAGCCACAGAATCCCCACGTCCTCTCCCTGAAGAAACTCCACGACCACGTGCCTTACTCCCTGCCTTCTTCATCTTGGTAGATTGATAAAGAAACTCTGAAAAGTTATAAGGTCTAAGTGTGGTTATTCCGCAGAGACTGCAGTGAACACTGCACACAACTGTTCACTACCCAATGCGTCTCAGCAGGAAGGCAGTCTGTGCGTCAAAACAAAGGCACAAGCATACATCCATGTACCCTGTTTATAAAGCTATATAAAAAAAATTATGTAGTAGTGACGCACACTTTATTGAGGTACAGTATTACATCGCCATTCACCATCTGTGGCTATGCAGTCTCATCTATATATACCTTATCTATCTGTTGTCATGCTTCCAAGTCGACAGTCACAGTCAGCCATAAATAGCAATTTTCACTATGCACTATGCACTTTTGAAAGGTTATGTTTGTTAATAAAAATGATTATTGCCACATATTATGAGTATTACATGATGGAAATTGTATAATTTTGTATAAATATTTAGTGACATTATTCAGCAAATGGAACATTTTAGTAATATCACAGATAACTTGTAATGCTGATGATGTTTTGAAGTCAGACATTCATTGTCTATACAATAAAAATGGTGTACATACTGTTACTTATCCATCATTAATGGATTCAGATATGTACTTGTATGCTTTTATGTACAACCGTATAGCAGATTCCTTAACTAATTTATTTTGTGGTTTGCATTGCTGTTCAACATGTTAATGTATGTGTTTATGTTTGTCAATTCTTTATTTATCTAGATATTAGTTTAAATGAAATCATCATCTTATGGTAGTAAAGGTTATCTTTCTCTTGTTTGAAGTATAGACATTTAAAATTGACAGGTAACAAGGAAATTACTTGATCTAGTATTTAAACATCCTCCTTGACCCTGGGCTCCAACACCGCCAGTTGTTGCTCGGAAGTGCTGTTAGCACAGTCAACACTTGCTCCTGTGTTACTGGGGTTCAGTAACGTCAGCTGGTCCTCGGTTGTGCCATTGGCTCTTTTCCTTCTGCTGCCCCTCCGGGTTCCAGCACAGTCAGCTGGTCCTCGTTACTTGCATTGGCTCTTGTACCTTCTGCTACCCGTCCGGGTTCCAGTACCGTCAACTGGTTCTCCGCAGTGCCTTTGGCCTAGGTGCCTCCATCTCGGTATCCGAGTTCCAGCAACGTCTGCTGGTCCTTGGTAGTGCTTTGGAGCACAGGTACCTCCTGCTTAGTAACCGTGTCCCAGTAACGTCAGCTGGTCCTCGGTTGTGCCATTGGCTCTTTTCCTTCTGCTGCCCCTCCGGGTTCCAGCACAGTCAGCTGGTCCTCGTTACTTGCATTGGCTCTTGTACCTTCTGCTACCCGTCCGGGTTCCAGTACCGTCAACTGGTTCTCCGCAGTGCCTTTGGCCTAGGTGCCTCCATCTCGGTATCCGAGTTCCAGCAACGTCTGCTGGTCCTTGGTAGTGCTTTGGAGCACAGGTACCTCCTGCTTAGTAACCCTGTCCCAGTAACATCAGCTGGTCCTCGGTTGTGCCATTGGCTCTTTTCCTTCTGCTGACCCTCCGGGTTCCAGCACAGTCAGCTGGTCCTCGTTACTTCCATTGGCTTTTGTACCATCACCAACAGGACAAAGAAGGTTAAGACAAACTACAAGATACAGAACAAGAGACAGAAGAACAATAAGCAGAAGATCAAAAAGCAGAAGAACATTAAGTATAAGACCAAAATGAAGAGCAAAATATATGCTCTAAATTCTAAGCAGAAGAAGACTAAGCAGTGTATGGGGGTGAGTCCGTTCCTCCTCGTGGTGCCCCTGGAAAATGCCTGATGCTGCTGCAGGCTAAACTGAACGCGGACAAATACTGTTGTAATTAAAATCTTTCGTGACAGCAAGAACGGAAGGATGAAAATTCAGAGTTTTACAGATTACAAGTACAGGAATGTCTGTCACAAATAAGAATATGATGAAAAGGATGAATAGGAAGAAGATGAAGAAGTAGAATATGAAGAATAATAACTGTTTAATAAGAACAATATAAGTAATGTTAACAAAAAGATGAATAGCAAGAAGTTTTAGAAGATTAAGAAGGTGAAGATGAAGAATAATTTGATGAGAAAGATGATGCTGCTGAAAATTATGAAGGAGAAAGTGTGTGAAAAGTTAAAAAGGTGAAGACCATGGAAGTTGTGAAACAGACATATTTGACAAAATAGAAAAAAGGTTAACAACATTGTCAATTTGTTTGTCAATCCGAACGTATTTCCTAAAAAAAAAAAATTAATGCTATTCCATTGGATTGGGTCAAACATCTATGCCTTTAATGTCTCCTCAACCTCCCCCAATACATTCTACATTACTCTTTGTTGTTTTCCTTCATGTACAATTAACCAACAAGGCAAGAATGGTTTTTTTTTAATTTCGATATTTTGTTCCCATAGAATTACATGGGACTTCCGGTATCGGTATCGGGTATCGCCGATATTTTAGTGATATCGGCGATACCATTACGATTCCGATACTTTAGGATATCGGAAAGTATCGCTCAACTCTAGTTATCACCTCTACAAAGAAGAGATGAGACAAAAGTTATAAAGACCATCCATATAAAAGGTGCACCTTAACATGTTTGGATGGTATTTGCACTTTTTGATAAATAAAGTTAACCAAGTACGTGATGTTTTTAACGTCTACAATCAACAGCAGAGTTCATGTGTTTATTAATCGCAGTGTGCTGATGCATAAGCCCTGATTCATCATTGCCTTCGCACCTTATTTTTTTTTTCTAGGTTTGCATCTTTTTTATGTTTGCACTCAATTCAATATCCTATTTGGGCTTTTTTTGAAGTCTATTTTATATTTGTTCGCCTACTTTTTGGTTTCCCCGCTTTCCAGGTGGAGTCTAGTGATTACAGATGTTCTCGCCTGATTGATTCATCAATTGTGACTTTGTGATCAAGCGTGACTTTGTGAGCAATTGTGACTTTGTGATCAAGCGTGACTTTGTGAGCAATTTATTGTGATCAATTGATTCATGAATGAAAGTCCCAAAATTTGGCAAAACTCTACTCCAGTCCCTCCCTTTCCTGCAGTGTTATTCATGCTCTAAAAAGTCACATCTTTTTCTACAATTTTAAACAAGACACAACTTTTTCCTTAAAAAGTCATAAAGACGGTTAATGACAAGAATTAAACCTTTTTTTAAAATTTGACCCAAATTCAAGAACCGCGCACATTTTGTTGAATCTAGCCTAATAAACTTCAATGGACACCTCAAGGCAAAAAGAGATGTGACTTAAAAGAAAACCCACAAATTATGAATCGGGACCATAGCATAGTATGTATATACAGTAAAAGTCTGTGTATTGGCCGTAGCTTATTTGTGCACCTATACATTAATATAATACTAAAGTTGTGCGAGAGAATTGGTGCTAACTTTCTGATCGAGGAACTTTTATACCCAACATGACATCCCCATTAAAAAATGGTGCAGCAGATTGGACCCCCGACTGTTGCTCCATTCATTCTCTATAGGGCTGCCAGAAAAAAAGTGAGCACAGCACTTGGTAGCCCCATAAAGAATGATTGGAGCAGCGACTGGGCGAGCACACTGTTGCTTTATTCTAATGGGGATAAAAGTTCCCTGTTCTGGCGATCAGTGAGGGTACCAGCGATCAGACCCCCACCAGTCAACAAGTTCGAGGATAGGTAACAACTAGAGTTGAGCGAATTTTGCAAAACTATGTTCAGATTACGATAGCTGGCGAGTATTGTATTTGCAAAATTTGCCGAACGTCATTGGAGTCAGTGGGACTAGAGTTGAGAGAGTATGTTCGGAATCGTTGGTCAAACATAAATTTGTCAGGAAAACAGTAAATTCGGATTCGGCAATCGTTTCCAAACATATTCGCTCAACTCTAGTAATAACCTGTTTACACCGGGAAACTCCTTTAGCCAATATCTTGGCATATTATTATTTATTTTATGTCTCTAACATGATAAGTGATGTGGAGGGAGCCATGTGTGATGTATCTCTTCTGCACAAATTATAGCAGGTAGGTAAGAGAAGAAATTATAATTTGTGCACAGTATATAGCGGTCGTATTATGCAGCTGACAGATGTGAGCATTCCCATAGCAATTTTGCAGGAAACAGTGAAAATGTTTCATGTCACAGCACTTAAAAGAACACAAGGGCCTAGACCTGTCAGCCACGTGTTGTTGACAGCTCCATGTTTTCCTCCCTGCTGTACTCAATAGTCTCTTTCTCAACATTAGATCTTCTCTAAATCACACACATCCGTCCAGACCCAAAGACAGCGACTTGTTACGACCAGGCCAGATCATTCAGGGCAGATGAGTCAAGAAGTGGTTGTGATCTGAATGGGTTTGATCAATGTTACAGTACATGGACACATTTTGAAACTTTTTATGGTCACATTGCGCCAGCATTATATGATTATTGCTTTTCATTGTTTTGAAATTGTCTAATTTCATGTTGTATCTCAGTACAAAAGTGCAGTAAAAAGTTTAACAAAAACTTTTTCTTAAAAACAGCAGCATCTCTGCTCCCTTCTCTAATCCTTCTCTATCCTTCACAAGCAGCCCAGATTTTCTCAGAGCGACTTTATTCTCAAGGTGTATGGAGAGCGGCTTGCATCACATCTGGCTTGTTGCCCCGTGATAACAGCACATAAAGCTTTTAAGGACAGGTCATCTATGAGAGTAGTTTGGAGAGTTTCCGCTTGTCTGCTCATTTCATCCACTGTGTCAACTAAGTTTTAAGTTCACTCTCAGACGTACTTCTACATTCCTGCAGAAAGGTTAAGGGACGGTGACGGCAATGTGCAAGAAATATCATGATGAAATGAGGATTATTGGCCATTTTGCTGTCAAGAAACAACTTCTCTTATTTCTACTTGGAAGGATTTTCTTGGCCAAATGCTTCTTTTGTGGTAGATATGAGATAGATGGATAACTGCACTTCAGAACTCAAGATGTATAATTACTGTCTGGCTTATACAGGAGGATTTTTTTGCACAGTAGTACATACAGACACTTAAGATAATTGATTAGTCTTTTATCAGAAATCTACACCCCAACGTGGCTATTTACATGAACATTTGGCACAGAGATCTCTACATATTGATCCCTATAGGGTCTGAAAGTAGCGAGATACCTATGAAGCTATACTCTTGGAAGAAAAAAGAGAAATTATCAACAAAAATAGTAAGAAAACATATGTCCTTTTTCAATGTTTCATAGTTTTCACTTTAAAAAAGGTATTTAGATCTTGTTCATTTATAAGATAAGCCATAAATGTATAGTCGATGTAAGTCCCACTAATGAGACCTGCATCTATTGTGAAAATGGTGCCCTGACACTAGGACCGCTTCTGCTATGAGGCGTGATGAGCCTCTCGACTGAGGTTACTCCCAAGGGTGGCATTTTTATGCCCACCGGGAGCAGAGCCAGTCTGGCTGTGGGCCATATCAGCCTGCAAAAGTTTAACAGTGGTGGCATCCTCAGGAAGCTGATACTGTTAGCTGTGGCAGAACAAAAAGCCATTGAAAAAGTTAAACAGGGAGGTTAAATTTCACATGGTTGAAAGAACCCAGTGTTGCACCTCTAGTTACACCACTACATACAGTGTCCTCCCTTATTATGTATAACATCTTTCTTTTTTATGTACATAGTCCTCCCTTATTATAATAAGAAGTGTCTGATGCCTTTGAGTGTGGTTTATATTTGTTTTTAAGGTATTTTTTGTATTCCTTCTGGGGTGTGATTAATGGTGTAATAGGTACTATTTGTGAGTTAAATGTCATAGCTTAGGCAGTGTATAAATAAGCTCAAGGGAAAATATGACATTGCATGGAAAAAATGGCACTTTTTAGTTAGCACCAAGTTAGTGTTAAGAGACTTATTGGCCTTGCAAAGGTCCCCTGGGAATTTAAATATGCAAGTGGCCTCCTCAGAGCAAATGTTTTGGATTCTTATTCTAGGTCATGTGGCAAGACCACAAAGACTTAAGACTGATAGTGGACAACGAAATAAAGAGACAGGCATGAAAACTGGCAGTGCAGTGTCTTCTGTTATGAATGTGTTAGAGATGGTTTCTGAGCAGAGGCTCCCTCTGGTGGTTACAGACAGTACTGAACCTTTCAGCGAGGAGTGGCAATCTGGAATCACGGACTGGTCGGATATAAGGGAGGTTGTTGTGAATGGGTTTGAGATGAGTTCTGAGCAGAGGCTCCCTCTGGTGGTTACAAGCGGTACTAGTGAAGATTGTGAGGACTGGGAATCAGGTGTTACTGACTGGTCTTATATAAGGGAGTCATTTTCCCATCAGGGTTGCCGGTGATCAATTGTTCTGGTCTGAATCCTTCATTCCAGTTTCCCTTGTAGCCTGCTGTGTCGTGTCTGCATCTCCTGCTACCAGATAAGAATTTTTCTTCTTTTGTGTTGTTGCTATATTTTTGCATTTTGTTCTGCACTTCTTTGGGGGCCTTCTGGGTCCCCTCCGGGGGCTTCTGCCTTCTCAGTTTAGTTCAGCCACTGAGTTTTGTTCTTTTGCTTTTTCCAGTTTTTTCAGTGGCTGCTGTTTTGATTTTGTTACACCAGAGAGCTAATTTAGGTGGAAGAGGTCGTGTGATCTCAGGTGATTTTGAAATTAGTAGAGTTGGTGTTTTTCAGGGTTTTCTGGGATTGCAGTAAGTACCCTTCCTGTCCTTTTCTATTTAGATAGTTTGGGCCCCAGCGTTTGCTCATTCTATTTTCTTTCTGTGTCAGTATTTCCTCTTGTCTAACCGCCATTACATGTTTGGGGCTTTCTATTATCTTTGGGGTTCTGCTCCGGGGCAGATAGCTTTCCTATTTCTATCTTTAGGTGTAGTTAGTTTCTCAGGCTGTGACGAGGCGTCTAGGACCAACGTAGGAACGCTCCACGGCTGCCTCTAGTTGTGGTGGTTAGTCAGGGTACTGCAATCCCATAGATTCCAACTGCTCTGGTGTATTGCCTTTTTTACCTGCACTCCTCAGCTACCGAAACATAACAGTATCACCGGCCTAAAAATTGAAAATTGTATGGTACTCACAGAAGGGAAAAAATATTGTGATAGAAAAAAGGTTGTCAGAGTTGTCAGAGATATTTTTCTGTTTGTTGCATTTTTTTTTTTTTTTTTCCCTCTGTATCTCTGGGTGCTGGGGAGGATCTTTTCTCCCAATGGAGTTTGCACAGTTGTCTGGCCGTGTGGATCAGCTTGCCACTGAGGTTCGGAGTATTGCTATCTGTCTTGCTGGGTTGCCTGTTGTGGAACCTAGGATCCCCATGCCAGATTTGTTTTTAGGGGATCGAGCTAAGTTTCAGAATTTCAAAAATAATTGTAAATTGTTTTTTGCCTTAAAATCTAAGTCCTCAGGAAACGCAGCGCAGCAGGTTCAAATTATCATCTCTCTCCTGCGCGGCGATCCTCAGGATTGGGCTTTTTCCCTGACACCTGGGGATCCTGTTTTGAGTGATGTTGATGCGTTTTTTCAGGCTTTGGGGTTATTGTACGATGAGCCTAATGTCACTGATCAAGCTGAAAAAGCCTTGTTGGCATTAAATCAGGGGCTTGATGACGCTGAGTTATACTGTCAGAGATTCCGCAGGTGGGCAGTCCTGACCAAATGGAATGACGACGCTTTGGCGGCCCTTTTTCGGAAGGGTCTGTCGGATAATGTAAAGGATGTTATGGTGGGATTCCCTGTCCCCTCTGGTCTCAATGATTCTATGTCATTAGCGATTCAAATTGACAGACGTTTGCGTGAGCGGAGAAGTATGCGTGGAGTGGTGTTGCCTTGTGAGCCAGCTTCTGAGCCCATGCAGTGTGATGGAGTGGTGTCTGGGGCACAGCGTCATGAGTTTCGAAAGCGCAATAGGTTATGTTTCTACTGTGGTGATGCCTCTCATGCTATTTCAGTCTGCCTTAAGCGGGGAAGACGTTTTGCACGCTCAGTTGTCTTGGGTAGTGTTCAGACTAAGTTTTTATTAACTGTCACTCTGATATGCTTTCTGTCCTCATTTTCTGCTCAGGCTTTCGTTGATTCTGGAGCAGCTATTAACCTGATGGATTATGATTTTGCTAAACGTTGTGGGTTTCCCTTGATACCCCTACAGAAGTCTATTCCCCTACTGGGGATCGATTCTACCCCTTTGGCTGAGAATAAACCCCAGTTTTCTACTCAGGTGATAATGAGGGTTGAACCTGATCACCAGGAGTGCTGCAAATTTTTGGTTCTATATAATCTGCATGACATTATCGTGCTGGGTTTCCCTTGGTTACAGTCTCATAATCCTGTTTTGGATTGGAAATCTGTGTCTGTAACCAGTTGGGGCTGCCAATGTGTTAATACCAACACTCCTGTTTTTTCTGCCTCCCCCCAAGCTCAGGATGTTCCTGACTTTTTGTTTGATTTTTCTGATGTGTTTAGCGAAAGTAAATCTGCATCCTTACCTCCCCATAGGAGCTATGACTGCGCTATTGAATTAGTGCCGGGTAGTAAATTCCCTAAAGGTCGCCTTTTTAACTTGTCTGTACCTGAACATGACGCTATGCGGTCTTATATCAAGGAATCATTGGAGAAGGGTCATATCAGACCATCCTCTTCACCCTTAGGTGCCGGTTTTTTCTTTGTGGCCAAAAAAGATGGTTCATTAAGGCCGTGTATTGATTATCGTCTCTTGAACAATATTACTGTGAAATATCAATACCCGTTACCCTTGATTTCTGACCTGTTTTCCAGGGTGAAAAACGCTACTTGGTTTACCAAGCTTGACCTCAGGGGGGCGTATAACCTTATTCGCATTAAGCACGGGGATGAATGGAAGACGGCATTCAATACCCCTGAAGGGCATTTTGAGTACCTAGTGATGCCCTTTGGGCTCACTAATGCCCCTTCCGTCTTCCAGTCCTTCATGAATGACATTTTCAGGGATTTTGTGGACAAATTTCTGATTGTTTATTTGGATGATATCTTGATTTTTTCTAATGACTGGGACTCTCATGTGAAACATGTTCGGACTGTGTTCCAGATTTTGAGGGATAATGCTCTGTATGTGAAGGGATCAAAGTGTCTTTTTGGCGTACAGAAGATCTCATTTCTGGGATTCATTTTGTCCCCATCTGTTATTGAAATGGACCCGGTCAAGGTTCAGGCCATCTGTGATTGGGTCCAACCTACTTCATTAAAGGCGCTTCAGAGATTTTTGGGTTTTGCCAATTTTTATCGTAAATTTATTGGTAATTTCTCGGTTATTGTTAAACCATTAACTGATTTGACCAGAAAGGGTTCTGATGTGGTGAATTGGCCTCCTGAGGCAGTCTCTGCATTTCAGGAACTTAAGCAGAGATTCACTTCTGCTCCTGTTCTACGGCAGCCTGATGTTTCTCTGCCATTTCAGGTGGAGGTTGATGCCTCTGAAATTGGGGCAGGTGCCGTTTTGTCCCAAAAAGATCCAGAGACCTCTAAAAGTAACCCTTGTGCCTTTTTCTCTCGAAAATTTTCTCCTACTGAACGTAATTATGACGTGGGTAATCGGGAGTTATTGGCCATGAAGTGGGCTTTTGAAGAGTGGAGACATTGGCTGGAGGGAGCCAAACATCAGGTGGTGGTCCTTACGGACCATAAGAATCTGGTCTATCTGGAATCTGCCAAGCGACTCAATCCTAGACAGGCCAGGTGGGCCTTGTTTTTCACACGTTTTAATTTTGTGGTTTCCTTTCTTCCTGGCACTAAGAATGTTAAGGCGGATGCCCTCTCGAGGAGTTTCCTTGCGGACTCTCCTGAGTTATCTGATCCTTCTGTTATTTTGAAAGAGGGTGTAGTTCTTTCCGCCATCTCGCCCAATTTGAGAGTTGCTCTGGAGGGGTGTCAGGAGGATAGGCCCGAGCGCTGCCCTGTTGGAAAATTGTTTGTCCCGGACCAATGGAAAAAGAGTGTGATGTCTGAGATTCTTTGTTCCGCATTGGCTGGGCATCCCGGAATTTTTGGTACCAGAGACTTGGTTAGTCGGTCCTTTTGGTGGCCTACCTTGTCTCGCGATGTCAGGGAATTTGTGCAGTCCTGCGGGACTTGCTCTCGCTCCAAGCCTTGCTCTCGCTCTAGTGGTTTGTTGATGCCATTGCCTGTGCCCAAGAGACCATGGACCCATATCTCTATGGATTTCATTTCCGATCTTCCTGTTTCTCAGAGAATGACCACCATCTGGGTAATTTGTGATAGGTTTTCCAAAATGATACATCTTGTGCCATTACCTAAGTTGCCTTCCTCCTCTGAATTGGTGCCGTTGTTTCTTCAGCACTTGGTTCGTTTACACGGCATTCCTGAGAACATTGTGTCTGACAGAGGAGTCCAGTTTGTTTCCAGATTTTGGAGGACTTTTTGTTCTAAACTGGGTGTTCAATTGTCTTTCTCCTCGGCATTTCATCCTCAGACCAATGGTCAAACTGAGAGAACAAACCAGACATTAGAGACTTATCTAAGATGCTTTGTGTCTGCTGATCAGGATGACTGGGTCTCTTTTTGCCTTTGGCTGAGTTTGCTCTTAATAATAGGGCTAGCTCTGCCACTTTGATGTCTCCGTTTTTCTGTAATTCTGGTTTTCACCCTCGATTTTCTTCAGGACAGACGGAAGCTTCTGTCTGTCCAGGTGTTGACTCTGTTGTTGAGCGTATACAACAGATTTGGGACCAGGTAGTGGAGAGGTTGTCCCTCTCTCAGGAGAAGGCCCAGCGGTTTGCTAACCGGCATAGGACTGATGGTCCTCGGTTTAAAGTGGGGGACATGGTCTGGTTGTTCTCAAAGAATATTCCTATGAGAGTAGCATCTCCTAAATTTAAGCCTAGGTTCATTGGACCTTATAAGATCATGGAGATTATTAATCCTGTTTCTTTTCGTTTGCTTCTTCCAGGGACATTTAAGATCCATAACGTGTTCCACAAGTCCTTGTTGAAAAGGTTTGTTGAGCCAGTGGTTCCTGCTACTGTGCCTCCTGACCCTGTTTTGGTTGAGGGCAATCTGGAGTATGTGGTTGAGAAAATATTGGATTCTCGTTTTTCTAGACGAAGACTCCAGTATTTGGTTAAATGGAGAGGTTATGGTCAGGAAGACAATTCTTGGGTGTTTGCTTCGGACATCCATGCTAGGAGACTTATCCGTGCGTATCATAGAACTCATCCTGACCGACCTGGTTGCTCAAATAAGGGTTCGGTGACCCCTCCTCAAGGGGGGGTACTGTTGTGAATGGGTTTGAGATGAGTTCTGAGCAGAGGCTCCCTCTGGTGGTTACAAGCGGTACTAGTGAAGATTGTGAGGACTGGGAATCAGGTGTTACTGACTGGTCTTATATAAGGGAGTCATTTTCCCATCAGGGTTGCCGGTGATCAATTGTTCTGGTCTGAATCCTTCATTCCAGTTTCCCTTGTAGCCTGCTGTGTCGTGTCTGCATCTCCTGCTACCAGATAAGAATTTTTCTTCTTTTGTGTTGTTGCTATATTTTTGCATTTTGTCCTGCACTTCTTTGGGGGCCTTCTGGGTCCCCTCCGGGGGCTTCTGCCTTCTCAGTTTAGTTCAGCCACTGAGTTTTGTTCTTTTGCTTTTTCCAGTTTTTTCAGTGGCTGCTGTTTTGATTTTGTTACACCAGAGAGCTAATTTAGGTGGAAGAGGTCGTGTGATCTCAGGTGATTTTGAAATTAGTAGAGTTGGTGTTTTTCAGGGTTTTCTGGGATTGCAGTAAGTACCCTTCCTGTCCTTTTCTATTTAGATAGTTTGGGCCCCAGCGTTTGCTCATTCTATTTTCTTTCTGTGTCAGTATTTCCTCTTGTCTAACCGCCATTACATGTTTGGGGGCTTTCTATTATCTTTGGGGTTCTGCTCCGGGGCAGATAGCTTTCCTATTTCTATCTTTAGGTGTAGTTAGTTTCTCAGGCTGTGACGAGGCGTCTAGGACCAACGTAGGAACGCTCCACGGCTGCCTCTAGTTGTGGTTGTTAGTCAGGGTACTGCAATCCCATAGATTCCAACTGCTCTGGTGTATTGCCTTTTTTACCTGCACTCCTCAGCTACCGAAACATAACAGGAGGTTCCCTCCCATGATGGTTGCCGGTGATCAATTGTTCTTGTCTCAATTGTGGTTCCTGGTTCATTTGGAAGTTTGCTGGAGTCTTGCCTGCATCTCCTGCTTTCAGATAAGATATTTTTTGCTTTTCTTTTTGTGCTTGCTTTTTGCATTGTTTTCTGCACTTTTGTGGAGGTCAGCCAGGTCCCCTCCTGGGGCCTGAGCTCCTCACAGTTTTTCTACAGCCACTGTTGTTTGCTCATTTGCTTTTTCCTGTTTTTTCAGTGGCTGCGGCTTGGTTTTTGTTCACACTGAGATCTGATATAGTGGGTGGCGAGATCGTGTGATCTCAGTATTTTTGTAATCAGAATTATTGGATTTTTGTAGGGTTTTCTGGGTTGCAGAAAGTAATCTCTCCTGTCCTATCCTATTTAGTCAGCTTGTGGCCCCAGCGTTTGCTCAGTCTATTTTCTGCCTATGTTTGTATTTTCATCTTGTCTAACCGCCATTATATGTTTGGGGGCTTCCTATTTTCTTTGGGGATCTGCTCCGGGGCAGATAGCTTTCATCTTTCTGCCTTTAGGTGTAGTTATCTCTCAGGATGTGACGAGGCGTCTAGGATCAACGCAGGAACGCTCCACGGCTACCTCTAGTTGTGTCGTTAGTTTAGGAATTTGCAACCCATCAGTTACCAACATCTCAGGTGTTCGGCTGCCCTGCTGTTGTTCCTGTCCTCCTCAGCTACCGAAACATAGCAGTTTTCCCTCTGCAGTTGTGATTAAAACTTCAGAGATGGATTGCTCTACAATTTCTAAACTGAAAACTACAAGAAACTAATGCATTTAATAAACATTGAAGAACCTTTACAAACTTGATCTAATTCCCTGGTGACAGGTTTCCTTTATATCAGAGTTCCTCAGCTCCAGTCCTCAAGGCCCACCAACAGGTCATGTTTTCAGGATTTCCTTAGTATTGCCCAGGTGATAATTACATCACCTGTGCAATACAAAGGAAATCCTGAAAACATGACCTGTTGGTGGGCCTTGAGGACTGGAGTTGGGGAACCCTGCTTTATAGGGTCGATATTGACTATTTAAATTCCCAGGGGAGCATTGCATGGCCGTTAGGTCTCCAGTCCTTGCACTAACTCATAGCCCCCCACAAAGAGAAACTTTATCAGTTAGACCCCTCTGTCAGAGGTTTCTCACCCACTCAAACCAGTTCCCCTGCTTTGCACTGATGAAACAAGGGTCTACAAATGGAGCTTCTGTGTGGCCTCCTATCCTAATTGATGTGGCAATGCCTTTTAAAGGTCGCTATTGAAATTGAAATTTCGGATTGCTACTTCCGGTAGGTGGCATTATGGATCCTATCTTCTTCTTCTTTAAAAAGACTACATGTATATTCTTTTCACATATACATATTTCCATTTAATATAAAAATTCATAGATATACACAGCTCATATATATTCTTTTTTCTTACTCATCATAGAGAGCTTTTTCCAGAGATTCAATAAGGTAATAAATACAACCTTAATCAAAATCTAATTATGCAGATTCATGTCTCTTATATAAACAAGTATTGATAAACTATTTAAAGCTCTTTTCGTATCACTAGGTAAAGTAGAACATGGACACAATCCTATTAGTTTCGAGGATAGTCTGCAATAGATCAAGGTATTGGTTTAATAATGGCTTTTCTGGCATAGATTTTTGAGTTAAGACATTTAACTAATTTTCAATCACTGAAATAATGCACTAATTTATTGCACGCATAAGCATTTTTATGACATGGTGCATCATAAAATTCTGCAAGCCTCTTGAAGTTTTTCTTCTTTGGTTAGCAGTTAGTACAAATCTTGTTATGATGAATCTGAAAATCATTTAAGTAACGGGGTTATTACTTCGTGTGTTAAACTCCTTACAAATAATATGCACATGTGGTTAAATGGACTGGTGTCATTATGGAAGATGAAATTCAAATACATAGCAATCAAAATGAAATAAGCAAAGAACTGTAAATATAATCTGGATTTTATCGTCTATAATATGTTCAAATGAGATTTCATTTACATCCAATTACTTATATAGGACCAACATATTAATCAGCGTTGTATGCAGAACATATATATTTTTATTATTTTATGTTTTTCTTCTATCACTAGTGGAGATCACAATCTAATAAATACATTTTAAAACACATTGAAAAGAAACATTTTTTTTCAGAACCTTAACGATCTTGCCTTGCAAGTGTAATGAAACTGTCAACTCTAAAAGGCTTTTCTGAATGGCCACAGAGGCTGCAATCTCATTGAGCAAGAGGCATCACTAACCAAACAACACCATGAAGACCAAGACCAAAAAAGTCAGGGACAAAGTGGTTGAGAAGTACAAGTCAGGGTCGGGTTATAAAAAAATATCCTAATCTCTGATGATCTGCCAGAGCATGATCAAATCCATTACCATCAAATGGAAAGAACATGGTACCGCAACAAATCTGCCAAGAGAGGGCCATCCACCAAAACTCAGTCCGGGCAAGGAGGGCATTAATCATAGAGGCAGTACAAAGACCAAAGGTAACCCTGAAGGAGCACCAGAGCTCCCAAACAGAAACTGGAGTATCTGACCTTATGACCACAATAAGCTGTTGTTTCCATAGAGGTGGCCTTTATGGAAGAATGGGAAGAAAAAAGCCGTTACATAAACAAAAAAATTGTGAGGCTTGTTCTGAGTTTGCCAAAAGACATGTGGGAGATTCCTCAAACATATGGAGGAAGATGCTGTGGTCAGATGAGTCCAAAATTGATCTTTTTTGCCACCAAGGTAAACACTATGTCTGGTGCCAAACCAACATAGTTTATCACCCCAAGAACACCATCCCCACAGTTAAACATGGTGGTGGCAGCATCATGCTGTGGGGATGTTTCTCAACAGCAGGTGCAGGGAAAATGGTATGAGTCAAAGGGAAGATGGATGGTGATTTGAAACTTGGACGGAGGTTCACATTCCAACAAGACAATGACCCAAATCATATTGTAATAGCAACACTCGAGTGGCTTAAGGGAAAGCGTGTAAATGTTTTGGAGTGGCCTCATCACAACCTAAACCTGAATCCAATTGAGAATCTGTTGTCAGACTTGAAGATTGCTATTCACCAGAGGAAACCTTCTAATTTGAAGGAGCCGACACAGTTTTGCTTAAGAAATATTGTTGTAATGTCCACATCAGAGCTCTGTTGCTCCAGCTGGCCTCCCTTGTTAGTTGGTTGGACCAATGCACTGATTCTAAATTTATTTCAATATCAATATCAATTCAATATTATTTTTAATCTATTGCACGTGGCCCATTGGCCAGTGCCTAGTATTCTTAATTGGTAATCTGGCACTGGTGGCAACAGCATAGCTCGCCTTTTGTACCATGTCTCTCATTCAAAGTGAAGGAGAATGGCTGAAAAACCAAAAAAATTGTACAAAGAGCTAATTAACTCTTAATTTAACTCAGTAGCCATTATGTTGGACACCACTACCTCTCCAGTCTCCACCTTTCTAATGTATATAAAAGAAGGTAATGGGTTTTTTTAATGAAAATTGTTGCATCCAAAAGGAATAACCTCCAACTTTGGTTTCAAATAGGAGGAATGCGGGGGGCAATATAAACCTAAGATGTGTATAGGCACCAAGTTATGGATCCATTCAATCCTTTGAACAGATGCCTAACACGATCATGTGCATTAATTCTAAAACTAACATCTAAGAGTGCAATGAATCTATGGCCATAGTATGTTCCTGTGATGCCTACAACCCTTGGCTACACTAAAGCATCATTCTGCCAAACGAATAGTTGACAAAGCATTTGCTTGAAACCATCAGAGACCAATCAATCACATCCCTTGCATGCAATATAATAAAGAATTCTGTATGTAGTTCCTTATAGACCCACGACTTACTTATGCATTAAGCAATCTGGGGTGGGAGGAAGACGTTTCTCATTGTGGAGAGTGCCATGCTTCCGTTAGGAAACTTATAGGCCATGCAATGCTCCTCTGGGAAATTACAGTAAATACACACATCGTCTCTTCAAAGAAGAAGAGGACAGAATCTCAAATGTCATCTATTGAAAGTAGCAATCCTAAAAGTTAATATTGACCTTTAATGAGCCTTGTCACATGACCTAGGATAAGTAAGGTTCGACTTTTAGGATTGCAACATCCAAGAGGATGTTTGATTACCTGTATAATAGCATGTACATGGACTATAGTCAAAACCAGGTGACGTAGCTCAGACTATAAATTAATCTTTTGATTTCATCTCTATGCACTTGCCATATTTGTTATAGCTCTTATGGTGAAATATGTGGAGTGTGCTTTAAATACCTGTCTTATCATGAAATTCCTGAAGTTTTATGTCCTCCTCTTGTCATTATTCAAGTGTGGAACAATGTTTGCTTTATGTGGCAATAAATTATCTCCTCTCATTCATTGCTGAGAACGTTACACCTGTAACTATTGTTTTTACATTGTAACTAAGAATAATACGGAAATGGACAATAATTCTAAACTTTGTGCACCTGATCTTGTAACCTAGCAGATTATTTTACCATGTCTTATTCTTATGCAAGAAATGTCCTGCCAAGGGCTTCATCACATACTTTATTTTCATTGATTTTAAATGCTTGTAAAAGTACCTTGTGTTTTTTAATTGTGTTACATTTGTAACGTGTTTTTTTTTAATTTGATGTGCTACAGCAGCGGTTCTCAACCTGTGGGTCGCGACCCCCGCGGGGGTCGAACGACCAAAACACAGGGGTCACTTAAAGGAGCCGGCGGCTGCAGCACTGTAGTGACAGCTGCAGCCGCCGGCTTCATTAGACATCCATACTTACCCTCCTCGCTCCGTCGCTGCAGGTCCCTGCATCCCTGTCGTGGCGTCAGCTTCCTCCTGGCAGTGCGGTGACGTAGTACCGCTCATTAAGGTAATGAATATGGACGCGACGCCACTCCCATAGGCGTGGCGTCCATATTCATGTCCTTAATGAGCGGTATTACGTCACCGCTGCGCACAGGAGGAAGCTGACACCACCGACAGGGATGCAGCGAGGAGGGTAAGTATGATGGGGGGAGGACGGGGTAGCAGAGTCATGTATACAGGATGGGAGGGGGAGCAGAGCCATGTATACAGGATGGGAGGGGGAGCGGAGCCATGTATATAGGATGGGAGGATGGGAGCGGAGCCATGTATACAGGATGGGAGGATGGGAGCGGAGCCATATATACAGGATGGGAGGGGGAGCGGAGCCATATATACAAGGATGGGAGGGGGGAGCGGAGACATGTATATAGGATGGGAGGATGGGAGCGGAGCCATATATACAGGATGGGAGGGGGGAGCAGAGCTATATATGGAGGATGGGAGTGGAGCCATATATACAGGATGGGAGGATGGGAGCGGAGCCATGTATACAGGATGGGAGGATGGGAGCGGAGCCATGTATATAGGATGGGAGGGTGGGAGCAGAGCCATATAGACAGGATGGGAGGATGGGAGCGGAGCCATATATACAGGATGGGAGGGGGGAGCGGAGCCATATATACAGGATGGGAGGATGGGAGCGGAGCCATGTATATAGGATGGGAGGGTGGGAGCGGAGCCATATAGACAGGATGGGAGGATGGGAGCGGAGCCATGTATACAGGATGGGAGGGGGAGCTGAGCCATATATACAGGATGGGAGGGGGGGAGCGGAGCCATGTATACAGGATGGGAGGGGGAGCGGAGCCATGTATATAGGATGGGAGGGTGGGAGTGGAGCCATGTATACAGGATGGGAGGATGGGAGTGGAGCCATATATACAGGATGGGAGGGGTGAGCGGAGCCATATATACAGGATGGGAGGATGGGAGCGGAGCCATGTATACAGGATGGGAGGGGGAGCGGAGCCATATATACAGGATGGAAGGATGGGAGCGGAGCCATATATACAGGATGGGAGCGGAGCCATATATACAGGATGGGAGGATGGGAGTGGAGCCATATATACAGGATGGGAGGGGGGAGCAGAGCCATGTATATAGGATGGGAGGGTGGGAGCGGAGCCATGTATACAGGATGGGAGGGGGGAGCGGAGCCATGTATACAGGATGGGAGGGGGGAGTGGAGCCATATATACAGGATGGGAGCGGAGCCATGTATACAGGATGGGAGGGGGAGCGGAGCCATATATACAGCATATTTCCGATGGCTTTAGCCCAGTGGCGTAGCAGGGGCGCAGCGTGGGCGGGCGTAGGGCGCGGGCATCGTGTGTGGGGCGGCGTGGCAGCAGCAGCAATTCCTCCTCCCATGGAGTCACAGTGCAGCGGCCCGGGACCCTCCGGAGCTGAGCGGCGGGTCGGTGAGTCCACTGTGCGGGGAAAGGGGGGAACCCGGCCTGAGCAGGTGGAGCAATACTTACCTCTCCCCGTGCCTCCGTAGCTCCGGGCTCCAGGGGGCGCCTGCAGGGCGCCCGCGCTTCCTGTCACAGCAGCGACGCTGGATGACGTCATCATTCAGCGGCCGGCTGTGGCAGAGAGCGCGGGCGCCGGACAGGTGAGATGTGAGGTGTATGTGTCTGTGTGTATCAGTGTGTGTGTGTCTGCCTGCGTGTGTATATGTGAGAGAGTGCTGCGGTGCTGTCTGTGTGTGGTGCTGTATGTGTGATGGTGATGGGGGGAGGCAGTGATGGTGGTGAGGAGGCAACGATGATGATGGGGAGCCAATGATGATGGGAAGGCAAAGATGATGATGATGGGGAGGCGATGATTATGGGCAGGCAATGATGATGATGGGGATGATGGGGAGGCGATGATGATGGGGAGCCAATGATGATGAGCAGGCAATGATCATGATGATGGGGAGCCAATGATGATGGGCAGGCAATGATGATGATGGGGAGGCGATGATGATGGGGAGCCAATGATGATGGGCAGGCAATGATGATGATGATGGGGAGACAATGATGATGGGCAGACAATGATGATGATGATGGGGAGGCAATGATAATGATGATGGGGAGGAATGATGATTGGGAGGCGATGATGATGATGGGGAGGCAATGATAATGATAATGGGGAGTCTTTCCACAGTGCCCTTTCCTGAGCCGTAACAGTGCAGAATGCAGCACAGTGCAGAGGAGAGCTCCATATTTTGTATGGAGCATTATATGGGGACCAGTATTCTTTATGGAGCATTATATTTGGCCCATAATACTGTATGGAGGACTATGTGGTGCCCATAATATTGTATGGAGGACTGTGATTATTTTTTGGTTTGGGGGTCACCGCAACATGAGGAACTGTATTGCGGGTCACGGATTTAGAAAGGTTGAGAACCACTGTGCTACAGGGGCGTGTATAGGAAAAACTTCAGAAAGAAAAACACCTAAAACACATTGTAACAGACTTATTGAGAGTGTTACAGTTTAAAAGAAAATGATTGTTGGAATCAGTTGCGCCTTGTTGCTTGATAAGTTTGATGGGAGAAAATGTAACATTACCTCTATGTCAGTTTTCTGGCATCAAAAAGTCGCTGCAAGGGCAATTTGCATGAACATCTTATGCCTTATTGCCATTTTGCTCCCCCTCCAACCACTTTCTTTACAGCTTCTTCTTAAACTAATTACTAGGCATGAGCGGACCCCTGGAAGGTCAGGTTCATCGGGTTCGGCTGAACTTTAGTCCAAAGCTTGGTTTGGGTACCCGAGCTTGACCCCGAAACCCATATAAGTCAATGGAGATCTGAACTTTGGTGCTGTAAAATGGCTGTAAAATGGTTGTAGTAAAGGCTAGGGGGCTGCAAAAGGAAGCAAAATAGGAGTAAGAGCAGTATGATTGCCCTGCAAACAAACTTGGATAGGGAAATGACTTAAAATAACATAGAATAAAACAAATAAAAATAATAATCTTGAGCGAGGAGGCGGAGGTCCAAGTGAAGGAGTTGAGCAGTGCCTTGTTGTGTAGTTTACTGTACTTGTTAATAAATAAATAAATTAAAAAAATTGTGTGGGGTCCCCCATAATTTAAGAACCAGCCAAGGGAAAGCAGACAGCTGTGAGCAGGTCTTATTATGCTGGGAAGGGGCCAATATCCATGGATCTTTCAAGCCTGTTAATATCAGCCCACAGCTGTATGCTTTAACTTTGATGGTTATTAAAAATGGGGGTCCCCCTGATTTTTAATAAACAGCAAAGGCTCGAGAGACAAAAATGACAGTGACCTATTCAAAATGTGTTTGAATTTGACCATCAAATTTTATTTCTTACTACGTATTTACTATATAGTATAGATTAAAAGGGAATCTGTCCTCAGGTTTTTGCTATGAAATCTGATATCAGCATGAGTTAGGGACAGAGAACCTGATTCCAATGTTGTATCACTTATTGGACTACTTGGAATGTATCCTTGTTTTGTCTGATGCAGATGCAACAGAGCTCAACCTCTAGGCTGTGTATAACTCCATCTACACCACTGATTGGCAACTTCCTGTGTACACTATGAATTGTCAGCTAGCTGCCAATCAGTCACTAGGGGCAGGGCTATGCAGATTAGCCTGACTGGTGTGCATGTGAGATGTAGTCCTCTAGTGATAATCTCCAGCTAATAAAACACTGATTGTATTGAAACTACAGCACACTGCCTAAGTGACAGATCCTTTTAATTGTAAAGTGCTGCAGAATATGTGGGTGCTATACATAAATACATATTTTATTATTATTACTTTTATTATTATCCTTGAAATCAGACTCTCTTGCCTTATATTATGCTGCTCTCGGATTAAATAGCAAAAACCTGTTGACAGATTCCATTTAAATTATATCCCAGTGTAACATACATTTCAACAGACTCCTTAGTTACAACCGCTGGGACTTGTAGTCTCTTAAGAGTTGAATAGTATTAGATTGTACACCTTTGCCATACAGTATCTAGGACATAAATGTATTAATAATATATGAACCACAACTGTTTTGTTACATTTTATAGCAAATTTGATATAATTCATGTCATCTATATCCTTAGGCAGGGAATTGTTGCTCCTTTGCCGGCATGCTGGTGCCACTTATGTAAAGTGGGAAACATCTCTCTTTAATTCACATTTCTCTGGTCCCTTATATTTATTCGCTCTCCATAGAGTGACTGCGATAATGCAAAGCATATATCACACTCTATTAACTAGCATAGGATATGAGAGATTATATCTTGTCAATCATGGATCATCATGTTGCCTGAAGGGCACAGAGTGAGTTAGTGATATAGCATGGAAATAATAAGATTCTTCCTAATCAGATAACTTCCTGTCTTATGTTTGCACTGTGCAAATAGAGGGTAAATACCTTCATAATAGAGAAAACCCATGCCTATTCCTCACTGTTATCGCATACTGGTAAAACAATCAGTTCTGTAATGGGAAAAAAATATATATTAGATTGCATGCAGAGGTGCAGCTAGGGTTTTGGTTCTGGAGATCAAAACTTCTGAGAGGGCCCCAACCAGGTAACCCTGATTACAGCTACGGTGGCTCATCCTAATAGTGGATGTAAGAGAACCTCAGCAGATGACCGCGCTGTTATTGAAAATTATCTATATATCTATATACAAAGACCCACATTGATATTACTGCTATACGGTGACCATATAGTGGTAGATACCAGTCCTGCAGAGCTTGTAATAGATCACAGTACAGTTACAGATTGTGACTTACAGCTTATGTTCTTTCTGGTGGAATTGTTCACTTTTCCCGTCTTTTCCATCTGGCCCAGACCGACATGATGACTTCTCCAGCCACAACTCAGCTGCAGAGATTACAACTGAGACACATTTATCCACATTTCCTGCACTGTCTCCATCTATTCCCTACTAGTGTTGAGCGATATTGCTCGATATCTAAAAATATCGTATCGAAATTGTATCGCCGATAGCACTAAATATCGTCGATATCCGATTTCGATACCGGAAGTCCCATGTAAGTCTATGGGAACAAAATATCGCAACAAAAAAAAACCCTTTCTTTCGTTGTAAACACAAAATATACACACATAGAATACATATATATATATATACATGTCATTGTGACATATATATATACATATATTTATAGTTTATACACTTCTACATAGTAAAATCGACTCTAATTCAATTGCCGGGTAAAGACGTGACATACCCCATATAAGTCGACGGGCTCGGTGCCGAGTACCCCGAAAACCTCTGGCTCTGTGCGACTCAACTTGGGCGTCACGAACAGGATTCTGTAGCTCGCTATAAGCGAGTCCTGTGTGCCTGAATTGCACTGGTTTTGTGCTTGAGAATTGCTAAAATCATCAGAGAATGTATTTGCCATTTTTCCGCCATATCTGCGTCACGACGAGGCACTGGTGAAGAAGAAGGGCGTGCTCTTCGTGGGTGTCACTCACTCAGTGGCGTGAAAACGATGGCCGCCCACTGTAAATGGTACTGCAATGTAACATCGTGCCCCACAGCTCTGGAGTTCCGCCTCCTCATCCTCCTCAGTGTGATAAGGTCCCGCCTCCCTACAAAAGAGGGGCCCTCTCCAGATATGACACATGTGACTTGGCAGAGATGGCTAATGGACACGACGAGCAGAAGTGGGAAGGGATGGAGCAGTCAGAGCTCTCCCCCCACGGAAGCGACCCGATCGCCACGGAACCACTGTTGGGCACCCGGCCTGGAAACCCTCCTACGCTGGAAGAAGCAGAGGATACCCTAAGAGGCCTGGCCCGGTACCGGGAGGAGGTCGCCAGGATGGAAGCCAGCTGGCGTGCCCTAAAACTAAACTTGGAGCGGCGCCAATCCCTCTTACCTGAAGTGTCTGTACCGGAAGGTGAGGCACCCGTTATAGTAGAGGAGCCCTTGCAATGTGATCCGGTTGACGTTGTCGCAGTGGAGGCACCCGTTCCTGCAAAAACCGCAGCACCGTCAGCAGCACCCCAAATCCTGCTGTCTGCCCCGGTCGCTGAGACAGAAGAAGCGACACCCGTCCTCATGGAGGAGGCCGCGCAGGCACCAGAGCACTACCTGCCTGTACCGGAGCCCCGACTGTCATCTGATTTAGAGCCGTCTGCTTCCTCCGCAGGGGAGCGCCGCCAGGACTGGGGGGCGACAGGAGAGCTGCCGCAAACCGGACACTGTAAGCTGCAGTGGAGTGGTGGAGACATGGAGCAACTGGTGGAGGAGAATTACAATCTGCGTCAGGAGGAAGAGTGGAGACGTTGGGAGAAGGAAGCAGAGCGACAAAGGGAGCAGCGAGAAACCCTAAAACTTCGCCAACGTCACCTGGAGAAGGACCGGGCAGATAAGGACCGGATGAGAAAGGACAAAGGAACCCTGAGTGAGCCGCGGCGTAAGGGTGCAGTACGGAACTTTAAATTGAAAGGTGGGTGGGGCTTCATCAAGGAGCCTGGACTTTATTTAGAAGTCTTTGTGACCCGGCGGGACGTGGAGGCTCACCTCCCAGAAGGACACCCGGGGAGGGACCTGTTGCCAGGAGACTTGGTGACTTACACACCGACACTGGGGTTACAATGGGTGGTACGCCCTAAATGTTACCAGGTGCGACCCCTACTCCCCAGTGTGTCAGGAACCTGTGAGACCCTCGAAGCCTTCAGACTCCCACATCCAGGCCTCTGCAAAAGTGCCCACCCCACGCCGTAAATCTCCCCAGCCTCCCTCAGTGGTCTCCTCAGCAGACCCACCCATCGACATGATATCGATACGTGGCCCGTACCCGGCGCCTGTTAGGCCCCCTGGGGTTCGTACAGTCCGTGACATAGGGCTCCAGACCCGGAGAGAGATGAAAGAGGTGGCCACACAGACCCAGATAGCGGGTCACGACTTGACTGTACAGGCCACACGACGTCATCAGGTCCTGGTGGTCCTTGGTGCCTCGGATGTTTGGCAAGCACCAGAAGAGTACCAGGTGGTACCTGGAAGAGGCCAGCCAAAGAAGTCTAAATAACCCGGACAGGGTCCCTGTATGTAAATAAATAGTTAAATTGTTTATGTACCCGGACGGGTGAATGTTCCAAAAACATTTTTTTAATTTAATAAAAAAAAACAAAACACAGTTTTCATTTCTTTTATTACTGTCTCATCCTGCTGCGACGCCATCGATCTCCTGTAAAAAAAATGAAAAAAAAAAAAAAAAAAATGTATACCACCTGACCGACGCAGTCCATAGTAACGAGTGTCCCACGACGATCCAGCTCTGCTACATCAGAATGACAGGCAGAGCCTGTCATCCCGGCGCAGCACAGCTGATTACCTGCTTCCCCGGCGGTGACGTCATCGGACTGACTGCTTTACGGCCGGGATTACCCTGCAGTCACTGCAGTTATCGCGAAAAACTGCATGTGACCGCCAGGGAGAAGATAATGGCGGCCATCAAGCAGTCCAGGACGTGACCGCCGGAGATCTTCTGCCAGGTAAGTGCCGCTGACTCCTGACAGACCCGACCGACGGACACTCACAGTGACAGTGACAAATCCGATTCCGGTATTCGATAAGACGAAAATATCGAAACGAATTATCGAAAGGCCGATAGAGCTAATATCGGCCGATAGCCGATATTTGCATTATCGTATCGCTCAACACTATTCCCTACCTGCACAAACTCCTCATTCTGTTGATACCCCAATACTGAGCCGCTGCTGACGTATGTGTCCCTATTACTGCACCAGCTGTGTGGTACTGTGTGCTCTCTAAATGGTAAAACAAACCTCTAGAATATAGTAATGCCGTGTGCAAGTGCTGTAGAAAACAGTGCCCACATTTTGCCCCCTAGAAACCTAGAAAAAGTAATAATGCCCTCTGTGTGCTCCTTTGACAGTCACAATAACCTGAGTTCTCCCATATCAATAAGTGCCCACTTAACATTTAATAATAATGTTCCGAGTCTCCTCTCCTGTACAGCTCCTTTCTATAAAGTAGGATGCTCTCTTATACATAGTGTAATACCCCTTTACTGTATAGTACCCCCCACACAGTATACTGGTCCCTTAGTAGTCCCCAAACTGTTTGTTGGCCCCAACACTGTACAAAGACCCCACTTTATTTCCCACACTGTATGATTGCCACCTTACTGTAATCCCCACACTGTATGATGGCTCACTAAATAGCCTCCATATATTATAATGCACCAGATTGTCCTCAATATAGTATAATAAACTCCCTTTAGGCCTCTATATAGTATAATGCTTTCCACATAGGCCTCCGTATAGTATAATGCACTCCTCATATGCCTATATATAGTATAATGCACTCTCCATAGGCCTCTATAGTATAATGCACTTCCTAAAGGCCTCTTTATAGTATAATGCACTGCCCATAGGCCTTTATAAAGTATAATGCAATGTCTATAGGCAGACTACATAGTATAATGCACTCCTCATAGGCAAACTCTATATAGTATAATATACTCTCTATAGGCCTCTATATAGTATAATGCACTCCCCAAAGGCCTTCACATAGTATAATGCCCTCCCGATAGGCACACTCTATATGATATAATGCACTCACCATAGGCCACTACATAGTATAATGCACTCCCCATAGGCAGACTGTATATAGTATAGTTCTCATGCAGCGAGCAGTGCCGTAAGTGAGGTCACCCGGCATCATCAGCTTTGAACTGCAGTGAACTTTCTCAGGGCAGCTCAGTGCTACACACTGCAGTAGCAAATATACACTTCTGTGTGAGTGTGACCTGGCAGACAGGGAGAGCGGTCACTGATGTGAATGCTCTCCAAAACATCTGGATCGTCGTGGGACAATACGGATTATCTTCACATCGGACAGGTGAGGGATATGGTTGTTTATTATTTTTCTTTTTCGGGGGACATGGGCATTGATGGATTAGGTGTGAAGGTAAGAAATATGATTATTTATTATTTTCTGTTTTTTTAAAGGTGACATGGGCTTCAGTAGATTAGGCATAAAGATAAGTATAACTGTTTTTTATTTTATTTCAAATAAAGGTGTCAGTGTCTTCTCTTTCAATTAAAGGATTTTATTCTGGCTGTGCCTTTTTTTACAATGCAACTATGTGATAGTAATGGGGGTGTCTTCTAGATGCCTTTGCATTACTAACGCTTGGGCTTGATGTCAGCTGCCAAATTGGCAGTGCCAATACAAAGCTGACCTCAACCCCACAACTATTAGATTTGGCACATCATTATTGATGTACAATTTCTGGGGCAGCTGAGAACTGATGTTTTTAGTCGGGAAGTCAATACTCAAGGCCCTTTCCTAGGCTATTAATATCAGTCTGCAGCTGCTTATGAAAAATAATAAATAATCAAATCCCACACCTGTCCGATGTGAAGATAATCCATACTGTCCCACGATAATATGATGATTTGAAGAGCAGTCATATCACCCAGCTCACACTGATCCAGGAGCGTAATTGCTCCTGCGGTGTCTAGCGCTGAGCTGCCTTGAGAAAATTCACCTGAGTTCATAGTTAATGCACCCCGGTGACCTCACTTAGGGCACTGCTAGCTGCGTGACCTTGTAGTTCTTGTTCTTTAAAGAAGACCTGAAAGGGAACCTGTCACGGTGGGAAATGTTATATACCTGCAGATATTGGGTTAATCCACATGTAAATTGCGGCAAATAATCATGCTTGTTCACCTAACTTGAAGGGAGTTTGCAAGGAGGAAATTAACTTACATCCTCCTTGTGGCTGCTCACGTTCAGTCATAGGGGCTGTGCATGGAGGAGTTACAGTCACCGATGATTGATAGCCTCCTTTATGGACACACACACACTGCACACACATGTTGCAGACCATGCTGTCAATCAATGTGGTGGGAAGCTATTAGAGATGCCGCTCACATTAAAGTAAGGGGGGGGTGTTTATCAGCTGGATCCTTGGACTATAGTCGATTCTTTAGTAGTATGGTGAACTCTTCTTTCATTTGAATCTAACTGTCACGGGGCAGTTGAAGAAATACAGGGGACGAGGAACCTGGGCCCCTGAACTGCCCCTAAGGCTAAGGGAGGACCTGTCTTTCCTTAACTTGGGGGTACGCTTAAAGGTAGCGAGGCCCAAGTACCCGACCTGTCCCTGTCTCCTGTTTAGCCCTGAGCTAAACCCTCCAACCCCCTCCCCAGGAGGTGAGGCAGGGAATAATGTGAATAACACCCAAAAACAACCAAAAGGAAAGACAGACACCTAAGGGTTAAATCAACGAAACAATAAACACTTAGCTTTCTCTGCTGTTAAGCTCCGCACAGCAGAGTAAGGCCCAAGATGAGGGAAGCAACTAAAGTACAACTTCTCTCAGCAGCTCCGGGCTCCAGCTTGGTTGGTTTCCAGAGGAAGCAATATTACCAACACCAGCTGACAACTCAGGAGACCTTATAAAGGAAGTGGGAGTGGTCGCCACCTCCCTCAGACAAGTCATCAGGCATGCAATTCCACCAGCGGCCACCGGGGGCAAAGACTGAGATTATCCCCCGCTGGCCAGACAGCAAAAAGGTTTCAACATGCAGAGAGAGATCTGCCCCAGATCCAAAATGTGGATCGTGACAGTACCCCCCCTTTAATGAGGGGCATCTGGACCCTCAACACCGTACCTCATATACCACCTACGATGAGGATGCCTCGATCCACCAGGGTTCACCCCAGCAGTCACCTGACTCTCAGGTCTATGGCAAATGCGGACAGATGGAAGTGGCCATAACATATGCTCCGGAGGTACCACAAATCTCCACAGCGCCGACCTGGGGAATGAGGTATGTACGGGCATAACTGGGGTTAACTTCAGCTGGTAAGTCCCCTGGCCAAGAATGGTTGACACTTGATACAGCCCAATCACCTGAAAACTCCAGACTCTAGCAGCACACTTCCACCGGATGTTTTTGGTGGACACCCATACATACTCGTTCACACACAGGTCCGGACCTGAACGTTCATTGCCACACATGCGTTTGCCATAAGACGGTGAACTCCTTGAGGAACTGACAACAGAGGCATCCCCCTGTGTCACCACACTCACACATTTCTCAAAGGAAACCACCACCCTCCCCTGACCCCTCCTCCCAAGAGGCCTCCGACTCACAGGGTTGGCTAGTGGTGAGGTTTGGGACTTGCCCCTACTCCTTGGCAGCACCTCTGCTGCCCCACTGGAGAAGAAGGGGAAGGTTGCAGAAATACAGCAGAGACAGTAGCCCCCAGGCAGCAGCCCTCACACAACTGACCCCAGCTGACTACCTCTCTGGAATGCCAATCTATGACCGGGTTGTGTTTTGTCAGCCAAGGGAAGCCTAAAATGATGGGTATTGGCATACCCTCCAAGACGTAGCATAACAGGGACTCCTCATGAGGAATCCCTATACTCAGGCGTATATCATGCACGACCCGGATCACACTCCCCTGGCTGAGTGGGGCAGAGTCAATGGTCTGGACGCCTAATGGTTTAGCTAGCATCCTACACATCAGGCCATTGGTCCGGACAAAGTGAGCATCCACCAAATTGACTCCTTCTCCACTGTCCACAAGCACCGGTATTCCCTTAGATACCCCGCCAATCACCACTCTCACAGTCAGGGTACACTGAGGGGAAGAAGTGGAGGAAATATACACTCCCTGGTTGCCTCCCTCCACACGTCCAGGGGGATGCGGCTTCTTAGATGGCACAGGTATTTTGTCGCGAGCTGGGCAGACCCCAATGAAATGACCAGTCTGCCCACAAAAAAACATGCCCCCACACCATGCCGAACTGCAGGCAACCCCGTTTGGGAACCAACTGCTCCCACCTGCATAGGTTCATCCGGCTGCTCAACTGTGTCCTCCTCCCTAGTAAGGAGAACAGGGGGCAGTTTTGGTGTATGCCTCTCCCTGATGGGGTCTATCCACCTGGATGGCAAGGGACATGGTGGCCTCCAATGACCTGGAGGCGGCGTACTGCACCAGAATATCCTGCAACCTTGGGGACAGACCCTGCACAAAATGACTCCTAAGAGCAGGATCATTCCACTGTGTGTCAGTGGCCCATCTCCTGAACTCCGAGCAGCACTCCTCAACCGGCCGGTCCCCTGCTTGATTTTACGGAGTCGGGATTCCGCCAGTGTGACGCCATCAGGATCTCCATACACCAGCGCCAGAGCAGCAAAAAAAAACGTCCACTGACCGTAAAGATTGTGAATCGACTGGCAGGGAAAAGGCCCAGGATTTGGGATCACCCCTAAGAAGGGAGACAATAATCCCCACACGCTGTTCCTCACTCCCTGATGAACGGGGGTGGAGCCTGAAATACAATTTACAGGCCTCCTGAAAGACCAGAAATTTACCTCTCCCTCCAGAAAACCTGTCAGGGAGAGATATCTTAGGTTCTGGTTGAACCTGCATCTGAGCCGAGGCCCAGAACCCCACCAACTGCTGTAACTGCTGCACCACCTCACCCCGCAGCACCTTAAACTCATCTGTGAGGGTCTGAAGCAGCTGGACAAAGGCCTGCATTTGGGCCATGGCTCACAAGAAAGGGAAAGGTGAAAAAAAACTGTATTGATTTGTAATTATGTCATGGGACAGTTGAAGAAATACAGGGGACAAGGAACCTGGGCCTCTGAACTGCCCCTAAGGCAAAGGGAGGACCTGTCTTTCCTTAACTTGGGGGTACGCTTAAAGGTAGCGAGGCCCAAGTACCCGACCTGTCCCTGTCTCCTGTTTAGCCCTGAGCTAAACCCACCAACCCCCTCCCCAGGAGTTGAGACAGGGAATAATGTGAATAACACCCAAAAACAACCAAAAGGAAAGACAGACACCTAAGGGTTAAATCAACGAAACAATAAACACTTAGCTTTCTCTGCTGTTAAGCTCAGCACAGCAGAGTAAGGCCCCAGATGAGGGAAGCAACTGAAGTAAAACTGCTCTCAGCAGCTCCAGGCTCCAGCTTGGTTGGTTTCCAGAGGAAGCAATATTACCAACACCAGCTGACAACTCAGGAAACCTTATAAAGGAGGTGGGAGTGGTCGCCACCTCCCTCAGACAAGTCATCAAGCTTGCAATTCCACCAGCGGCCACTGGGGGAAAAGACTGAGATTAACCCCGCTGGCCAGACAGGAAAAAGGTTTCAACAGGCAGAGAGAGATCTGCCACAGATCCAAATGTGGATCGTGACACTAACACCATTAAAAAGAATCTGTCACCAAGATTTAGCTAACTCATGTGATAGAAGGATAAAGTATGAACAGAACCCTGATTCCAGCAATGTATCACTTAGTTTACTGTGTTCAGCAGTTGTGACACAATTTGAGTTTTTAGATGCTGCAAGAAGTAGAGCTCAGAAAGCTGCCCCCAGCTACACCACATCTTTCTGTGTACATTGTATATTGACAGTGGGCTGCTTATCAAAGAAGGGGGTGTGGTCAGACCAGGGCTCATGAGAGCTGTAGTCCAGGCAGTGATAATATCCAGGTGATAAAACATTCATAGTATTCAAACAACAACACACAGCCTAATTAAGTGACACATCCATTAAATCTGTGTCTCAGCCCCAACCTCATGCTGTCCTCAGATTGCATAGCAAAAACCTGTTGACAGATTCCCTTTCACCTCCATCATTTAGTTATACATGACTAACATGTTTCTAAAAATATCCTTGTATAATGTGAGGGCGAATGTGAGCTGGTTCCATAAATGTACTAAGAGATTGATCAGATTGATCAGTATCAGTATCAGTATCAAAGAGCACCCTGTGTATCAACTGTGCAATTAACTGATAAAAGTAACTGTACTGCTCCAATTTAATGAAGAGAAACCGGAATTTAATAAGGAAAAAAAAATCAATATTAAAATATTTAGAGACTTGTATAATGTTCTATTTATTATATCAGTTATTTTTCTACAACCTGTTTGATCTTCAGTACAGGAGAGAGAGTATAGCCAAATGTGTCTGTGCCTTAAGTGGTCATTAATGCAATGCACCTTCACATTGACCCTACATTGTCGCACCCAAGTTTGTAGTTTTGGCAAAATACCTATTGCATTGATAAATGGACTTTTCAACTTTAAACAAAATGTTTTCTGTCTAGAAGAAATCATCCAGAGAATAAAATTTCAATTCCTTTCCTCTTGCTCTCTTTCACTTTGAACTGGCAGGTGACTGAGGGGTAAGCCTTACCTGTGGGATTTGGGTACATCCACAAATTACTGTAAGTAATATACCCAAAGTCAGTCTCAGACTGGGTTGGCAAGGGCACACCAGAAATTTTGGCTCTGGGGGCCCACTCTTCAGCTACATACAAATATTACATTACCTTCAGTCACACATTTACCTCTGGTTCTATATAAAAATAGACTAGGTAGTTTGTTGGATGAATGAATCATAGAATCATAGAATGGTAGAGTTGGAAGGGACCTCCTGGGTCATCTGGTGTGATGATCCAGGAGGTTCCTTCCAACTCTACCATTGATGAGATGTTACTTTTGTCTGTAGATTGAGAATCAAATATGTTGGGTCAACTACTGCTCATGTTGGGGGTTAAGTGTCTTACTCCTGCGTAGGAATATATCAAGAAACTCGGCACTCAACTTAAGTGATCAGATAATTTAATGTTGTCCACACTCGCAGTAAACAAAAACGTTTTGGTCTTACATCAGACCTTCATCAGTTACGGATTCAAGTATAGTTATTAGGTCGGGTGGACCAATATATTGGTTGTAGATCACTGGATCATATATCTTTACATGACAGGAAAAAAAGGCAAGGGTTGACAGACCTGTGCATATATAGAGTTAAGTGCGCCGTGTCTCAGTGGCGTGTGTGGACGCGTTGTCCACCGCTGGTCCTGTGCCCGAAACGTTTTTGTTTACTACAAGTGTAGACAACATTAAATTATCTGATCACTTAAGTTGAGTGCCGAGTTTCTTAATATATTCTAACTGTGTGGGAAACTACTCTGGCACCTACAATAGCTGTGCACACGTTTATCTATTCAACTGTTTACTCCTGCGATGGGGCCTACCGGGGAATTCACATGTTCACCTGTGGGCCAGTCCAAGCCTTCCTAAAGTCTACAGGGCATGTAAAGTGACATCTGTTGGTTTCAAGGTGATTATATGAATTGGTACCTTTATATGTTCTATGTTTCTGCTTTACGGTTATAATATTAAAAGATAAAGAAAATATAAACCATTTTAAAGCTTTAGACACTGTCTCAGAAAACTGATCCTCCTGATAATAGAAGTAAAACCATTGCAGCAGAATACAAACAACGTATGGTGCTAAAATCTCATGCACCATGCTGGCACTGTGAAAAGCAGTGTGTTTTCTGAAAGCAAGTATGAAGTAGAAAATCGGCTGTGATTTTGCCCCATGGGAACTTAGCCTACAGCAGAATCTTAGATATTAGGATGCAAAGCAGAATTAAAAGATCCTTTCAAATACTAAAAAGTGATGGATATGATAGGATATGCCATTACTTTATGATTGATGGGAGCCCAACCTCTAGTTTAGCGATGTTTAAAGGGGTATTCCTATCTCCAAGATCCTATCCCAATAAGTAGTAGGTGTAAAATAATAATAATATTAGCAAATACCTCCAATTATTTTTTTTTTTTTTATTCGCTATGTCTCTTTCCTCATTTGCAGGCATTGCAGCACCTTAGGTATCCGTGGTTACGACCATTGATATAGAGATAGTTAGCTAGTTGCTAGTGGTCGTAACTATGGATACATAGGAAAGAGACATAGCGAATTAGAAATAATATACTATATTTCTAATTGGAGTTATTTCATAATATTATATATTATTATATTATTATTATATCTGCTACATATTGGGATAGGATCTTGAAGATGGGAATATCACTTTAAGTTTTCCCTACAATCAACTGACGGGAACCATAGAGAACGCACATTGGCCCCATTCATTGTAATAATCATGGCTCCCTAGAATAAGGATCCCCAGTGATTTGCCATTACTTTATAAGATTGGAATAATACTTTAAGGACAGATATGCTATGATTAATACTATACCCCCTTTAGTTTTTGTTTAATTTATTTATAATAGTCCAAACAGCAGTTGTGTTAAATTCAGTCAGTTACTTCGTTTTACAATTAGGCTCTGTTTGCCACTGTGGAGCCATATCTCTTCATTCACAGTGGCTGACCTGATTAACTTGTACATAATTTATAAAGAGCATTTATTAGGCTGATATAAAGGTGAGATAAAAGGAGCTGGCTAGCCAACAATACAAGTAATGTCTTACAGGTATTTTAATAGGATACCTTATTATGGCAAGTATGATACTGTACTGTAGAGTAAAAAAAATGAATGGCTAAACCTCAGACTAAATATAGAGTATTAGATGTAGTGCAATTAGAAGCTCACACACCCTGTTGCTGCCCAAAGCGATGACAAGAACTAGAAAAATTGAAATATATTCAAATGGTTAATGACAGCATTGCATTCAGCAGATCCAAAAAACATAGGGAAGCATCCTCAAAATTTCCCACGGTGCTCGCGCTGCCGTCAGAAAGGTGAAGTGAGTTCACTGGCTGTGCAGGAGAACTTTCTCACACTTGTGGTGACCTCAGACGGGGAATAGGAGTTCACAGGGATACACAGAGCACACGGTGCTCAGTGTCTCTGCTGGATGACAGGCTATATGGTCACATCATGCAACCATGAAGCCTGCCATCTCGATGTAGCAGAGCTGGACCCGTCTTGGGACAAATGGATTAGCAGCATTTCTGCGGAAAGGTGAGGAATATTGTTTTTATTTTTAACTCTTTTGCAGATGACAAGGGCGTCAGTGGAATGGGCAAGGTCATCAGTATGGTTTAATTAAGATTTATTAAAGGAGTCTGTGTTATTCTTTCAATTAAAGGACTTTATTCTGGGTGTCTGTGTTTTCATACAATGTGACTATGCTGTTAGTAATTGGGGCGTCTTATTGATGCCTCTCCATTACTAACCTCGGGATTGATGTCACGTAACAATACAAAGGTGACATCGACCCCCCCAACTATCACCCCACTTGCCACCACTACAGGGCAAGAGGGAAGAGCAAGGCTAGGTGCCAGAATTGGTGCATCTTAGAGATGCATCTTTTCTGGGGTGGCTGAGATCTGATGCTTTTAGCCTGGAAGGGCAATATCCATGGCCCCTTCCTAAGCTATTAATATCAGCCCACAGCTGTCTGCATAGCCTTTGCTGGTTATTAATTACAGAGGAACTCTACATAATTTTTTTTAGGGTCCCCCATTTTAATAGGCAGTAAAGGCTACATATACAGCTGTGAGCTGATATTAATAGCCTGGGAAGCTCCATGGGTATTACCTCTTTCCTAGGCTATAAACATTGGCCCCTGTCATCGGCTATTCCTCTGCTGGTTACGAAAATTAAGCGGGAGCCCACACCATTTTTTCAGAAAAATTATATTTTATTAATTAAATACATGTACAGTAAGCTACACACACTGTACTATTTGTATTTGTTACAGACATCTGTATATCTACCTATTCTATGTGTATTTACTGTATGTAATCCATCTATTCTACACTGTTGGCTCCTGCTGTGATTGTACACTACGGGCTGCTGAATTGCCGGGTTTTCTTCTTTCTATCTATCTATGTAATATATATACATAGAATCATAGAGAGTGTTCAAAACAGCTGACATGTGCCAGAGAAGATGTGGGCTCCGGCGGAGAGATTGTGCACAGTAACCTACAGACAGTGTCAGGTTGGCGCCGTTATACTGATTACAATGATACTTTGGTTGATGAAATCCATCTTGTGATTGTTGTTTAATCTTTATTTTCAGTTTTGAGTTAATGATATGCTCGTGCTCCGGGGTGGCCTATGGGGGTGGGTCTTCATGTGGTGATCTGATTAGGTATTCATCAGTATGGCTTCTGACAAGTCACTAATCCCTCAGTGACCTGCCCCTTATTTTACATAATGAATATTATATATAGTGAAAAGAAAAATCACCTTCAGCAGGCTGGCGCCGACTGTGGCGCCTGTGCTGCGGCATGATCGTGTTTATAATGTGCTGTGCATTTATTTCTTTAATTTGCTTGTATAAATAAATGAATTACAAAAAATCTGTCACAAAATGGCGCTCCGATAGATGCTACTGTGCAGGCGGCGGCACCATCTTGCTAAAAAAAAGATTGACTCCTCCAAGATGGCTTCGTCAGAGCCTGCACAGTAGCATCTATTGGATCACCTGATAGTAACCTGTCAGAAGCCATACAGATGAATATGTAAGCAGAGCACCACATGAAGCCTTCCCGCACAGGCCCTCCCTGGAGCATGAGCATGTCATTAACTCAAAACTGAAAATAAAGATTAAGCAACAACCACAAGACAGATTTCATCAACCAAGGTATCATTAATCAGTATAACCAAGGTATCATTAATCAGTATAAGGGCTCATACTCACTGGGCTGGAAAAAAATCGGTCCGTTTTCGGCAGGGAAAAAACGGTACAAGTGTTATAAAAAGACATGCGATTTGCATGCGATTTTCAATCGCACCATGCGTTTTCTGTCAGTTTTCCATCAGTTTTCCATCTGTACGCAATGCGATTTTAACATGAAGTTTTACATAGAGCAGTTATCTCTATGTAAAAAGTCATGTAAAAATCACATTGTAACAAAAAAAAGTACACAAAAAGCAAATAATTATATATATAATATATATATATATATATATATATATATATATACATCTAATATATATATATATAATATATATATAGGTCATACACTTCTACATAGTATAATAGCCGCTAATTCATCCCTGGCATTACTGTAAAATCACACTGACAGCTTTAATAAAGAATAGAAACAATACATATACACACATAGAATACATATATATATATATATATATATATATATATATATATGTAATTGTGACATATATATATATATATACATATATTTATAGTTCCTAGACTTCTACATACTGTAATAGCCGCTAATTCAATTGCCGGCTTTTGTGAAATCACAGAAGCCGACATGAAATGATACATTGTTTCCACACAGTTAACCATGTCATTTCCTGTATTTTGATATATGGTTTGAACTTACAATTACATGAGTGTATTTGTACAAAATTTCAGACATGTAGGGGTTAATTAAAGGTGTAAATTCGTTGAAAAAAAATGCGTGGGCTCCCGCTGTATTTTCTCCACCAGACAGACAAAGCAAGCGAGTGGGGGCAGATAATAATAGCCTAGGGAGGGTACATTTTTTTTGTGCCCCCCCTGGCTACTAACATCTGCCCCCAGACACCCCAGAAAGGGCAAATCTATAATTAGATTCGCCCTTTCTGGCACTTTGCCCGTCTATTCCCATTGCCCTGTAGCGGTGGCGAATGGGTTAATAAGGGGTTAATGTCACCTTAGTATTGAAAGGTGACCTTAAGGCAGGTTAATAATTGAGAGCTGTCAATTAGACAACTATCAATTATTAATCCTATTGAAGTAAATTAAAAAAACACAGACACATTAATAAAAATTAATTTTAATGAAATAAAAACACATTTTTTTGACCATATTTTATTTTACACTTAATCCGTGTGAAGCCATTGATCTCCTAAAATAAAGAAAAAAAAATAAAACAACATTATTCTTACCTATTCCGCCGATCTGTCACGTCCCACGCTGTAATCCTTCACAAAGGGTTAACTAGCTTTGAGCCAAGCAGTGCAAGTAATCCTGCATGCTCAGCTCAAAGCTCCTGAATGAATAAGTTCCTCTCCTGGCGACAGGAGAGGATGTGTTTAATGAATGAAGCTTAATTGATTGTGTCCACTTTCCCTTTAGGTCAGGTCACTGAAGTGAAAGTGCCAATAAATCAATTAAGCTCCATTCATGAATCACTTCCTCTACTTTCTGTGGTAGAGGAATTTATTCATTCAGGGGTTACAGCTAGGAGACAGAATTATCTCCCTGCTAACTGTAACCTGTTAACCCTTTCTGATGGATTACACCGTGGGACCTGACTGTACATCGGATTGGTAAGTATAATTTTGCTTTTTTATTTTATTTTTATTACAGGAAATGGTTTTAGCAGGAAAATAAAATATGGTCAAAAACTGTGTGATTATTTCATTAAACTTATTTTTTATTAAACTGTGTGTGTTTGATTTTTGTATCATACAATAGGATTAATAATTGATAGTTGTCTAATTGACAGCTCTCAATTATTAACCTGCCTTAAGGTCACCTTTCAATACTAAGGTGACATTAACGCCTTATTAACCCATTCGCCACCGCTACAGGGCAATGGGAATAGACGGGCAAAGTGCCAGAAAGGGCGAATCTAATTATAGATTTGCCCTTTCTGGGGTGTCTGGGGGCAGATGTTAGTAGCCAGGGGGGGCACAAAAAAAATGTACCCTCCCTAGGCTATTATTATCTGCCCCCACTCGCTTGCTTTGTCTGTCTGGTGGAGAAAATACAGCGGGAGCCCACGCATTTTTTTTCAATGAATTTACACCTTTAATTAACCCATACATATCTGAAATTTTGCACACATATACTCATGTAATTGTAAGTTTCAACCATATGTAAAAATACATGAAATTACATGGTTACATGTGTGTAAACAATGTATCATTTCATGTCGGCTTCTGTGATTTCACAAAAGCCGGCAATTGAATTAGCGGCTATTACAGTATGTAGAAGTGTATGAACTATAAATATATATATATGTATGTGTCACAATGACATGTATATATATATATATATATATATATATATATATGTGTTCTATGTGTATATATCTAGTGTTTTGTGAGCTGTCAGTGTGATTTTACAGTAGCCGGGGATGAATTGCCGGCTTTTCAAAGGAGACTGGTGCGTATACATCGGACATCACTTGCATGGGGCGAGTGCTGTGCGATGATTTCTCGCACCCATTGGCTTGCATTGGCGATTATCATGCCAAAATCGCATCAAATCGCAGCATGCTGCGATTTTTTTCTCACACCAATATCTGATGAGAAAAAAATCGCAAATGAAAACTGACCCATTGACTAACATTGGTCAGATTTGTATCCGATTTTTTTTCATCTGATTTTCATCCGAATTCGGCTCAAGTGAGTATGAGCCCTTAAGGCGCCAAACTGACACTGTCTGTAGGTTACTGTGCACAATCCTGCTGACAGGTTCTCTTTAATAGGGACAAATATGGCAGTAGTGGCTCAGTATTGGGGTATTAGTAGGATGAGGCATTTGTGCAGGCTGAGTATAGATAGAGACAGTGCAGGAAATGTGAGAAGTCTAATGTGCTTTTGTTGTAATCTCTGCAGACGAGTCGTGGCTAGAAGTTGCCATGTTGGTCTGGGCCAGATGGAAGAGACGTGAAAATGAACGAATCCATCAGGAAGAACGTCATCTGTAAGTTACTATATGACTGTACTGTAATTACTTACTTCTGCAGGACTGGTGTCTACCATTATATGCCACTATATGGTAACCATATGGCGGTAATATCAGTGTACCACCATAGTTGTAATCAGGGTTATCTGTTAGGGACCAACTCAGATGTTTCCCTCCCCTGAGGTGCACCCCAAGCTATGCTTCTGTTCATGGGGATAGAGGAGCTCCTCCCCTGCGTCCTCCTTTCACAGTCATCTCTCCATGTGTCAACGAGCATTCTTGCTACATATGCTCATAGAATTCCAAAGGAAATTTTCTGAAATAGTTATCCAATGCTTAAGTGTCCTGCAAGAAAAATCTCTAGAAATACTATTGCTTTAGCGTAAACCAACGATCCAGCGTGTTGTTAAAAAAACGGATCCGGTACCGGATGCGTTTTTTAGCATTGACTTTCATTAGCGCCGTATCGCGCCTGATGTCATTGCGTTGCATCCATTTTTGTCCGGATCCGGCGGAAATGTACATTCCGGCGGCAGGACAAAACGGTCACTGCAACGTTTTTGTTTTTTTCCGGAGCCGCCTGATAGTGCCTGAAGCGACGCATCAGGCGGCCGGAAATAATACAAGTGTATGGAACCGGACCAGTCTTTTGTGCAATCCGTCAAAAGACTGATCCGGATTCTGGAAATCAAGGTCTCTCTCTCTCTCTCTCTCCTCGGTCCGGACATGCGTACCTGCATTTTCTGGCTGCAAAACTTCTAAATCTAAATCCGGGTTCAAAAGTTCACGTCGGATCCAGCAAAAAAACTGATCCGTTGCATCAGTTTTTTCATTTCAGCACCAGATCCGTCCCTTCAAGCATTCGACGGATTGTGCCTGACACAAAAAAAAAACGGATGTTTAAAAGAGGCCTAAGAGATCAAAAAACTGCTTCCGGGTTTTGGAAAAAATGGTAGTGCAACTAGTTAATTCTACAGACTTCAACTTTGTTGCCCAACACATTTTATGTATTTATTTCTTATTTTTAAGCATTCTATTGAGTCTATGGATCGTTTTTTTTTTCTAGTAGAGTCTTAATTTTGGGGTTTAATCAAGTAGACATGGAATTTGTTCTGATCTTTTCGGCTGTGTGGTCTTGATTGTTCCATGATTGTTGTAATCCACATTGAGTAGGGAATTTTTTGCCCCAGTGAACAGCATTCTGCTAAGACGCAAACATTCCTGGATCACAAGCTCCAGCAATTTCCATAAACTACTGAGATGAAAATCCTTCAATCTAGAGAGAACGATGTAAATGTTCAGTCATTTATTTGTAATGGATAGATGAAAGCAGAAATAGTTTTGATATAGTGACAAATGTTTCCAGTGAAAGGACTGATGTGATCATGCCCCAGTAAACCTCATGGACAACATTAGGCATCGAATTAGGTCAATGGAGAAGCAATCGCCCAGATGATATGAACAAGAAAGGAGGAAAGGCTACTCATATACAATATCTTATTATTGCCATTTGTAGAGAAGCAACAGATTGTATAATGCTGAATACCAAGACAAGGCATTGACTGTATTAGGTAGCACTAAGATGGACAATGAGTTAATAGAGGTTGATCCTCATTAACTAAAGCATGAAGCTCTGAGATATAAGTAAATGTGGGAATGCATTCATAGAAAATGTAATCCTGAGTGATAAAATAAGCATCGTTTCTTCAGGAACTCTTAGGAAACATTTTTTTTTCAGTACTATGTGCATAATGATTGTTCTTCAAAGTTTATTGACCTAGGAGAATTGTGAAAAGATATATCATGGTTTACTCTAAAAATGAGAGAATTAATTTGAGAGGAAAGAATGATTTCTATTAGAATTTTACAAAAAATCTGCATTCACAAAGGGTTCTGTGCATGCAAGTTGGAGGTCACGGCGCGCATCATGACGTCCTGATGCTGTGACCTTCTGTGCGCTTGTACAGAACCCTCAGTGAATGCAGACTTTTGTCAAATTTCGAGTAGAATTTAATTTAACACAAATTTATTTGCTTAAGGAGAATGGCAGGGGATCAGAATATGCGGCGAGGACCGGACAAATGGCGGTGAATAGCGGAGGGGCTTAAGAGGTGAGTGTTGTGAATGTGTTAGAAATGAATTCTGAGCAGAGGCTCCCTCTGGTGGTTGCAGACGGTACTGAACCATTCAGTGAGGATTGGCAATCAGGAATCACGGACTGGCTGGATATAAGGGAGGTTCCCTCCCATCATGGTTGCCGGTGATCAATTGTTCTTGTCTCAACGTTGTTTCCTGGTTCATTTGGAAGATTGCTGAGTCTTGCCTATTCTCCTGCTCTCAGATAAGATATTTTCTGTTTTTTGTTTTTGTGCTTGCCATTTGCATATTTCTCTGCATTTCTGTGAGGTTGGCCAGGTTCCCCTCCACGGGGGGCTTGGTCTCCTCTCGGTTCCTCTGGAGCCACTGTTGTTTGTTCATTTGCCTTTTCCAGTTTTTTCAGTGGCTGCAGCTTAGTTTTGTTACACCAGAGAACTAATTTAGGTGGTAGAGGTCGTGTGATCTCAGGTGTTTTTGCAATTAGTAGTGTTGGCTTTTTTTTAGGGTTTTTTTGGATTGCAGTAAGTATCCTTCCTATCCTATTCTGTCTAGGCAGATTGGGCCCCAGCGTTTGCTCATACTATTTTCTGTCTGTGTCTGTATTTCCTCTTCTCTAACCGCCATTACATGTTTGGGGGCTTCCTATGTTCTTTGAGGATCTGCTCCGGGGCAGATAGCTTTCCTCTTTCTATCTTTAGGTGTAGTTAACCCCTCAGGCTGTGACGAGGCGTCTAGGACCAACGTAGGAACGCTCCACGGCTGCCATTAGTTGTGGTGGTTAGTCAGGGTACTGCAATCCAGTAGATTCCAACCTCTCTGGTGTATTGCCGTTTTTGCCTGCTCTCCTCAGCTACCAAAACATAACAGTATCACCGGCCACACTGAAAGGGAAAAATAGTGTGGAAAGAAAAAAGGTTGTCAGAGTTGTCAGAGATTTTTTTTTTTTGTTTGTTGCATTTTTTCCCTCTTTTTCTCTGGGTGCTGAGGAGGATTTTTTTTTTTTTTCTCAATGGAGTTTGCACAGTTGTCTGGCCGTGTGGATCAGCTTCCCACTGAGGTTCGGAGTATTGCTACTTATCTTGCTGGGTTGCCTGTTGTGGAACCCAGGATCCCCATGCCAGATTTGTTTTTGGGGGATCGAGCTAAATTTCTGAATTTCAAAAATAAGTGTAAGTTGCTTTTTGCCTTAAAACCTAAGTCCTCAGGGAACGCAGCACAGCAGGTTCAAATTGTCATCTCTCTCCTGCGCGGCGATCCTCAGGATTGGGCTTTTTCCCTGACACCTGGGGATCCTGTTTTCAGTAATGTTGATGCATTTTTTCTGGCTCTGGGGTTATTGTACGATGAACCTAATGTCACTGATCAAGCTGAAAAAACCTTATTGGCATTAAATCAGGGGCTTGAGGACGCTGAGTTGTACTGTCAAAAATTCAAAAAGTGGGCAGTCCTGACCAAATGGAATGATGATGCTTTGGCAGTCCTTTTTCAGAAGGGTCTGTCAGAGAATGTAAAAGATGTTATGGTGGGATTCCCTGCTCCCTCTGGTCTCAATGATTCTATGTCATTAGCGATTCAAATTGACAGACGTTTGCGTGAGCGTAGAAGTATGCGTGGAATAGTGTTGCCTTGTGAACCAGCTTCTGAACCCATGCAGTGTGATAGAGTGGCTTCTGGGGCACAGCGTCATGAGTTTCGAAAACGCAATGGGTTATGTTTCTACTGTGGTGATGCCTCTCATGCTATTTCAGTCTGCCCTAAGCGGGGAAGACGTTTTGCACTCTCAGTTGTCTTGGGTAGTGTTCAGACTAAATTTCTCTTGACTGTTACCCTGACTTGCTCCCTGTCCACATTTTCTGCTCAGGCTTTTGTTGATTCGGGAGCAGCTATTAACCTGATGGATTTTGATTTTGCTAAACGTTGTGGGTTTCCCTTGATACCCCTAAGGAAGTCTATTCCCCTACTGGGGGTTGATTCTACCCCTTTGGCTGAGAATAAACCCCAGTTCTCTACTCAGGTGATAATGAGAGTTGAACCTGATCATCAGGAGAGTTGCACATTTTTGGTGCTGTATAATCTGCATGACATTATTGTACTAGGTTTCCCTTGGTTACAGTCTCATAATCCTGTTTTGGATTGGAAATCTGTGTCTGTAACCACTTGGGGCTGCCAATGTGTTAATGCCAACACTCCTGTTTTTTCTGCCTTCCCCAGGCTCAAGATGTTCCTGACTTTTTGACTGATTTTTCTGATGTATTTAGCGAAAGTAAATCTGCATCCTTGCCCCCCCATAGAAGCTATGACTGCGCTATTGAATTAGTGCCTGGTAGTAAATTCCCTAAAGGTCGCCTTTTTAACTTGTCTGTACCTGAACATGACGCTATGCGGTCTTATATCGAGGAGTCATTGGAGAAGGGTCATATCAGACCATCCTCTTCACCCTTGGGTGCCGGTTTTTTCTTTGTGGCCAAAAAGGATGGTTCATTAAGGCCGTGTATTGATTATCGTCTCTTGAACAATATCACTGTGAAATATCAATATCCGTTACCCTTGATTTCTGACCTGTTTTCCAGGGTGAAAAGTGCTACTTGGTTTACCAAGCTTGACCTCAGGGGGGCGTATAACCTTATTCGCATTAAGCACGGGGATGAATGGAAGACGGCGTTTAATACCCCAGAGGGGCATTTTGAGTACCTAGTGATGCCCTTTGGGCTCACTAATGCTCCTTCCGTCTTCCAGTCCTTCATGAATGACATTTTCAGGGATTTTGTGGATAAATTTCTGATTGTTTATTTGGATGATATCTTGATTTTTTCCAATGACTGGGACTCTCATGTGAAACATGTTCGGACTGTGTTCCAGATTTTGAGAGAGAATGCTCTGTATGTGAAGGGATCAAAGTGTCTTTTTGGCGTACAGAGGATCTCATTTCTGGGATTCATTTTGTCTCCATCTGTTATTAAAATGGACCCGGTCAAGGTTCAGGCCATCTGTGATTGGGTCCAACCTACTTCATTAACCCCTTCACCCCCAAGGGTGGTTTGCACGTTAATGACCGGGCCAATTTTTACAATTCTGACCACTGTCTCTTTATGAGGTTATAACTCTAGAACGCTTCAACGGATCTTCGCGATTCTGAGAATGTTTTCTCGTGACATATTGTACTTCATGTTAGTGGTAAAATTTCTTCGATATAACTTGCGTTTATTTTTGAAAAAAACGCAAATATGGCGAAAATTTTTAAAATTTTGCAATTTTCAAACTTTGAATTTTTATTCCCTTAAAACAGAGAAATATATCACACAAAATAGTTAAGAAATAACATTTCCCACATGTCTACTTTACATCAGCACAATTTTGGAACCAAAATTTTTTTTTGTTAGGAAATTATAAGGGTTAAAAGTTGACCAGCGATTTCTCATTTTTACAGCAAAATTTACAAAGCCATTTTTTTTAGGGACCACCTCACATTTGAAGTCACTTTGAGGGGTCTATATGGCAGAAAATACCCAAAAGTGACACCATTCTAAAAACTGCACCCCTCAAGGTACTCAAAACCACATTCAAGAAGTTTATTAACCCTTCAGGTGCTTCACAGTAACTAAAGCAACGTGGAAGGAAAAAATGAATATTTTACTTTTTAGCCACAAAAATTATCTTTTACAAACTTTTTTTTTATTTTCACAAGGGTAAAAGGAGAAAATGGACAGATAAGGTTGTTATGCAATTTCTCCTAAGTACGCCAATACCCCATATGTGGGGGAAAACCACTGTTTGGGTACACGGCAGAGCTCGTAAGGGAAGGAGCGACGTTTGACTTTTTCAAACTAAAATTGGCTGGAATTTAGATTGGATGCCATGTCGCGTTTGGAGAGCCCCTGATGCGCCTAAACAGTGGAAACCACCCACAAGTGACACCATTTTGGAAACTAGACCCCCTAAGGTACTTATCTAGATCTGTTGTGAGCACTTTGAACCCTCAAGTGTTTCACAAAAGTTTATAAAGCCTGGGTGTGAAAATAAAAAAAATCAATTTTCCACAAAAATGATTTTTAGTCCCAAATTTTTAAATTTTCCCAAGGAAATTGGACCACAAAAGTTGTTGTCCAATTTGTCCTGAGTACGCTGATACCCCATATGTGGGGGGGGAACTGTTTGGGCGCACGGCAGGGCTGGAAGGAAGAGTAATTTAAGTTTTGGAAAATGCGTTAATGGGGATCATGTTCTGTTTGCAGTGCCCCTGATGAGCCTAAACAGTGGAAACCCCCCACAATGACCCCATTTGGAAACTAGACCCCCTAAGGAACTTATCTAGATCTTTGTGAGCATTTGAACCCCCAAGTGCTTCACACAAGTTTATAATGCCCGGCATGAAAATTAAAAATCATATTTTTTTCCCACAAAAATATCTTTTATCACTATTTTTTATTTTCCCAAGGGTAACAAGATTGACCAAAAGTTGTTGTACAATTTGTCCTGAGTACGCTGATACCCCATATGTGGGGGAAACCACTGTTTGGGGCCACGGCAGAGTCGGAAGGAAGGAGCCCATTGACTTTTTCCAACCAAAATTGGCTGGATGAGTTTGATGCCATGTTGCATTGGAGAGCCCTGATTGCCTAAACAGTGGAAACCCCCACAAATGACCCATTTGGAAACTAGACCCCCTAAGGAACTTATCTAGATTTGTGTGAGCAACTTTGAACCCCCAAAGTGTCTTCACTAAAGTTTATAACGTGGGCCGTAAAATTAAAAAATCATATTTTTTTACAAAAATGATCTTTTCCCCCCAATATTTTATTTTCCAAGGGTAACAAAGACTCCAAAAGTTATTTGCAATTGTCCTGAGTGGCTGATACCCAATATGTGGGGTAAACCACTGTTTGGGTGCATGCAGGCTGGAAGGGAAGGAGCCCGTTGACTTTTCAACGCAGAATTGGCTGGACGCCATGTCGTGTTGGAGAGCCCTGATCGCCTAAACAGTGGAAACCCCCATAAATGACACCATTTTGGAAACTAGACCCCCAAGGAACTTATCTAGATGTGTGGTGAGACTTTGAACCCCCAGGTGTTTCACAAAGTTTATAACGACAGCCGTAAAAATAAAAAATCTTTTTTTTTTACAAAAATGATTTTTTCGCCCCCAATATTTTATTTTCACAAGGGTAACAGGAGAAATTGGACCCCAAAAGTTGTTGTCCAATTTGTCCTGAGTACGCTGATACCCAATATGTGGGAGAAAACTACTGTATGGGCGCACGTCAGGGCTCGGAAGGGAAGTAGTGACGTTTTGGATTGCAGACTTTGATGGAATGGTCTGGGTGCGTCATGTCACATTTGGAGAGCCCCTGATCGCCTAAACAGTGGAAACCCCCCACAAGTGACCCCATTTTGGAAAATAGACCCCACAAGGAACTTATCTAGATGTGTGGTGAGCACTTTGAACCCAAAGTGCTTCCAGAAGTTTATAACGCACAGCCGTAAAAATAAAAAATCTTTTTTTTTTTACAAAATGATTTTTTCGCCCCCAATATTTTATTTTCACAAGGGTAACAGGAGAAATTGGACCCCAAAAGTTGTTGTCCAATTTGTCCTGAGTACGCTGATACCCAATATGTGGGAGAAAACTACTGTATGGGCCACGTCGGGCTCGGAAGGGAAGTAGTGACGTTTTGGATTGCAGACTTTGATGGAATGGTCTGGGGCGTCATGTCGCATTTGGAGAGCCCCTGATACGCCTAAACAGTGGAAACCCCCACAAGTGACCCCATTTTGGAAAATAGACCCACAAGGAACTTATCTAGATGTGTGGTGAGCACTTTGAACCCAGAAGTGCTTCGCAGAAGTTTATAAGCACAGCCGTAAAAATAAAAAATAATTTTTTTTTTTTGCAAACATTATTTTTTCGCCCCAATATTTTATTTTACAAGGGTAACAGAGAAATGGACCCCAAAAGTTGTGCCCAATTTTGTCCTGAGTACGCTGATACCCAATATGTGGGAAAACTACTGTATGGTACACGTTGGGGCTCGAAGGGAAGTAGTGACGTTTGGATTGCAGACTTTGATGAATGGTCTGGGGCGTCATGTCGCATTTGGAGAGCCCCTGATGCGCCTAAACAGTGGAAATCCCCAACAAGTGACCCCATTTTGGAAAATAGACCCCACAAGGAACTTATCTAGGTGTGTGGTGAGCGCTATGAAGCCCCAAGTGCTTCACAGAAGTTTATAATGTACAGCCGTAAAAACAAAAAAATAATTTTTTTTGTACAAAAATGACATTTTTGCCCCCAGTTTTTTATTTTCCCAAGGGTAACAGAAGAAATAGGACAAATTGCACAATAACTCTTGGGGTCCAGAGTACGCTGATACCCCATATGTGGGGATAAACTACTGTTTGGACGCATGGCAGAGCTCAGAAGTGAAGGAGCACCGTTTGACTTTTTCAACGCAGAATTGGCTGGAATTGAGATCAGACGCCATGTCACATTTGGAGAGCCCCTGATGTGCCTAAACAGCGGAAACCCCCCAATTCTAACTCCAACCCTAACCCCAACACACCCCTAACCCTAGTCCCAACCCTAACCACAAACCTAACTCTAACACACCCCTAATCCCAACCCTAACCCTAACTTTAGCGCCAACCCTAACCCTAACTTTAGCCGCAACCCTAACCCTAACCCTAATGGGAAAATGGAAATAAATACATTTTTTTAATTTTATTATTTTTCCCTAACTAAGGGGGTGATAAAGGGGGGTTTGATTTACTATTTATAGCGGGTTTTTATGATTGGCAGCTGTCACGTTAAAAGACGCTTTTTATTGCAAAAATAGTTTTTTGCATCGCCACATTTTGAGAGCTATAATTTTTGCATATTTTGGCCCACAGAGTCATGTGAGGTCTTATTTTTTGCGGTACGAGTTGACATTTTTATTTGTACCATTTTTGAGCAGGTGACATTTTTTGATCGCTTTTTATTTCGATTTTTGGGAGGTTAGAATGAACAAAAATTAGCAATTCATGAATTTCTTTTGGGGGAGGCGTTTTTATTGTTCCGCGTGTGGTAAAATTGATAAAGCAGTTTTATTCTTCGGGTCAGTACGATTATGGCAATACCTCATTTATATAATTTTTTTATGTTTTGGCGCTTTTATAGAATAAAAACAATTTTATATAAAAATAATTATTTTTGCATCGCTTTATTCTGTGAGCTATAACTTTTTAATTTTTTCGCTGATGATGCTGTATGGCAGCTCGTTTTTTGCGGGACAAGATGACGTTTTCAGCGGTACCATGTTTATTTATATCGATCTTTTTGATCGCGCGTTATTCCACTTTTGTTCGGCGGTATGATGATAAAGCATTGATTTTTTGCTTCGTTTTTTTTTTTTTTTAAGGGGTTCACTAAAGGGGTTAACTAGTGGGACAGTTTTATAGGGGGGGTGGTTACGGACGCGGCGATACCAAATATGTGTACTTTTATTGTTTTGGTTTTTTTATTTACAGGAAGAAATGAATTTATTGGGGAATATTTTTTTTTTTTTATTTATTTTGGATTTTTTTTTATAACATGTTTATTTTTATTTTTTTAACTTTTTTACTTTGTCCCAGGGTGGGACATCACTATATTTTATCAGATCGCTGTTGTGACAGTGTGCACAGCACTCTGTCACACCAGCGATCGCTCAGGCAGTGCAGCAGGCTTCTCAGTGCCTGCTCTCAGCAGGCACTGAGGAAGCCGCCTCCCTCCAGGACCCCGGCGCCATCTTGGATCCGGATCCTGGGAGGGAGGAAGCCCTCAGAACAGCGCGATCACATCGCGCTGGTCTGAGGGTCTCAGGGGGGCGCGCAGGGAGCCCCCACCCTGCGCGATCCTCCCCTGTGTCCCCAGTACACCGCGATCATGTTTGATCGCGGTGTGCTAGGGGTTAATGTGCCGGGAGCGGTCCGTGACCGCTCCTGACACACAGTCACGGGTGTCAGCTGTGATAATCAGCTGACACCCGGCGGCGATTAGCTGCGCTCCCCTCAGGAGTGCAGCTGATCGCCTATGACGTACTATCCCGTCCATGGGCAGAATGGCACGGGTTTTATGGACGGGATAGTACTTCTAATGTCAGAGAGGGGTTAAAGGCTCTTCAGAGATTCTTGGGTTTTGCCATTTTTTATCGTAAATTTATTGGTAATTTCTCTGTTATTGTTAAACCATTGACTGATTTGATCAAAAAGGGTTCTGATGTGGTGAATTGGCCTCCTGAGGCAGTCTCTGCGTTTCAGGAACTTAAACAGAGATTCACTTCTGCTCCTGTTCTACGGCAGCCTGATGTTTCTCTGCCATTTCAGGTGGAGGTTGATGCCTCTGAAATTGGGGCAGGTGCCGTTTTGTCCCAAAGAGATCATGAGACCTCTAAAAGTAACCCTTGTGCTTTTTTCTCTCGAAAATTTTCTCCAACTGAACGTAATTATGACGTGGGTAATCGGGAGTTATTGGCCATGAAGTGGGCTTTTGAAGAGTGGAGACATTGACTGGAGGGAGCCAAACATCAGGTGGTGGTCCTCACGGACCATAAGGATCTGGTTTATCTGGAATCAGCCAAGCGACTTAATCCTAGACAGGCCAGGTGGGCCTTGTTTTTCACACGTTTTAATTTTGTGGTTTCCTTTCTTCCTGGCACTAAGAATGTTAAGGCGGATGCCCTCTCGAGGAGTTTCCTTGCGGACTCTCCTGAGTTATCTGATCCTTCTGTTATTTTGAAAGAGGGTGTAGTTCTTTCCGCCATCTCGCCCAATTTGAGACTGACTCTGGAAGAGTGTCACGAGGATAAACCCGAGCGCTGCCCTGTTGGGAAATTGTTTGTCCCAGACCAGTGGAAAAAGAGTGTGATGTCTGAGATTCATTGTTCCGCGTTGGCCGGTCATCCCGGAATTTTTGGTACCAGAGACTTGGTGAGTCGGTCCTTTTGGTGGCCTACTTTGTCTCGTGACGTCAGGGAGTTTGTGTAGTCCTGTGGGACTTGCTCTCGCTCCAAGCCTTGCTCTCGCTCTAGTGGTTTGTTGATGCCATTGCCTGTGCCCAAGAGACCATGGACCCATATTTCTATGGATTTTATTTCCGACCTCCCTGTTTCTCAGAGAATGACCGTTATCTGGGTGATTTGTGATAGGTTTTCCAAGATGATACATCTAAGTTGCCTTCCTCCTCCGAATTGGTGCCTTTGTTCCTTCAGCACGTGGTTCGGTTACACGGCATTCCTGAGAACATTGTGTCTGACAGAGGAGTCCAGTTTGTTTCCAGATTTTGGAAGACTTTTTGTTCTAAACTTGGTGTTCAATTGTCTTTCTCCTCGGCTTTTCATCCTCAGACCAATGGACAAACTGAGAGAACAAACCAGACATTGGAGACTTATCTGAGATGCATTGTGTCTGCTGATCAAGATGACTGGGTCTCTTTTTGCCTTTGGCTGAGTTTGCTCTTAATAATAGGGCAAGCTCTGCCACTTTGATGTCTCCATTTTTCTGCAATTTTGGGTTTCACCCTCGATTTTCTTCGGGACAGACGGAGACTTCTGTCTGTCCGGGTGTTGACTATGTTGTGGAGCGTATGCAGCAGATTTGGGACCAGGTAGTGGAGAGGTTGTCGCTCTCTCAGGAGAAGGCCCAGCGGTTTGCCAACCGGCATAGGACTGTTGGTCCTCGGTTTAAAGTGGGGGACTTGGTCTGGTTGTCCTCAAGAAATATCCCTATGAGAGTTGCATCTCCTAAGTTTAAGCCTAGGTTCATTGGACCTTATAAGATCATGGAGATTCTTAATCCTGTTTCCTTTCGTTTACTCCTTCCAGGGACATTTAAGATCCATAACGTGTTCCACAAGTCCTTATTGAAGAGGTTTGTCGAGCCAGTGGTTCTTATGGCTGCGCCTCCTGACCCTGTTTTGGTTGAGGGCAATCTGGAGTATGTGGTGGAGAAAATATTGGATTGGGGGTACTGTTGTGAATGTGTTAGAAATGAATTCTGAGCAGAGGCTCCCTCTGGTGGTTGCAGACGGTACTGAACCATTCAGTGAGGATTGGCAATCAGGAATCACGGACTGGCTGGATATAAGGGAGGTTCCCTCCCATCATGGTTGCCGGTGATCAATTGTTCTTGTCTCAACGTTGTTTCCTGGTTCACTTGGAAGCTTGCTGAGTCTTGCTTCTTCTCCTGCTCTCAGATAAGATATTTTCTGTTTTTTGTTTTTGTGCTTGCCATTTGCATATTTCTCTGCATTTCTGTGAGGTTGGCCAGGTTCCCCTCCACGGGGGGCTTGGTCTCCTCTCGATTCCTCTGGAGCCACTGTTGTTTGTTCATTTGCCTTTTCCAGTTTTTTCAGTGGCTGCGGCTTAGTTTTGTTACACCAGAGAACTAATTTAGGTGGTAGAGGTCGTGTGATCTCAGGTGTTTTTGCAATTAGTAGTGTTGGCTTTTTTTTAGGGTTTTTTGGATTGCAGTAAGTATCCTTCCTATCCTATTCTGTCTAGGCAGATTGGGCCCCAGCGTTTGCTCATACTATTTTCTGTCTGTGTCTGTATTTCCTCTTGTCTAACCGCCATTACATGTTTGGGGGCTTCCTATGTTCTGTGGGGATCTGCTCCGGGGCAGATAGCTTTCCTCTTTCTATCTTTAGGTGTAGTTAACCCCTCAGGCTGTGACGAGGCGTCTAGGACCAACGTAGGAACGCTCCACAGCTGCCTTTAGTTGTGGTGGTTAGTCAGGGTACTGCAATCCAGTAGATTCCAACCTCTCTGGTGTATTGCCGTTTTTGCCTGCTCTCCTCAGCTACCAAAACATAACAGGTGAGCAGTAAGGCGAGAATAAAGAATTTAATTTTTTTTACAAATTACTTTTATTATGCTCTGGAGTGACCTCCAGCATAATAAGTGACATTAACTTCTTATATATTTTATAATAACTACTCCACAAATTGAATCTCCAAGGAAAAAAGCACAAATATGCAAATCTGAAATTTGCCTTATCTGCAGCCATTTTCCCGGAGGCCACAGCATCGAGGCTATAGAAGTGCCGGGTCTCCGGGCTTTCACAAAATGTCACCGGAGCCTCCGCACTACTGAGCACCATCGAACCTGCCGCACCAGGCTGGGATGGAAGTGAGATCATTGCCCTGCAGCATCGGACCACCTGAAGAATCTCCTGACTCTTTCTGCCACCACGCTAATTGTAAGTACATTCCGACTATTAGACACACCCCCATTTTCCCCCAAAAAGTGCATGTTATAGTCCGAAAAATACGGTAATCATAAAACAATTCCTAAAAGCAGTTAATGAGCAAATCAAACTGTTTTTGTCTAAGGAGGTAATCACTTTACTTTTGTGGCCAAAAGTTTTTGAGACTTTGACAAATTTTGGTTTACACAAGGCATGCTTGTTTAGTTTTTTTTATTGGCAATCTGCTTTAACTCTAGATTTTTGTGAAAAGTGTTCAGATGAATTGCAAAAAAATTGTAAAGTTATTTCTTGCCATGAAAATTAACTTAATCGCAAAAAGTCTGAACTGTGTCATGACAACAGTAAAGCATACTGACACCATTCATGTGTGGGGTCACTTTACATCCAAGGGAGCAGAGCTCACTCACAATTTTGCCTAAGAAAACTACCATGAATAAAGAATGGAACCTAAACATCCTACAACAGCAACTTCTCACAATGATCCAAGAGCAAATTAGTGATGAAGATTCTTTCTCCAGCATGATGAAGCACCATGACACACCGGAAAAAATGATAACTAAATAGTTCAGTAATCAAATCATTGACATTTTGGGTCCATGGCTAGGAAACTCCTCAGATCACAATCCCATTGAGAACTTGTGGTCAATCCTCAAAAAGCAGGCAGCAAGAAAAACACGCAAATTGTGATAAACTCCAAGAATTTATCAGGGAAGAATGGCTTGTCACCAGTCAGGATTTGGCCCAGAAGCTGATATCCAGCATACCAGGGGGAATTTAAGAAGTTTTTAAAAATAAGGGTCAACATTGTACATATTGAGTCTTTCCATAAACTTGATGTATTTGTCAATGCAAGTTTAAAAACTTATGAATTGTACATCACTAATTCATATAAAAACACTGAAGAAACAAAGTTTGTGAAAATTAAAATTTGTGTCCATCTCAAATCATTTGGCCACAACTGTAGGACATTAAAATGGCAACTGCCTTATTACACTTACAGAATCCTGACCTAGAATGCTTATAGGACAGATGTCCATGGGCATGTTCAACAGGAAACCCTACTCTTTAGTAGATAGTTTGCTCCAATACTGGAAATAGAATGTTCTACATATTTTCAAAAGTTGTCAGGTTCAGTTATGAAATGAGCCATTTCTTAATGATTGATTAATGCATAAAAGTTTCAATACTTTGAAACATTATTATTTTTGCAAATATAAAGATAATTATCTGATATTTATTTAGAGCAAACTTAGCAGCAATTCAAATAACTAAAACATGTCTAAACACTATTGCGAATTATAAACAGATACAGAAAATGTACTACAAAATTTGGTCCTCATTTAGTGACAACTCTTTTTTGCTTGTCTCTTGTACTCCTGCAACAGATCATCTCTTACAATTGTCGAACAGTAATCTGCAAGCATTGACGAATTCCATTTTTCTTGGCATCTTTTCTTCATAGCTGCAATATCTGAGTGAAATCTCTCATTGTGCTCATTGCTCACTGCTCCGCAGTTTGGTGGAAAAAAGTCTAGATGTGAATGTAATGGCTTTTAGGCTTGTTTTGAACAAATCAAGCCTCCATTTCTCTGGGCTATGACTTATCGTCAGAGCTTCCATTAAACTGTTGATGTTTTTGCAATGCCGCAAGATCGCCCTCAGTCAAGAAATATTGGACAAGATCTTCATCACAGTTGCAGAACAAAGAAATTTGAACATCGCCCGCTAGAAATTACACTGCTGTAGCTTGGAACCTAATTAAAGCATCATATTTGTTTTCAGCGCCAAAAAAGTTGGTTAAGGTCTGTTTCATCTTTTGGCTGTAGAACAGTCATACCATTGGAACTGAGGTAAGAAGAGGTTGCTCACAATGCTGTACACCCTGTCTAGCTAATGTAATACTGGAGACACCATGGATGCTGATGTAACAAGAGGCTGCTCACACTGCTGTCCGTACAGTCTATCTGACCTAACACTGGAGATATCAAGGGTGTCGAGGCAAAAAGAGGCTGCTCACACTGCTGTCCACCCTGTATATCTGATCTAATACTAAAGATAGTAGGGGTTCGGAGATAAGCAGAGACTGCTGTCACTGATGTTCGCGCAATCTATCTGATTTAATACTGGAGATACCAGGGGTGATGAGGTAAGAAGAAGCTGCTCACACTGTTGTCCACCCTGTATATTTGATCTAATACTGGAGAAACTAGGGGAGATACCAGGGGTGCTAAGGTAAGAAGAGGCTTTTACTGCATTCATTGGACTTCTGTAAGAGCTTTCAGTATGCCTTGTCACACACCACTACATCATATATCCAAGTTTCTTATCAAATACTGGGTCTGTGGATAAAATTAGAATGGGTGTTCACTGTTTTCCTTACTATTATTACCAGTGAAGAATGTATAATAGGTCTGAATGGATGTGTGGTTGTTCAATAGTTGGCTTGGGGCCCCTTTTTGTTAGCCCAAATTAAAAGCAGTTTTCCCTCTGGCAGAATTAGGTCATCCTAATGTTAGATGTTAGTCATGTACTCCCCTTAGAGCTTCTGGGGAACCCTGGTTGAAAAACACTGCTTTACAATGTAGTACCAATAAAATAAAGTGTTTAAAGTTAATTTTGCCATGTCAGCTATGGCCCCTAGGCAAAGAGATGGCTGAGCATCTGAATAATATAATCAGCCCTATTAAATGTAGTGTACTGCAGTAAATTAAAGGAAAGTAGATTGATTCTGGAGCATTTAACTCAATCTCTATAAATGCAGATTATGCCACTTTGTATAAAGTGCTCAGTGTTATAAAAAGTAATAGGATTGTGTTGACATAGATTACACTGAAATTCATGGTTATTAAATTTCTAAATCATTTGAGAATGGTTAATGCAAGCTTCAGAGGCAAACATTTAGCATTCATGTAAATTCAGTCCATTAGGAGTAAAGGATGCAACGCGTCAACCGTGGGTCGGCATATTGAGTGTTAGTGCAAAAAATAAATACACACCAAATATTAGCGTTTTTCAATATTATATCATTATATTTAATATTATTGATTAATTCAGACTGCAGTTAAAATATCTTTGGGCTCTTGGTTAACAAGTCATACCCGGAGAAGCAGAAAGTAAAGTTTTATCTATTCTTGCTGTTGCGTGTTTCTTTTCAGTTGATTGATTTAAAATGGTGAAGCTATGAATTGCCTCTTAAAAATTAGTAAGTGTAATTACACGGATTCAGGTAGATTGTTAGACAAAACTCTTTAGGAAAAATATGCAAAATAGATCCTCTTCAGAAAGACGAAAATTGCCCCCTTATTTCAGTTTCTTTGTGGAAAGCCATTTAAATGATTGTTCATTATTTAATGCTCCTAAAGAGCACAGCATTAATGCTACGTGACAGATTCTGTATGTCCATCATGAGCTCTTATAGATTGATGCTCCATGACAGATCATGCAGATCAGGGTGGTACTGCCTTTTGTACTCTGCTGCAAATGCAGAGATTAGTGTTCTTCTTCTTTAACCTCTTGGATGCTGAAGTCAATATCAACCGCGACAACTAGGCGGTTAGACAAAGGAAGTGAGATCCTTCTATCAGTCCATTGCCTCTGAAAATCCTTAAAGGGGTCTACCCATGAACAAAGTGCATTTTCATTAATAGCTCTTGGAATAAAAATAAGTTCCACAAGATCTATTTTTGTTAAATAAAAATGTTCCTGTGCTGAGATAATCTTATAAATGTGCCCCTGCTGTGTACTGTGTAAATGTGCCCCTGCTGTGTACTGTGTAAATGTGCCCCTGCTGTGCACTGTGTAATGGCTGTGTCTAACTGTACAGGAACATGGTCTGATCATACCACAGCTCCGGGCCAGAGGAGGACACAAAAGAAAGGATACAGACAGTACTGTATGAGATTGCAGCTGCTGATTTCTGTAGGGAAAAACGTTTCCCTGCCTGTTTAAAAACTTGTTTTGCGTCACAGAAAGAATCAGCTGTGATCCTCTGCGGTAATGTCTGTATACTCTCTTTTGCTTCCTCCATTGCTGCATTACATTCATCTCATGGGATTTTTTTTTTAAATTTTTACCATTAGTCTTTTATCTAAAAGCCAGAGAGCATCATACTTACTTTGAAGACTCATTTATTCAAGAGAAAGCATCTTTTGGGGAATGCCATATATGACCTTGTCTTTAAAAGGGTGATTTGTGTGATTGGTGGGAAAAGAATTAGAAAGGGAACCTGTGAGGTCTCCAAATCTTCCCAAGCTGCCACTAATACATTACATAGCTCTACTCCACAATTCCTATGATGTCCTTGATGTTACAGTCAAGTGTTGAAAAGTGTGCAAAAAAATGTTTTTCTGTTCAATTGACTTAGCTTTAGTGCGGTGGGGCGTCACATCAATGGAGGATAGTTCAGACACATGTGCTGTTATACTGCCACTATAAAAGTGATTGATGGCTTACTTACTTCAAACACTTTCAGAATGACCAGAGGTTATCCTAAGTCCCATTACAAGACTCGTTAAAGGGTTAATTGTGACTTGTAGGATCGCTACTTCCAATAGGTGGCGCTATAGAGTTCAAGTCCTCTTTTTCTTTTAAGAGGCAATTTGCATACAGAGGTTATCAGTCACAGGACTGTTGAAGTATTACTCTGCCTGACTAGACCTATGTTATTAGTATATGCTGAGCATCTAGAATACATTTTTTATACACTTATCTATACTTTACTGGGTTATTATCAAAGACATATGTAAGGAGGTGAAAGACTTATATACTTGAATGCACAGTGGAGCCTTCGTAAACGAACACTGCCAAGTAAATAACACTGACCGGAGAGTAAAAGAACTGGAACAAAAAGAGAGCAAGCTGGAACTAGAAAATGTGTGGAAGCAGAATCAAGAGGCACCAGGTCATATGACAAGCTGTAATGTAGATAGAAAATATTAAAAGTTCCTGAGGCTAGGGTAGAGGGGGCGTCATTGCCTGGATCTGTGTCAGGTCAGACGTGCTGTAATACTATTGTAGGAACTCGAGGATTCTGATAGCGTGGGGCAATGAACAATCAGAGACGGGTTTCTTTGAATGCAAATAATGTATTTGTGAAACAGCAAAACACCCAAAAACAATATTCAAACAACCCGTAGTGACATGCAATGAGTCCATATATATATACACAAGTCCAGTTATATGAATCCGGATATATAAGTCCTTGAACCTCTATAGCGAGGGTGGTAAAGTTCTTACGACGGAGTCCTCACACAAATGTGACCACAAGGTAAGTCTGATGCACAGATAACGTGGCTGGATTTACACACTGCTGGTGTGTGAAGAGTCAGATCCAGGTAAGCAGAAAACACAGGAAGGTCCAGGAACAAGTTAATCTCAGTTGTGGCTTAATTCAGAGAAGTCCAACAACAAGTTCATATGTCCGTAAGATTCCAGTAACAGTTCCAACAGCTATCACCAGAGGTAATGCACGAAGGGTTAAACAGCAACAGTTCAGAAACACAGTTCTTATCAAATGGAGTGAACCAAGGGTTAAATTCCCAAGTCAACAGTTTAGTGATAACACAGTATGTGCAACTTACATATGCAGAGAATGTCCAGAGCCATGGGTAGAAACTGCTGTGGCTGAGAAACACCTGAAGATAAAGTTATGCACTTTCCTGGTAATTACACAAAAGCTCTGTGAGGAACAAAGCAGCTGGGTTGCAGAGAAACAGAAGCAGAATATTCCAGCAGTGAAGCCAGCACCTGAGCCGGGTTTTAAACAAACGAACAGGAAGTAGGGCACAGAAAACAGCAAACTCCATTTTAACAAAGGGCAAAATCATTGACAAAGTTACCTAGAAAACCCGGAATACTGACATTACTCCCCCCCCTAAAGACGGCCTCCGGACGGTCCTGGACCAGGCCTGTCCGGGTATCTCCGATGAAACTGAGCAATCTTCAGAGGCGCATTGATGTTACTTACTGGTTCCCAAGAATCATTTTCAGGAGAGTAACCTTGCCATCTAACTAGATACTGAAGTCGGTTTCTATGAAGTCTCGAATTAACAATATCCTGTACCACGAATTGTTCTTCGCCATCAACCAACACTGGTGGAGGGGGAGGTACGATACGTCCCTGAAATGTGTTAGGAGAGACTGGTTTTAATAAGGAAACATGAAATACTGGGTGTACCTTTAAAGTCCGTGGTAGCTTCAACCGACAGGCAACAGAGCTCACAATCCCAGTGATCTTGAATGGACCGATGAATTTCTGTCCCAGTTTCTGCGAAGGAACACCCAATTTTAGATTCTTGGTGGACAACCAAACTGAGTCTCCTACCTTATACATAGGTGCTGGTTTCCGGAATCTATCGGCCGATTTCTTGTAACGCTCCTGTGCTGTGGTCAGGGAGTCCTTCAAAACTTCAAGATTACGTTGCAACGCCGTCACTCTGTCTTCAACCGCTGGTACCGAAATCGTAACCGGAGACCTAGGCAAAATACTTGGATGATAACCCAGGTTGGCAAAAAAAGGCGTTACCTTCGTGGAACTGCTTTGGGAGTTGTTGTACGAAAATTCCGCTAGAGGAAGTAGCTTCAGCCAATCGTCCTGCAAATGACTGACGTAACAGCGTAGATATTGCTCCAAGGTTTGATTTGTCCGTTCGGTCTGCCCGTTGGTCTGAGGATGGTATGCAGAAGACAAGCAAACATTAATGTGGAGCGCAGAACAAAATCCTTTCCAAAATCTAGAGGTAAATTGTATTCCCCGGTCAGAAATGATGTCATCTGGTACCCCATGCAGCCGGAAAATGTTCTGGATAACTAGATCTACTGTCTCTGTAGCTGAGGGAAGACCAGCACACGGAATGAAATGAGCAGCTTTCGTTAAACGATCTACTACCACCAAAATAGTATTTTTTCCACCAGAGGTGGGTAACTCCACAATAAAGTCCATCGAAATAGACCCCCAAGGGCGAGACGGTACAGGTAGCGGTTTAAGAAGACCAGTAGGTGAAACGCGAGGAACCTTGTACCGGGCACAAACTTCACAAGAGCGGACATAGTCATTCACATCCTTTAAGCAGGTAGGCCACCAAAAAAAACGAGTTAACAATTCCTGCGTCTTCTGTACCCCCCTATGACCAGCCAATTTAGAGTCGTGGACCAATCTGAGAACTCGAAGTCTTACAGCCTCTGGGACATAAATACATCGATCTCTAAGCCACACACCATTCCGAAGGACAAGATTCACATTGTCAGGTGGAGCTGCAAGAAATACGTCACCGTCATAGGCCAGCTTGATCTCCTGCCACAAGTCCCGATTCCGGAGCACTCCAACGAAATTGGCCTCCGACAAGATGGTCTTCGACGGGGTCCCAGGCACGGAATCCACGGTATGGATTCGGGATAATGCGTCAGCTTTCCCATTACGTGAACCTGGGCGGTACGAAATAATAAAATTAAACTGGTTCAAGAACAAACTCCACCTAACTTGTCGAGGAGAAAGACACCTGGCAGACTTAAGGAATTCCAAATTGCGATGATCCGTGAGTACTACTACCTGCTGAGTTGCCCCTGCAAATGGTGTCTCCATTCCTTAAAAGCAGAAATAATTGCCAAAAGTTCCTTATCTGCCACATCATAGTTCAGTTCTGCAGAAGATAACCTACGAGAGAAGAAGGCACACGGGTGCAGCAAACCTTTGTCTCCGGTACGTTGTGAGAGGATAGCTCCCAATGCACAGTCAGACGCGTCCACCTCCACGATAAAAGGCTGTGCAGGATCCGGATGCATCAATATTGGAGCCGTGGTAAAACAACCCTTCAGGCGATCAAAAGCTTCCTGAGCTTGCGAAGACCATTCAAACTTCTTCCCCTTCTTGGTGAGGAGAGTGATGGGACGGACAATTTCTGAAAAATTTCGGATAAACCGTCTATAAAAGTTAGCAAAGCCAATGAATCGTTGTACCTCCTTAATGTTTCCTGGTACCGGCCAGTCCAAGATTGCCTGGATCTTGCTGGACTCCATATTCAATCCCTGAGGCGAGATAACATAGCCTAAAAATTGAATTTCAGAACAATGGAACTCACACTTTTCGAGTTTGATGTACAAATGATTATCTCTCAAACGTCTAAGTACGGTCTTGACATGTTCCTGATGTTCCTGTAAGGAGTCAGAAAAGATTAAGATGTCATCAAGGTAAATTACCACATATTGGTCCAATAAATCCCTGAAAATGTCGTTGGCTAAATGTTGAAAAGCAGCAGGAGCGTTACAGAGTCCGAATGGCATCACCAAATATTCAAAATGTCCATACCGGCATCTAAAAGCTGTCTTCCATTCGTCTCCGGGCCGTATACGGAGTAAATTATATGCCCCACGAAGATCTAATTTGGTAAATACCTTGGCCTGGCGAACTCTTTCCAACAATTCTGGAATTAGGGGCAACGGGTACCTGTTACGAATGGTTACCTTATTTAACTCCCGGTAGTCAATGCAGGGTCTTAGAGTACCATCCTTCTTCTTTACAAAGAATATTGGAGCTCCCGCTGGTGAAGAAGATGGTCGGATAAACCCCTTGGCTAAATTCTCATCTATATACTCTCGTAAAGATTTTAATTCCGGAGCCGCCAACGGGTAAACATGGCCGAAAGGAATCGCTGCTCCAGGAAGCAATTCTATGGGGCAGTCATACGGTCTATGTGGGGGAAGTTGATCTGCCTTCCTTTTATCACAAATGTCTGAGAATTCCTGATAAATCAGAGGGAGAGTAGGTACCTGTATCACCTCTTCCAAGTTCTGGGTAACTGGAGCCGCCACAGTTGGACTGATGGTAGAGCTGCACTTCGGGAGAAAGGTTATCTCCTTGGTTTCCCAATTGATGATTGGATTTTGTGACCGTAACCAGGGAATTCCTAAAATTACAGGAAAATGAGGAGAAGATATTAACATAAATGAAAGTGTTTCTTGATGGTCTGGTTCCATCTTACACTCCAGAGGCACTGTCTCCCGATCTACTGGTCCAGAAACTAATGGGGAACCATCCACCGTTTCCATAGTGATTGGTGAAGCTCTTAGTTGGGTCTTTATACCATGTTCCTCTGCAAAAGAAGCATCCATGAAATTCCCACCTGCTCCAGAGTCTATCATGGCAGAACTTGATATCCACTGTTCCTCCCACTGAATCTGTATAGGAAGAGAACAATGTGAATATTTCTCCCCTTGATCTTTAGGGGAAGTCGGCATCAGTATTGGGGGAAAAACCGCATCTAGATGTAGACTGGTTTCCGAAACTTCAGACTCAGCGTCTGTGTTATCATAATCCCCTACTACCGCCAACACCTTGTTGGGTCGCCTAGGACATTTAGGACAATTGATGAGGAAATGGTCCGATTGACCACAATAGAAACATAAGCGCTCACGGAAACGGTGTTCGCGGCGTTCATTATTCTCACGTCTCTGCAGTGAGTCCACCTGCATAGGCACCTCCTCAGCCTCTCGCGGGTTTTTGCCTGTGGTTTCCCTGGACGGAAGAGAGTAATTAGTAATGCAATTTACAGCGGCCCATTTTTCTTGTCTGCGTTCAGTTAAACGGATATCAATACGTACACAGTGCTGTATAAACAATTCAAACTCCTGTGGAGACTCTGAACGAGCTAGCTCATCCTTGATTACATTTGACAAACCTTTTCTAAAGATTGGTAATAAAGCATTGTCTTCCCACTGGGTGTCCACCACTAACCTTTTAAATTCAGTAACATATTCTATGACTGACCGTTTCCCCTGGCGTAAGGAAAGCAAGGCAGATTCAGCGGTAGCACGGCGGTTGGGATCGTCGAACATTTGCGCCATGGCTGCCAGAAAATTGTCCAAATTATTTAGACGGGTATCATGACTTTCAACCATAGGATTTGCCCAAGCCAGTGCACGTGATGTCAACAACATAATAATACATAGAACCTTAGATCTATCAGACCGGTAGTAGGAGGCATGTACATCAAAAAATAATATACATTGATTAACAAACCCACGGAATTGACTTCGGTCACCATTAAAACGGAATGGAGGCAATTTGGGCATACTGGTGGATGAGGTAGGCTCAGTAGGTAAGGCCTCCAGGACTCCTAACCTAGAACGTAGATCTTGGAGAGCCTGACCAAACCCCTGTGCATTGTGGTTAACCCGAGACTCCAAGTCTCTAATCTGATTAAGTGCAGCCGCCACCTCCTGCTGCAAGGAGTTAACTATGGTGAACAATTTGTCTGCCCGTGTCTCCGTCATTGCCCCAGCAGAATCCTCTTTTTTAGGCTGGAATATCCTGTAATACTATTGTAGGAACTCGAGGATTCTGATAGCGTGGGGCAATGAACAATCAGAGACGGGTTTCTTTGAATGCAAATAATGTATTTGTGAAACAGCAAAACACCCAAAAACAATATTCAAACAACCCGTAGTGACATGCAATGAGTCCATATATATATACACAAGTCCAGTTATATGAATCCGGATATATAAGTCCTTGAACCTCTATAGCGAGGGTGGTAAAGTTCTTACGACGGAGTCCTCACACAAATGTGACCACAAGGTAAGTCTGATGCACAGATAACGTGGCTGGATTTACACACTGCTGGTGTGTGAAGAGTCAGATCCAGGTAAGCAGAAAACACAGGAAGGTCCAGGAACAAGTTAATCTCAGTTGTGGCTTAATTCAGAGAAGTCCAACAACAAGTTCATATGTCCGTAAGATTCCAGTAACAGTTCCAACAGCTATCACCAGAGGTAATGCACGAAGGGTTAAACAGCAACAGTTCAGAAACACAGTTCTTATCAAATGGAGTGAACCAAGGGTTAAATTCCCAAGTCAACAGTTTAGTGATAACACAGTATGTGCAACTTACATATGCAGAGAATGTCCAGAGCCATGGGTAGAAACTGCTGTGGCTGAGAAACACCTGAAGATAAAGTTATGCACTTTCCTGGTAATTACACAAAAGCTCTGTGAGGAACAAAGCAGCTGGGTTGCAGAGAAACAGAAGCAGAATATTCCAGCAGTGAAGCCAGCACCTGAGCCGGGTTTTAAACAAACGAACAGGAAGTAGGGCACAGAAAACAGCAAACTCCATTTTAACAAAGGGCAAAATCATTGACAAAGTTACCTAGAAAACCCGGAATACTGACACGTGCAGTGCTAGCTGAACTGGCTTAAAGTCACATTCAAGAGAGTTGAGAACAGCCGAGCAAGATCTCTGGCCCATACTAAGAAGAAGCCTGGTTAAAGACAGCTAGGCTACATAAAGGAACGGACAATCTTGTGACAGGTTAAAGGCAGGAGGCCATCTTAAAGGTACCGCTGGTCATGTGAACAGGAAGCCCTCTTAAAGGTACAGTTGCATCAGTGCTAAGTGCAGGAAGCCTTCTTAAAGGGAAATAATCCTGAGAGTGGTTAAAGGAATAGAGTCAAACCAGTGAGCGGTTAAAGGGTTATGGACAATCGAGTGAGTGGTTGAAGATTCAGATAATTTGGTGAGCTGAAACACAGAGACTGAGGCAATGATATGGAAAGGACCGGGCTGCACTATAGGAGACAGGCAACTGCAACAGCATGTTGGTGAAGTGACTCGTTAGTATACTGAGTCAATAGACTTGCGACCTAACGGAGAAATAGAGCTGACACCCGTGGAGGTGACTACCACAACAGACTTAGTGTTTAGGTGACGACGGTGACATTTATCACACAGACTTTGACATACCAAGGACGAAGGTAGAGGTAGAGATATCATTTGGTATGTGAGTTAGTTTGGTAACTTTGTGATTCAAAATTGTGTTGTGAAACAAAGATATTGTTAGTATATCTAGAATAATAACCCCCAGTATTGTGAACTAGTTTAACGTTTCTTGTAAATCACTAAACTTTTAGACATTTCATTTCTGTTCACCCTAATTTTTTGTTGTTAATAAATAATTAATTGGATAAACTTACCACTGAGTCTTCATTTTCTGTGCTGTTTCGTACCTGTTTACACATGCATAAGATAATGGTAGTGGTTTGAGAAGGTTGGTGGATCCCAGAAGTTCCCTTTAACGATGCATGAAAAGACACTTCCCCGTTATAGCATTACCCAACAGAACCTCGTCTCCAGTTCTTCAGATTCCGCTAAAGCTCAATCCCTGTAATACATGTTACATTTCCGTCTCCAAGTTTTGTGGTTTTATCTCTAAAGACACATTTTTTTCTTCTCTTGAATGAGAAGAGAGGTATTGATATACTACTGTCTACTGGGAAATCAATGAAAAACCTTAATAACAAAATTAAATAAAAAGCCTAGGTGCTGAAACAACACTGTTTTACTTTCTGAAGTATCACTGGGAAGTTTTATAACTCTTGCTGTGCACGTTCCTTGGGAAGATCGATACAATCTTTAGAACCATGTAGGCCAAACGCAAAGAGAAAAAAAATGCTTGTCATTTTCCAGGCACAACATCTAAGTCGATTTCTACCATAAGGCTGAAAACGAAACAACTGTCGATGCTCCATTATAAAAAAAAATGACTGGGTAAAACTGACTTCACTACTGAAACAAGCAGTCTCATTTCTGTTTTTTTTTAAAGTATAATTTAGAAGGTGGCAAATAAATATTATAGTAATTCTTCATTAATTCTTTTAGACGCATTTTTGCTTTTCTTTCCATAATTGCCATATTTAATCATGGTTGTAAATTCATTGTGCAAGCGTTAAGAGGTCACTTTGACATCCTAACACATTCCTTACAAGCCTTCTCATTCCGTTTTACTATTAATATATTTAGATAAGGGATGTTATGCGAACATTTGTTCTATCGGTGTCTCTGTACGATAACATGACGTACAGTCCAGTAGCTGGTAAAGCTCAATGTAATCTTGAAATTGTCCTGTAGAAAGATGTTTTTGGATTTTTTTAATTGAAAAAGAGTGATGAGTTATTATTCATTAAAACATAATTGTATAGATAGTAAATTTTTTGTAGTTAAAAGCCTTAAAGCAATTAAAATAATTATCAGCATCATCATATTACCATTAGTAACAATAACAGAAAAAAAGAGGAAAAAAGAAGAAAAATATTATAATTTATTTTAGAATCGGGTCCCTTTTAAGATTGAATTTAATTTTTAATTTTAGTTTAAAAATCTCAGCACAAATCAACAGCTCAAGAAAATATACCGTAACTTTTTAATAAATCAGAAAAATGTGCTTATTTCTTCACTTATGAGTCACTTTTCATTTTCCTTTTGCCTTTTTGAACTTTACATTCACGTTGAAAAACTACTAAAAACTGTCTTCATTTAAACAAGCTGAGTGATGGGATCACAGCTGCCTATTAAAATGTACAGAGAGCGTAGGGGATGAGGAGGGAGGAACAAATTAAGAAGCAGAGCGAAAGAGAATCACAGGAGCACAGTGACCCAAGTTTTAGTTTTCAATTGTTCTTTTTCACAACAGTGTTGGATTCACAGCTGCAATGCTCAGTACTGCTCCATAATGTCCTCCATGCTTCAACTGCTTCTGAACATCTGCTACATAGAGAGAGAAGATCAGATTGCCAAATGAGTGCGTGCTGTATACGGCAGACATCATAGCAGATACTCTCTACCCAATACCTTTGAGACAATTGAATATTATAGATAGAACCTGCTAATGAAAAGTTAGAAATCTAGTGAAATTTGTAGGATATATGTTATTTAATGGCTAAAATGTATTTTTCTGAAAACCTACTTATAACAACAGAGAAGCTTTAAATTAAAAAGACGCCATAAAAGAGAAACTGTTAAAGTTGCATTGTACTTTGTGAAAATATAACTCAAAATTGTTTGAGGAGGAAATTGGACACTAAGAAAAATAGCAAGGATCTAAAGTGGCTTTTTAAGAATTGTTACTTCCTTGATTTCCTTGATTTTGAATGACCTTTATATTTTTGAGACTATATCCATACATAGTGTTGCACTGGGGTGCAAAGGGATCACCAGAACCATTGGTTCTGAGGGTCCATTGTTCGGATACATGCAAGTATTACATTACCCTTGTTTATAAATTTTCACACTGAATAGTTTGCTAAATGAATGATGAGATGCTGCCTTTGTCTATACATACTGAAAAAAGTGTGTATTATGCCCACTAATGTAGGGCACTGGTGGGATGACTCCCACACAGGGGTCCACCAGGGAGTTCACCTCTGCCCCTGTGGGCCAATCTGAACCTGGCTATAGAGCTAATCATGGTTGAGACATGGAGCATTATCTATAAAGTAGAGGTTAGATCAGAGAAAACGTTGGGTCATTATATGAGCTCCCACACAGATCCCCATAATTGTTTGGGCTACAATAGTCTACAATGTGTGGACAGCCTTGGAGCCAACATTGCTTTAGCAGGTCAACACAGGAGATAGTCGGGACATATTCAAAACATATCTATATACCTTTATAATTTATAATCTTTTTTATGCTTTTAGAGAAAATCATGATCATGATAAAATTTGACATATTGACATTCTGGATGACCTTGCAAGCATATAACGTTTCTCCAAGGATGAGATCACTACTATATGGCTTTTAGCTCAAGATGCACATTTCTTGTAAAGGGATCCTTATAAAAACTAAAACCTCCATAGAAATGTGCTGCACACTCAATATAAAATAATAGGGAGGAAAGTTCACGTATTATGTTACAGTGTCACCAAGTGTGAAATGTCACATAATAGGTGAACCGTTAAAACATGCTATTATTTTTTTATAGAACCGACATAGCACTCTATGGGTTAATTATTCGCCTTTCATTTTAATTATTCTGTTCAGTGAAACTTACAATCTAATTTCTATACTGCTGTCATACACTCACACACTAGGGGCAGTTTGAGGAAAAATCCAATTAACTTACCACTGTGTTTATGGACTTTGTGAAGACGTAGATTTTATGAATCTAGCATACTGAAAAATTGGAATACCTTTGTACAGTCTGCTACTACTAAGAAAAACTTTAAACATTTCTAAGTAAATAAAAAATATAAAGTACAGAATATCCTACTTACAGTAGAAAATAAAGGGGTTGTACACTACTGGATTACCCCTTTTCGATGACCCAAATATGGCTAGTAAAAAAATATAGACTTACCACTTACTAATCCTCAGCTTTGAGCACTGAGTGATCCTGGTGATCTCATGACATTGCTTATGCCATATGAGCCCTGTAGCCTATCGGCGGCAACTGATAGCCTGCAGAGCTCAATTTACATAAACAATCGCCAGGGAACACAGTGCTCAGAATAAAAAAGCAGCTCCAGTCCAGGAGATAAGTAGGATTTTTTTTAAATAAAAAAATACTAGACACATTAAAGACATTGAAATGGGATTGGCCAGTAGTCGACAACCTTATTAATTGCATTTTGCTACTTTATTGTCTGTCTCTTTCAAAGATTATACTCAATATTGATCTTGAGGAACACACCACTCCCCTGTCTCTTTCTAGGTTCATACTCAACATTGATCTTCAGGAGCACACCGCTCCCCTGTCTCTTTCAAGGCTCATACTCAACATTGATCTTCAGGAGAACACCACTCCCCTGTTTCTTTCAAGTTTCATGCTCAACATTGATCTTCAGGAGCACACCACTCCCCTGTAGTGTTGAGCGATACGATACTGCAAATATCGGGTATCGGCCGATATTAGCTGTATCGGGCTTTCGATTCCGAGTACCGATATTTTCGTCATATCGGATACCGGAATCGGATTTGTCACTGTCACTGTGAGTGTCCGTCGGTCGGGTCTGTCAGGAGTCAGCGGCACTTACCTGGCAGAAGATCTCCGGCGGTCACGTCCTGGACTGCTTGATGGCCGCCATTATCTTCTCCCTGGCGGTCACATGCAGTTTTTAGCGATAACTGCAGTGACTGCAGGGTAATCCCGGCCGTAAAGCAGTCCGATGACGTCACCGCCGGGGAAGCAGGTAATCAGCTGTGCTGCGCCGGGATGACAGGCTCTGCCTGTCATTCTGATGTAGCAGAGCTGGATCGTCGTGGGACACTCGTTACTATGGACTGCGTCGGACAGGTGGTATACTGCTGGTTTTTTTTTTCATTTTTTTACAGGAGATCGATGGCGTCGCAGGATGAGACTGTAATAAAAGTAATGAAAACTGTGTTGTGTTTTTTATTAAATTAAAAAAATTTTTTATGAACATTCACCCGTCCGGGTACATCAACAATTTAACTATTTACATACAGGGACCCTGTCCGGGTTATTTATAATTATTTGGCAGGGGTGTTCCAGGTACCACCTGGTACTCTTCTGATGCTTGCCAAACATCCGAGACACCAAGGACCACCAGGACCTGATGACGTGTGTGGCCTGTACAGTCAAGTCGTGACCCGCTATCTGTGTCTGTGTGGCCACCTCTTTCATCTCCCTCCGGGTCTGGAGCCCTATGTCCCGGACTGAACGAACCCCAGGGGGCCTAACAGGCGCCGGGTACGGGCCAGCTATAGTTATCATGTCCATAGCTGGGGCTGCTGAGGAGACCACTGAGGGAGGCTGGGGAGATTTACGGCGTGGGGTGGGCACTTGTGCAGAGGCCTGGATGTGGGAGGCTGAAGGCTCCGAGGGTCTCACAGGTTCCTGACACTCTGGGGAGTAGGGGTCGCACCTGGTAACATTTAGGGCGTACCATCCATTGTAACCCCAGTGTCGGGTGTAAGTCACCAAGTCTCCTGGCAACAGGTCCCTCCCCGGGTGTCCTTCTGGGAGGTGAGTCTCCACGTCCCGCCGGGTCACAAACACTTCTAAATAAAGTCCAGGCTCCTGGATGAAGCCCCAACCACCTTTCAATTTAAAGCTCCGTACTGCACCCTTACGCCGTGGCTCCCACAGGGTTCCTTTATCTTTTCTCATCCGGTCCTTATCTGCCCGGTCCTTCTCGATGTGACGTTGGCGAAGCTTCTGGGATTCGCGCTGCTCCCTTTGTCGCTCTGCTTCCCGCTCCCAACGTCTCCACTCTTCCTCCCGACGCCGGTTGTAATTCTTCTCCACCAGCATCTCCATGTCTCCACCATCAAACTGCAGCTTACGATGTCCGGTTTGCGGCAGCTCTCCTGGCGCCCCCCAGTCCTGGCGGCGCTCACCTGCTGAGGAAGCAGCCGGCTCTGGAACAGATGACAGTCGGGGCTCTGGTACAGACAGGTAGACCTCTGGTGCCTGCGCGGCCTCCTCCATGAGGACGGGTGTCGCTTCTTCTGTCTCAGCGACGGGGGCAGACAGCGGTATCTGGGGTAATGCCGGTGCAGAGTTTTTTGCAGGAACGGGTGCCTCCACTGCGACAACGTCAACCGGATCACATTGCAAGGGCTGGGATGCCCGCACGGACTCCTCTACTAGAACGGGTGCCTCACCTTCCGGTACAGACACTTCAGGTAAGAGGGATTGGCGCCGCTCCAAGTTTAGTTTTAGGGCACGCCAGCTGGCTTCCATCCTGGCAACCTCCTCCCGGTGCCGGGCCAGGCCTCTTAGGGTATCCTCCGCTTCTTGCAGCGTAGGAGGGTTTCCAGGCCGGGTGCCCAACGGTGGTTCCGTGGCGATCGGGTCGCTTCCGTGGGGGGAGAGCTCTGACTGCTCCATCCCTTCACACTTCTGCTCGTGTCCATTAGCCATCTCTGCCAAGTCACATGTGTCATTAGCATCTGGAGAGGGCCCCTCTTTTGTAGTGAGGCGGGACCTTCGTGTTAGTTTCCGCACACTGAGGAGGATGAGGAGGCGGAACTGAAGAGCTGTGGGGCACGATCTTACATTGCAGTACCATTTAGAGTGGTCGGCCATCGTTTTTGCGCCACTGAGTGAGTGTACACCCACGAAGAGCACGCCCTTCTTCTTCACCAGTGCCTCGTCGTGACGCAGATATGGCGGAAAAATGGCAAATACATTCTCTGATGATTTTAGCAATTCTCAATTCTCAATTCTCAAGCACAAAACCAGTTCAATTCAGGCACACAGGACTCGCTTATAGAGAGCTACAGAATCCTGTTCGTGACGCCCAAGTTGAGTCGCACAGAGCCAGAGGTTTTGGGGGTACTCGGCACCGAGCCCGTCGACTTCTATGGGGTATGTCACGGCTTTACCCGGCAATTGAATCAGAGTCTATTTTACTATGTAGAAGTGTATAAACTATAAATATATGTATATATATATGTCACAATGACATGTATATATATATATATATATTATATATATATGTATTCTATGTGTGTATATTTTGTGTTTACAACGAAAGAAAGGGTTTTTTTTGTTGCGATATTTTGTTCCCATAGACTTACATGGGACTTCCGGTATCGGAATCGGATATCGACGATATTTAGTGATATCGGCGATACCATTCCGATACGATATTTTTAGATATCGAGCAGTATCGCTCAACTACTCCCCTGTTTTTTTTCAAGGTTCATACTCAACATTGATCTTCAGGAGCACACCACTCCCCTCTCTCTTTCAAGGTTCATACTCAACATTGATCTTCAGGAGAACACCACTCCCCTGTTTCTTTCAAGGTTCATACTCAACACTGATCTTCAGAATCACACCACTCCCCTATTGTTAGGGTTCGAGTTCCCACTGCTGCACAAGGGGAGTCTCGAACCAGTCCCGCTGCTGTCCCCTATTCGTCTCCATCCGCAGTGGAGCCTGCTCAGCTTAGACGTCGGTCCCAGCGTCTTGCCCAGTCTAACAGTGTGCAGAGGATTACTGCTGTTCCTCCAGGCTCTGCTATTGTGGCCAGTACTGGTTAGCGGCAAGCAGACGTCTTTAGGACAAAGTCCTTGTTTTCCCCTTCTGAGCATGCCCAGAGTGAGATCTCTCATTGGAGATCAGGGGTCACATGCTCTGTTACTGCAGCAACTCCTATTGGTCCGCCAGGAAGGTCCTGTGACTACTGGTGTTCTGGAACAAGTTTCATTGGTCCTTGTTTCTGGCAGGTCCTGTAGCTGTTACTATAAAAAGGTAGCATGGCTGGGCCGCCATGCGCTAATATCAATCTTTATATGCTTTGCGCCAGTGTGGTCATGCGTGTGTGTGGTCGGGGCCTGGCTGAAATAAGCCCCTAGAATACCGACTTATTCGGTGAGGAGTTTGGTATGCTAGCTGGTCAGGGTCGGTGTCCTAGATGTCCTAGATTACCGGCATAACCGGTGAGGAGTTTGATTGCCGTATTCAGGGCCTAGCGTTCAGACGCCATAGATTGCGGGTGACTCCCGCGAGGACATTAGCGCATGATCACGTTCTATGTTCGCTTAGCAGTTAACTGTGTACCTGGGTGCCTGACAGGACACAGAAGTTTGTCTCAGCGGCTCTGTGACGTAACAGGGTTCGCTTTCAATGCTAGACAGCGCCCTAGCGTGTTTATTTTGCGACTCAGTTGTGTTAAGTGAGTTCGCACACATCGCCATATAGCGCTGCGGCACTCCTTCTTGCGGCTCTGTGGATTAACAGAGTTCGCACATTTTGCCACAGCGCATTACGGCGTTTATTTTGGCGACTCTGCGGGATAACAGAGTTCGCTTCTTGCGCCATTTTACTAGCAGCAGGCTCTGCCTGCACGGTGGACCCCGGGCTGCGAACGCACCTCTTCACATCTAATATTTGGTGCGTTCTGCAGACCCTAACATAATATTAGCGCCAGGGTCTGGCTAGTAAAATGGCAGATGACCAGCATCTACCGCAGTACATCCAGCAGCTGGAGGGTAGGTTGGCGGCTCTTGAGCGCACAACCACAGCTGTGGATGTTAAAGCAGTCGCTGTTCAGGCTGCTAGCATGGCTGCAGCCAGTTTGTCCTCTGCCACCTCTGCCCCTACATTATCCCACCTCCCGCTTCCTGACAAGTTTGCCGGTGACAGCAAGCAATGTCGGGGATTCGTGAGTCAGTGCTCTATACAGCTTGAGCTTCTAGCTGCACGTTTCCCCACGGATCGGGCACAAGTGGGTTTTATACTGTCTCTACTCTCGGGCAGAGCATTGGAGTGGGCAACGCCGCTGTGGGAGCGCGACGATCGTGTGGTGCGGAGTGCTCCTCGTTTCCTGGAGGCTCTTAAAAAGGTCTTTTTAGGACCTCAGGTCATCCACGATACGGCGCTACAACTGCTGGCATTGGCACAGGGTTCGTCTTTGGTCAGTCAGTTTTCCGTCCAGTTTCGGACTCTGGCCTCAGAGCTAGACTGGTCGGATAAAGTTCTCATTCCAGTCTACTGGCGAGGACTGGCTGACCATGTTAAAGACGCTTTGGCTACCAGGGAGATTCCCGGCACACTGGAGAAGCTTATCTCCATATCTACCCACATCGACCTCCGTTTTCACGAGCGGAGGTTGGAGCGGGCTGTTATGTTACGGTAGCTGAGGAGTGCAGGCAAAAAGGAAATACACCAGAGCAGTTGGAATCTATGAGATTGCAGTACCCTGACTAACCACCGCAACTAGAGGCAGCCGTGGAGCGTTCCTACGTTGGTCCTAGACGCCTCGTCACAGCCTGAGAAACTAACTACACCTAAAGATAGAAATAGGAAAGCTATCTGCCCCGGAGCAGAACCCCAAAGATAATAGAAAGCCCCCCAAACATGTAATGGCGGTTAGACAAGATGAAATACTGACACAGAAAGAAAATAGTATGAGCAAACGCTGGGGCCCAAACTAACTAAATAGAAAAGGACAGGAAGGGTACTTACTGCAATCCCAGAAAACCCTGAAAAGCACCAACTCAACTAATTTCAAAATCACCTGAGATCACACGACCTCTACCACCTAAATTAGTTCTCTGGTGTAACAAAAACAGCAGCCACTGAAAAAAACTGGAAAAAGCAAAAGTACAAAACACAGTGGCTGGACTAAACTGAGAGGGCAAAAGCCCCCGGAGGGGACCCAGAAGGCCCCCACAGAAGTGCAGGACCAAATGCAAAAATATAGCAAAAACACAAAATAAGAAATTGTCTTATCTGATAGCAGGAGATGCAGACACGACACAGCAGGCTACAAGGGAAACTGGAAAGAAGGATTCAGACCAGAACAATTGATCACCGGCAACCCTGATGGGAAAATTACTCCCTTATGTAAGACCAATCAGTAACACCTGATTCCCAGTCCTCACAATCCTCACTAGTACCGCTTGTAACCACCAGAGGGAGCCTCTGCTCAGAACTCATCTCAAACCCATTCACAACAGTACCCCCCCTTGAGGAGGGGTCACCGAACCCTCATTTGAGCAACCAGGTCGGTCAGGATGAGTTCTATGATACGCACGGATAAGTCTCCTAGCATGGATGTCCGAAGCAAACACCCAAGAATTGTCTTCCTGACCATAACCTCTCCATTTAACCAAATACTGGAGTCTACGTCTAGAAAAACGAGAATCCAATATTTTCTCAACCACATACTCCAGATTGCCCTCAACCAAAACAGGGTCAGGAGGCACAGCAGCAGGAACCACTGGCTCAACAAACCTCTTCAACAAGGACTTGTGGAACACGTTATGGATCTTAAATGTCCCTGGAAGAAGCAAACGAAAAGAAACAGGATTAATAATCTCCATGATCTTATAAGGTCCAATGAACCTAGGCTTAAATTTAGGAGATGCTACTCTCATAGGAATATTCTTTGAGGACAACCAGACCAAGTCCCCCACTTTAAACCGAGGACCATCAGTCCTATGCCGGTTAGCAAACCGCTGGGCCTTCTCCTGAGAGAGGGACAACCTCTCCACTACCTGGTCCCAAATCTGCTGCATACGCTCAACAACAGAGTCAACACCTGGACAGACAGAAGCCTCCGTCTGTCCTGAAGAAAATCGAGGGTGAAACCCAGAATTACAGAAAAACGGAGACATCAAAGTGGCAGAGCTAGCCCTATTATTAAGAGCAAACTCAGCCAAAGGCAAAAAAGAGACCCAGTCATCCTGATCAGCAGACACAAAGCATCTTAGATAAGTCTCCAATGTCTGGTTTGTTCTCTCAGTTTGACCATTGGTCTGAGGATGAAATGCCGAGGAGAAAGACAATTGAACACCCAGTTTAGAACAAAAAGTCCTCCAAAATCTGGAAACAAACTGGACTCCTCTGTCAGACACAATGTTCTCAGGAATGCCGTGTAAACGAACCACGTGCTGAAGAAACAACGGCACCAATTCAGAGGAGGAAGGCAACTTAGGTAATGGCACAAGATGTATCATTTTGGAAAACCTATCACAAATTACCCAGATGGTGGTCATTCTCTGAGAAACAGGAAGATCGGAAATGAAATCCATAGAGATATGGGTCCATGGTCTCTTGGGCACAGGCAATGGCATCAACAAACCACTAGAGCGAGAGCAAGGCTTGGAGCGAGAGCAAGTCCCGCAGGACTGCACAAATTCCCTGACATCGCGAGACAAGGTAGGCCACCAAAAGGACCGACTAACCAAGTCTCTGGTACCAAAAATTCCGGGATGCCCAGCCAATGCGGAACAATGAATCTCAGACATCACACTCTTTTTCCATTGGTCCGGGACAAACAATTTTCCAACAGGGCAGCGCTCGGGCCTATCCTCCTGAACCCCTCCAGAGCAAGTCTCAAATTGGCGAGATGGCGGAAAGAACTACACCCTCCTTCAAAATAACAGAGGGATCAGATAGCTCAGGAGAGTCCGCAAGGAAACTCCTCGAGAGGGCATCCGCCTTAACATTCTTAGTGCCAGGAAGAAAGGAAACCACAAAATTAAAACGTGTGAAAAACAAGGCCCACCTGGCCTGTCTAGGATTGAGTCGCTTGGCAGATTCCAGATAGACCAGATTCTTATGGTCCGTAAGGACCACCACCTGATGTTTGGCTCCCTCCAGCCAATGTCTCCACTCTTCAAAAGCCCACTTCATGGCCAATAACTCCCGATTACCCACGTCATAATTACGTTCAGTAGGAGAAAATTTTCGAGAGAAAAAGGCACAAGGGTTACTTTTAGAGGTCTCTGGATCTTTTTGGGACAAAACGGCACCTGCCCCAATTTCAGAGGCATCAACCTCCACCTGAAATGGCAGAGAAACATCAGGCTGCCGTAGAACAGGAGCAGAAGTGAATCTCTGCTTAAGTTCCTGAAACGCAGAGACTGCCTCAGGAGGCCAATTCACCACATCAGAACCCTTTCTGGTCAAATCAGTTAATGGTTTAACAATAACAGAGAAATTACCAATAAATTTACGATAAAAATTGGCAAAACCCAAAAATCTCTGAAGAGCCTTTAATGAAGTAGGTTGGACCCAATCACAGATGGCCTGAACCTTGACCGGGTCCATTTCAATAACAGATGGGACAAAATGAATCCCAGAAATGAGATCTTCTGTACGCCAAAAAGACACTTTGATCCCTTCACATACAGAGCATTCTCTCTCAAAATCTGGAATACAGTTCGAACATGTTTCACATGAGAGTCCCAGTCATTAGAAAAAATCAAGATATCATCCAAATAAACAATCAGAAACTTGTCCACAAAATCCCTGAAAATGTCATTCATGAAGGACTGGAAGACGGAAGGAGCATTAGTGAGCCCAAAGGGCATCACAAGGTACTCAAAATGCCCTTCAGGGGTGTTAAATGCCGTCTTCCATTCATCCCCGTGCTTAATGCGAATAAGGTTATACGCCCCCCTGAGGTCAAGCTTGGTAAACCAAGTAGCGTTTTTCACCCTGGAAAACAGGTCAGAAATCAAGGGTAACGGGTATTGATATTTCACAGTAATATTGTTCAAGAGACGATAATCAATACACGGCCTTAATGAACCATCTTTTTTGGCCACAAAGAAAAAACCGGCACCTAAGGGTGAAGAGGATGGTCTGATATGACCCTTCTCCAATGATTCCTTGATATAAGACCGCATAGCGTCATGTTCAGTACAGACAAGTTAAAAAGGCGACCTTTAGGGAATTTACTACCTGGCACTAATTCAATAGCGCAGTCATAGCTCCTATGGGGAGGTAAGGATGCAGATTTACTTTCGCTAAACACATCAGAAAAATCAAACAAAAAGTCAGGAACATCCTCAGCCTGTGGGGAGGCAGAAAAAACAGGAGTGTTGGTATTAACACATTGGCAGCCCCAACTGGTTACAGACACAGATTTCCAATCCAAAACAGGATTATGAGACTGTAACCAAGGGAAACCCAGCACGATAATGTCATGCAGATTATATAGAACCAAAAATTTGCAGCACTCCTGGTGATCAGGTTCAACCCTCATTATCACCTGAGTAGAAAACTGGGGTTTATTTTCAGCCAAAGGGGTAGAATCGATCCCCAGTAGGGGAATAGACTTCTGTAGGGGTATCAAGGGAAACCCACAACGTTTAGCAAAATCATAATCCATCAGGTTAATAGCTGCTCCAGAATCAACGAAAGCCTGAGCAGAAAATGAGGACAGAGAGCATATCAGAGTGACAGTTAATAAAAACTTAGTCTGAACACTACCCAAGACAACTGAGCGTGCAAAATGTCTTCCCCGCTTAGGGCAGACTGAAATAGCATGAGAGGCATCACCACAGTAGAAACATAACCCATTGCGCTTTCGAAACTCATGACGCTGTGCCCCAGACACCACTCCATCACACTGCATGGGCTTAGCAGCTGGCTCACAAGGCAACACCATTCCACGCATACTTCTCCGCTCACGCAAACGTCTGTCAATTTGAATCGCTAATGACATAGAATCATTGAGACCAGAGGGGACAGGGAATCCCACCATAACATCCTTTACATTATCCGACAGACCCTTCCGGAAAAGGGCCGCCAAAGCGTCGTCATTCCATTTGGTCAGGACTGCCCACCTACGGAATCTCTGACAGTATAACTCAGCGTCATCAAGCCCCTGATTTAATGCCAACAAGGCTTTTTCAGCTTGATCAGTGACATTAGGCTCATCGTACAATAACCCCAAAGCCTGAAAAAATGCATCAACATTACTCAAAACAGGATCCCCAGGTATCAGGGAAAAAGCCCAATCCTGAGGATCGCCGCGCAGGAGAGAGATGATAATTTGAACCTGCTGCGCTGCGTTTCCTGAGGACTTAGATTTTAAGGCAAGAAACAATTTACAATTATTTTTGAAATTCTGAAACTTAGCTCGATTCCCTAAAAACAAATCTGGCATGGGGATCCTAGGTTCCACAACAGGCAACCTAGCAAGATATGCAGCAATACTCTGAACCTCAGTGGCAAGCTGATCCACACGGCCAGACAACTGTGCAAACTCCATTGAGAGAAAAGATCCTCCCCAGCACCCAGAGATACAGAGGGAAAAAAAAAAAAAATGCAACAAACAGAAAAATATCTCTGACAACTTTTCTTCCTTCAAAATATTTTTCCCTTCTGTGAGTACCATACAATTTTTATGGCCGGTGATACTGTTATGTTACGGTAGCTGAGGAGTGCAGGCAAAAAAGGAAATACACCAGAGCAGTTGGAATCTATGAGATTGCAGTACCCTGACTAACCACCGCAACTAGAGGCAGCCGTGGAGCGTTCCTACGTTGGTCCTAGACGCCTCGTCACAGCCTGAGAAACTAACTACACCTAAAGATAGAAATAGGAAAGCTATCTGCCCCGGAGCAGAACCCCAAAGATAATAGAAAGCCCCCCAAACATGTAATGGCGGTTAGACAAGATGAAATACTGACACAGAAAGAAAATAGTATGAGCAAACGCTGGGGCCCAAACTAACTAAATAGAAAAGGACAGGAAGGGTACTTACTGCAATCCCAGAAAACCCTGAAAAGCACCAACTCAACTAATTTCAAAATCACCTGAGATCACACGACCTCTACCACCTAAATTAGTTCTCTGGTGTAACAAAAACAGCAGCCACTGAAAAAAACTGGAAAAAGCAAAAGTACAAAACACAGTGGCTGGACTAAACTGAGAGGGCAAAAGCCCCCGGAGGGGACCCAGAAGGCCCCCACAGAAGTGCAGGACCAAATGCAAAAATATAGCAAAAACACAAAATAAGAAATTGTCTTATCTGATAGCAGGAGATGCAGACACGACACAGCAGGCTACAAGGGAAACTGGAAAGAAGGATTCAGACAGAACAATTGATCACCGGCAACCCTGATGGGAAAATTACTCCCTTATGTAAGACCAATCAGTAACACCTGATTCCCAGTCCTCACAATCCTCACTAGTACCGCTTGTAACCACCAGAGGGAGCCTCTGCTCAGAACTCATCTCAAACCCATTCACAACAGCGGGCCCAGTGTAGGCAGAGGATTCGGTTGGCTCCCACCTTTGCCACACCTCTCGAATCCCCCGATCTGGCGTCCGAACCCCAAAAGGCCACAGAGGTTCCTCGTGCAGGACCTAAGTCTCGAGTCGTCCGAGTATCTGTGGTCTGTAACCTTTGTCAGCAGACAGGACACTATGCCAACAAATGTCCACAGCGATCGGGGAAGCGATCGCGTCTAGTGACCCTGGGAGGAGGTTCAGTAGAGACAGCGGCATTTTCCTCCAAGATGACATTTAAAGGGACAGTCACTGTGGACTCTTCCACACTTGCAGTCGAGCTTTGTGTGGACTCAGGAGCAGAGGGGAATTTCATGTCATCCACCTTTGCTCGTCACCACGCAATACATCTGGTAGCGCTCGACAAACCAGTGACTGTCCGGGTAGTGAATGGGTTGACATTGCCCTCGCCAATTACACATCAGACTGTCCCTCTTACTTTGTGTGTACCCCCTTCCCATCAGGAAATTATTTCCCTTCTCGTCCTTCCCGAGGGAATAGATGAAATCCTACTGGGAGTACCCTGGCTCCGTTCCCACTCCCCTCATATTGAGTGGACCTCCGGTAGGATACTGGGTTGGAGTGAGTCATGTAAGGACAGATGTGTCAGGGAGTGCATTCAGGTTACCACTACAGAGATACCCGCAGATCTTTCTCCTCTTCCCAAGTGTTATCAGTCATATGCAGATGTGTTCTCTAAAAAGGCTGCGGAGACTCTGCCGCCCCATCGTCCCTACGACTGTCCTATTGACCTCTTGCCTGGAGCAGAACCTCCTCGGGGAAGGGTCTATCCCCTCTCTCTTCCTGAGATGGAGGCTATGTCTCAATATATCCAGGAGAATCTGGCAAGAGGGTTCATTAGGAAGTCGGTGTCACCAGCAGGAGCGGGGTTCTTCTTCGTGCAGAAGAAGAGTGGAGAATTACGTCCGTGTATAGATTACAGAGGTCTTAACGCCATCACCGTTAAGAATAAGTACCCATTGCCCCTGATCTCTGAGCTCTTTGATAGGCTCCGGGGAGCAAGGGTATTTACTAAATTAGATCTGCGTGGTGCTTATAACCTGATTCGCATCCGTGAGGGGGACGAATGGAAGACGGCTTTTAATACCAGGGATGGGCATTATGAATACCTGGTGATGCCCTTCGGGCTCTGTAATGCCCCAGCCGTTTTCCAAGACTTTGTCAATGATATCTTCCGGGATATGCTTTCCACCTCTGTAGTAGTCTATCTGGATGATATTCTCATCTTTTCTCCAGATATTGACTCTCACCGGAGGGATGTCTGCAAAGTCTTCGACCTGTTACTGGCAAACTCCCTCTATGCAAAGTTGGAGAAATGCATGTTTGAGCAGGAGTCTTTACCTTTCCTGGGCTATATCATCTCCGCCCAGGGATTGGCTATGGATCCTGCCAAACTACAGGCTGTGATGGATTGGCAAGAACCCCATTCTCTTAAAGCGGTGCAGCGCTTTATGGGGTTCATTAATTACTATCGCCAATTCATTCCCCACTTCTCCACTTTGGTAGCTCCCTTGGTAGCCCTCACCAAGAAGGGAGCCAATCCCAAATTGTGGTCAGAGGAGGTCTCCAAGGCCTTTACTTCAATTAAGTCCCATTTTGCTAGCGCTCCCATCTTACATCGCCCCGAGGTTGATAAGCCTTTTTTATTGGAGGTTGATGCCTCGTCCGTTGGTGCTGGAGCAGTCCTTTTTCAAAAGGATGCTCAAGGTCGGAAACATCCTTGTTTCTTCTTTTCCAAGACCTTCACACCAGCGGAGAGGAATTATTCCATTGGGGATAGGGGTTGCTAGCCATGAAGTTGGCCTTTTCCGAGTGGAGACATCTCCTGGAGGGGGCTCGCTTTCCCTTTCAAGTTTTCACTGACCACAAAAATTTGGTCTATTTACAGACCGCCCAGCGGCTAAATTCTCGTCAGGCCAGATGGTCCCTGTTCTTCTCCCGGTTTCATTTCACCCTCCATTTCCTCTCCGGTGAGAAGAACATTCGGGCCGATGCGCTTTCTCGCTCTGTGGTGTCCTCTGAGGAGGTGGAGGAGGAGCCTCGGTTGATTGTCCCCACAGAGAGCCTAAGAACTGTGGCCCCGGTTTCGCTTGAGTCTGTGCCTCCGGGCAAGACTTTTGTGCCCACCAATTTGCGACCGGAGGTACTCTCTTGGGCACATTCGTCCAGGGTTGGTGGACATTTTGGGGCAAAAAGGACATCTGAGTTGCTGGCGAGGACATACTGGTGGCCACATATGGTCCGTGACGTCAGGGAATACATTCAGGCGTGCGTCTCCTGCGCCAAGAATAAGTCCCCTCGACAACGGCCAGCTGGGCTACTTTTCCCTTTACCGGTGGCAGACAGGCCTTGGGAGATGGTCGGGATGGATTTTGTGGTGGGCTTACCCAAGTCTCAGGGCTGCACCATCATCTGGGTGATAACCGACCACTTCTCCAAAATGGTGCACTTAGTGCCCTTACCACGGTTACCATCTGCACGGGCCTTGGCAGCATTGTTCATTAGGCATATTTTCCGCCTACATGGTATGCCAGAAAAAATTGTCAGTGATCGAGGTCCCCAGTTTGTGTCTCGGTTCTGGAGAGAGCTGTGTCGTTTACTCAGCATTGAGTTGAATCTCTCCTCTGCATACCATCCCGAGACGAATGGGTTGGTAGAGAGGGCCAACCAGACCTTGGTCACATATTTGCGACATTTTGTCTCTGCCAGGCAGGATGACTGGGCATCCTTGCTACCGTGGGCTGAGTTCGCTCTAAATAATGCTGTGGCTGATTCCACCGGACAGACCCCATTCCTCCTGAACTACGGTCAGCATCCGCGGGTACCAGTGCCCATGCCTGTGTCTTCCGCCGATTCCAGGGTAGCAGACTGGGCTGTGGAGGCACGGGACATTTGGGACCGCACCCAGGATGCCATTCAGGCCTCCAAAGAGAGGATGAGGTCTTCGGCCGATGCCCATCGGTGCCCCGCTCCTACATTTGCTCCGGGTGACCTAGTGTGGCTTTCTGCCCGAAACATCAGGCTACGTGTAGAGTCCACCAAGTTGGCACCTCGCTTTTTGGGCCCCTTTAAAGTTCTTGAGCAGGTGAACCCGGTGGTTTACCGCCTAGCCCTTCCGCCTCGCCTTGGTATCACCGACACCTTTCACGTGTCCTTCCTGAAACCCGTGGCCATTTACCGGTTTTCCGAGTCATCTGCCGGGACGTCGGGTTCATCTACCGACGATCATGAGGTGAACGCCATTGTTGGGTGCAAGGTGGTATGAGGCAAAAAATTTTATTTGGTGGATTGGAGGGGTTATGGGCCTGAGGATAGGTCCTGGGAGCCTGCCGAGCATGTTCACGCTCCGCAGCTCATCGCTGCCTTTGAACGCAGCGAGGCCCAAAGAAGGGGGGCCCTAGGAGGGGGGGTAATGTTAGGGTTTGAGTTCCCACTGCTGCACAAGGGGAGTCTCAAACCAGTCCCGCTGCGGTCCCCATTCATCTCCGTCCGCAGTGGAGCCTGCTCAGCTTAGACGTCGGTCCCAGCGTCTTGCCCAGTCTAACAGTGTGCAGAGGATTACTGCTGTTCCTCCAGGCTCTGCTATTGTGGCCAGTACTGGTTAGCGACGAGCAGACGTCTTTAGGACAAAGTCCTTGTTTTCCCCTTCTGAGCATGCCCAGAGTGAGATCTCTTATTGGAGATCAGGGGTCACATGCTCTGTTACTGCAGCAGCTCCTATTGGTCCGCCAGGAAGGTCCTGTGACTACTGGTGTTCTGGAACAAGTTTCATTGGTCCTTGTTTCTGGCAGGTCCTGTAGCTGTTACTATAAAAAGGTAGCATGGCTGGGCATGCGCTAATATCAATCTTTATATGCTTTGCGCCAGTGTGGTCATGCGTGTGTGTGGTTAGGGCCCGGCTGAAATAAGCCCTAGAATACCGACTTATTCGGTGAGGAGTTTGGTATGCTAGCTGGTCAGGGTCGGTGTCCTAGATGCCCTAGATTACCGGCATAACCGGTGAGGAGTTTGATTGCCGTATTCAGGGCCTGGCGTTCAGACGCCATAGATTGCGGGTAACTCCCGCGAGGACATTAGCGCATGATCACGTTCTATGTTCGCTTAGCAGTTAACTGTATACCTGGGTGCCTGACAGGACACAGAAGTTTGTCTCAGCGGCTCTGTGACGTAACAGGGTTCGCTTTCAATGCTAGACAGCGCCCTAGCGTGTTTATTTTGCGACTCAGTTGTGTTAAGTGAGTTCGCACACATCGCCATATAGCGCTGCGGCAGTCCTTCTAGCGGCTCTGTGGATTAACAGAGTTCGCACATTTTGCCACAGCGCGTTACGGCGTTTATTTTGGCGACTCTGCGGGATAACAGAGTTCGCTTCTTGCGCCATTTTACTAGCAGCAGGCTCCGCCTGCACGGTGGACCCCGGGCTGCGAACGCACCTCTCCACATCTAATATTTGGTGCGTTCCGCAGACCCTAACACCTATCTCCTGGCTTCCATTTGTTGGGGGGGTAGTGTACTTCTAATTGATTGACAATTTTGAACAGCAGTACGATGCTCCTGCTAGACCGAACTGTGCATTCTCCAACGCTGCAAGAATTAGAGTAGCACAGTGGCACTGAAGCTATCCGGATTCAGCAATCCGGCTAGCTTCACAAAAGTTGCCGGTAATCTAGGAAGTGAATAGTAAACAATAAAATTAAATACTGTACATTTCTGCTCTTGAGAAGAGAGATAAATTTTAATAAGTAAATTGCAAAGTTGCCTTGTTTATACATGCACTTTATAAATGCAATTTTTAGACTTAATAATGTTCAGAATAACTCTTCAAACCAGGGAGCCACATGTGTCTAATGGGCCCATGATCTGTGACTCACAACTACTTGTCAGCTTAGTGTATTAAAACCAGGTGTAGCAAAAAGCGATGAAGAAAAGGTCTCCAGATGATGACTTTTGAGAGCAGCCCAGCACTGGAGAGCAGATCTGCATGCACATACACTAGCCTTGGAGATTTAGAGACGAATTAAGGATAGTAATCCAGTGATAGGATGATACTGTCAGTTGGAACTGATGCTTGAAACTGGATGTGATAGTTTGTTGAAAGTGCATGGTGCGAGAAGAACACCAAATCGAGGTAAGATGGGAAATCCTTGACATAAGTATATTGCCTCAATAGAATTTTCTTGGGGAAAATATTCCCTGTCATTATACTGGTAATTGTGGCTTTGAGGAGGGTAGGAACAGGATGTCACTACCAAGAGAAAGGTGGAGACTGGATGTGGCTCACGACCCTCTCTCAGAGCTGAATGTAGCCCTCCAGTTAAGAAAGGTTGCGAATCACAGCTTTAAGTTATGGGACGGAAATCCAAAAGTCCTTTTAAGGACATATTCCAATACTTCAATGTCTTTCAGTAGAAAAAAACGTATTGGTTCTTTTTATTCCCTTACGGCATATACTTTTCTATTATCCTGAAACATAATTTGTAATGTAAATTACTATGTGGATAACATTAAGGCAGAATGTAACAAACTGTACATAATGTAATTTCTAAATGGAAATTTTGTTTTTGAAAAACTTCTTTTCCTTTTCTGACAGTTCCCCCCTAGGATCGGTCCAGTTCTTATTTTGTATCTTCCTTTATATTTCTTTTCCTTTTCTCCACACTAAAAAAATTAGACTGACTTATATTTACTAAGATAATAACTACATAGTTTTTAAGAGAACTGTTTAGAACAGCGTAATTTCAGTGACTACACTACGTTGATATGCATGCATGTGTCCAAATACTGTACTTCTTAAGGGATTTCCTAAAAATCCCAAAAGCTTTGTGCATATTTCTCACAGAAATGATGTGTTTTCTTCTTCACATCTCACGGAAGTGGCCTAAATATAGTAGATATGCGATGATCAATGGAGTGTATCTGTTCTAGTTCATTTGAGGACAGATTAATAGTGCAGAACTGCTTGAAATGTCTACACAGATTAAAAGGAAGACACTTGAAATATCAATGATGTATGATATACTGTATTTAGAATAATACATGGAAGTTGAGAATAATGCAAAACTGAAAGTTTCTGAAATGGCAGCACTTAAACAGATAGTCTAATTCACATTATCAGACCTTTAGTACTTGTGGTCATCCTGATGTCAGTCAAAAATGGTGCACAATGCATCATAGATTAAAAAAAACTAATGGAAATGTTCTATATCTTCTTTACAGCAAAAAGGAGGCACAGGGGGGAAATGAAAAGTCAGGAAACAGGTATCAATTTCTAAAATGAAAGAACAAGCAGAGGTAAAGTACTAAACAATTATTGAGGAGCATAGGAAAACGCAAGCCTACAGGAGTCTGTCATAGGACAAATCTAAGAACTAATCTGTGTTGTAAAGGTTTAAAGATAACTTAAGGACTAGGCCTCACATGATATCATTATGTTATGGAGAAGGACTAGACTTCACGACATCATTATGTTATGGAGATCTTGTAAATACCAGAGTTGTCAAAGATGTCGGCAATTGTAGAACTTTGGCCCAGCCACTCGGAGAACCACATGGATGCCAGAAAAGGGCATAAAAATCTTATTTCTCATCTCTAATAGCCTATGATAAAAAATATGTCTAATAAGGGAACCTGTAAGGTTAGATAACATTATTTACCTACAGAAATAAGGTTAATGGGCAGAAATAGGGTTAATCTGCAGGTTGATTGCATTATGACGGTGCCTGGCTGCTGTACTGAAAGTGCGGCACCTGGTAGAAAATTAACTTTATTTCTCCCAGGAACTGTAAGCATTCCCTGGCACCTTGACTGACAGTTATCTCTGCAGTGCTTACAGCTGCCGCTCACAGTATAGTAAGCTACAACTGTGGCCGCGCCGGCACGCCCCCGTGACTTAAAGCTAGCGGATCCAGGGAAAAATAAAGCACATTTTTTTTCCAGGTGCCACACTTTCAGGACTGTGGCAGAGCACCATGAAGCTATTTTCCTGATGATTTATCCTATATCTGTAGGTTAATAGTGCTATCCTACCTAACAGGTTCTATTTAAACTAAGACTATCTGGGTGCAGTCTATTGTAGTGTGGCTAATGGTCGCGTAGTCAATGGGAGATATGTGTCGCAGAGATGGGCTTGTCTCTGTGATGTAACCCGGTGTATTTTCTCTAGTGCATGAAAGCACTAAGAGGTTCGTTTGTTGCACCTGCGACCGGGTTGCGGGTAGCCATGAGAGAAGGGCGGGTCTAGCTACCCAAATACCTCACTTCTGGGTGTGGTTAACAGCCTATATTATGGAGGCTGTTGTTTGGCACATCGTCTGTGTGTTGGGAGTGAGAAGGCCTCCTGTGTGTGTTTGGCTCCAGACCAAGCCTGAATAATGGACACTACCCAAGCCTGTGTGCCCACAGGTCTGGCGGAGCACAGCCCTGCTATGGACATTTTGTATTTTGTTTGACTGATCTAAAGGCTGTTTGTTTTCTGTTTTTGCTCCTGGGTTTATGAAGCAATAAACGTATGAACTTTTAAAGGAGCAAGCCTCCTGTTTTCCTCCCATCGCACCCAAGTAAGTAAAACTCATACACTATGTAAACACCTTTTTAAACATATTTGTATAAATCAAAAGATTGAGGAGCAGGGAGAAAACATTGTTAGATCTCCACCATGCAATACTTGATCACAATCATCTGATAGGGGCTGTAAGTCTAATCATTTTCAATGAACCATGAAGGAGAAAGGTTGCTTAAAGAGAACCTCTCTGCACAATTTTATGGGTCTTCTCCTCCCTGTCTGTGATTTCCCAGCCCCTCCGCTGCCTTCAGTCTGTGAATAACAGATCACTGCTGAGATTCAATCAGAGGAAGTAGGTCATTCACAGATCAGAGGTAGGTGCAGGGACTGGGGAATCACATACAGGGAGGAGAAGACCCCTTGTACAGTCCGGCCCCTGAGCACCGAAATGTAATTAGCAGAAAACTTCAAATAGTGATTAAAGAAGCAACAACAAAGCAGAACAAAGGTATCAATGTAATCTCTGTATTACAGCCATGTCTTCACTTTACATTACTTTATTGTGCTGACAGGTTCTCTTTAAGAATGAAAAGGTTTCCTGAAACGTCGGAAAAGGTGAGGATGGCGTATCCCTAATGCAGCAGTTTTGAAAAATTTGGCTGAAAAGGAGCTGCAAAAACCATGTTTTAAGGATTTACTTCACTTTGGAGAGAATGATGATGGGTTTTGTTTTTGCACTGTAAAATTATACTATACAACTTTTTGAAGTTCTATATAAAGAAGTTTTTAGAGGCGAGAAGAAAGACTTTGTACCGGTGTTCACTGTTGAATTAAAAAATGTATTAATATATATTAATATATTAGGTTATTATGAATGTCTATGTAATGAAGAAATGATTAAAAAATCATTTACCACCATTTCATACTGCTGATGAAAATTTCCCAACAGGTTGAAGCAATTTCTGCATAAATTTCAATATTTCAGCCATTGTGAAATAGTAATTTATTTCAATCTACACAAGTGGCTGATCGTGCTCATGTACAAGGGTTTTTTGGCACCATGTCATGCATAAATTTGAGCCCTTCACTTGTAACTAGAGGGCAATATAGAACGGAATGATGTCGATCAGGTACTTTGTGTAAACCTCTAATCTATCAGACATATTAAAGAGCAAAGCTATGAATTTTCTATCATACTATTTAATAACAAATGAACGTCTTTTAATAGAAATGATAAATAGAGATAAATTAATATATCAGCGTGAAATTGAAATCTACTCAAATTTTACAAAAATCTGCATGCGACATAATTTAGATTTTTTTTTTACAATTCGCTTCCATGCTGATTAAGCAAAATGGCATCCGCTGGTCGCCAAATTTCTGAACCCGATAAGAATCATCAAAAGATATAATAAAAAAAACTTATATTCATCTTAACGCTCACCTCTCCGGCCCCTCAGTTCCTCACCATCACCTGCCTGGTCCTCATCACATCCTCTGATCCACCGCTGCTCATACTGAAATCCCAGGCCTTTCACATTGAGCCAGGACTTCCATCTCTGATGAGGCCCAGGAAGGTTCTGTTCACACTTGTGTAAGGACCTAATGCACGTCATGACATTTTGATCTTCTAAGTTCTTGCAAGGAACACTCCCGGACCTCAAAAAAACTGGAAGTCCCGGTTCAATATGAGAAGCACTGAGATTTCAGCGTGAATGGTGGGGATCAGAAGATCCAATGAGGACGGGACAGGTGATGGTCACAAACGGATAGGCTGGTGAGGTGAGCAATGAGTTAAGTATAAGCATTTATTTTTATTTTTTACATCTTAAGTTTATTATGTTCTGAAGTCTGGAGCGATCATAAGGGATATTACATTCAAGTAAAATAACTTTTTCCGGGAAAGTTTCTTCTCCAGTCATCTCTAATTTTAAAACATTGAGTAAATGTCATTTGACTAAAATGGTCAAAGTGATGAATATTCAATGTGTGGATGGATCATACAGAACCATGTAGACAATATGAGCACAAGGTTAGAATATGCATGTATTGCTATTAATCTATCTATCTAGCAGTTCTGATACCACCTTGTCGTTGGTTGCTGGGCATGCATGAATTGTCAAAATTATGTGCTAAGCATCTCATTTATTCCTAGTATCCAGAAGCAGTATTGCTATTCGTATTTCATATATTTCACATTGACATGCTTTAGCACTACATAGTGCAACTTTTTTTTTGTTTATTGTATATGGAGGTAGCTGTTCCTAGTTTGCACCTGTTCACATTAGCTTGGAAGTGCCAGTCAGTCTTTTAGTCATTATTAATCTATGTAGAACAGCCTATGGATTTACTAGGCATCCCCAACTACTTGAAGCTTTCTCAGTCATATGGTATAGGCTATCGGCGGGTTAATGTGTATATTATGAGCAATCAATTTCTGTTGCAGGTGGTATAACTGGCCTTGGGAATAACTTTCCTTCTCATGTGATTCCTACCAGCCGACACAAGCCAAACTGTCAATCAAATTTAAGTACAAGAGGTCACTGCAACATCTGTCGGCGCCATTCCCAGTATATTTCCGCATATATTTTCATCTTGGAAGAGGTCTTACGAAAAATTGTTATTTATATGGAGATCTAACTAATGGGATCTCAGGAGGTTTAAGTTGGGAATTGAACTCTTCACTCCTTCTAATGTTTGTCCCCTTTGCGCAGAGATCATACTGTAGATTAATTTATAATACAGATCACGCTGTGAATATTATCTGACTTTTCTATCTAGAAAGCATTTGCTCATACATAAAATGAACAAAAAAATTCACCCTGACATAAAAACCAAACTATACAACTAAACTCTGCTATATGTTTCTGAAACATATGTTTCATGGCCATTGTAAATTCTTTTTATTGTCTAGCAAGGCTGGTTTTCAACAATCACACTGGGTCAATGATCAGGTTGGCACTAAACATAGCAAACGGCTTTTATTTAGCCTTTAAGTCTGGCTAGTTGTGTGATAATTCTGCAATGGGAAAATATAGATTTCTTGCATTTATTTTTAGTGTGTTTTACTTTTAGACATAATTTCCTTTCTGTTGATTGTTTAGAGATTTTATGTATAATTACCAGCAAATTACAGCTCTCTTCAACCTGTACAAAGCCATTATGGGTCACCTTATAGAAGACTTTAGGGTCTTACTCTACCTCCGTTTGACTCTTTTCTCATGCACAGGTATATTGACATTTTCTTTGTTGGATCTATCAGAAATATGATTATGCAGTGCTCCGCCATTAGTCATATGAAATAGCATGGAGTTGCGTGGTGAATTGCATTAAAACCCCATATACAGTAGATGATAGTCTGCTTAAAATCCCCAATTTTGGCCAGACTAGACAAATGTCTAATGTGCATTGGGGACTGCCAATTCTCTCTTCGACATAGGATGTTGAGAGAGAGAAGGATCAGGAAGTTGGATTTCATTGCTTAATCCATTTGTTTTCATGGAAAATGAGCCTCTTCTAGTTGTGTCTGACAGCAGCCTTCTCCCCTGTGCTCTCCCAATGTTCATGTATATGGGGGGATTGGGAGAGATATCTGTAAGTTGACTCAATGTTTGGCCAACCGCTTTCTCTTGTATATGGCCATCTTTACAGCCTCCCCTGTACTGTTTAGGAATAACCTAAGTAATCATAAATATTCTCATTACGTACCCCTCCACTGTAAGTCACCCGCTGCTCATGAATAAGCAGTGTAAACACTGAGCAATGGTGGCACAATTTATAATTCCTATGGTCAATTCTTTAGAACTGCTTTGGGCATTGAAGAAATTTTATGGGGGCACAAAGAGGGGTATAACTATTGTATGGGCCTGCAAAGAGGACCTTTATTATTGTATATGGGGTAAAGAGGGACATAATTATTGTATGGGGCACAAAGCAGGTCATTTCGTCATTTCCAAAGGGAATTGACATCTTCATGGGGGAAAAAGAAGGCACTATTGCTGTGTGGAGGCATAGAGAGGGCAGTATAGCTGTGTTTAGGTAGAAGGGGTACAGTGTTTACTGTGGGGTGTCAAAAAATTGAGGTATGGAAATGGGGGATGGAATTAATGTAATTATTATGGTTTAGGCCTCTATTTAGTTTAGTAAGAGTTGAGTAAAAATGATGAGCCCAAATTTTTGCGTGAAATTCTGCAGAATTAAGAAACAAATGGTATTAAGTTGTCATAGCGGTCTGGGCAACGGAAGAATAGAGGAAACCGTCCATTTTATTGAACGGCACAACATTACATTAAAATGACGGGTGATCAAAAGATCATATCTACACCAAAATAGTCAATAAAAACATCAGCTCAGCGCACAAAAAAATAAGCCTTCACCCAGCCCCAGATCACAAAAAATGGAGACTCTGCGGGTTTTGGAAAATACTAAATTGACAAGCATGATATATGTGGAACAATCAATAATTCATTTTAGTAAATTGTGCTCCAAATATACAAGGACTGAATGTAATAAGATTCAACTGAAAATATTAATAAACAAACACCACCACCACAACAATCAGTCGCAGAATCCAATATATTAGATATAAAATACAATATTTTATTAAGTCAAAAGAGTAAAATATATTAACAACAAACAGGACAAAAGCAGGTGAGGGTAGAGATACAAATGTCACTTCGGGTAAACCCATCAAGCACTCACTGGAAATCCAGTGGTGACTCCCCATATTAATTAAACTGATATATAAGCCCATATAAAGGTATAGTGTGGTATATAAACCACATTAGTCAAATAGAGGGCAAGAGAATTCCATAGGATATGCACACCGCGGATAATAAGAAGCAGATCCAACAGTATAAACAGTAATCGATTGCATGATATAACATACCGCAGTGTGGATGGGGAGACGCCACCGGTATTCGCCAGCAACCCCGACGCACGTTTCGGAGATTACTCTCCTTCCTCAGGGGGCGTGGTTACCGGTGGTCATGTGAGCGTCTTTTGTATGTAACAGGCCGGAACCGGAAGGGGGGTCAGCGCATGCGCACGCGAGCATCTCCGACGTCACAGCAATGCACCGTCACCTTGGTAACAGCGACCAGAAGCACATGGGGCCGCATGTGATCGGGTCAGATGATACACATAGGTAACGGTAACATGCGAGCGTCAGGACAATGCATGCGCAGACACTGAAGTCCCCCTATAACAGGTTATTGGGAAAAAGCTCTCACATGAACCCTCATGATAATTTACATTTAACATGTATATAATAAAGCAAAAAATTAAAATAGATTGGCCTGTCTACGGATACATGTGTCTACAAGGTCTATTAAATGGAGTACAAATATATTCAAAAATAATATTCGCCAAATTATAATAAGCATATAATATAAAGTATAAAGTATATGAAGATACGAAAATATCATCGATGGAAAGGGTCAAATACATATCTGGTAACATACACATATGTATATCTCAGCATAATATCCTAGGTGATAGGTAGAACGACAATACATGTCACATAGTAGACGCATGAAAAAATCAAATAAACATAAAAAATAATAAAATAAACAATATTGGAACATAATAGAAAAAATTAATAAAATATCAAAAAGAAAATAAAAAAAGAAAAATTAGACATATATATTGGGTTTTGGAAAATGGTGACTTTTTTTTCGTTACACATTTTTTCTTCACATGCGCTCCACAAGATTGTATTACTCTGCTGCAGACGCGTGGTTGACATTTTCCCTTTGTTTTTCCATACGACCAATTAAAACAGAAATTTCAATGAACATTATTACGCTGAAGATATTACTTATTGTGTGTAAATTACATTGGCGATAAGAAACTAGTATATGAACACCTGTAGAACTCCTAGGGTGAACCCGCTGGGCCGCGACAACAATCCTCCCCAGGGCGAGCTGACCAGGTGAACCACCCCCTATACAGGGAGCATATGGGGCAGGCCCAAGGGAGACTATCGCCATGACAGCTGGTACCCAGGGATGGACAATAGGAGACTCAAGCGAGAGACGGGAAGGTTAAACAAAGACGGGCAAGGCCGAGACGCCGGCAAGGGTGAAACACAGGCGGGAAGGCATGGTTGAGACACAGGCAGGAAAGAGACACTGGTAGAGAGGGTTTCGTTGAGACACAGGCAAGAATGAGACGCTGACAGGAAGGGTGCCGCTGAGGCACAGACAGGAATGAGACACTGACTGGAAAGGGTACCGCTGAGACACGGGCAGGAAAGGGTAACGCTGACACACAGGCAGGAACGAGATACTGGCAGGAAAGGATACCGCTGAGACACAGGCAGGAAAGGGTGTGGCTGAGACACAGGCAGGAACGGATACTGACAGGAAAGGATACCACTGAGACACAGGCAGGAGGCACGGCGGAACCACAGACAGGGAGGCACTGCAAGAGAGAACAGAGGGGGACCTGAATCACAAGGAAAGCGCAATTGATCATCAGGTAAGGCTCGGGGGAAGAGGCTTGCCTGATATGCAGAGCGTGCCACGGGACATCGGGTCAGAGTACAAAATTTTTGTACTGACACTGTTGTACCAGCTAAAAAGATTCGATGTTATGCAAATAACAAGCCTTGGATTAAAAAAGAATTCAAACACTTACTAAACATGAAAAAACTGGCATTTAAAATGAAGGATACTAAGAAACTGAAATTGATACAAAGGGACTTAAAGGGGAAAATTAAGAATGCCCGTGAGGCGTTCCGAATTAAATTAGAAAATAAATTGTCACAGAACAATTCCATGGAGGTGTGGTCGGGCATGAAACAGCTAACTGGGTTTAAGGCAAAGTCGGTGCATGGGGAAGTGGATCTGCCCTGCTCTAATGAAATGAATGAGTTTTTCAACAGATTCATCAACACAAGCACAGTGTCATCAGAAATGGGGGATGGATCCGGGAAAAGCTCTGCAGCATTGACATTGGGGGATAAGCTGCCTGCTTTCACTGTCTCCCAAAGCGACGTGAGAAGACAGTTTAGCAGACTTGTTATTGGCAAAGCAGCTGGGCCTGATGGCCTCAGCCCACGTGTCCTCAGAGCATGTGCAAACCAACTGTGTACTGTCTTTCAGCACCAGTTTAACTGGAGCCTTCAATCACAGGGGGTACCAGAACTGTGGAAGACAACCGGCCTGGTGCCGGTTCCTAAGACCTACCTACAACTTCCCTACAAGACTATCGTCCAGTGGCCTTAACATCGCATGCTATGAAGTCCTTGGAGAAATAATGCTCGCCTACTTGTGCCCGAGGGTGAGGGCCTACACTGACCCCCTGCAGTTTGCGTACCAGCAGAGATTGGGGGTGGATAATGCTGTAGCGTCTCTGCTACATACAATGCATTCGTTCTTGGACAATGATGGAACTGCAGTGCGCGCCATATTCTTTGACTTCTCTAGTGCTTTCAATACCCTACAGCCGCTCTTACTATGTAATAAGTTGACTGATATGGCAGTAGATGAGGGGATGGTGAACTGGATAAGTGACTACCTGACAGACAGGCCGCAGTTTGTAAGGATGGGGGAGGTGGTATCTGGCAGTGTACGGAGCAGTGTTGGAGCCCCTCAGGGTACAGTGCTGTCACCCTTCCTCTTCTCATTGTATACAGCTGACTTTCAGTATAAATCTGATTTTTGTCACCTCAAAAATTCTCAGATGACTCCGTGATTGTAGGGGGCATTGTGGGGGGTCGGGATTAGGAGGAATATAGAAGGGTGGTTTCTGACCTTGTGGATTGGTGTCAGACTGTCTAGAACTAAATGTAAAGAAAACCAAGGAGATGGTGATGAGTTATAGAAGGAAAAAGGAGGATTACTTACCGATCACCATTGCTGGCCAGGAGGTGGAGATTGTTGAGAGCTACAAATATTTGGGGGTTCACCTTGACAGTAAACTCGATTGGAGGTGTCATACAGAAAAGGTTTACAAGAAGGGAATGAGCAGACTGTACTTTTTGCGGAAGCTCAGGTCGTTCAATGTGTGCAGTAAAATGCTGGAGATGTTCTACCAGTCCGTTGTAGCAAGCGCCATCTTTTTTGCTATCATCTGCTGGGGCAGTAGTGTGCGAGTAGCTGACACTAATAAGCTCAACAAACGTATCAAAAAGGCAAGTGCAGCTGTTGGCCTCCATCTTGACTCTTTTGAGGAGGTATTGGAGGATAGAATTCAGAAGAAGTGTAGGGCTATAATGAACAATAATACACACCCCCCTATACGAGCTGTTCTTGAAGCAGAAGAGCACATTCAGCAGCCGTCTAATCCCACTAAGGTGCAAGAAAGAGAAATTCAGGAAATCGTTTGTACCTACTGCTATGGGGATATATAATAATTTCCTAAGGGTGGTAGAAAATAATGACTGATGGCTGGTGTACTAATGTCAATTAACATTGTCTTATATACACCTGAACTACACACTTTTATTTATTATGTAATGTTGGTATACCTGTGCAAGATTTGTGTCCTAATATTTTATGTACTGCTGTTTGTATTGCTGCTGTAATACTGTAATTTCCCACCGGGATCAATAAAGTGTATCGTATCGTGTCCTCCAGGGTCATAGAAAGGACGGAAGGAGGCAGAGAGTTACACAGTAGGGAAGGTGCGCGTGCGCTGCTAAGAGGCGCGCACGCGCACCCAACGAGACCCAGGAACCAACTGAAAACCCGGAAGACAGGATGCCGGGTGATGCACCACAGCTCCAGGAGCACGCCGGGACGCCGCGGACCCGTAAGTATACTGGTGCTCAGGAGAAGGCGGCGTGACATAGTAGAACTCATTGATATTCACAATATTTAAAGATGTCCTATTAATGTATGACAAAAGCAGATAATGAGGCAACTCTACAGAAAAGGGAGATATGCCATAAAACAAACATTAGTCAGTTCTAAATTTTGAGTTTTTGTGTACGCTCTTTGTTCTGCCTAAGATGAAAACAAAGCTGCACCTAAAATAACACACAATAAAGTAAAAGCGGAACATCATATAAACATATATGCATCCAGGCTTTAGTGTTGTCCCATTAGATTTACAAAAGTACTGGTAGAGAACCGAGATAACAAATGCAGCCGAATGTCAATGCATTAAAATAAACAGCAGCCATGAATGTCAGCCATTGTGTGCTCTCTTTGAGAAATATCACATTGTGTGTTTCGAGAATAAGTTTACATAAGTTAAGAATCATTTCTAAGAATCTGGTAGGATGCTAAATATCACAATAGAATAAATTAGCTCTTCTTTAAGCAGTGCTTTCCCTTGGAAAAGCTATTATTAGTCTCAACTCGTATGAAGAGATACAGCTGCATGGGTATATCAGAAACAGTGGGTCACACAAATACGTGTGACCAAATCACCACTCATATAAATACAATAAGGAGGAGGAAACGAAGAGTCACTGGTGACAAAAATCCATAATGCAAAAAGGTAAATATTTATTTGAACATATCAAAAAGTGACACAAGAATGTATGAACAATGAAAACACATTAAAAGGACAGGTGCGAATACAAGGGGAGAGATCTCCCAGCAGTAAGGCAAAAATACATTTGTGGCAGAGATGATAGTATAATACATAAAAGCTCATAGCACATAAGTGTCTCCCCCACAAGGAAGGTATGAAAATAACAGAGCTACACATAGTAATGCCACATAAAATAGAGCATGCTTATCACAAAACAGTGTGCATGGGTAAAAAACGCCAGTAGAGATAAGTGCAATGCTGGTCGGTCTGTCACAAAAGCATGCTCACCAAATAGCATCTCCTTTGGGGGTGACCTCTCCCAGTGTGGCTTTATACTCTATTTGGTGAGCATGCTTTTGTGACAGACCGACCAGCATTGCACTTATCTCTACTGGCGTTTTTTACCCATGCACACTGTTTTGTGATAAGCATGCTCTATTTTATGTGGCATTACTATGTGTAGCTCTGTTATTTTCATACCTTCCTTGTGGGGGAGACACTTTATGTGCTATGAGCTTTTATGTATTATACTATCATCTCTGCCACAAATGTATTTTTGCCTTACTGCTGGGAGATCTCTCTCCTTGTATTCGCACCTGTCCTTTTAATGTGTTTTCATTGTTCATACATTCTTGTGTCACTTTTTGATATGTTCAAATAAATATTTACCTTTTTGCATTATGGATTTTTGTCACCAGTGACTCTTCGTTTCCTCCTCCTTATTGTATTAGTCTCAACTCGGCTGTCTGAAGCTTATTAAGGAAAAATAAGACGTATTCATCTTAGCAAAAATGTAGCACAATTCCATAAAAATGCAATTGCATAATTAAGTATTTAATATAAGGATGTTTTTCAGGAAAGTTGCCCAATAAACAACATATCACCTATCCTAAGAATAAGTGATAAATAGAGTTGAGCAAAAAGATTTGTACTGCCCTAGTCCGGTGTCCAGTCCAGTCCCCTATGGCAAACGGACCAAGAGGGTCTTCAAACCAGAAGTGACATACTCTGCCTGGCATCCTGGGTCCCTCTGGTATTGTACTATGCTCTGTGCCATTGTAGGACTTGGTAAACACCATAGACGCCATTGATGCTGGCAATGATTCTGGTCACAGAAGTTTAGACTACCTCTGTCTGCATCCCACAGAGGACTGAACTGGATGCCCGACCAGGTAATCATGAATCCTTTTGCTTAACTCTTGACATAACTGTATGATTGCTAGGGATCCAACTACTAGGATCCCAACTGATCCCAAGAATGAGGTTTCCAAAGTCTCCTGCGAGAGAGTAGCAGTAGTGTACTTGTGCGACCATCACTTCTATAAAGGGTGAATGTAGCAAAGGTTGCACATGCTCACTACCACTTCATTCACACAGGAGACTTTGGGCCCCCATTCTGGTGATTGATCAGGATCTTAGGAACAAAACCTCCAGAAAACATACATTTATCATGTGACTAGGGGATAAATATGATTTATGGTAAAACAGAATAAGTAGTTGACTTTATAAACATTCCCAAACCAGGGCTGTCCAGATGGTTGAAAACGACACCTTACATCATGACATGAGTTTTTTAAACATAAGGAAAAAATTGGGAGCTTAGATCCCTAAAATATTCGATAACTAGCGTGGATACTAAATAAAGGCAGAAAAGATTTTTTCAAAAAATAAAATACTCTTTATTTCAACATACAAAATGAAAATATATTATATATACCACACAAAAGGTAAATAGATTAAAAAAAACAGTGAAAAAATGGCATGACTATGGTGTGACAGCTGCGGACAATAGGTAAATATCAACATCCAAATGATAAAGAGGGTGAGCCAGGGTGTATGTAAGTCACCAATGACCCAAACAAGACGTATCAGTGTACATAACGTGGAGGCATTCAACCTGATTAACGCAGTTATACAGGTAATAACCTGGGCCACCAAAGAAAAATATAATGAAATTTAAATCAAGTAAACAAATGGTCCCAGGGAATCAATCATAGCGAACCAGAGAAGAATGTCCCCACTCATGAGTCCTATAGGTCACTGACTTACCTCACTATCATGAAATGAGGGCAGTCACAGTTATTGTAAACAAGGAACCCATCAAAGCTCACCCATAATAACAACTCCGCACGTCACGCCAAGGCCCCAACGCCGAGGCCCCAACGTTAAAGTTTAAAGGCCTTTTGCCTTGCACACTATCACACTGCCCCCAAGGAAGCGGAAACGCGAAACGGCGTTGGTGTTAGAACCCTCTTGTTAGATTTTGTTTCAGTTTGCTGGTCACATGACCTTTTTTCCCTATTTAGTCTGGCTCCGCCCTTCTGGCTTTGCTGGACTTCATTGTATTATCTACTCTTAAGCTAGCCGGGTGCTTAGGTGCCTTACTCTGTCAGTTTTGCTTAATCTTAGGATCTCGTAGTAATTTGTTTTCTGTTTAATTTTCCCTGCTACAATTTCTGTTAGGACGTGTCCACCTTTTCTCCCAGTCCCTAGATCTTGTAGGGATTCCTCCCTCGCAACTATAGGTCTTCGTTCAGACTAGCTGAGGACTTTAGCGGGTCTGGTCGCAGGATCAGGTTCCCCGTTACATCGTAGGGATCAAGCTCAGTTTTATTGTAGGGACAGAGTTCCCATCTTTCCTTAGTGCTTGTAGCAGTTCATAACAGTAAGTCCAGCCAAGAAAAAAAAAAAAAAAAATCTCTAAGGAAAGATTTTCTGTTTTCATCATGGTGTCGGTTCGGGATTTGGCTGAACGCCTGCAGGGTCTCTCTCTGGAGGTGGCTGAAATCCGGCAACACGTGAGTAGTTGTTCTGGAGCACATTTCGTGGAGCCAAAAGTACGTTTGCCTGATTTATTTTTTGGTGAACAACAAGATTTTTTTTCTTTTAAAAAATGCTTGCTTGTTGTATTTTCGTTTGAGACCCAGATCCTCTGGTGATGAATCACAGCGCATAGGGTTTATAATGTCACTTTTGCGCAAAGAACCTCAGGACTGGGCCTTTTCTCTGCAGCCTAGTGATCCATGCTTTGGATCAGTGGATGTTTTTTTTTCTGCTTTGGGGTTGTTGTATGACGATCCGGATCGTGTTTCATCAGCTGAGACAGAGTTGAGACGTTTGAGACAGGGATCGGGTAATGTGGAAAAATATTGTACTCACTTCCGTAGGTGGTCCACCCAGGTGGGCTGGAACTATTCAGCTTTGAAAAGTTTATTTCTTGCAGGATTAAGTGAAAGGGTTAAAGATTTGCTGATTGCTTATCCTATACCTGGTAACTTGCAAGAGGCTATGCAATTGGCCATACGGGTGGATAGGAGACTGCGTGCAAGGGTTAATGAGAGTAAGTCTGCTTTGTCAGCTCCAGGTTTGGAGAAGGAATGTACTGACATTGCAGAGCCGATGGAAATTGGAGCAATGGCACCTCACTCTCGGGAAAAAGAACGCAGATTTGCTCAAGGTTTGTGTTTCTACTGTGGTAAATCTGAGCATTTCATTAAGAACTGTGCGCTTCGAATGAATAAAGAGAAAAAAAAAATTAGGTCAGTTTCGCCCGCATAGCTTGTTTAAACAATAAAGGTGTCTTTCTTTCTGCTACCACTGCTGGTGAGGAGGAATTAATGGAGTTTCGGGTATTTGTGGATTGTGGTTCAACTCTCAATGTGATTGATGGGAAATTTTTGGAAAAACTAAAATTAAAACCCAAACTTCTGTCTTCTCCTATTAATGTGGTGTCTGTGGATGGCTCTCCCTTGAAAAATGTTACTCACCATATCTGTGAATTTCCTCTTACTATTAATGGTGTTCATCAAGAGAATTTGGATTTGGTAGTTTTGAATAATTTGCCCTCACCGGTGATTTTGGGGTTACCCTGGTTAAAATTGCACAATCCGGTACTGGATTGGTCTACCAATGAAATTAAGTCCTGGAGTCCTAAGTGTTATGACAAGTGTTGTAACGGGCGTATTGCTGCTGTAGTTAAGGGGGAGTTACCTGTACCTATTCAGGATTTTTGGAAAGTTTTTTCTGATAAAGAATCGCAGGTATTGCCTCCTCATAGAGATTATGATTGTGCAATTGAATTTGTCCCTGGAGCGACTCTTCCTAAAAGTCGTTTATTTGACTATTCCTGAGAGAAAGGCTTTGGAGGAATACATACAGACAAGCTTGGCCGCCGGTCACATTAGGCCTTCCAAATCTCCTGTGGCGGTTGGATTTGTTTTTGTTAAAAAAAAGGACGGCGGTTTACGGCCTTGTCTAGACTTTCGTGAGATTAATAAGATTACTGTACGCAATCCTTACCCACTGCCATTGATTCCTGATTTGTTTAATCAGGTAGTGGGGGCCAAGTGGTTCTCGAAAATTGATCTTCGAGGGGCATACAATTTGTTGCGCATGAAGGAGGGGGATGAATGGAAGACTGCGTTTAACACTCCACTGGGTCATTTTGAGAATCTGGTCATGCCTTTTGGACTTTCCAGTGCTCCGGCATTTTTTCAGAATCTTATTAATGACATCCTTAGACCTTTGATCGGCAGAAGTGCGGTTGTGTATTTGGATGACATTTTGATTTATTCACCGGATTTGGAGTCTCATTGGAGGAGTGTGCGTGAAGTATTACAGTTACTGAGTGATAATTCACTTTTTGCCAAACTAGAAAAATGTTAGTTCGCTGTACAGAGACTTAGTTTTTTGGGCTACATTGTCTCCAGTGAAGGTTTTGAGATGGACCCTGTGAAAGTGCAAGCTGTGCAGGCTTGGCCTAGACCTATTGGTGTGAAATCAATACAGAGGTTTTTGGGATTCGCCAATTATTATAGAAAATTCATAAAAAAAATTTCTGTGATTGCCAAACCTCTGATCGATCTCACCAGGAAAGGTGCTGATGCGGTTCAGTGGACTACTGAGGCCATTGAGGCTTTTGTGTTGCTAAAGGAGAGGTTCAGCTCTGCTCCCATCCTTACGCAGCCTGATGTGACTAAACCATTTTTGGTTGAGGTTGATGCTTCTTCTGTGGGGGTCGGCGCGATGTTGTCTCAGGAAAAGACGGATGGAGTACATCCTTGTGCTTTTTTTTCAAAGAAATTTTCTGAGTCTGAACTAAATTATGATATCGGTAATCGGGAATTGTTGGCAATTAAACTCGCATTTGAACACTGGCGTCATTTTTTGGAGGGAGCGGAATTTCCTGTTCAAGTCTTCACCGATCATAAAAATCTGATCTACTTTGATGCTGCCAAACGCTTGAATGCCCGTCAGGCTAGGTGGGCACTGTTTTTCTCATGCTTTAATTTTACCGTTACTTACATCCCAGGTTCTAAAAATGTTAAAGCTGATGCTTTGTCTCGCAGTTTTTCTCCTATGGTGGGTACTGAGGAGGAGGAAAACATTTTGCAAGAGGGGGTTGTTATTGCGGTTTTGGACTCCGTGTTGGAAGATGAGATTCTTAAAGCACAGGAGAATGCCCCATCTAACACGGCGCATGGGAGGTTGTTTGTGCCTGGTACCCTGAGGAGAGATTTGTTTGTTGAATGTCATGACTCTCGGTTGGCAGGTCATCCTGGAATCTCTGAGACCAAGAGACTTGTGGGTTGCAGCTTTTGGTGGCCTGGATGGCAGAAGGAAGTCATTAAGTGGGTGCGTCAATGCACTGTGTGTGCTAGATCTAAGTCTTCTCATACTCCTGCTGCAGGGTTGCTTTGCCCTCTGGAGGTCCCTAGTGCACCTTGGACACATTTGGCAATGGACTTTATTACTGACCTTCCCCCCTCTGAGGGTTTCACTGTCATCTGGGTGGTCGTGGACCGTTTTAGCAAGATGTGTCACTTGGTTCCTTTCATCAAATTGCCCTGCGCTAAGACTCTCGCTAAGGCCTTTGTCAAGGAAATAGTCAGACTACATGGTGTTCCTACTGACATTGTTTCTGATAGGGGACCTCAGTTTGTGGCTCGTTTTTGGCGCACCTTTTGTGACAGGTTGGGAGTTCATTTGTCGTTTTCATCCGATATCATCCTGAGTCTAATGGCCAGACAGAAAGGAAAAACCAGGATGTTGAGCAGTTCTTGCGTTGTTTTGTGACTGATAATCAAGAGGGGTGGTCTGAGTTTCTGCCACTTGCTGAGTTTGCTCTTAACAATCATACTGTTGTGAATGGGTTTGAGATGAGTTCTGAGCAGAGGCTCCCTCTGGTGGTTACAAGCGGTACTAGTGAGGATTGTGAGGACTGGGAATCAGGTGTTACTGATTGGTCTTATTTAAGGGAATCATTTTCCCATCAGGGTTGCCGGTGATCAATTGTTCTGGTCTGAATCCTTCTTTCCAGTTTCCCTTGTAGCCTGCTGTGTCGTGTCTGCATCTCCTGCTATCAGATAAGACAATTTCTTATTTTGTGTTTTTGCTATATTTTTGCATTTGGTCCTGCACTTCTGTGGGGGCCTTCTGGGTCCCCTCCGGGGCTTTTGCCCTCTCAGTTTAGTTCAGCCACTGTGTTTTGTACTTTTGCTTTTTCCAGTTTTTTCAGTGGCTGCTGTTTTTGTTACACCAGAGAACTAATTTAGGTGGTAGAGGTCGTGTGATCTCAGGTGATTTTGAAATTAGTAGAGTTGGTGTTTTTCAGGGTTTTCTGGGATTGCAGTAAGTACCCTTCCTGTCCTTTTCTATTTAGATAGTTTGGGCCCCAGCGTTTGCTCATACTATTTTCTTTCTGTGTCAGTATTTCCTCTTGTCTAACCGCCATTACATGTTTGGGGACTTTCTATTATCTTTGGGGTTCTGCTCCGGGGCAGATAGCTTTCCTATTTCTATCTTTAGGTGTAGTTGGTTTCTCAGGCTGTGACGAGGCGTCTAGGACCAACGTAGGAACGCTCCACGGCTGCCTCTAGTTGTGGTGGTTAGTCAGGGTACTGCAATCTCATAGATTCCAACTGCTCTGGTGTATTTCCTTTTTTGCCTGCACTCCTCAGCTACCGTAACATAACAGTATCACCGGCCATAAAATTGTATGGTACTCACAGAAGGGAAAAAATATTTTGAAGGAAGAAAAGTTGTCAGAGATATTTTTCTGTTTGTTGCATTTTTTTTTTTTTTTTCCCTCTGTATCTCTGGGTGCTGGGGAGGATCTTTTCTCCCAATGGAGTTTGCACAGTTGTCTGGCCGTGTGGATCAGCTTGCCACTGAGGTTCAGAGTATTGCTGCATATCTTGCTAGGTTGCCTGTTGTGGAACCTAGGATCCCCATGCCAGATTTGTTTTTAGGGGATCGAGCTAAGTTTCAGAATTTCAAAAATAATTGTAAATTGTTTCTTGCCTTAAAATCTAAGTCCTCAGGGAACGCAGCGCAGCAGGTTCAAATTATCATCTCTCTCCTGCGCGGCGATCCTCAGGATTGGGCTTTTTCCCTGATACCTGGGGATCCTGTTTTGAGTGATGTTGATGCATTTTTTCAGGCTTTGGGGTTATTGTACGATGAGCCTAATGTCACTGATCAAGCTGAAAAAGCCTTGTTGGCATTAAATCAGGGGCTTGATGACGCTGAGTTATACTGTCAGAGATTCCGTAGGTGGGCAGTCCTGACCAAATGGAATGATGACGCTTTGGCGGCCCTTTTCCGGAAGGGTCTGTCGGATAATGTAAAGGATGTTATGGTGGGATTCCCTGTCCCCTCTGGTCTCAATGATTCTATGTCATTGGCGATTCAAATTGACAGACGTTTGCGTGAGCGGAGAAGTATGCATGGAGTGGTGTTGCCTTGTGAGCCAGCTGCTGAGCCCATGCAGTGTGATGGAGTGGTGTCTGGGGCACAGCGTCATGAGTTTCGAAAGCGCAATGGGTTATGTTTCTACTGTGGTGATGCCTCTCATGCTATTTCAGTCTGCCCTAAGCGGGGAAGACATTTTGCACGCTCAGTTGTCTTGGGTAGTGTTCAGACTAAGTTTTTATTAACTGTTACTTTGATATGCTCTCTGTCCTCATTTTCTGCTCAGGCTTTCGTTGATTCTGGAGCAGCTATTAACCTGATGGATTATGATTTTGCTAAACGTTGTGGGTTTTCCTTGATACCCCTACAGAAGTCTATTCCTTTACTGGGGATCGATTCTACCCCTTTGGCTGAGAATAAACCCCAGTTTTCTACTCAGGTGATAATGAGGGTTGAACCTGATCACCAGGAGTGCTGCAAATTTTTGGTTCTATATAATCTGCATGACATTATAGTGCTGGGTTTCCCTTGGTTACAGTCTCATAATCCTGTTTTGGATTGGAAATCTGTGTCTGTAACCAGTTGGGGCTGCCAATGTGTTAGTGCCAACACTCCTGTTTTTTCTGCCTCCCCCCAGGCTGAGGATGTTCCTGACTTTTTGTTTGATTTTTCTGATGTGTTTAGCGAAAGTAAATCTGCATCCTTACCTCCCCATAGGAGCTATGACTGCGCTATTGAATTAGTGCCAGGTAGTAAATTCCCTAAGGGTCGCCTTTTTAACTTGTCTGTACCTGAACATGACGCTATGCGGTCTTATATCAAGGAATCATTGGAGAAGGGTCATATCAGACCATCCTCTTCACCCTTAGGTGCCGGTTTTTTCTTTGTGACCAAAAAAGATGGTTCATTAAGGCCGTGTATTGATTATCGTCTCTTGAACAATATTACTGTGAAATATCAATACCCGTTACCCTTGATTTCTGACCTGTTTTCCAGGGTGAAAAACGCTACTTGGTTTACCAAGCTTGACCTCAGGGGGGCGTATAACCTTATTCGCATTAAGCACGGGGATGAATGGAAGACGGCATTTAACACCCCTGAAGGGCATTTTGAGTACCTTGTGATGCCCTTTGGGCTCACTAATGCTCCTTCCGTCTTCCAGTCCTTCATGAATGACATTTTCAGGGATTTTGTGGACAAGTTTCTGATTGTTTATTTGGATGATATCTTGATTTTTTCTAATGACTGGGACTCTCATGTGAAACATGTTCGAACTGTATTCCAGATTTTGAGAGAGAATGCTCTGTATGTGAAGGGATCAAAGTGTCTTTTTGGTGTACAGAAGATCTCATTTCTGGGATTCATTTTGTCCCCATCTGTTATTGAAATGGACCCGGTCAAGGTTCAGGCCATCTGTGATTGGGTCCAACCTACTTCATTAAAGGCTCTTCAGAGATTTTTGGGTTTTGCCAATTTTTATCGTAAATTTATTGGTAATTTCTCGGTTATTGTTAAACCATTAACTGATTTGACCAGAAAGGGTTCTGATGTGGTGAATTGGCCTCCTGAGGCAGTCTCTGCGTTTCAGGAACTTAAGCAGAGATTCACTTCTGCTCCTGTTCTACGGCAGCCTGATGTTTCTCTGCCATTTCAGGTGGAGGTTGATGCCTCTGAAATTGGGGCAGGTGCCGTTTTGTCCCAAAAAGATCCAGAGACCTCTAAATGTAACCCTTGTGCCTTTTTCTCTCGAAAATTTTCTCCTACTGAACGTAATTATGACGTGGGTAATCGGGAGTTATTGGCCATGAAGTGGGCTTTTGAAGAGTGGAGACATTGGCTGGAGGGAGCCAAACATCAGGTGGTGGTCCTTACGGACCATAAGAATCTGGTCTATCTGGAATCTGCCAAGCGACTCAATCCTAGACAGGCCAGGTGGGCCTTGTTTTTCACACGTTTTAATTTTGTGGTTTCCTTTCTTCCTGGCACTAAGAATGTTAAGGCGGATGCCCTCTCGAGGAGTTTCCTTGCGGACTCTCCTGAGCTATCTGATCCCTCTGTTATTTTGAAGGAGGGTGTAGTTCTTTCCGCCATCTCGCCCAATTTGAGACTTGCTCTGGAGGGGTGTCAGGAGGATAGGCCCGAGCGCTGCCCTGTTGGAAAATTGTTTGTCCCGGACCAATGGAAAAAGAGTGTGATGTCTGAGATTCATTGTTCCGCATTGGCTGGGCATCCCGGAATTTTTGGTACCAGAGACTTGGTTAGTCGGTCCTTTTGGTGGCCTACCTTGTCTCGCGATGTCAGGGAATTTGTGCAGTCCTGCGGGACTTGCTCTCGCTCCAAGCCTTGCTCTCGCTCTAGTGGTTTGTTGATGCCATTGCCTGTGCCCAAGAGACCATGGACCCATATCTCTATGGATTTCATTTCCGATCTTCCTGTTTCTCAGAGAATGACCACCATCTGGGTAATTTGTGATAGGTTTTCCAAAATGATACATCTTGTGCCATTACCTAAGTTGCCTTCCTCCTCTGAATTGGTGCCGTTGTTCCTTCAGCACGTGGTTCGTTTACACGGCATTCCTGAGAACATTGTGTCTGACAGAGGAGTCCAGTTTGTTTCCAGATTTTGGAGGACTTTTTGTTCTAAACTGGGTGTTCAATTGTCTTTCTCCTCGGCATTTCATCCTCAGACCAATGGTCAAACTGAGAGAACAAACCAGACATTGGAGACTTATCTAAGATGCTTTGTGTCTGCTGATCAGGATGACTGGGTCTCTTTTTTGCCTTTGGCTGAGTTTGCTCTTAATAATAGGGCTAGCTCTGCCACTTTGATGTCTCCGTTTTTCTGTAATTCTGGGTTTCACCCTCGATTTTCTTCAGGACAGACGGAGGCTTCTGTCTGTCCAGGTGTTGACTCTGTTGTTGAGCGTATGCAGCAGATTTGGGACCAGGTAGTGGAGAGGTTGTCCCTCTCTCAGGAGAAGGCCCAGCGGTTTGCTAACCGGCATAGGACTGATGGTCCTCGGTTTAAAGTGGGGGACTTGGTCTGGTTGTCCTCAAAGAATATTCCTATGAGAGTAGCATCTCCTAAATTTAAGCCTAGGTTCATTGGACCTTATAAGATCATGGAGATTATTAATCCTGTTTCTTTTCGTTTGCTTCTTCCAGGGACATTTAAGATCCATAACGTGTTCCACAAGTCCTTGTTGAAGAGGTTTGTTGAGCCAGTGGTTCCTGCTGCTGTGCCTCCTGACCCTGTTTTGGTTGAGGGCAATCTGGAGTATGTGGTTGAGAAAATATTGGATTCTCGTTTTTCTAGACGAAGACTCCAGTATTTGGTTAAATGGAGAGGTTATGGTCAGGAAGATAATTCTTGGGTGTTTGCTTCGGACATCCATGCTAGGAGACTTATCCGTGCGTATCATAGAACTCATCCTGACCGACCTGGTTGCTCAAATGAGGGTTCGGTGACCCCCCCTCAAGGGGGGGTACTGTTGTGAATGGGTTTGAGATGAGTTCTGAGCAGAGGCTCCCTCTGGTGGTTACAAGCGGTACTAGTGAGGATTGTGAGGACTGGGAATCAGGTGTTACTGATTGGTCTTATTTAAGGGAATCATTTTCCCATCAGGGTTGCCGGTGATCAATTGTTCTGGTCTGAATCCTTCTTTCCAGTTTCCCTTGTAGCCTGCTGTGTCGTGTCTGCATCTCCTGCTATCAGATAAGACAATTTCTTATTTTGTGTTTTTGCTATATTTTTGCATTTGGTCCTGCACTTCTGTGGGGGCCTTCTGGGTCCCCTCCGGGGGCTTTTGCCCTCTCAGTTTAGTTCAGCCACTGTGTTTTGTACTTTTGCTTTTTCCAGTTTTTTCAGTGGCTGCTGTTTTTGTTACACCAGAGAACTAATTTAGGTGGTAGAGGTCGTGTGATCTCAGGTGATTTTGAAATTAGTAGAGTTGGTGTTTTTCAGGGTTTTCTGGGATTGCAGTAAGTACCCTTCCTGTCCTTTTCTATTTAGATAGTTTGGGCCCCAGCGTTTGCTCATACTATTTTCTTTCTGTGTCAGTATTTCCTCTTGTCTAACCGCCATTACATGTTTGGGGGCTTTCTATTATCTTTGGGGTTCTGCTCCGGGGCAGATAGCTTTCCTATTTCTATCTTTAGGTGTAGTTAGTTTCTCAGGCTGTGACGAGGCGTCTAGGACCAACGTAGGAACGCTCCACGGCTGCCTCTAGTTGTGGTGGTTAGTCAGGGTACTGCAATCTCATAGATTCCAACTGCTCTGGTGTATTTCCTTTTTTGCCTGCACTCCTCAGCTACCGTAACATAACACATACATCCGCTTCTGCTGGTTGTTCGCCTTTTTTTGTTGTACTGGGAGACATCCGTCTTTTGGGTCATTTTCCAAGTTGGGATCGGCTGTACCTGAAGAGGAGAATTTTTCTGGTGTGTTGGAGAGAGTTTGGACTGATGTGCGTGGTAATCTTCAGGAGGCTAACAAAAGATCCAAAGTGTATTTTGATAGAAAACGACAAGAGGTTTTGTTTGCTATTGGTGACATGGTCTGGTTGTCCTCTAAGAATCTGCGCTTGAGGATTCCGTCTAAGAAATTGGGTCACAAGTTTGTAGGGCCCTTTAAGGTGCTTCAGGTTATTAACCAATCTGCTGTTAAGTTTGAGCTTCCCACCTCCTGGAAGATTAATCCGGTGTTTCATGTTTCTCTCTTGAAAAAAGCTGAGGTCTCAGATGGAGACGTCTCGACCACTGTTCCCCTGGTGGTGGAGGACGGGCAATATGAGATTTCCCGCATCCTAAATTCTAGACGGTATAGAGGGGGTTTGCAGTACCTCGTCGCTTGGAAGGGTTATGGACCCGAGGATAACTCATGGGTGAGGGTGGATGATGTTTCTGCGTCTAGACTTGTCAGAGCGTTTCTCAAGAGGTTTCCGGATAAGCCTAAGTCCTAGGGGATCCGGAGGATCCTCTTAGAAGGGAGGGTAATGTTAGAACCCTCTTGTTAGATTTTGTTTCAGTTTGCTGGTCACATGACCTTTTTTCCCTATTTAGTCTGGCTCCGCCCTTCTGGCTTTGCTGGACTTCATTGTATTATCTACTCTTAAGCTAGCCGGGTGCTTAGGTGCCTTACTCTGTCAGTTTTGCTTAATCTTAGGATCTCGTAGTAATTTGTTTTTTGTTTAATTTTCCCTGCTACAGTTTCTGTTAGGAGGTGTCCACCTTTTCTCCCAGTCCCTAGATCTTGTAGGGATTCCTCCCTCGCAACTATAGGTCTTCGTTCAGACTAGCTGAGGACTTTAGCGGGTCTGGTCGCAGGATCAGGTTCCCCGTTACATCGTAGGGATCAAGCTCAGTTTTATTATAGGGACAGAGTTCCCATCTTTCCTTAGTGCTTGTAGCAGTTCATAACAGTTGGGGCCTCGGCGTGACATGCGGAGTTGTTATTATGGGTGAGCTTTGATGGGTGCCTTGTTTACAATAACTGTGACTGCCCTCATTTCATGATACTGAGGTCAGTCAGTGACCTATAGGACTCATGAGTGGGGACATTCTTCTCTGGTTCGCTATGATTGATTCCCTGGGACCATTTGTTTACTTGATTTAAATTTCATTATATTTTTCTTTGGTGGCCCAGGTTATTACCTGTATAACTGCGTTAATCAGGTTGAATGCCTCCACGTTATGTACACTGGTACGTCTTGTTTGGGTCATTGGTGACTTACACACACCCTGGCTCACCCTCTTTATCATTTGGATGTTGATATTTACTTATTGTCCGCAGCTGTCACACCATGGTCATGCCATTTTTTTCACTGTTTTTTTTAATCTATTTACCTTTTGTGTGGTGTATATAATATATTTTCATTTTGTATGTTGAAATAAAGAGTATTTCATTTTTTGAAAAAATCAAATCTAGTTATCAAATATTTTAGGGATTTAAGCTCCCAATTTTTCCTTATGTTTAAAATACTGTATGGAGAGTATGCCACTTTCTTTAAGAATGACATTTGTATTTAAATCTGGTCCTTGGTATATTTTCATCATGACATGAGTTGTAGATTTACAACAAGTGGGGAGACAAAGGCCATGGAGCCCTGTTTTATGGGATGTTTTACATAATGTTATAATGACTAGAATATGAATGGTGATATTGACATGACATAAAGATTGTGAAATATAATATCTTAGTCTCATGTGTGTAGTCCTATATGTTGTTTTTATTTTGTGTTGTTTTAGACCTTTTCCTCTAAATAGCTGCCGAGTTGTTCTCTCTGCCCTTCCTGTCTATTGACAGGTCACATTTTTTTACTCAGCAAAGGTCAGCAGACCTTTTGTGTGTTGACTTAACTTGGACATGATATAATACCTAAATGGCTCAATTTATCTTCATTGATGCACATGAAAATCTGAAGCTTTGTTATTTTGGATTTTATTTCAAACCCCTTAATTTAGTTAATATAGGGGTTTCCTATAAATGTATTTTTTTTACTGTACCCGGTTAATTGAACCAGTACCTCATTGATAGACATGTTATGTTAACTTAGTGTTCCCTAGTATTATTTACTACTGCAATGTATAATATACAGACTTAGGATTTGTATAGGACATGAATGTCAACTACTAATTGACTGCATATATGCTGATCGTTGTCTGTTTAGACAGGCTCTGTAAATGGTCTCCACTCTTCCTCTGTAAGTTTGGAATTTTAATTAAATCTTTCCTATTAAAGATAAAATAAAAATAATCATTAAGTCAGGATTGAGGAGAAATACGGGCACACAACAAAAACAGTTATACCTGAAATTTCAAGTGCTGCTTAGTAGATGTAGACAGTCTAGCAGTAAAAGCAATACAGAGAGAATTACCTGTGGCACTCACCTAAGTAAAATTATCAATAGACTTTATTCAAAATTTTCAAAAGAGTACAGATTGGTAACCAGTGAAATAGTACCACTACCAAGTACAGACAACAGCCGTTTCGCACCCAATAGAAGCTTCATCCTGGTCATTGGACCAGGAAGAAGTGCCTGTTTGGTGCGAAACAGCTGTTCTCTGTACTGTACTTTGCAGGATTTCACTGACTACCAGGATTGATGATTTCTGTTCCTCCTCTACAATCTGTTAAACTGCATAAAGGCATAGCATAGAGGTGGACTATTAGTCCAAGATAGGCAAGGCATTGGACAATGGCAGGTCCAATGCATGCTGGGAACAAATGGATAGAAAGTTCCAGCACCTTTAGTAATAGCACAATGCTGATGAAGAAGAACTGCCCACTGAAAAAGACCGGATGACAAGTTATGGAGCATGAAAATCAGGACAGTTCCTGGCAGAGTCGGACTGGGGTGCCAAGGCCCCAATAGCATCACTGACCCTGGGGGCGCACTGTTCAGCTGTATGCAAATATTATTTTACTCTCATACACAAATGTATGTAATAATTCATTGAGTAGTTTGGTAAATGAATGACAAGATGCTGCTTCTGCCTGTACATAGTGAATTTGATGTATTGTGCCAACTACTTCTCATATAAGGGAGTAAGGGGCTTCTTTCTGCATAGGGGCCCACCAGGGGATTCACCTCTTATGGGTCAGTCCGAACCTGGTACCTGGATATACTAGACTGGTATTGTACGTGCACCAGATACATTTTTAATTTGTAGTGGAAGATAGAGGTAGAAAGACCATGCTTTTATACCAGTTTTGGGTAAAATGACAGATACAATTTTACTGCAAGTTGAACGAAATGAAGTTCTGTGTCACAAAGAAATATTTTGCAACTACTTCATAAGTATCTAATATCAAATAGTAATCTAATTTACTCCAAAATATAAATTTTGTGAAGAAATTTTGTATAACAAAAATACATATTTATTGAATGGGGATTTATTACTATATTAGTTCGGCCAATCATGTGAATATTTTTTTATCTTCTAGAATAACACAAAAATGTATTTTGTGATGCAGAATGTATTTTATTAAAAAATATTGGTTGGACACTAAAGGGACGCTGCTTGGCTTGCCGAAATTGAAACATCATATGTTTGATGCAAATCAAGTTTCGTGAATCGTGTACTATTGTCTTTTAGGATGACGGTGGGACTTGAGTCTTGTACTAGATATAAATCCTGGTCACATGTCTGAGAGGTCGAAAGTAATAAGTATCATGATTGTCTGTATTTGGGAGATTACACAGTAGTACCAGATGAATAGAATGGGTGCTGATTCATTGCTCGTATTCTTAAAATGGTGCCATATAATTGTCTGTTGGTATATGAACCCACATATAAAAAAAAGTCTGCCTACAACAAAAACTATAATCAAAATGGCTTGTGACAAAATGATTGTATACATTTATTTCTCCAATTATATAAACACAATGGAAACTACAGAAAAACGTTTAAAAGTGTTGGATTGTAAGGGACACATATATACTGGTCACAATTAGACTTCCAGTTTATATGACATTTCAGTTTGAGAAGTGTGGGTCAAATGTTATTTTTCAATGTTGTCTGTAGATCACAGGTAGATCAATATTTTGAATGTCACATTAAGTTGATCGGTTTTGACACTTGAAAGTATGTTATATTACATTTAACATTTACAGATGTACTGATGGAGCAGTAATACTATAGGCAGATACGGTATATAGTTTATATTATGATGTCTTATAAAGCTCGTGCAGTATAAATTGGATGAGTGCTATCCGTTGTTTTGACTGGTAGCACGCATACCAATGTTATTTTATGGGTCTGTGACATGTCCATTTTTTTCCTGGTCCAAAGAAGAAAAACAAGCATGCACGATTTGACACTGAGAAAAAAGGCACTTGCCATGATGTTT
>JARQOD010000006.1:30812906-30859134 GCA_033576555.1 Oophaga sylvatica
TTCCTCCTCTACAATCTGTTAAACTGCATAAAGGCATAGCATAGAGGTGGACTATTAGTCCAAGATAGGCAAGGCATTGGACAATGGCAGGTCCAATGCATGCTGGGAACAAATGGATAGAAAGTTCCAGCACCTTTAGTAATAGCACAATGCTGATGAAGAAGAACTGCCCACTGAAAAAGACCGGATGACAAGTTATGGAGCATGAAAATCAGGACAGTTCCTGGCAGAGTCGGACTGGGGTGCCAAGGCCCCAATAGCATCACTGACCCTGGGGCGCACTGTTCAGCTGTATGCAAATATTATTTTACTCTCATACACAAATGTATGTAATAATTCATTGAGTAGTTTGGTAAATGAATGACAAGATGCTGCTTCTGCCTGTACATAGTGAATTTGATGTATTGTGCCAACTACTTCTCATATAAGGGAGTAAGGGGCTTCTTTCTGCATAGGGGCCCACCAGGGGATTCACCTCTTATGGGTCAGTCCGAACCTGGTACCTGGATATACTAGACTGGTATTGTACGTGCACCAGATACATTTTTAATTTGTAGTGGAAGATAGAGGTAGAAAGACCATGCTTTTATACCAGTTTTGGGTAAAATGACAGATACAATTTTACTGCAAGTTGAACGAAATGAAGTTCTGTGTCACAAAGAAATATTTTGCAACTACTTCATAAGTATCTAATATCAAATAGTAATCTAATTTACTCCAAAATATAAATTTTGTGAAGAAATTTTGTATAACAAAAATACATATTTATTGAATGGTGGATTTATTACTATATTAGTTCGGCCAATCATGTGAATATTTTTTTATCTTCTAGACATAACACAAAAATGTATTTTGTGATGCAGAATGTATTTTATTAAAAAATATTGGTTGGACACTAAAGGGACGCTGCTTGGCTTGCCGAAATTGAAACCATCATATGTTTGATGCAAATCAAGTTTCGTGAATCGTGTACTATTGTCTTTAGGATGACGGGGGGACTTGAGTCTTGTACTAGATATAAATCCTGGTCACATGTCTGAGAGAGTCGAAAGTAATAAGTATCATGATTGTCTGTATTGGGAGATTACACAGTAGTACCAGATGAATAGAATGGGTGCTGATTCATTGCTCGTATTCTTAAAATGGTGCCCATATAATTGTCTGTTGGTATATGAACCCACATATAAAAAAAAGTCTGCCTACAACAAAAACTATAATCAAAATGGCTTGTGACAAATGATTGTATACATTTATTTCTCCAATTATATAACACAATGGAAACTACAGAAAAACGTTAAAAGTGTTGGATTGTAAGGGACACATATATACTGGTCACAATTAGACTTCCAGTTTATATGACATTTCAGTTCTGAGAAGTGTGGGTCAAATGTTATTTTCAATGTTGTCTGTAGATCACAGGTTAGATCAATATTTTTGAATGTCACATTAAGTTGATCGGTTTTGACACTTGAAAGTATGTTATATTACATTTAACATTTACAGATGTACTGATGGAGCAGTAATACTATAGGCAGATACGGTATATAGTTTATATTATGATGTCTTATAAAGGCTCGTGCAGTATAAATTGGATGAGTGCTATCCGTTGTTTTGACTGGTAGCACGCATACCAATGTTATTTTATGGGTCTGTGCACATGTCCATTTTTTTCCTGGTCCAAAGAAGAAAAACACAGCATGCACGATTTGACACTGAGAATCAAAAGGCACTTGCCCATGCATGTCTATTAGTGATGAGCGAACATGCTCGGTAGTACTTGGATATCACTCGAGTATCTTGGTGTTCGGATATGCTCAGCAGTAGCCGAGCCTTGACTGGTGCACTGATTAAATTCTTGAATCCCCGCTCCGCATGTTTGGTGCCTGTTACACAGCCAATAAATATGCCGGATTGCTTGCCGATCATTGTAATTAAGTAAACATCTTGGTAATGGCATTACTGTGATTGGCTGCCCGCATTACCTCATCAGAGGTTATAAAATAACTGGCCCCATCACGCTTGGTATACTGACGCCATTGCACAGCTCAGAAATAGTTCTTATTGGAGGGAGAGAGTAGTTGTCCAGGCCTGTGTGCACAGTTTTAGGAATCAGGGTCCTCTAGTGGTGATACTTTGCTGAATCATCATACTAAAAGTCCTTCTTTGGGCTAATCTTGTGCTTTGTAATATATTCTGCATTTAGTCTAGAAACCGCCAGAAAATGGAGCATAGTTGAATATAGTCTCTTGGCAAGGCTCTGCTGAAGCTAATTTGTCTTAGAAACAAACCGCACACAGCAGCAAAGTTATTGACCAGACCAGACAGATCTATGGCTCTCACTGCTAACCTACAACCAGGCATGGTCATGTGTGATAATGGCTATAACCTGGATGTGGCTTTGAAGCTTACTAAGTTGACACTTGTACCATGCTTGGCCCACATGCTCAACTTGATAGTTCAGCAATTTCTGAAAACCTACCCAAATATTGCCAGAGCTTCTGGTCAATGTATGCCATGTCAGCGCCAGTTTCCCCTAGTCAGCTACAGCTACTGCCCTCTGGCAATGCTGCAGCGGCACATGCAAGTGCCAGCTCACCGACTGGTGTGCGACATAACCTCGTGATGGAACTCCACACTGCACATGCTGGCATTGGTTAGTGAGCAGCCGAGGAGAGTTGTTGAATACCAGATCCAACACAACCGTCAGCATTCTGATCAGCCTCTGCACATAACAACTGAAGAGTGGGAAATCTGACATTTGTGTGGTTCTCCAAGACTTTGAGGACTCCACAAAGATGGTGAATGGCAATGACCCCATAATCAGAGTATCGATCCTGCTTCTGTGCCTACTTAAATAATCGCTGCCCGTAATTAAACATGAAGCTTTTCATGCGGACCAGATGGAGATGGAGGAAGTCATGAAACATGGAGATACTAACCAGCCCCTCCTAATCTCATCTGCTCAGTGTAGATTGAGTAACAATGAGGAGGTGGATGCTGATAAGGAGGAACAGCAGCTGCTTGCTAGTGCAAAAGATGCTAGTACTCACACAAGCTGTCCCATCTCTCCTACATGGATGGGCTGAGGAGGGGAATAAGGAGGAAGAGAGGGAGGAGTATGAGCTGTAGATTCATTATTAAGGTTGGAAACAGGTAAGTGTTGGCTGTAGGGGGCTTGGCACAAATGGCCAACTTTATGAACTGCTGCCTTTCCCGTGACCCTCGCATTATATTCATCTTTGCCAAAAAAAGAGTACTGGTTATTCATCCTGTTAGACCCACGCTACAAGGAGAACTTGCATCTCTCTTTCCTGAAGTGGAAAGGTCTACTAAAATGGTGCTACACCAGAAGGCCATTGTAGAAAATATGTTAAAAAAATTCCCATCAGATAACGCTAGCAGCAGGGGGCAAGCTTCCTTACCCAACAAAGAAGGAAAGGTGAGGGAAACACACATCAGGTACAGCAGTGACAGGGGTACACTGTAAAAGGCCTAGGCCAATTTCATGACACCCTCCCAGTATCCAGGCACTGATGATCGGATATTTCGGACAGGAAGAGAAAAGTTTTTATAGATGGTCAAGCAATATCCGGCAGACCAAACCATTATACTCCCTACTTCCTCAGCGAATTTCAACTATTGGGTCTCAAAGCTGGACACCTGGCATGAACTGTCCCCTATGCCTTGGAGGTGTTGTGCTGCCCTGTAACTAGCATCATATCTAAGAGGGTTTTTAGTGCAGTCGGGGAGTCATTGCAGACAGTTATTTCATCTGTCAACAGAAAATGCTGACAGACTCATTCTGATAAAAATGAAAAAAGCCTGGATGAGCCCTGACTTTTCCATACCGCCAGATGATAGCACCACATAGAGTGTTTTTAATCTTCAATATTTGAATGAGGCCCTCCATTTGTTGCCTTCGAGGGTGTATGGATGACCCTCCTTATAATTTTTTTTGGCTTTGCACACTGTGCAGAGCCTTTATGAGTGTAGGTGTACCACAACTACATTTTCTTAATTATTTTCTGAGGCACTTCCGTTGTTAGGTTGAAACGAGTATGTATGACATTCCTTATATTTTTTTTTCTGGCTTTGCATGATGTGCATAGCCTTTATGAGTGTTGAAATACCACAACCACACTTTCTTAATATTTGAATGAGGCACTCGAGTTGGTGCCTTCAAGGGTGTATGAATGGCTCTGTTTGTAACTTGTGGCAGGTTTTGCACTGTGTGCACAGCTTTTATGAGTGTAGGAGTACCACAACTACACTTTGTTCACAATATTTGAATGAGACACTACAGTTGGTGCTTTCAAGGTGTGCGTATATCACTGCTTCAAATTTTTCTAAGGCTTTGCACTTAGTGCATAGCCTTTACGAGTTTAGGAGTACCACTACATGACAATTTGAACAAAATATATATGAGACCCTCCTTTACGTCTAATACAGGGTATATCTGAGTCCCTCTTCCCCCAAATTTTTGACAGTTCTTGCTTCTTTCATAAATTACTCTGAAATTTATTTTTATAAAAGTTTTTTAAAATTATTAGTTTTTTTAAAAAAAATGTAAAATTTTGCCGTTTATACAAGTTATTATACAGGAAAAAATGTTTCTTAACCTTTTTTTTTCCTGTAAACTCCAATATCTCTTCTATTTTGAATGTTTTATTGCCAGTCTTTAAAGTGGAGTAAAAGTGAGACACCATTGTTCTCAGCAGTGATCCCCTTTGCTGTTTTCCTTTCATTCAGCACTTTTTTCCATCCATTTCACCATTTTCATTGCCCCCAGACCTCAATGTAGGGTCTGCTAGAAAAATGCTCGGAATCCCCATTGACTTCGATTATACTCGTTACTCGAAATAAACATCTGAGCATTAGGAATTGCTCGGTTCGAGTAACGAGCATCTGAGCATTTTAGTGCTTGCTCATTCCTAATGTCTATGGATCTGAGAAAAAGATTGGACCGCCCTCGGATTACATCTGAGGGCAATCCAATTTTCATGGGCTGACTGCATGGAGAAGGTAGAAAAATTATTTTCTTTCTCTCCTCCTCCAAGAAAATCGATTCCAACTCTGTTCAAACTCTGATTAAACTCTGATTAGAGTGTGATTAACATTATTGGACCGATTTTTTCAGACAGAAAGAAAACCGCCATCTGCCACTAACCTACGGCACATTGTCAAGATCGTGATAAGGGTTGTCCACTACTTGGACAACCCCTTCTCAAATGTAATATTCCCCCATGCAGAGTAGAAACACCTTATATTCATGTCTGCCGTCGGCGCGGTTTCGGCAATGGCTGAATCTTTTGGTGCTTTTGTGACGTTGATCGGTTGCTTCACTTTCACTTCCTTCAGACATAACTGACATCGGGAGGCAGTCAGGGAGTAACAGAAGCTTTCAGTTATTTAAGATGTCAATTTCGTCCAAAGGAACTCAGACTGAAGCAGTCGCTGATTGGCTGCAAGGCTCATGTGACATAACAACAACATGCAAACCTGAGATACTCAGCGCTGACATCACTGGACAGATGCCAGCACCAGAGGTAAGTACATGGTGTATTTACTCTACGTGAGTCAATTTTGTAATTGAGGAGTTGTCACAGCTGAGTGTTAGACAACCCTTTTAAAGAATGTCACATAGCTCCCATTTATCATGAAATACCCATGGGAATATGAAGAGATCCCGAATGCAATAATGTTAAAAAATAACTTTTATTTATAGATAATATAAAAACACGGTGAAAATCAAGTAAAAAGCAAAAGTACTGTCAAGGGACATAAAGTGGTAAAAGCACCAAAATAATGATGATATATGTTAAAGGGATATCTCACATGAACAATAATGGTATAAGCTTATAGACACTATTATGCCTGATAGATGTAATTTATGAGGCACAGAGGATATAGAAATAATTACGGTATGTTGGATAATATGTATAATAATACTATCTGAGTAACATGGAGCTCAATACATATTATTAAAGGACAAGGGACTAAAAAGATATGTAGATATGATGACGCTAATGTCCCTTTAACATACAATTATAAAAGGCACAAAAAATATAACAATTACCATACAAGGTTATTAGTTTAATAATACAAAATTATATAACAAAGGTTTGAAGTCCCTGCACTGTCAGCAAGACCAGGGACTTATAAAGATCACAATATCAGTGTTATAAAAAAATCAAATAATAGCCCCAAAATCGGTCCTTAAGTAATGGTTTACTGGAAAGGCTGGTGCTGTGTGTCCACTCGGTGTCCCCTCACCCCGACGCGCGTTTCGCCGCCAGCTTCTTCCGGGGACGAAAAAGTTATTTTTTAACATTATTGTATTCGAGACCTTGAACACCAAGGCCTCCATGCCACACCGCATTGATGCAGTAATTGATGCAAAAGGACCCCCGACCAAGTAGTGAGTGCATTTACTGAATATACATTTCAGTAGGCCAACATTTCGGATTTTAAAATCATTTTTTCTCTTGGTGTTATAAAGTATTCTAATTTACTGAGATAATGACTTTTGGGTTTTCATTGGCTGTAAGCCATAATCATCAACATTAACAGAAATAAACACGTGAAATAGATCACTCTGTTTGTAATGACTATATATAATATAGGAGTTTCACTTTTTGTGTTGAAGAACTGAAATAAATTAACTGTTTGATGATATTCTAATTTTGTGAGAAGCACCTGTATATTTTTTTACTTTATGATGGGCAATTTACCTGTTAAGAAAGTGAATTTGATAGGGTTGTCTTCATAGAGAAGCAAGTGAGGTGGTCAGCTCTGGTAAACAGTTGATTTTGGAGGTAAATCCTTGTTTGACTTGAGATTGCCAGCTTATTTGTTGGCTATTTGGATGGCCTGAGTGTGCCATAATAGGGGACCCCTTCTATAATATCCAGCAGAAATCCCGTTCATCTACACTTTGAGGGCCAAGACAGTAAGATACATCCAAAAGGACTAAAATCACACATTTGCTTCACACTTTAGCCTCTCTCCTTCTTTTGTTTGTTACCTGTAAACTTTCCTAATATGCTATTTACTCCACAATACATTATGTCCCGCTAAAGATCATTTTCCATCCTCCCGCCATGTAGAAATCTATTTATATTCCTATAAACCTGCTGTAGAGCAGGAATAAATATTGCAGTCGCAATCTCTGTTCCCCTGAGCATCCTGCCCATTGCATAACATGTTACCGTGACAACCAGAGGGGAAAAAATGAAAATCTTATAGCTAAGATGTACCTCAATCACTGATGTAAATTTTAGCATCAAATTTTCCTGAAACAAACCATTACCGCACATGAAAAGCCCAAGCAAAATTATATAAAATTGGATTGCACATAATAAGGGCTGTTATTTCCTAAATAGATATAAAAATGCTGTGTTCTCCACGCTTTGCTGTTTCTTACACAAAATTAGACAAACTTTGTTATACTTTATGGATTTATTACAGTTAAATAATGCCGCTGTTCCTTTCGGTGTAACGCATAATTGGTCTATAGCCTGTCAGTCTCATGGAATTAGATGTACTATATGTGCTCAGGAAGAAATAGGTGAAAGTGTGCACAACTATAAAACCGTCTCACATGCTTCTCAGTCATGTTACTAATCATGTGGGAAAATAGAACTTTGAAGTATGCAACATATCTTTATATTTTAAGGAATAGGTCAATCATATCTAGAAAGTGCCGAACCCTTTTTACCGCCTACAGGTAAAAGTATACAGCGCAGTATACGCCTTTTGAGGTGGCGTTTTATAGTACAAGCAGGCTAATATGCTTACATATTCATTAAAAAGTGGGTATATGCCAGTACACCACCTTTATGGAAGCATGATTTTGGCCTCTGTCGGCTCAGTAGTAGTATACGGCATAGCTATCAACATTGGTATTGGTTAATTCCAAACACTTTAGTCAGCCCCAAAACCTAAATGGAAAGAAACGTCCATTCCTGGGAGGGTTTCATGGGAACCTCACCCCTCTTAGGCTCAACACACCGTAAATTTGTTAGGACTGTTTCTGAAAAATGGGGCAGCCTTGGCAAATTTGGGACATTTGGCATGTAAGCTATGGCTATGGTCAGCACAACTGCTGGGAGCGTTCCTGGCATGCAGGTTTACATAAGTGTGATGGGTGTGGACCCACTGCCCCACGGCCTGGGCTTACCCTGAAGGGGTGTGACTAAGTGACTACTTGATTTTTGCTAGAACTTTTGGTAGTGAGGATAGGCTTGGCTGCAGATAGTTGCTACGTGTCACTCCAGGGCAGTCTCTTGACCTGCAGCATCTGATCCATGGGTCAGAGTAGGTATGCGAAGTATAGGAGAGCGAGGCAGAAGCGTAGTTAGATAGTCCAAGGTTCAGGCACGCAGCAGGGATTCACAATACAAAGCTGAGGTCAGGAGATGAGAGATCAGACAAAACAGGTAAATTAACAGGGTCAGCAACAAGGAAGATGAGATAAGAAAACACACTGAACTCTGAAGACTGACAGGAACAGGTACTTAAGGATAAGACTGGGGAAGCCAAACCCTGCAGGACACAGCAGGGTAAATGTCCTTAAGATTCTAGCTGCACCTCTCTACAGCCAGGTGGAGACAGCAGGGATATGCAGCATAGTTGGAAGCACTGCATGACGACTCTTATGCGTTACTGACGTGACAATAAGATATTATTATTATTATTATTTCTTTATATAGCTCCATTAATTCCATTGTGCTGTACATGAGAAGGGGTTACATACAAAGTTATAGATATTGTTTACAGTAAACAAATTTACAATGACAGACTGGTACAGAGGGGAGAGGACCGTGTACTTGCGGACTTACATTCTACGGGATAATGGGGAAGAAACAGAAGGTCGGGGTGCGGCAGCTCTGGTGGCGGCGGCGATGTGGCAGCTCTGGTGTTGGCAGCGTGGCTGCAGCTAGGGTGGTGGCGGCGAGGCGGATATGAGCACAACCTTATTGTTCTTTCCTACACTGAGGAAGCCACTTCTTTTTACCCTCTCTAGACCCACCATATTATCTTTTCAGGCATTTTTACAACCTAATACATTTATTGCTAGTCACTAGAGAGGACTTTGCAGCTTGTACTTAAAGACTCTGATTACAGAGGAAACTTTAAAGTCATAGTCTACCAGTTATCCAGAATTATGCACATCAGAATAAGTACAAATAGAGGTGAAATAAAAATAAAGAGGCAAATAGGCAATAAAGACAAATTACACAGTGATATATTATTCTATAATATAGGAATAAGACCCAACTTCTCTAAAGAACGAAGTCTTCAAAAAGAAGGTGCTCTGTTGAACATCTTTTGAAAAGAAAAGATTTTAATAAGTGCTGTTGTTGATCTTATATATACATGTATATAGAACCCCACTTCTGAAAAAGTTGTGACGCTATGTAAAATGTAAAGAATCAGAAGATGAAAATTGTATATTTTTCCATCTTATTTAACCCCTTAACGACCAGAGGTATTTTTGGTTTTACATTTTCATTTTTTGGTCCCCTTCTTCCCAGAGCTATAACTTCTTTATTATTTGGTCAATATGGCCATGTGAGGACTTGTTTTTTTTGCGGGACGAGTTGTACTTTTGAACGACACCATTGTTTTTAACACATTGTTGTTTTTTGTTTCGCTTTTTTACTATGTTCACTAAATGCTAAACTGACCCGCCATTATGATTCTCCAAGTCATTACGAGTTCATAGACACCAAACATGTCTAGGTTCTTTTTTATCTAAGTGGTGAAAAAAAAATTCCAAACTTTGTTAAAAAAAAATTGCGCCATTGTCCGATACCCATAGCCTCTCAATTTTTCGAGATCTCAAGTTGGGTGAGGGATTATTTTTTGCGCACCAAACTGACATTTTTAATGATACCATTTTGGTGCCGTTGTGATCTTTTGATTGCCAGTGATTGCATTTTAATGAAATGTCGTGGCGACCAAAAAAACGTAATTTGGGCGTTTTGACTTTTTTCTCGCTACGCTGTTTAACTTTCAGGTTAATGTTTTTTATTGATAGATCGGGCAATTTTGAACCCAGCAATACCAAATATGCGTATGTTTGATTTTTTTATTGTTTTATTTTGAATGGGGGGTGATTTGAACTTTTATATATTTTTTATATATTTTTTATATGATGATCAGATCACCTGTATGTAGCAGAATTACTCACTTCCTATGAGCGCTGACCACCGGGCGGGGCTCACAGCAAGCTTGCAGTGGCAACCATAGAGGTCGACAGGAGACCTCTGGTTGTCATGCCAACCCATCGGTGACCTGCGATCACCGATGGGCAGATTTCTGGCGCGATTGCTGGACGTGCATGTTAAATGCCGCTGTCAGCGTTTGACAGCGACATTTAACAGGTTAATAGCCGGGGTTGGATCGCGATTACACCAGCGGCTGTTACAGGCACGTCAGCTGTTCAAAACAGCTGACATATGCAGGGAAAGATGTGGGCTCACCGCCCACATCAAAGGTAGGGTGTCCGACATCGGTGTACATTTATGCCCGATGTCAGAAAGGGGTTAAAAAAAATAAGCTTATTTAGAAATTGATAGCAGTAACACATCTAAAAAAAGTTGGGCTTGGGACATGTCCACCATTGTTTAGCATTCCCTCTTCTTTTTACAACAGTCTGCAAACATTGGGGAAGTCAGGTGACAAGTGCCAGAGTTTTGGGAGAGGAATGCTGTCCCATTCTTGTCTGATGTAGGATTCTTCCTGCTCCACAGCCTGGGTTCTTCCGTTTCACAATGGCGTAAATGTTTCTATTGGTGAAACTCCTAGACTGGAGGCAGCCAGTTCAGCACCTGAACTCTTCTACTGTGAAGCCATGTTGCTGTGAAGGATGCATTGTGTGGTTTAGTATTATCTTGCTGGGCTATGCAAGATCTTACCTGGATTAGATGTTGTCTGGATGGGAGCATATGTTGTTCTAAAACCTCTATATAATGCTCAGCATTGATAGTGTCTTTTAAGATGTGTAAGCTGCCCATATCATGGGCACTAATACACCCCTATACCATCAGAGATACAGGAACTATGTGCTGACAACAAGCTGGATGGTCCCTCTCCTCCTGAGTCTGTAGCCCTGGCTTCTGCGGTTTCCATAAAATATGTAAAATTTTGATTAATATGACCACAGAACAGTTTACCTTCCTGTCTCAGTCCATTATAATTCAGCCTTGGCCCAGAGAAGACAACAGCATTTCTGGATTGTGTTGATATATGGCTTCTTCCTTGCATGATAGCTTTAACTGGCATGAGTGGATTGCATCACAAACTGTGTCTACAATGATTTCCAGAAGTATTCCTGAACACATTATTCCTGTGTTTAAGTTAGTGCCATGTGAGCATCCAATATTGACCACGGCACTCAAAAAGGGGAATTTATTAAACATAAGGCAGGACTAAATAAATCGGACCCAAGTAAATTCAGATATGTATTAGATCGACATTTCGGCACATCATAGCATTTTGGACAGGTAGTGGTGAAACTATCCTCCACTTTTTTGAGGACTTAAATACCTTTACTCCAGACCTAGCTTTTTCTATTCATCGGGATGACCATTCTATTCACTTCTTGGACACCATGATCATGATTACTACTAATAGAAGTCTGGAGACGGATTTATATGTTAAGCCGATGGATAAAAATAGCCTTTTACATTACTGCCACCCCAAACATGTGAAGAGGGCACTCCCTAAATCTCAACATCACAGAGTAAAATGAATCATCCCTAATCATCTCGTCCGGGTCGTCAGGTTTGAGAAAATGAATATGAAATTCCGTAACAGAAGTTACCCTGAAGATATCTTAAAATCATCTTACCTACATTCTACACAGAGCAAGTGATCAGAGAATAACTTATGTTAGTACCTTTCACCCTTTCAGCAAACGTATCAACCAATGTGATCTCAAACATTGGTCTCTGTTACATAAATCTTAACCAAACATACCTGAATTTACATCCAGATCACTTATGTGCAGCAAGCAACCTTATAACATTAGAAACCATTTTGTTATGGCCGATATTGGGTAGACCACCCAGCATATCCGAGACCGTATTTCACAACACAAATCAACTATAAGATGTGGGCGAAGCCTTTTACCCATCCCTGCTCATTTTATCTCTAGGGGCCATACAATAGCCCAATTGAAGTATCAAGTTATAGACCATGTTCTTCTTGCAAGAAGAGCTGGCCGTAGAGTTAAGAAACTTAAGGAACATGAGTCCTATTGGATTCACGTTTTACAAACCTTATTTCCATTAGGTCTAAACAGGAAATATGAGGTTTATCATTAATTATGTACTTATTTTCTATGAAGTGGATTCTGGGTGCAATCCCCGTGATATAACATAATCCGAATTACTTTATATGTTCTCCCTTTTTTCTTTTTATTCACTTATGTGTGATATGTAGCGGGCATTTATCATATTTGATTGTCTGTTTCTCTTTTTCTCCTGTAGATTCCTCAATAGACACCACCAGGTACAGTTAGGTCCATAAATATTTGGACAGAGACAACATTTATCTAATTTTGGTTCTAGACATTACCACAATGAATTTGAAACAAAACAAATCAGATGCAGTTGAAGTTCAGACTTTCAGCTTTCATTTGAGGGTATCCACATTAAAATTGGATGAAGGGTTTAGGAGTTTCAGCTCCTTAACATGTGCCACCCTGTTTTTAAAGGGACCAAAAGTAATTGGACAAATGACTCCAAGGCTATTTCATGGACAGGTGTGGGCAATCCCTTTGTTATGTCATTCTCAATTAAGCAGATGAAAGGGCCGGAGTTGATTTGAGGTGTGATGTTTGCATTTGGAAGGTTTTGCTGTGAAGGAAACATGTGGTCACAGGAGCTCTCCATGCAGGTGAAACAAGCCATCCTGAAGGTACTGCCACACTTAGCTATCCCGCTAGCGATCTCGTTAGCGTTGCATACTAATGAGATCGCTAGCGGGATTGTTTCTATATCGCTAAATGCGGCCACATTTAGCGATATAGTTAACGACGCTATCGCCGTTAGCGATCTTCTTAACGACTTTAGCGGTACAAAAGTACCGCTAAATCGCTAAGAAAAGGTGCCACACAGCGATTAGATACTTACCCAGCGGGAGCGCCAGCGATGAAATAGGGTCCGGAACGATTCCAGCGACGAGCGAGATCACAGCAGGAAGCTCGTCGCTGGAAGCTGCCGCACTGAACAACATCGCTAACAGGATCGCTAAATAGTGACGTTTTTTAGCGATCCCGTTAGCGATATTGTTTAGTGTGGCATACCCTTTAAGCTGCAAGAACAGAAAAAAACCCATCCAAGAAATTGCTACAACATTAGAAGTGGCAAAATCTACAATTTGGTACATCCTGAGAAAGAAAGAAAGCACTGGTGAGCTCATCAATCCAAAAAGACCTGGGAGCCCACGGAAGACAACAGTGGTGGATGATCGCCGCATACTTTCTTTGGTGAAGAAGAACCCGTTCACAACATCAACTGAAGTCCAGAACACTCTCAGTGAAGTAGGTGTATCTGTCTCTAAGTCAACAGTAAAGAGAAGACTCCATGAAAGTAAATACAAAGGGTTCACATCTAGATGCAAACCATTCATCAATTCCAAAAATAGACAGGCCAGAGTTAAATTTGCTGAAAAACACCTCCAGAAGCCAGCTCAGTTCTGGAAAAGTATTCTATGGACAGATGAGACAAAGATCAACCTGTACCAGAATGATGGGAAGCCAAAAGTTTGGAGAAGAAAGGGAACGGCACATGATCCAAGGCACACCACATCCTCTGTAAAACATGGTGGAGGCAACGTGATGGCATGGCCATGCATGACTTTCAATGGCACTGGGTCACTTGTGTTTATTGATGACATAACAGCAGACAAGAGTAGCCGGATGAATTCTGAAGTGTACCGGGATATACTTTCAGCCCAGATTCAGCCAAATGCTGCAAACTTGATTGGACGGCGCTTCATAGTACAGATGGATAATGACCCCAAGCATACAGCCAAAGCTACACAGGAGTTCATGAGTGCAAAAAAGTGGAACATTCTTCAATGGCCAAGTCAATCACCAGATCTTAACCCAATTGAGCATGCATTTCACTTGCTCAAATCCAGACTTAAGGGGGAAAGACCCACAAACAAGCAAGACCTGAAGGCTGCGGCTGTAAAGGCCTGGCAAAGCATTAAGAAGGAGGAAACCCAGCGTTTGGTGATGTCCATGGGTTCCAGACTTAAGGCAGTGATTGCCTCCAAAGGATTCGCCACAAAATTTTGAAAATAAAAATATTTTGTTTGGGTTATGTTTATTTGTCCAATTACTTTTGACCTCCTAAAATGTGGAGTGTTTGTAAAGAAATGTGTACAATTCCTACATTTTCTAACACATATTTTTGTTCAACCCTTCAAATTAAACGTTACAATCTGCACTTGAATTCTGTTGTAGAGGTTTCATTTCAAATCCAATGTGGTGGCATGCAGAGCCCAACTCGCGAAAATTGTGTCACTGTCCAAATATTTCTGGCCCTGACTGTATACACTCCCCATTCCTCCCCTGCCCTTCTCTCTGTTTTCTTTTTTCTCCCTTTTCCTTCCCCCCTTTTTACCTCTTTTTTAATTTTATTTTTAGTTTAGTTTATTTCATTACACATCAGTCACATTTATTTATTCATTTTTCTTTTCTCATTTCTTTTATGTCCTCATCATGTATGTTTCTATCACTTTCATCCTTTTCTTTCTCTTCTTTTCCTTTTTGTTTGTTTACTTAGAGCTTTCCCTTTCGCTTTTACACACATTGTAATCTATGTCATTATGCCCCTTACATACTCACATTTGGATGCAACAGATTTCTTCTTTGGAAGTCTAACCTCCATACAAACACAGTATGCTGTATGGTAATTTATCATGTTGTCTTGATTTATTATGCAGACTCAATTTTTTTCATGCATGTATAAAATGTACACAAAATATATAAGGATTTATTATATAGGCATTAGAGATTTATTTTATTTTGATACCATGACCCAACATTTATTTCGTACAATGTCACCTACAGTGGTGGCCAAAAGTATTGGCACCCCTGCAATTCTGTCAGATAATACTCAGTTTCTTCCTGAAAATGATTACAAACACAAATTCTTTCGTATTATTATTATCTTCATTTAATTTGTCTTCAATGAAAAAACACAAAAAGAATTGACCTAAAGCCAAATTGAATATAATTCCACACCAAACCTAAAAAAGGGGGTGGACAAAGGTATTGGCACTGTTTGAAAAATCATGTGATGCTTCTCTAATTCGTGTAATCACCAGCACCTGTAACTTACCTGTGGCACCTAACAGGTGTTGACAATAAGTAAATCACACTTGCAGCCAGTTAACATGGATTAAAGTTGACTCAACCTCTGTCCTGTGTCCTTGTGTGTACCACATTGAGCATGGAGAAAAGAAAGAAGATCAAAGAACTGTCTGAGGACTTGAGAAACCAAATTGTGAGGAAGCATGAGCAATCTCAAGACTACAAGTCCATCTCCAAAGACCTGAATGTTTCTGTGTCTTCCGTGTGCAGTGTCATCAAGAAGTTTAAAGCCCATGGCACTGTGGCTAACCTCCCTAGAAGTGGAAGGAAAAGAAAAATTGACGGGAGATTTCAACGCAAGATTGTGCGGATGGTGGATAAAGAACCTCGACTAACATCCAAACAAGTTCAAGCTGCCCTGCAGTCCGAGGGTACAACAGTGTCAACCCGTACTATCCGTCGGCGTCTGAATGAAAAGGGACTGTATGGTAGGATACCCAGGAAGACCCCACTTCTAACTCCGAGACATAAAAAAGCCAGGCTGGAGTTTGCCAAAACTTACCTGAGAAAGCCTAAAACGTTTTGGAAGAATGTTCTCTGGTCAGATGAGACAAAAGTCGACCTTTTTGGGAAAAACGATCAACATAGAGTGTACAGGAAAAAAAGAGGCATTCAAAGAAAAGAACACGGTCCCTACAGTCAAACATGGCGGAGGTTCCCTGATGTTTTGGGGTTGCTTTGCTGCGTCTGGCACTGGACTGCTTGACCGTGTGCATGGCATTATGAAGTCTGAAGACTACCAACAAATTTTGCAGCATAATGTAGGGCCCAGTGTGAGAAAGCTGGTCTCCCTCAGAGGTCATGGGTCTTCCAGCAGGACAATGACCCAAAACACACTTCCAAAAGCACTATAAAATGGAGACTTCTAAGGTGGCCAGCAATGAGTCCAGACCTGAATCCCATAGAACACCTGTGGAGAGATCTCAAAATGGCAGTTTGGAGAAGGCACCCTTCAAATATCAGGGACCTGGAGCAGTTTGCCAAAGAAGAATGGTCTACAATTCCAGCAGAGCATTGTAAGAAACTCATTGATGGTTACCGGAAGCGGTTGTTCGCAGTTATTTTGGCTAAAGGTTGTGCAACCAAGTATTAGGTTGAGGGTGCCAATACTTTTGTCTGGCCCATTTTTGGAGTTTTGTGTGAAATGATCAAGGATTTGATTTTTGCTGCATTCTCTTTTGTGTTTTTTCCTTGCAAGCAAATTAAATGAAGATAAAAATAGCAAATAATTTGTGATTGCAATCATTTTCAGGAAGAAACTGAGTACTATCTGACAGAATTGCAGGGGTGCCAATACTTTTGGGCACCACTGTATTAATACTGTTGTGTCTTTTATTTTCAGATATATCTTGAAAAAGGCTATGATGTGCCGAAACATCAATCTAATAAATATCTGAATTTACTTGGGTCTGATTTATTTAGTCCTGCCTTATGTTTAATAAATTCCCCTTTTTGAGTGCCGAAGTTTGCAATTCATTTCATTATGGAACTATTTTCTTCAGAGCACCAATATTACAGTGAGCAACCATTTACTACATCCAATACTGACCGATGGCCTTGTCCCTTGTGCACATGGATTTCTCTAGAATCTCTGAATATTTTGATGATATTATGTACTGTAAATGGTGGGATGTTCAAAGTCTTTACAATTTTACGATGAGAAACATTTTTCTAAAATTGTGCCATAATTTTTAGATGCAATTGTTCACAAATTGATGAACTTCTGACCATCTTTGCTTCCATGAGACTCTGCCTCTCTAGCATGCTCTTTTTATACACAGTCATGCGACTTAGTTGAAAGTTGACCTTCCAACTGTTTGTCATTAGCTTCACTTACTTTTCCAGCCTTTTGTTAACCGTGTCCCAACTTTTTTGAGATGCGTTCCTGCCATGAATGAGTTAATTTTTTCAAATGAAATGGAAAAATGTCCGACATTCACCTTCTGATCTGGCTTCTATGTTCTGTTGAGAATAAAATATGTCTATGACAGATTTCCAGATCATTGCATTCTTGTTTCCTTACATTTTACACAGCGCCCAAACTATTTTGGAATCGGGGCTGTGTTTATATACAGTATGACACACCTTTTGTAGTGTATCAGTCTATAACATCGGGCCAGATAATATATTGGAACTGACGGCATTAACCCCTTAATCCCATTGGACGTACTATTCCGTCCATGTGACCTGGGACTTAATTCCCAGGAACGGAATAGTATGTCCAAGGCGATCAGCTGCGCTCCCAATGGGAGCGCAGCTGATCGTCGCCGGGTGTCAGCTGATTATCACAGCTGACACACGGCCCTATCTGCCAGGAGCGGTCACGGACCGCTCCCGGCACATTAACCCCTGGCACACTGCGATCAAACATGATCGCGGTGTACCGGGGGCACAGGGGAGCATCGCGCAGGGAGGGGGCTCCCTGCACGCTCCCCTGAGACCCTCAGAACAGTGCGATGTGTCGCGCTGTTCCGAGGGACTCTCCTCACTGCAGGACCCTGGATCCAAGATGGCTGCCGGGTCCTGCAGGGAGGCGGCTTCCTCAGTGCCTGCTAAGAGCAGGCACTGAGAAGCCTGCGGCAGTGCCAGAGCGATCGCTGGTGTGACAGAGTGCTGTGCACACTGTCACACCAGCGATCTGACCCTACACAGTGATGTCCCACTCTGGGACAAAATAAAAATGTACAAAAAATAAAAATAAACATTTGTAAAAAAAAATTCCTAAATAATGAAAAAAAAAAAATATTCCCCCAAAAATTCACTTCTTTAATGTAAAAAAAACAAACATAAAAGTACACATATTTAGTATTGCCGCGTCCGTAACGACCCATACTTTAAAACTGTCCCATTAGTTAACCCCTTTAGTGAACCCCTTTAGTGAAAAAAAAAAACAAGTCTAAAAAACAATGATTTATCATCATACCGTCAAACAAAAAGTGGAATAACACGCGATCAAAAAGACGGATATAAATAAACATGGTACCAATGAAAACGTCATCTTGTCCAGCAAAAAACGAGCCGCCATACAGCATCATCAGCGAAAAAATTAAAAAGTTATAGCTTGCAGAATAAAGCGATGCAAAAATAATTATTTTTATATATATATCGTTTTAATTGTATAAAAGCACCAAAACATAAAAAAAGATAGAAATGAGGTATCACTGTAATCGTACTAACCCGAAGAATAAAACGCATTATCAATTTTACCACACGCGGAACGGTATAAACGCCTCCCCCAAAAGAAACTCATGAATTGCTTGTTTTGTTCATTCTGCCTCCCAAAAATCGTAATAAAAAGCAATCAAAAAATGTCATGTGCCCAAAAATGTACCAATAAAAACGTCACCTCGTCCCGCAAAAAATAAGACCTCACATGACTCTGTGGGCCAAAATAAGAAAATTATAGCTCTCAAAATGTGATGATGCAAAAACTACTTTTTGCAATAAAAAGCGTCTTTTAGCGTGTGACAGCTGCCAATCATAAAAACCCACTATAAATAGTAAATCAACCCCCCTTTATCATCTCCTTATTTAGGGAAAAATAATAAAATTTAAAAAATGTATTTTTCCATTTTCCCATTAGGGTTAGGGTTGGGGCTAAAGTTAGTGTTAGGGTTGGGCTAAAGTTAGGGTTAGGGATAGGATTGAGACTAGGGTTACGGGTGTGTTAGGGTTAGGTTTGTGGTTAGGGTTATGATTAGGGTTGGGATTAGTGTTAGGAGTGTGTTGGGGTTAGGGTTGGAGTTAGAATTGGGGGGTTTCCACTGTTTAGGCACATCAGGGGCTCTCCAAATGTGACATGGCGTCTGATCTCAATTCCAGCCAATTGGGCGTTGTAAAAGTCAAACGGTGCTCCTTCCCTTTTGAGCTCTGCCATGCGCCCAAACAGTAGTTTACCCCCACATATGGGGTATCAGCATACTCAGGACAAATTGCACAATAACTCTTGGGGTCCAATTTCTTCTGTTGCCCTTGGGAAAATAAAAAATTGGGGGCGAAAATATCGTTTTTGTAGAAAAAATATGATTTATTATTTTTGTGGCTCTACGTTATAAACTTCTGTGAAGCACTTGGGGATTCAAAGTTCTCACCACACATCTAAATAAGATCCTTTGGGGGTCTAGTTTCCAAAATAGGGTCACATGTGGGGGGTTTCCACTGTTTAAGCACATCAGGGGCTCTCCAAATGCGACATGACACCCGCAGACCATTCCATCAAAGGCTTCAATGCAAGGCGTCACTACTTCCCTTCCGAGCCCCGACATGTGCCCATACAGTAGTTTTCTCCCACATACAGTGTATCAGCGTACTCAGGACAAATTGGAAAACAACTTTTTGGGCCAATCTCTCCTGTTACCCTTGGGAACATAAAAAACTGGGGACTAAAAGATCATGTTTGTGGAAAAAATATGATTTTTTTATTTTCACGTCCGGGCATTATAAACTTCTGTGAAGCACTTGGGGGTTCAAAGCGCTCACCACACATCTAGATAAGTTCCTTTGGGGGTCTAGTTTACAAAATGGGGTCACTTGTGGGGGTTTCCACTGTTTAAGCACATCAGGGGCTCTCCAAACGCGACATGACACCCGCAGACCATTCCATCAAAGTCTACATTACTAAACGTCACTACTTCTATTCCGTGCCCCAACGTGCGTCCACACAGTAGTTTTCTCCCACATATAGGGTATCAGCGTACTCAGGACAAATTGGACAACAACTTTTGGGGTCCAATTTCTCCCCTTACACTTGGGAAAATAAAAAATTGGTGACTAAAAGATCATTTTTGTGGGAAAAAATTGGATTTTTTATTTTCATTCCCGGGCATTATAAACTTGTGTGAAGCACTTGGGAGTTCAAAGTGCTCACCACAGATCCAGATAAGTTCCTTAGTGGGACTAGTTTCCAAAATGGGGTCACTTGTGGGGGTTTCCACTGTTTAGGCACATCAGGGACTCTGCAAACTGAACATGACACCTATCAAAGTCTGCATTCCAAAATGTCATTACTTCCTTTCCGAGTCCTGTCGTGCGCCCAAACAGTATTTCCCCCCCACATATGGGGTATCAGCATACTCAGGACAAATTGGACAACAACTTTTGGGGTCCAATTTCCTTGTGAAAAATCAAAAATTGGAAAATTGGGGACTAAAAAATCATTTTTTGTGGAATTTATTTTTTTGTTTTCACACCCAGGCATTATAAACTTTAGTGAAACATTTGGGGGTTGAACGTGCTCCCAACAGATCTAGATAAGTTCCTCAAGGGGTCTAGTTTCCAAAATGGTGTCACTTGTGGGGGAGTTTCCACTGTTTAGGCATATCAGGGGCTCTCCAAATGCGACATGGCATACAGCCAATTCTGTGTTGAAATAGTCAAACTGCGCTCCTTCCCTTCCGAGCTCTGCCATGCACCCAAACAGTGGTTGACCCCACATATTGGGTATCAGCGTACTCAAGACAAATTTCACAATAACTTTTGAGGTCTTGTTACCCTAGGGAAAATAAAAATTGGGGTGAAAAGATCATTTTTGTGGAAAAAAATATGATTTTTTAATTTTACGGCTCTACTTTATAAACTTGTGTGAATTACTTGGGGGTTCAAAGTGCTCATCACAGATCTAGATAAGTTCCTTAGGGGGTCTAGTTTCTAAAATGGAGTCACTTGTGGGGATTTCCACTGTTTAGGCACATCAGGGGCTATCCAAATGCGACATGGCGTCCAATCTCGATTCCACCCAATTTTGGTTTGAAAAAGTCAAATGGCACTCCTTCCCTTCCGAGCTCTGCCGTGCACCCAAGCTGTGGTTCCCCCCCACATATGGGGTATCAGCATACTCTGGACAAATTGGACAACAACTTTTATGGTCCAATTTCTCATGTTACCCTTGGGAAAATAAAAAATTGGTGACTTAAATATTACTTTTGTGGGAAAAAAATAGTATTTTTTATTTTCATGCCCAGGCATTATAAATTTGTGTGAAGCACTTGGGGTTCAAAGTGCTCACCGCAGATCTAGATAAGTTCCTTAGGGGGTCTAGTTTCCAAAATGGGGTCACTTGTGGGGGTTTCCACTGTTTAGGCACATCAGGGACTCTGCAAACTGAACATGACACCCATCAAAGTCTGCATTCCAAAATGTCATTACTTCCTTTCCGAGCCCTGCGGTGCATCCAAACAGTATTTCTCCTCCACATATGGGGTATCAGCGTACTCAGGACAAATTGGACAACAACTTTTGGGGTCCAATTTCCTTGGGAAAAATCAAAAATTGGGGACTAAAAAATCATTTTTGCGGAATTTTTTTTTTTTCACACCCAGGCATTATAAACTTTACTGAAACACTTGGGGGTTCAAAGTGCTCACAATAGATCTAGATAAGTTCCTTAGGGGTCTAGTTTCTAAAATGGTGTCACATGTGGCTGGTTTCCACTGTTTAGGCACATTAGGGGCTCTCGAAACGCGACATGGCGTCCAATCTCAATTCCCGCCAATATTGGTTTGAAAAAGTCAAACAGCGCTCCTTCCCTTCCAAGCCCTGCCGTGAGCCCAGACAGTGGTTTTCCCCCACATATGGGGTTTCAGCGTACTCAGGAGAAATTGCACAACAACATCTTCTGCCCATTTTCTCCTTTTACCCTTGTTAAAATAAAAAAATTGTTTGTAAAAGATCATTTTTGTGACTAAAAAGTTAAATATTCATTTTTTCCTTCCAAGTTGCTTCAGCTCCTATGAAGCACCGGAAGGGTTAATAAATTTCTTGAATGTGGCTTTGAGTACCTTGAGGGGTGCAGTTTTTAGAATGGTGTCACTTTTGGGTATTTTCTGCTATATAGACCCCTCAAAGTGACTTCAAATGTGAGGTGGTCCCTAAAAAAATGGTTTTTTACAATTTGTGGTAAAAATGAGAAATTGCTGGTCAACTTTTAACCCTTATAACTTCGTAGCAAAAAAAAATTTGTTTCCAAAATTGTGCTGATGTAAAGTAGACATGTGGGAAATGTTATTTAGTGGGAAATGTTATTTAGTAACTATTTTGTGTGACATATTTTATTATTATTATTATTTCTCTGTTTTAAGGGAATAAAAATTAAAAGTTTGAAAATTGCAAAATTTTCAAAATTATTGCCATATTTCCAATTTTTTCATAAATAACCGCAAATTATATTGAATAAATTTTACCACTATCAGGAAGTACAATATGTCACAAGAAAACAGTCTCAGAATCGTGAAGATCCATTGAAGCGTTCCAGAGTTATAGCCTCATAAAGAGACAGTGGTCAGAATTGTAAAAATTGGAGCCGTCATTAATGTGCAAACCACTCTTGGGGGTTAAGGGTTATAAAAAAAAAAAACACTAAACATTTTCGATTAATATGCATTTAATATTTAAAAATGCAATCAATGGATTAATCCATGTTTTGTATTCAGGTTTCTCCTTCATTATTTGAGCATTTAAGTAGGTCCTTGGCATGTCAAACCGCCCTCTGGAATGTTTAAAAAGAATATAAATGAACAACTATAAAAAGGATTCAGTCTGAAAATCAGCATTTACATTTCAAGATGGATTGAGAATTTTCTGCTCCCTGCAAGTAAAATGTAAAGGTGCTAATACTAATTATGCAGCTGTAACTAAGGATGAGCATATATTTTCTCTAGAGCCAAAATAATTAAACTCAAACTTTTTCCCATAAATTGTATTTTATTTCCCACGCAGGTAAGGGAATTACAGCATGCTCTTTTGGAATAATATGTGTCTCCTGACAGTAACGTTTGTATTGCTCGGATTGTAGTAGAGATTGCAAATCCATATCTAAAAAGGTCTACGCACTGTGGGTCATTTATATTTACTCATCACAATATATGCATCATTATGGGTTGCTGATGAATATGCAATTGTTTATCAAATTTATTGTATGTTACAGGGGTTTTCTGGTTTATCTTTAAAATTTACATTTGAGTGCCATGATGATAAAAGGAGAAATGAAGTTGGAATCTGCTCCTAGTCTGTGGCGCCCCTGTTTTCCATCAGACCAGAAGTGATGACAGTAACCTGACTTCTGCGGTCACTGTCTGGGTGCTGGCAGGACCTGTTCCAGGTTTTCGCGGGCCCCGGCCAAAAGAATCTTGGTGGGCCCCTTTAAGTATTATGAACACCACATAGTCCTCCATACAATATTATTATGGGCACCACACAGAGGTGTAGCTGAGGTTTTGGTACAGGGTGGCAATACTTCTGAGTGGCCCCTAACCAGGTAACCCTGTTTACAGCTATGATGGCACACCATAATTGTAGGTTTAGGGGAACCTCAGCAGATAACAGAGCTGTTATACTAAGATAAATCTCTGTACAAAGACCAACATTGCTATAAACAGTAATATGGGCCCCCTACATTGCTCCATACAATATAGTGGCTCCAAATAGAACTCTACACAGTATAATGGCCCTACATAATGCTCCAAACAGTATAATGTTCTCCATATATTGCTCCATACAGTGTGACGGGCTTCATATATTGCTCCATACAGTATGATGGGTCCCATATATTTATAAAAAATAAATAATCAAATACTCATCTCTCCCCATTCCCCCACTGCTCTGGTCTCCTCAGCTTCTTCTGACCCTCTACATTGCTCAGCACAGAGGACGCGCCGTAGTTTCATCATTGCACCCTCTGTCCTGAGACGTCACAGAACTCTGACTCAGAGGGGCAATTATTGGAGTCAGTGGCTGGAGCATGCACACGTATGCTATTATTCTGAGACATATATACAGTCATGGCCAAAAGTTTTGAGAATGACACAAATATTAATTTTTACAAAGTCTACTGCTTCACTTTTTCTAATGGCAATTTGCATATACTCCAGAATGTTATAAAGAGTGATCAGCTTAACAACGATTACTTGCAAAGTCAATATTTGGCTAGAAAATGAACTTTATCCCCCAAAACACATTTCAACATCATTGCAGCCCTGCCTTAAAAGGACCAGCTAACCTCTTTTCAGTGATTGCTCCATTAACACAGGTGTGGGTGTTGATGAGGACATGGCTGGAGATCAATCTGTTATGATTAAGTAAGAATGACACCACTGGACACTTTAAAAGGAGGCTGGTGCTTGGCATCATTGTTTCTCTTCTGTTAACCATGGTTATCTCTAAAGAAACACGTGCAGTCATCATTGCAATGCACAAAAATGGCCTAACAGGGAAGAGTATCGCAGCTAGAAAGATTGCACCTCAGTCAACAATCTATCGCATCATCAAGAACTTCAAAGAGAGAGGTTCCATTGTTGCCAAAAAGGCTTCAGGGCGCCCAAGAAAGACCAGCAAGCACCAGGACCGTCTCTTAAAAGTGTTTCAGCTGTGGGATCGGGCTACCAGCAGTGCAGAGCTTGCTCAGGAATGGCAGCAGGCAGGTGTGAGTGCATCTGCACGCACTGTGAGGCGGAGACTCTTGGAGCAAGGCCTGGTCTCAAGGAGGGCAGCAAAGAAGCCACTTCTCTCCAGAAAAAACATCATGGACAGACTGATATTCTGCAAAAGGTACAGGCAGTGGACTGCTGAGGACTGGGGTAAAGTTATTTTCTCTGATGAATCCCCTTTTCGATTGTTTGGGACATCAGGAAAACGCCTCATTCGGAGAAGACAAGGTGAGCGCTACCACCAGTCTTGTCTCATGCCAACTGTTAAGCATCCTGAAACCATTCATGTGTGGGGTTGCTTCTCAGCCAAGGGAATCGGCTCTCTCACAAAACACAGCCATGAATAAAGAATGGTACCAGAATGTCCTCCAAGAGCAACTTCTCCCAACCCTCCAAGAGCAGTTTGGCGATCAACAATGCCTTTTCCAGCATGATGGAGCACCTTGCCATAAAGCAAAGGTGATAACTAAATGGCTCAGGGAACAAAACATAGAGATTTTGGGTCCATGGCCTGGAAACTCCCCAGATCTTAATCCCATTGAGAACTTGTGGTCAATCATCAAGAGACGGGTGGACAAACAAAAACCTAAAAATTCTGACAAAATGAAAGCATTGATTGTGCAAGAATGGACTGCTATCAGTCAGGATTTGGTCCAGAAGTTGATTGAGAGCTTGCCAGGGAGAATTGCAGAGGTCCTGAAGAAGAAAGGTCAACACTGCAAATATTGACTTGCTGCATTAACTCATTCTAACTGTCAATATAAACTTTTGTTACTCATATGTTTGCAATTATTATATTTCTGTCTGTGATAAAAACATCTGTGATTACGCCATTTGCGTCCTTTGATATCATTGTATCCAAAAAATTAATTTTGTTTGAGTCTTCTTTTCCTCAATTCTTCTTGGCCAGGCATTACCTTTACCATGACACATGACTCAAACAAAATTAATTTTTTGGAAACAAAATTAATTTTTTGGATACAATGATATTAAAGGACGCAAATGGCGTAATCACGACAGATCTATATGTCAAGCCCACAGACAAAAACAGTATTTTACATTTTTCTAGCTTTCACCCCCCCTCAGTCAAGAGATCCATTCCGATCTCTCAATATCAATGGGTTAAACGCATTGTGACAAACGATACCCTGTGTGCAACCCGCACTCAGGATATGACTTTGAAATTCTCCAGGAGAGGTTACCCACTTCCACTCTTAGAAGAATCCATAAATTATGTACCTAGAACACGCTTGAATACGAATGAGAAACGTATTCCCTTCATCCACACATACCATCCCTTTGCTTTCTTACTCCATAAAACAATTAAGCGACACTGGCATCTTCTAGCGACAGCCCATCCGAATATTCCTGAATTTAAAGAACCATTCATGCCTTGTTTCAAAAGACCACCAAATCTCAAAAACAATCTCATTCGTGCAGACATTGGTCCATCACCAATTGAAAGACAAAGATTCATTACTCGCCCCAAAATGGGGACATACCCGTGTCTACACTGCGCCCAGTGCAGCAATGTCCTCAAAGGTGATCGTTTCTACCACCCACATACAGGGAAAACGTTTCACATCAAACAATTTTCCACCTGTGACACATCCTTTGTAATATACTTAATCAAGTGTCCATGTGGATTATTATACATCGGAGAAACTACCCTCCCCGTGAGGGAAAGAATCTCAAAACACAAATCCACAATACGGTGTGCAAATTTACTTCTTCCTGTACCACATCATTTCCATTCAAAGGGACACACTATCTCTCAACTGAAATTCCAGGTGATTGACCACATACCCCCTTTGAGACGTGGTGGCGATCGGATCTCTCTGCTCAAAAAACGAGAATCATATTGGATACACACTTTAGAAACATTAACTCCTAAAGGTCTCAATAGGGATTATGATATATTGTCTTTTATTTGAATTATTACTTATCTTCTAACCATATGGTTTCTTTTTCTCCAGAGCCGCCTATACTGACCCCAGAGAAAATGTTTTGGGCACTTAAACCATCACCCATTCTCCGCTTCCTATTATCACCCTATTAGACTATATGAGGCGATCTTACTGCCTTTTCTCCACTGAGCATGCTCCGTCTGGCAAGCACACCCCCTGTATGCATCACTGGAACGCATCTGGAGCGCTTACCTCACTTCCGGGTACGTCACTTCCGGTTACACGTGTTACCCGGAATCAGGAAATGCCTCACTCGCTCACCTATAAAATAACGGCCATGTACCACCCTCTGCCTGCATTTATCCAGCGTTGGACACCGCGATACTCCCGACATAGGGTAAGATATATCGTCCCGTTTTCCAAATTCGAGCGCTCATTATAGCCATATTCAGCTCATATACTTGCTTATTCTATCCCTTCAGGCAGCAGCATATACCTCATCTTAGGTATATCAAACCTTCATTACCGGTAACTCTCCCAAATGCATCTCTCCTCACACTTAAATCACGTGGGAATTTATTCACTATATGATAAATATGTATTTCCTTTATAACTACAGACCTTAATAAACAGTCTGAACGCATGTCAGACCCCTGCATCTGTACTATATGGTATGTGTATATTGATTGCATGTTACACAGGCCCAATTTATTATCTCGACATATTTTTCATACGTCTCTGTCATATGTCACTCCACAGCACCTGATTAACGAGCGGTGGTTACCGCATTTTCCTAGTGTGTTTTTTGGGGTAAGCATAAGAGACTTCACTTTGATCACCCACTAAATGCATTTCTATTCTCACTTATGCCACCACCATCATTTTCAGGTCATCATAGGCTAATAGAATCGCTCTGGCAATATAATTAAATCTAACTGTGATTTACGGTACGTGCATTTTTTCTGTTGTACTATGCTGAAACGACTGAACCATTATTGTTTCTTCTTCTATTGATATATTATCATTATTAATCTAAATGACCACGTGTAAATACTTTGTTTAGCATCTGTAATGCAACTCTCAATTCAATTTATTCACCATTATTTATTTTTTGTATAGTCACTGATGAAGGTCCTTTGGGACCGAAACGTTTGGCATCACTGACTACAATAAATACAACCAAATTTTCTTGAAGTTGAGTGTCGAGTTTTATTATATATTATTCTGAGACATACACCAAGATTCAGTGCGCATGCCTGGAAAGCTGATTGCGCAAGAGAGGGATCTGCTGGGCGATTTCAGTGACGTAGGTAGCAGTGAATGGAAGGAATTATGATGTGATGAGCATGGGGAATTTGAAAAGTCATTTGACTCACCGTGACTGGAAAGGTAGAGATCCCCACTCCTATGACTGAAACAGAAGGTATGTAGGGTAATCATCAAAATATAAAAAATGTTGTTTGTGATAAATACTGGGACATTTTGCTTGAGAAAAACATGTTAGTGATGCAATGTGCATCACTAACAAGACATTGGGGGCAGTTTAAAAGCAAAAAAGGACATGACAGGTTCCCTTTAAATGAAAGGAGGAGTTACTAGTGTGAGACTTGTAACTAACATAGAAAAGTAGACTGAACTTTGTCTCGTTACAAAAATGTTTTCAGCTGTAGCTCTCACAGCTCTGCTGTATTGCAACCCTTTCTGCTGGTGGGATAGAAGCAGAAACACTGGGAGGACCTTGTAGATCTGGCAGTTAGGTCACAAGCACACATTCAGTAGTTGATCAGTATTTTATATCAGTACTTGTGAACCGAAATCAGGAGTGGAACAATCAGTGGAAAAGTATAATAGAAACACGTCACCACTTCTGTATTTATCACCCACTCCTGGATTTGGCTTACAAATACTGTTGTAAAATACTGACCGAATACTGAATGTGTGAACGTGGCCTTATAATCACACACAGCTCTGAAGTGAGATCGATAAAGCAGAGAGCGGCCATTACACATCACACTGGTAACACCTCCTTTCATTTAAAATAATCTGTGGAGGCAGATTCTCAGGGAGATCTATGTCTGGGCCATAGTCCTGAACAGCTCATTTACATAAAAAATGTGAATTTCTCTGGAATAAGACATCATCAGATTGTAGGCATCAAGGTATCATTTTATTCAGCTTTCAATGACTTACATGCCGATTTACAAGTAGATTTCTTAGATGGGTTAATCTTACTGTCAGATTCCCTTTCGCAAATCCTTGTGCACTGGTTTATGGAGTAATCCAGTCGTCCTCTATCTAAAATATATAGCCAGCAAGAGATAAGGGGGAAAGTTCAGATGTGACAAAAGACTCATCCTCTAGATGCCTCTTGCGTTACTGAATTTCATATGCAACTGAAAATGTCAAAATTTCATTCTCAGATTCCATATATCTCAGTGCAGAACACATGGCTTTGTACACAATTAGATTTCTGTGAGCATCATAATTCGATTTCCCTGAGCATCTGCAAGGGGTGCACGGCCCTATAAAATAGGTAGATACAATGTGTAAAAATATACGCAGCATGCTAAAGGTGGCAATATTCTTGTGCTACATGTAAAATAATCATCAATCAGTAGCACTAAAACTATGTATGAGTTACAACTTGGAGAAAAAGAAAAAAATCTAGATATCTGGCAGCCATGCTTAGCTTGCTGTATGTGTGATACAACACAACGTGCATAATATATTGTACCAATATATCATATTATATACCTGTTGACATACATAAAAATATACTTCTTTTTTTACTTATTTTTGTCTCATAACACTGACCTAGGCTGAGATCTGCCTGCAATATGCTACTATAAATCTGTTCTATTGAAAAACAGCACTTCTGGGATCCTCAGCTCAGATTTATATCACCATATTTTACAGCAGTTAAAGGGAGGGTCTCTGCAGAATTGGGAAGGAAAAATAAGAGTAGATTTACTACTGCCAAACTGGATCCATTTATCAGTCAAATAAGCCCCTCTGCTGTATAACAACCCAAACCGTGATGTATGGACACCTACTAAGAGCAAATATTCATGTCTGAAAACAGTTTATTTATTAATGGAGGTAATTATAAGTGAAATCTCAGAGCTGGATAGGAATAAGCAATTTATACCTTCAACAAATGCTCTCTTCATACGTCATATGCCACTGTATGGCCATATAGAAGTGTACATCACTCATAGGCTCATGTGACAAAAATAAATAAAAAACATACGGCTCATCATATGGCTTTTGTGGCATGCCACTGTATTGCATAACTCAGCAAATGCTAATATATTATACAGGTGCAAATAAGGTATACCGACATGTAACGGCCTGAGATTGGCGAAAGAGACATTCTTTTGGTTTCCATCCGGTGAAGTGGAGGCTATGGCTAAAGCAAATACCCTGAAAACATAAAGCAGGGTCGATTTGTTTATTGAAAAACTGTACTTCTTTTTAGGGTGAGACCAAACACGACACTCACATTGCAGCCGTATTGTGCCCAAGAACCACAGCGGCCAGGATTTCAAATTGCAGATTTGGTCTCCTTCACATGTTCGAGTGCGGCATCAGTTTCTTTCACGGATATTGCACGTACCCATTATAACCTGTGCTGCTATGCACATGTCCGTGGTTTTACATCTGTCGTGTGTCCATGTAAACCACACGGAAACGTGTCCATTTTTTACAGGCAGCAAGGATAACAAGGGTTAATACAAGTGTATGGGACTGTGTAAAACACATACAGCACTCAGATGGCATCAGTGTACCATCAGTGTACCATCAGTGTACCATCCGAGTGCTGTACTTGTTTAACTTTGCAAAGTATAGAAGAAGCTTTGTAATTTCCTTTCATTTTGCCATACCGGAAAATCACTGATCACACACTGATCCAAAACACTGATGACACCAGTATTGCTTTTTCCAGAACCGGATTTATATGGATGTGTGAATCACATTAAAGATTATGGACTTATTCTCCAAGTTCAATTCATTTTTTTTCGGTTACATTTTTCAGCAATATCACCCGAGTTAATTAACACAATCTAAATGAGCAAAAAAGAGACAAGTACTACATGGCCAGCTCAAGGAAGCTTAAAGGGGTTAATATTAAAGGGGTTGTCCAGTCTTAAGCTACAAGACTGCAGTGGCTCTACGTGAGCGTAGACTTGTGAATCATCACATCACATGCACAATTCTCTAGTGCTGGTGCCTGGAGAAGCAGGCACGTGAATGGAAGTATGTGATTTGCATACATGCAGTAATGTGCCGACTAGATGAACGCGGCCTCACTCAATGCAAGTGTACTGAGCAAGGCCGGATACAGTCTAGTCAGAATGTGGCCGGAAGTATGCAAATCACATACTTTCATCATATAACCTCCGCCTCCCAGGGCCAGCACCGGAGAATCCTCACAGCACCCAGTGCGCGTGATATGAGGATTCTCAAGTCTGTAGTCACACAGAGTGACTGCAGACTTGTAGTTTAAAGGGGTGATCCAAAGTCAAACTAAATTTCCCTCTGAATCCCTATCTATTTAGTGCCATAATCTAAGCTATTTTCTAATTTGCTTGAATTAAAAATACCCTACTGTTCCCTAAGTACACTATCTAACTGCTGTTCTATTTTTTTCCTATTTCCTGTGTGATGATGCTTTGTTTGAGAATCCACCCCTTTAAGACCAGCCAACTAGAGATGAACAAACCCGAACTGTAAAGCTTGAGGTTCATACCGGCGCTGAACTCCGAACCCTGACTTCTCCTGGAAATCCATTTTACAGTTTGCGAATTCGAGGAGGAGAGAGAGATTTTCCAGCCCCAATGTTTGGGTCACCATCATTTTCCATGTGGTTTGAGTTCAGACTCAAGTTTGGGTACAGTTCTGGTACCCGAACTGAACATTGGACTACAGTTCGGTCAAACCCAACGAGCCTGAACTCCCACGGGTCCGCTCATCCCCACTCACAACCCCTTTAATGTCTAACAATTTAATGATAAAAGCTAACAACTTTTCTAATTTGTATCAATTAAAAATTCCCTAATGTTCACCCTCTACTCTAAAGTACTGTTTATTTTCTTACATCTGATAATGTTTCATTTTAGTTTCCTAGTCTACAGTCACTGCCATAGCTGCTGTCACCACCTTCAAGGGACTTCATCAGAGACAAGCCTTTCAGGGGCCATTTTAGTCTGTGCTATACTGAGCATGCACCAGTTTTCAATTCCAAGGTTTGCCCAGCATGCTCCCTGCTCGTTGCTCTGTTGGTGGTGACAGCAGCTGATGCAGTGACAACAGCATTGTCCGCCGGTTGATGTCCCATTTGAGAATCCCTATAAGTGATGATGATCGAATGTGCTCGGATAATATGTTCGAGTCCCTGCAGCTGCATGTTTTGTGGCTGTTAAACAGCTGCGAGACATACAGCCTCAGGGACCCAAATATATTTTTCGAGCATGCCCAAGACACTCGGATAACACCTGAGCATGCTCGGATAACACCTTATCCACGCACGTTCGCTCATCACTAATCCCTAGTGCATTTTAGGAAGCTTTAATGAATCGTCATCAGGTGTAAAAAAAAAGCACAAATAGCAAGTTAAATTAGAGACAAAATAGTAGGGAATTTTTAATTCTTAGTTTTTAAAATGAAATCGTTAAACTTTAATGCTAAATTATCTATTAGATTTCAGAAAACACCTTTAAATGGTGAACTTATAAACTATGTAAGGTAATGTTGCTGAACAAAGTAATTTCAAGATAGTATTTTGATTAAAGTATTAAAATAACTAACAGTTTAAAAAGTCTAAAATTTAGCAAAAACAATATAAAACTATTATGTTGGACTCTCTGTAAATCACTATCAACATTTGTAATAATAAAATAAAAGCATATTTATTCCAGCATAATACCAAGAAACTCTTATTAGTCCTGGAAAAGGGCTTTTCGAATGTTGAATAATAATAAAGTGGACCCAGAAAAGTGTTTCTCATCAAACTGAATTATAACTTATTTTACAGTTTTATCCTTTTACATGTTTGAACAGCCAAATTGACCATATAGGCAAACAATAAACTTCTGATACATTTAATGCCTTGAAATTTAGATTCCAAAAATGTTCAACTTTTGTCCATATGTTTCCATACAGCATGGACCATCGCCAAATGTATGCGTTAAAGCTTGGCAAGTGTTCTACAAAGCTTCACCCAATAAAACATTCATTTAACATGAGTTCCTCTTAAAATATCAACAGATTTTGCCTTTCTTATAATTTTTGAAAGAAAAAAGTTACTTTCTTGCCAATGGCCACCCAAATACGCTTTTCAGAAATATTTCTGCAATCTGTTATCTTAAATTCATGCAGGGTATTTTACATATAGATGAAGCTGAGATAAATGTTTTTGGAAAGTCTTCAAAAGTTGTGAACATCAACTCTGCTGCATCAATAGAAACTAGTTTTTCACTGTGACCTTGAAATTGCATTGCAATGTAAGCATCTTCATCTGCAACAAAGAGCGGATTTCACCAAAATTCTTTGTCTTCCATGACTCAAATGTTTGATATGTCTCAGCTGCTTGACAATCTAAAATGAAATTATTCTTTTTTAGAGACATTATCTGGAGTTAATTCCACCATTAGGACCCTGTGAAGGAATGAGCGTTTGCCAGGTTTAGGCACAAATTAAAAATAAAATTTGTTTCTTTATAGTTTTTTGTGAAATTAATTATTTTGGAACTGCATCTGGGGCGAATTTCACAGGTAGGACCTTGCTCAGGATTAGACCCTTGCTCATAAATGGACACAAAGGGCAACAAATTGTGAAAAAAATATTGGGCTTCTATGACTTCCAATTTTCTTTAGGTTTCATTTTTAGTGAAATTATTTTTTTTATTTTGTGAGGAATAGTATTAAAATGAACCTATCAGCAGGATTGTACCACAACAACCACAAGACGGATTTCATCAACCCAGCTATCATTTTAGCCAGTATAACAGCGCCAACTTGACACTGTCTGTAGGTTGCTGAGCACAATCCTGCTGACAGGTTAATTTTAACTTTAGTTACTTCCACTGGTAGAACCCTAAACATGATTGAGGTGCTGCGCCGAGCAGGGCACAAATACAAAAGTTGTTGCATCTTAGCAATCAAAAACTCTGCTAATTTTCTTTAACAAAATTTTCAATTTTTTAATTTATAAAGAAGGATTATTTTTTTTGGGGGGGGTGAAGTTCTGCGGAGCACTGAGCAGGATTGGGAAACTGCCTAGGTCTGGGAATATAAAAGGCTCTGACAGTGTTTCTTTAATCCCTATATTCACTATAAAACAAATATCAGGTATCTTAAGATACAGATGGCTTCTGTTGAATGCTGTAGGATATATCTTCATGAGATGGCAATATCTTGAAAAGGCATCATATCTTCATGCGCTTCAGATTTAAAAGAATTTTACATTACTAATCGCTAATTCTTCTCGTGATGAAGTATCTATTTCCAGTTCTTCAGCTACAGCATCACAATTTTACGATGCACATTTTTCATCCAGCAGTGTAATTTATTGACACTATGGAAGGAGAGGGTGATCACTCAAAGCATAAAACTCTGATTCTCTGTTTCACATGGTATGGACACCAAAGTACCATCCAAACTTGACAGGACAAGCATACACAGTGCCATTGCCGCATGTTGGCTCCTGTACCTGAAATTTCAGTTATCCTCATGTACTTATAGGCAACAATAGAATGGTGTGACTAATTGCAAAATGTAAGAGACTAAGAGGGATAATTTTTGGACGATTATTTTTTATTTTAAAAAGCAACAAAAAGTCTGATTGTGATATGTGTCATTAAATTGTCTGTTGGTTACAACCATCTACCATCAACATGTTACAGTCACTTGGATATTAATAAGGCTGAGTTTTCATTAAAAAGCTCAGTTGGTGTTCATTACAGCCCTTGGAGACCTCCAAGTGTTACACATGTCTTTACTGGGTTATTAGAGGCTTTGCAGTATTGTAATTAGTGGCGAATCAGTTCCCTGCAAAACAAATTTTTGGGAGAACTTTAGCAAACCCGATATTAAAATTTCAAAAGATGGGATCAGCTCTATTTGTCACCTATAATTACAATGCTGGCTCTATTCATGACTAAAGCTGTCCATAGGTAGTCGATGAAATAGGCTACTTGTGCCAGATATGCTCACAATCAAATGTGTATTGAAGACCAGTATGACCCTATACAGTAAATGTCTTCTTATAACTGCGAAATGGAGAGCAGTAACACAGTTGAATACACAAGGCTTTAGTAAAATTCTATAGTTATGATGGATAGTATTTATATATATGCTGGGTTTCACCTTTGCAGAATAGAATTAATTTTGTTATTACCCATTACAAAACATAACAGAAACAAAACAAATCATGTTATAAAACGGAGCTATAACACATCACACCACTGCATGTTCTTAACTGACTTTTTATAGTAAAGTAATAAAAAGAGCCAAGACTGTCTCTTTTTATGTATTGTTAAATAAATGGCAAAAGAATCTTAGCAATTTAAAATAATTTTGCAGAAAGTAGTGGGCAGATGGCCCATTGTTAGGATCACACAACAGCACGCTTATATAAGAAAATTCATTCCATTTACGCTTGCGATAAAAAAATGATTTTTTTATTATACAAAACTCTCCAAATATTCTAACCTTAAATAAGAAAGCAAAATTGGTATAATGAGTAATGAAGAAATAGTTTTGTTACAGAAATATACTGTACATACCTTGTAAATTCTTGTTCAACCCGAGAGCAAGTGAACAATGCTCTCATACATGAACATTTCACAAGAGCCCTGACTACATGAGTATTAAAGGGGTTGTCCACTACTCTGACAAACCCTTCTAAAGCCCTATATTCCCCCCCCCAGTAAAATAACACCTATACTCGCCTCTGATGTGGGTGCCGTTCCACCAGTGTTGGCTCTGGCTGTCTGCATGATATTATGTCACGTGATCCCTGCTGCCAATCAGCGATGGCTTCACTCTCCCTGCCTTCGGACAAATTAAGACATCCATAGGAAGTTAGAGCTGCTGCTGCCCTCTCACTTCCTCCGGATTTCAATTATGTCTGTAGGAGAGGAGAGTGAAGCCAGTGCTGATTCGCCGCAAGAATCGAGTGTCATTGAAAGGTCACAAAATACTCAGGAGAGCAAGTGCTGACACTGCTGGAACGAAATCAGCACCAGAGTTGAGTTTATGTATCAGTAGCTAACTTTCAAAAGTGTATTCACCCTACCTTCTGTTAACTGTTTGCCTCCTCTATTCAAGCAGATCTGTCACCAGATTTTACAGTGCAGACTGCATTCATTATTAAATAGATCTCTAAAGCCTGGTGTACTGACATTGAAAATACCAATCAGAATGATGGTATAATCCTGTAAGAACATTTAAAGCGGTTGTCTGGTCACACCATAGGGATGAGATCATTGAGGTCTGATACCAGGATTCCTGAACAAAGAGCTGAAAACAGGTGGTCAGATGTAAATACATGGAACAGAGTTGTAGAGCACCAATCAATTAATTGTGTAGCAGCTGCTGTCCCAGAATCATAGAATTTTAGAGTTGGAAGGGACCTCCTGGGTCATCGTGTCCAACCCCCGCTCAATGCAGGATTTACTAAACCATCTTAGACAGAAATCTTTACAGCCTCTGTTTGAAGGCTTCCATTGAAGGAGAACCCACCACCTCTCATGGCAGCCTGTCTTCAGGCTTCACTTGCAGCTTGTACTATTCAGTGTTATATCTCAGCAATAACAGAGAAGAGGAACATTAAAGAGCTGTCAGTCCGACTAGTTTAGTAGACATTGAGTTAAAGAGTACTGCAGAATACGTTATCAATCTGGTGTGACCAGATAACCCTTTTTATAACTAAATCTTCTCCAACCATGCCTGATTGGCATTTCCTCTGTATCCCTCCTCCCTGCTTCTGAGGTCTCACTCAACTCAGTACAAGCAGAAGCTATCAATCAGGTTGAGTTGACGAAGACCAAAGACACTTGAACTCATGAGCTATGTCACTCTATAGCTGGACTCATGAAATGTCATTCTTAAGATCAGGATTAACCACCCATTCTGACAATTTTTTTAAGTATGGCTGAAAGTGTTGGTACCCTTTGAAATTGTTCCAGAAAATGAAGTATTTCTCCAAGAAAATTATTGCAATTGCACATGGTTAGCTAAACACGTGTTTTTTTTCCTCTGTGTGTATTGGAACAACTCGAAAAAAAGGCAAATAGGAAATAATTTCACACAAAGCACCAAAAATGGGACAGACAAATTTGTTGGCACCCTCAACTTAATATTTGGTTGCACACCCTTTGGAATAAATAAATGCAATCAATTGCTTCCTATAGCCATCAACAACCTTCTCACACTCTCAACTGGAATTTAGGACCACTCTTCTTTAACAAACTGCTCCTGGTCTCTCATATTTGAAAGGTGCCTTCTCCAAACAGCAATATCAAGATCTCTCCACAGGAGTTTAATGGGATTTAGATCCAGACACTTCAGAACTCTCCATCTATTTGTTTCCATCCATTTCTGGGTACTTCTTGAAGTATGTTTTGGGTCATTGTCCTGCTGAAAGACCCATGACCTAGATTGCAAACCCTGCTTCCTGACACTGGCACTATATTGTGACACAAAATCCTTTGGTAATCTTCAGATTTCATGATGCCTTGCACACAGTCAATGCATACAGTGCCCACCCACAGCACAGGAGCACCACCGGACACCACCCACAGCACCGGAGAACAACTCGGACCACCGGGCACCCGCAGCGGCGTGCCGCACATCGAAACACCCCCTTATCCCAGCATGCGGCCTCCAGCAACCCGTCTCCTTCAGCAGCGACCCCGGGACCCCGCTTTACTGCAGCCACCATCCCTGGTAAGCAATAAGACGCATGGATTATAAGAAGCACCACCATTTTATTAAAAAAAGTTATTATTCTCCTCAAAATTTGGGGTGCGTCTTATAATCCGTTGTGTCTTATAATCCAAAAAATACGGTAAGTGTTCTTGCTGATGATCATTTTAAATCATGGTTGTTTATCAGATCAGTCACATAAAGATAAATTAAACCTGTTATTAAATTGCAGCGCTTCTTTTTTTATTTTTATTAAGCAAATAAAGAAATAAAATACATGAAATGTAAAAAAATAAATACAAAAATAAATAATATATACCATAATCTCTGTTTGTACATTCCCTACCTATCTGAGAGGATATGTTTCCATGAAGGACAGAATATGAATTAAGTGCTATTTCTACTTGTTTTTTGACATTCAAATATTTCTTTTTGAGCCTGGAACTAAAATTCCCAAGCTCACAGTCTTGACTTTAGAATACAGATCAGAAGTAGATAATATACTACCAGAGATTTATGAAATGTTGGAACTTGCAGCGAACACAGTTAGACTTAGAGATTTGTTGTCATGTTCACTGGAAACAATAGAAAATGAATGGTATTTGTACAGATCAGTCGTTTGAACTCCATGGCTGCAGCTATAAAGCTTCAAGGACATTCATACTTTATTTTTACGAAGCACACTGTTATTATTAGAAAATGAATGTTTTCCTGCCTTTCACATTGACATTGTGCATGTCTCCTTCTCATTCCTACGTGATAACTCTGATGTCTAATGACTCAATGGTCAAGTCACTATTTACATTGAAATATTTTTTAAAAAGATCAAACAAGCTCAAATCTGTTTTTCCTTTTACTTATTATAAAGATTATTATCAGTTTCTATATTTTCTATATTCTTACTTGTACATTTAAAAAGGATCTGCCATGGAAAAACAATAAAATAATGCAGTAGTTATTGACTTTAGCTCCTTCTCCCATATTCAATAATTAACCTGCAATGGGCAAATTGATCTATGGATCTTTTGGTGCAATATCTAAAAATCAATGACTTCTTTAAAGTGTCTTTATGGTATGTGTACAAATGCACCTTATATAAAGATTGACACCTTTGCAGAAATTAATTATCACTATACACCATGATCTGATGCTTAGAGGTCGTTTTATCCAGAGAACACACATCTACACACATCACAATCCTAAATTTAAAATATTTATGACATATTAATGTGATGCTCCATATTGAATAAAAATATAAAATATGTACAATTTCCCTTTTAAGCTTTTTTTTTATGATTGCTGGAATAATATATCTTTGTTGTGGTTACATGGTTTTATATTAGCCATGGCGTACCTGCACATTAATTACATTAATTTAACACTATAGGAATGCTGGCCTTGTTCTAGATTTCCTGCATTGTACATTGTTGGATATGGCCGCCATTCTGGGCTGTACATCCTTATTGTTACACACTTTTCTTAACTGGTCCAGGCTTCACTCTCTTGACCTATGGCTGCAGTTCCATATCAGCTTTGCCTGGCATGTCTCTGTGACATCATATCCTTAGGCCTTTTATGGCCGAGTTGGACAAACCTCCGTGTTTGAGTTTTCACACCATCCTATGTTGCAAGAGGTGGATGATGTTGAGACACAATTGCCAACAAGTGATGTTGTTAAATCAACAAGTCAGGAGGAGGACAACGGTGCGGAAGGGGAAGACGAGGTGGTGGACAATGAAGTCAATGACCCAACCTGGGAAGGTGACATGCAGAGCGAGGACAGCAGCGCACAAAGGGAGGGATCCATAGCATCACAGCAGGCAGGAAGAGGCAGTGGGGTGGCCAGAGACACAAGGCGGGTAACTGTTCCCCAGTGCACCAACACGGGTAAAGTTGCTAAGATCAACGGTTAGGTATTCCCAAGTCTGGCACTTTTTTGACAGTCCAGTGAACGCAAAAAGGGCATTTGCAACATATTCCATACCAGCATCAGCAGGGCAGCACAACTACCAGCCTTACTACCACCAGAATGCTCAGGCACATGAAAGCAAATCATCCGACTACTTAGTCCGAACGCCAAGGTCCAAAAACAGTGTCTGCGGGTGACATCACTGCCTCTTCCCCTGTTCTAAGTGGACACCAATCCCCTGTCCATGAGGTAGACGAAGATGCTTCCCACCCTGCACCTGTCATTGCACACTTTCAACCACCGTCAGCAACCACGTCCCAGCACAGCGTTCAGCTATCGCTACCCCAGACGGTGGAACGCAAACGCAAATACGTAGTCACCCATCCACAGGCCACAATACTAACAACCACATTTTCAGACTACCCCTGGAAATGTTGCCTCTTAGGCTCGTGGAGATAGAGGCTTTCTGCAATCTCATGGCAGTGACCATCCCTCGGTACTCGTTCCCCAGCCGATACTATTTCTCCCGTTGTGCCGACCTCTCCTTATACAAGCACATGTCCCATAACATCAGCCATGCCCTGATCAATGCTGTTACTGGGAAGATCCACGTAACCACCAACACCTGGACAAGTGTTTGTGGCCAGGGATGCTACATTTCCCTTATGGCACATTGGGTGAACATTGTGGAAGCCAGGACCCAGTAGGTCGCTGGTACGGAACACGTGCTACTGACGCTGAGGATTGTGGACCCTGTTTCAATCAGGTTTCACACACCTTCTATAGCAGTTCATGCACCTCCTCCTCCTCACCCTCTATCTCTGAAACATAAACATAAGTCGCAAGCTGGAAGCACTGCAGCATTGCCTAGGTCAAGTGGCATCAGGCTCTGCTGAAGTTAATCTGCTTAGGTGACAAACCACTCACCATCACTTAGTTGTTGAAAGGTCTAACAGACCAGACTGATCTGTAGCTCTAGCCCCTGAACCTACAACCAGTCATGGTTGTGTGTGACAATGGCCGTAACCTTGTGGCAGCTCTAAAGCTTGGCAACCTCGCACACTATCATGCCGGGCCCACATGCTCAACTTAATGGTTCCGTGGTTTCTCAAAACATGCACATATCTGCCTGATCTACTTGTGAAAGTATGTGTGTGCCCAATTCTGCAAGTCAGCTATAGCTGTCTCCACCCTGGCATTGCTGCAGCAGAGTGTAATGTATGTAGTACAGTTCATATAGCGTCTTGTGCTTGGGTGCGATGAACATACATGAGACACAGGTTTGATATAGAAAAGTCCTGTATTACTTCATACAAGTTGGCAGAAATAGTCACACAGTTTGCAGACACAGAAACAGGAGACACAGCAGGCCAGAGTAATCCAAGCTCAGCAATCACTCTCCAATACAGATTCAGGATCTTCTTCTCTGTTACCGTAAGTCCATGCAAACGTGGGTCTTTCAAAGAGCAGGGTTCAGAGTCCACAAGTGCTTCAGAGTTCCTCAGTAGGAATAGCTGGAGTACAAGGTCCAAGGCTTACAGGAGTCAAGTCACAGGTTCACTGCAGGCTAGATTCTGAAGCACTGATTGCTCAGCTGTGGCTGCTTAAGAAGCAAAGGAGAGAATCAGGGCGGGAACATGCAAGCTGGAAACTCCATTTTGACTGAGGGCAAGATAGCTGCAGCAAGACAGAAAGTAAAATGGCTGACGAACAAACTGAGTTTCAGGAATATATACATAGAACCTTACATTACTCCCCCCTTAAGGACAACCTCCGGATGACCTCAGACCAGGCTTGTGTGGGTACCTCTGATGAAACTGACGGAGCAAGCGAGGAGCATTAACGTTATTGACCGGTTCCCATGAGTTGTCCTCCACTGGGTAGCCCTGCCATTTAATCAGATATTGTAACTGATTTCTATACAACCTGGAATCTAAAATCCTTTCCACCACAAATTCTTCCTGACCATCGACTAGCACTGGGTCAGGGCAAGGAGAGGAACGTCCAGGAAACGTATTGGGTGTCGCAGCCTTTAGTAGGGATACATGAAAGACAGGGTGGATTCTCATAGTTCTGGGCAGTTGAAGACGACAAGCAACGGCACTTATAATTTTACTGATTTTATAGGGTCCAATGTACTTATGTCCCAACTTAGACGATGGAATCCTTAACTTAAGATTTCTGGTTGACAGCCAGACCAAGTCTCCTACCTTGAAAGCTGGTGCAGGTTTACGAAATTTATCTGCTGCTTTCTTGTACCTTTCTTGAGCCGATTCCAGATTTTCCTTTAGAAGATCCATATTCTTCTGTAAAGACGTGATTCTTTCAGCCACTGCTGGTAAAGGCGTTTCTATGGGAAATCGTGGTAGAATGTTAGGATGATAACCTAGATTAGAGTAAAAAGGAGACTGTTTAGTGGAGGCACTCTGAGAGTTGTTATACGAGAACTCAGCTAATGGAAGTAGATCCACCCAATCATCCTGTAGGTGGCAGATAAAGTTGCGGAGATACTGCTCCAGGGTTTGATTGGTTCGTTCGGTCTGTCCATTAGTCTGGGGATGAAAAGCAGAAGAAAGGTTTACTTTAATGTCCAATGCTGCACAGAAATTTTGCCAAAACCTAGAAGTGAATTGCACCCCTCGATCCGAAATAACCTCATCCGGTACTCCATGTAAGCGAAACACATCTTTAATCATCAAATCTGATGTCTGTTTTGCAGTGGGTAAGCCGACACAAGGGATAAAATGAGCTGCCTTTGTTAGACGGTCAACCACCACTAGAATGGTGTTCTTCCCCTGAGAGGTTGGTAACTCCACAATGAAGTCCATAGAAATGGATCCCCACGGGCGGGACGGGGTGGGAAGAGGCTGTAACAGACCAGTTGGTGAGGAGCGAGGTGTTTTGCATCTTGCACAGACCTCACATGAAGTGACATAATTCAAAACATCCTTCCTGCAAGTGGGCCACCAAAAGAAACGAGAAAGAAATTCCTGTGTCTTTAGAATTCCTCTATGCCCAGCTATCTTGGAATCGTGAATGAGTTGCAATACTCTCAATCTGACTGTTTCAGGAATATACAGGCGTTGTCCCTGAATCCACACACCATTCTTAAAGACAAGACTTACGTCTCTTGGGGGTTGTGCCAAAAAGGAATCCGCATGGTATGCTTCCTTGATGTCCTTAAGTAGGTCTTGATTATGAATTACTCCTAGGAATCTAGAGTCAGGAAGAATAGTCTTAGGAGGAGTAATTGGACGTGTCTCTGCTGAGTAAATCCTAGAGAGTGCATCAGCCTTTCCATTGCGCGATCCTGGTCTATAAGAGATGATAAAATTAAATTGGTTTAAGAAAAGATTCCAGCGAGCCTGGCGAGGAGTCAGGCACTTAGCCGACCTGATAAACTCAAGGTTACGATGGTCTGTCAGGACGACTATTTGCTGTGCAGCTCCCTGAAGAAGGTGTCTCCATTCTTTGAAGGCGGCAATAATGGCCAACAACTCTCTATTGCCCACATCGTAGTTCCTCTCAGCCGAAGACAACTGCTGGGAAAAGAAGGCACAGGGATGCAAGACATTCTTCTCACCTGTTCTCTGAGAGAGTATAGCTCCAACGGCACAGTCTGAAGCATCCACCTCTATTATGAAGGCAAGCTCGGGGTTGGGATGTACTAGGATAGGTGCAGTGGTAAATTTATCTTTTAGACGGGAAAATGCTTCCTGGGCTTGGGGAGTCCAGGAAAACCTAGACTCTTTCCGGGTAAGTTGAGTGATAGGTGACACTACCTCAGAGAAATTTCTAATGAAACGTCTATAGAAGTTGGCAAACCCGATGAAGCGCTGTACCTCCTTCATATTTCTAGGACTTGGCCAATCCTTGATGGCTTGGGTTTTGCTTCCATCCATACTAATTCCTTGTGTAGACAGTACATACCCCAGAAATTGAATTTCGGTCCTATGGAATTCACACTTTTCAAGTTTGATGTAAAGATGATTTTGTCTTAGACGTTCCAAGACCATTCTCACATGTCCATGATGTTCCTCTGTGGAGTTAGAAAAAATTAGAATATCATCCAAATAAATTACCACGAATGTATCTAGGAGATCCCTGAAGATGTCATTCACCAAGTGTTGGAAAGTGGCTGGAGCGGTACTCAGACCAAAAGGCATAACTAGATATTCAAAGTGTCCATAGCGTGACCTGAATGCAGTCTTCCATTCATCCCCAGGTCTAATACGGACTAAGTTATAGGCCCCACGAAGATCTAGTTTAGAAAAAATTTTGGCATGTCGCACTCTCTCCAATAACTCAGGGATTAAAGGCAATGGATAACGGTTTCTAATAGTAACCTTATTGAGTTCCCTATAGTCTACGCATGGTCTCAGAGATCCATCTTTCTTCTTTACAAAGAAGATGGGTGCACCTGCAGGAGATGAAGAGGGGCGTATGAAGCCCTTGGCTAGATTTTCATCTATGTAATCCTTTAAAGCCTTTAGCTCGGGCCCCGCCAGGGGGTAGATCTTACCAAAAGGTATCTCTGCTCCAGGCAATAATTCAATTGGACAATCATATGGACGGTGAGGAGGAAGCTGGTCAGCGTTCTTCTTGTCACATAAATCCACATAGTCCTGGTATACAGCTGGTAGTTCAGGGACTGACATGATTCCTTTAGGAACAGAGCAAGCTGAAACTTTTGGACTCATCTGTTTCTCTGGAAAGTGTAATTCCTTGGTCTCCCAGTTAATGGTAGGATTCTGAGCCTGCAGCCATGGTAGCCCTAGAATAATGGGAAAGTGGGGCGAAGAGATAAGCATAAAGGACAGTTTCTCTTGATGATCTTTACCCATAAGAACCCTCAAAGGCTCTGTTTCCTGATCCACTGGTCCAGAGGTCAGCAGGGAGCCATCCACAGTTTCCATCTGTACTGGAGTAGCCTTCTTCACTGAACGTATTCCCTGTTTCAGAGCAAAGGAGACATCCATAAAATTTCCACTTGCCCCTGAGTCGATCATAGCAGAGCTAGACACCCAAGCTGAGTCAACCCAGAGTTTGATGGAAAGAAAGCAATGAGAATTGTTTTTCTTACAACTCAGCTGGGACACCGCTGAGGAAACTTGAAAAATGGCAGCGTTTACACAGTCAACGTCCTCAGAGGTAACGGAGTTTAAGTCCGAGAAATCAAGATCTGTTGCTGCAGATCTCTCTGGAGCCTGAGGCTCGGACCTGACAGATCCCCTCTCGCAACACTCACAATGAATGAGTGCTGCAGTAGTCTTACGAGAACGGCTGGGGAAGTTTATAATGAAGTGTCCTGACTTACCACAATAGAAACATAGATTCTCCTTAAAACGATGTTCCTTGCGTGCATCACTAACCCGTCGTTGTAAAGAGTCTACCTGCATGGGTTCAGGTTCAGGTTCCCGTGTAATCCTACTCAAAGGTTCCTTAGCTGGAGAGGAAGGTAGGAAAAGGTTAGTATGATTGCTTTCGAACCATCTCTCTTGCCTGCGTTCAGTCAGACGAGTATCAATACGGATGCAGTAGTTAATAAAGTCACCTAACGCAGTGGGAGGGTCGGCACGAGCAAGTTCATCCTTAATCAGTGGAGATAACCCCTTTCGAAAAATAGATTTTTTGGCGGAACTGTCCCAGGTGGTATCAAGGGCCCATCTCCTGAAATCCAAGGCATATTCAGCTACCGAGTGCTTACCTTGGCGCAAAGCTAACATGGCTGCTTCAGCTGTTGCACCTCGATTGGGGTCATCAAACACCTGCCCCATGGCTGAAATAAAATCATCAAGGTGATTCAAACAATCATCCTCAGTCTCAATCAGAGGGTTTGCCCACATTAAAGCCTTGTTGGTAAGCAACATAATTATAGTAAGCACCTTAGATCGTTCAGTGGGAAATTGTGAAGCATGTGCAGAAAAAAAAAGATTGCATTGATTAATAAATCCCCTGAATTTCTCACGTTCACCGCCAAAACGAAAAGGGGGCAACTTGGGAATCCCAGCACTCGGGGCTACGGCAGGAGCCTGGACTCGCCCCTCTAGAACCTCAATCCTGGCTCGCAAATCCTGGGTAGTCTGTCCAACCACTTGCAAATTGTGATTATTGAGGTCCTGTAGATTTGTAAAACGGGTCTTTATATTCTGCAAATCTGCAAGGATATTATCAGTCACTCCACAAAATTCCTTTATGCGGGCCTCCATTTTCCAGATCTTTTAAGACAGGATTACTGGAAGAAGAGGAGAGAAAAAAAAAAAACAATAGTGTTCACCTGTGGCAACACTGCAGACAGAAAAAAAAATTAAGGGAACTGCTCACCTGGAATGGTTGTGAGAAGTCACAACCACTATCATCACAGAAAGTTTCAACCAGACATCTGATATCCAGAGTTACAGCAGACAAAAAAGAGAAAAGAAAGGAAAAAAAAAAAACAATAGTGTTTACCTGTGGTAACACTGCAAAAAGAAAAAACTTAAGGGAATTGCTCACCTGGAATGGTTGTGAGAAGTCACAACCACTGTCATCACAGAAAGTACAACCGGACGTCTGATATCCACAGTACAGCAGACACAGCCTTCCAGACCCAGCAGACACTAACGTTTTGGCTTCAGAATCTTGTAATGTATGTAGTACAGTTCATATAGCGTCTTGTGCTTGGTGCGATG
>JARQOD010000006.1:30859234-30927469 GCA_033576555.1 Oophaga sylvatica
ATACTTCAAAAGTTGCAAAATACACACAGTTTGCAGACACAGAAACAGGAACCAGCAGGCCAGAGTAAATCCAAGCTCAGAAAATCACTCCCAAACAAAATTCAGGATCTTCTTCCTGTTACCGTAATCCATGCAAACGTGGGCCCTTTCAAAGAGCGGGTTCAATCCACAAGTGTTTTCAGAGTTCCTCAGTGGAATAGTGGAGTACAAGGTCCAAGGCTTAAGGAGTAAAAGTCACGGTTTCACTGCGGGCTAGTTCTGAAGCACTGATTGCTCAGCTGTGGCTTGCTTAAGAAGCAAAGGAGAGAATCAGGCGGGAACGCAAGCTGGAAACTCCATTTTGACTGAGGGCAAGATAGCTGCAGCAAGACAGAAAGTAAAATGGCTGACGAACAAATGAGTTTCAGGAATATATACATAGAACCTTACACAGAGTTTGCAACTTCCAGCTCACTGACTAGTGTGCGATTTCACCACGCGTTGAACTCAACATATCTTGGCAAGGCATGTGAGCAGCATAGGGCAGTGGATGAATATCAGCTACACCATGCCCGTCAGTATTCCGGTCAGCCTCTGCACATAAGAACTGATGAGTGGGCATGGAAGTCTGACTTCTGTGTGTTCTCCAAAACTTTGAGACTCGACTAAGATGGTGAAAGTCGATGATGCCATAATCAGCTTCACCATCCCAATTTTCTGTCGACTGAAACGCTCACTGCTCACAATTAAGAGGGGACATTGCAGGTGGAACAAGTTGAGATGGAGCAAAAGCTATACTGGGTAATGTTACACAGCACAGCTCATCTCATCTTCTCAACGTGATTGGATGATAATGAGAGGAGGAGAAAAAGGAACTGGTTGCCTGCGCTATAGACAGTATCCCTACACCACCTTCACCCAGTCTGTTCAGCGTGGATGTCCTGAAAACAAGAGGAGAGGAAGGATGAGGACGAGGAGGACGAGGAGGACAACATGGGACAATTGTCCTCTTGGTGGTGACAGGGAAGCCTTGCAGTTGGCAGTCTGGCACACATGGCTGAGTTTATGTTCTGCGCCTTTCCCGTGACCAACGCGTTTTATGCATTTTGAACAACACTAATAATTACTGGTTGTTCACCCCTTCTAGACCCATGCTAGAAGGAGAACTTTATATCTCTCCTTCCACTTCCAGTGGCAAAGAGATCTAATAAAATGTTGCAGTTCCAGAAGGGCTGACTTTTATTAAAATGTGCCAAACTCTCTGCATCACTGGATGACAGGAGCAGAACACAAACTCAAGTCCTGTGTGGTTTTTATTTTTCTGGTCTATTCCATGCACCCCTTCCAACCCAAACATGGGTATACCTTCAGGATTTCGTCTTTTTTTGTGTCCGTCCTTCTCCTTCACCACCAATATCAACAGGGTGATCATGCTGCCTTCGCTATAAATTTTTTAAGAGTGTTTATGATCCCCACAATTTTTAGTGGACTACCTCAAACATTCTTTGATATAATGTACAGTTAGGTCCATAAATATTTGGACAGAGACAACATTTATCTAATTTTGGTTCTAGACATTACCACAATGAATTTGAAGCAAAACAAATCAATGCAGTTGAAGTTCAGACTTTCAGCTTTCATTGAGGGTATCCACATTAAAATGGATGAAGGGTTTTAGGAGTTCAGCTCCTTAACAATGGCCACCCTGTTTTTAAAGGGACCAAAAGTAATTGGACAATTGACTCCAAGGCTATTTCATGGACAGGTGTGGGCAATCCCTTCATTATATCATTCTCAATTAAGCGAATAAAGGCTGGTTTGATTTGAGGTGTGTGTTTGCATTGGAAGGTTTAGCTGTGAAGGAAACATGCGGTCCAAAGGAGCTCTCCATGCAGGTTGAAACAAGCTATCCTTAAGCTGCAAAAACAGAAAAAACCCATCCGAGAAATTGCTACAACTTTAGGAGTGGCAAAATCTACAGGTTTGGTACATCTGAGAAAGAAGGAAAGCACTGGTGAACTCATCAAGCAAAAAGACCTGGGCGCCCACGGAAGACAACAGTGGTGGATGATTGCAGAATACTCTCCATGGTGAAGAGAAACCCCTTCACAACAGCCAACCAATGAACAACACTCTCCAGGAGGTAGCGTATCAATATCCAAATCTACCATAAAGAGAAGACTGCATGAAATTAAATACAGAGGGTTCACTGCACGGTGCAACCACTCATAAGAATCAAGAATAAAAAGGCTACGCTGGACTTTGCTAAAAAAACATCTAAAAAAGCCAGCACAGTTCTGGAAGAACATTCTTTGGAGAGATGAAACCAAGATCAACCTCTACTAGAATGATGGAAAGAAAAAGTATGGCGAAGGCGTGGTACAGCTCATGATCCCAAAGCATACCACTTCACTGTAAAACATGGCGGAAGCAGTGTGATGGCTTGGGCATGCATGGCTGCCAGTGGCACTGGGTCACTATGTATAATGATGATGTGACACAGACAGAAACAGCCGAAGAATTCTGAGGTATTCAGAGCCATAACTGGTGCTCAGATCCAGCCAAATGCAGCCAAACTGATTGGTCGTCATTTCATACTACCGATGGACAATGACCCAAAACATAAAGCCAAAGCAACCCAGGAGTTATTAAAGCAAAGAATGAATATCTTGAAATGGCCAAGTCAGTCACCTGATCTCAACCCAATTGAACAGCATTCACTTGTTAAAGACTAAACTTCAGACAGAAAAGGCCCACAAACAACAACAACTGAAAACCCTGCGGTGAGGTCCTGGCAAGCATCAAAAAGAAGAAAAACCAGTGTCTGGTGATGTCCATGAGTTCAAGACTTCAGGCAGTCATTGCTAACAAAGGGTTTCAACCAAGTACTAGAAATTAACATTTTATTTACAATTATTTAATCTGTCCAATTACTTTTGGTCCCTTAAAAACAGGTGGCACATGTTAAGGAGCCTAAACTCCTAAACCCTCATCCAATTTTAATGTGATACCCTCAAATGAAAGCTGAAAGTCTGAACTTCAACTGCATCTGATTTGTTTTGTTTCAAATTCATTGTGGTAATGTCTAGAACCAAATTAGATAAATGTTGTCTCTGTCCAAATATTATGGACCTAACTGTATACGCCCCAGGGGTTAATACTTTTTCAGCCCATGCACTTGGTGCATGGGCATTCCCATCTAGGATACCATTCCTTAACCCTTCAACCCCCAAGGGGGTGCACGTTAATGACCGGGCCAATTTTTTACAATTCTGACCACTGTCTCTTTATGAAGTTATAACTCTGGACGCTTCAACGGATCTTCGCGATTCTGAGATTGTTTTCTCGGACATATTGTACTTCATGTTAGTGGTAAAATTTCTTCGATATAACTGCGTTTTTTTGAAAAAAAACGCAAATATGGCGAAAATTTTAAAAATTTTGCAATTTTCAAACTTTGAATTTTTTTTTCCCTTAAAACAGAGAAATATGTCAACAAAAATAGTTAATAAATAACATTTCCCACATGTCACTTTACATCAGCACAATTTTGGAACCAAAATTTTTCTTTGTTAGGAAATTAGAAGGGTAAAATTTGACCATGATTTCTCATTTTACAACAAAAATTTACAAAGCCATTTTTTAGGACCACCTCACATTTGAAGTTCATTTTGGGAACGGGTCTATATGGCAGAAAATACCCAAAAGGGGGACACCATTATAAAAACTGCACCCCCTCAAGGTACTCAAAACTACATTCAAGAATTTATTAACCCTTCAAGGTGCTTCACAGAGCTGAAGCAACGTGGATGGAAAAAATTAATATTAACTTTTTAGCCACAAAAATGATCTTTTAAAACTTTTTTTTTTATTTTCACAAGGGTAAAAGGGGGAAAATGGACAGATAAAGTTGTTGTGCAATTTCTCCTGAGTACGCCAATACCCCATATTGGGGGAAAACACTGTTTGGGCACACGGCAGAGCTCGTAAGGGAAGGAGCGCCGTTTGACTTTTTCAAACTAAAATTGGCTGGAATTGAGATTGACGCCATGTCGTGTTTGGAGAGCCCCTGATACGCCTAAACAGTGGAAACCCCCACAAGTGACACCTTTTTTGGAAACTAACCCCCTAAGGAACTTATCTAGATCTGTTGTGAGCACTTTGAACACCAAAGTGTTTCACAAAGTTTATAATGCCTGGGTGTGAAAAAAAAAAAACAATTTTCCACAAAATGATTTTTTAGCCCCAAAATTTTTTGATTTTTCCCAAGGAAATTGGACCCCAAAACTTGTTGTCCAATTTAGTCCTGAGACCTGATACCCCATATGTGGGGGGAAACTGTTGGGCGCACGCAGGGCTTGGAAAAGAAGCATAACGTTTTGGAATGCAAACATTGATGGGGGTCATGTTCCGTTTGTAGTGCCCCAGATGACCTAAACAGTGGAAACCCCCCACAAGTGACCCCAATTTTGGAAGCTAGACCCCCTAAGGAACTTATCTAGATCTTTGGTGAGCACTTTGAACCCCCAAGTGCTTCACACAAGTTATAATGCCCGGGCATGAAAATAAAAAATCCTATTTTTTTCCCACAAAAATTATCTCTTAGTCACTAATTTTTTATTTTCCATAGGTAACAGGAGAAATTGGACCACAAAATTTGTTGTCCAATTTGTCCTGAGTACGCTGATACCCCATATGGGGGGGGAACCACTGTTGGGCGCATGGCAGAGCTCGGAATGGAAGGAGCACTATTTGACTTTTTCCAACCAAAATTGGCTGGAATTGAGATTGGACGCCATGTTGCATTTGGAGACCCCTGATGTGCCTAAACAGTGGAAACCCCCCACAAGTGACCCCATTTGGGAAACTAGACCCCCTAAGGAACTTATCTAGATCTTTGGTGAGCAATTTTAACCCCCAAGTGCTTCACACAAGTTTATAACGTAAGCCGTAAAATTAAAAAATTATATTTTTTCCACAAAATTGATCTTTTCACCCCAATTTTTATTTTCCCAAGGGAAACAAGACTCCAAAAGTTATTGTGCAATTTGTCCTGAGTGCACTGATACCCCATATTGGGGGTAAACACTGTTTTGGGTGCATGGCAGAGTTTTGGAAGGGAAGGAGCGCCGTTTGACTTTTTCAACGCAGAATTGGCTGGATGCCATGTCGTGTTTGGAGAGCTCCTGATCTGCCTAAACAGTGAAAACCCCCCACAAATGACACCATTTTGGAAACTAGACCCCTCAAGGAACTTATCTAGATGTGTGGTGAGCACTTTGAACCCCAAAGTGCTTCACAGAAGTTTATAACGTACAGCCGTAAAATAAAAAAATTCTTTTTTTTTTTACAAAATGATTTTTTAGCCCCCAATATTTTATTTTCACAAGGGTAACAGGAGAAAATTGGACCCCAAAAGTTGTTGTCCAATTTGTCCTAAGTAGCGATACACAATATGGGGATAAACTACTGTATGGGCGCACGCGGGCTCGGAAGGGAAGTAGTGACGTTTTGGATTGCAGACTTTGATGGGAAAGGTCTGGGGAGTCATGCGCATTTGGAGAGCCCCTGATGCGCCTAAAAACAGTGGAAACCCCCCACAAGTGACCCCATTTTGAAAATAGACCCCACAAGGAACTTATCTAGATGTGTGGTGGCACTTTGAACCCCGAAGTGCTTCACAGAAGTTTAAAACGTAAAGCCAAAAAATAAAAAATCCTTTTTTTTTTTTACAAAAATGATTTTTTCCGCCCCCAATAATTTTATTTTCACAAGGTAACAGGAAAATTGGACCCCAAAAGTTTGTTGTCCATTTGTCCTGAGTACGCTGATACCCAATATGTGGAGAAAACTACTGTATGGGCACACCGTCGGGGCTCGGAAGGGAAGTAGTGACGTTTTGGATTGCAGACTTTGATGGAATGGTCTGGGGCGTCATGTCGCATTTGGAGAACCCCTGATAGGCGCCTAAACAGTGGAAACCCCCACAAGTGACCCCATTTGGAAATAGACCCCACAAGGAACTTATCTAGATGTGTGGTGAGCACTTTGAACCCCGAAGTGCATCACAGAAGTTTATAACGTACAGCCGAAAAATAAAAAAATCCTTTTTTTTTTACAAAAATGATTTTTTTCGCCCCCAATATTTTATTTTCACAAGGGTAACAGGAAAATTGACCCCAAAAGTTGTTGTCCAAATTGTCCTGAGTACGCTGATAACCCAATATGTGGGAGAAAACTACTGTATGGGCACACTCGGGCTCGGAAGGGAAGTAGTGACGTTTTTGATTGCAGACTTTGATGGAATGGTCTGGGGGCGTCATGTCGCATTTGGAGAGCCCCTGATGGCGCCATAAACAGTGGAAACCCCCCACAGTGACCCCATTTTGGAAAAATAGACCCCACAAGGAACTTATCTAAAGTGTGGTGAGCGCTATGAAGCCCCAAGTACTTCACAGAAGTTTTATAACATACAGCCGTAAAAAAAACAAAAAAATCATTTTTTTTTTTACAAAAATGATTTTGTCGCCCCCAGTTTTTTTAATTTTCCCAAGGTAACAGGGAAATAGGCCAAATTGCACATAACTCTTGGGGTCCAGAGTATGCTGATACCCCATATGTGGGGTAACTAACTGTTTGGGCGCATGGCAGAGCTCAGAAGTGAAGGAGCACCATTTGACTTTTTTCAACGCAGAATTGGCTGGAATTGAGATCAGAACGCCAAGTCACATTTGGAGAGCCCCTGATGTGCCTAAACAGCAGAAACCCCCCAATTCAAACTCCAACCCTAAACCCCAAACACCAATAACCCCTAGTCCCAACCCTAACCCAAACCTAACCTAACACACCCATAACCCTAATCCCAACCCTAATCCTAACGTTAGCGCCAACCCTAACCCTAATACTAACGTTAGCGCCAACCCTAACCCTAACTTTAGCCGCAACCCTAACCTAACGGGAAAATGGAAATAAATACATTTTTTTTATTTTTTATTTTTCCCTAACTAAGGGGGTGATAAAGGGGGTTTGATTTACTATTTATAGCGGGTTTTGTGATTGGCAGCTGTCACGCTAAAAGACGCTTTTTATTGCAAAAAATAGTTTTTTTGCATCACCACATTTTGAGAGCTATAATTTTTGCATATTTTGGCCCACATAGTCATTAGAGTCTTTTTTTTTGCGGGACGAGTTGACGTTTTTATTTGTACCATTTTGAGCAACGTGCGTTTTTTTGATCGCTTTTTATTTTGATTTTTGGTGGTTAGAATAGAACAAAAATCAGCAATTCATGAATTTCTTTGGGGGAGGGCGTTTATACCGTTCTGCGTGTGGTAAAAATTGATAAAGCAGTTTTATTCTTCGGGTCAGTACGATTACGGCGATACCTCATTTATATCATTTTTTTAGGTTTTGGCGCTTTTATAAATGAAAACAATTTTTAATAAAAAATCATTATTTTTGCAATCGCTTTATCTGCGAGCTATAACTTTTTATTTTTTCGCTCATGATGCTGTGTGATGCTCGTTTTTGCGGGACAAGATGACGTTTTCAGCGGTACCATGTTTATTTATATCGGTCTTTTTGATCGCGTGTATTTCACTTTTTGTTCGGCGTATGATGATAAAGCATTGATTTTTTGCTTCGTTTTTTTTTTTTTTTTTTTAAGGGGTTCACTAAAGGGTTAACTAGTGGGACAGTTTTATAGGGGGGGTCGTTACGGACGCGGCGATACCAAAATATGTGTACTTTTTATTGTTTTGTTTTTTTTTATTTACAGGAAAAAATGAATTTATTGGGGAATATTTTTTTTTTTTTTTTATTTTTTTTTACACTTTTTATTTTTACTTTTTTTTACTTTTTACTTTGTCCCAGGGTGGGACATCACTGTATTTTAGCAGATCGCTGGTGTGACAGTGTGCACAGCACTCTGTCACACCAGCGATCGCTCTGGCACTGCGCAGGCTTCCCCAGCGCCTGCTCTCAGCAGGCACTGAGAAGCCGCCTCCCAGCAGGACCCCGGCGCCATCTGGATCCGGGACCTGGAGGGAGGACGGACCCTCGGAACACGCGACACATCGCGCTGCTCTGAGGGTCTCAGGGGAGCGCGCAGGGAGCCCCCTGCCTGCGCGATCCTCCCCTGTGCCCCGGGTAAACACCGCGATCATGTTTGATCGCGGTGTGCCAAGGGTTAATGTGCCGGAGCGGCCGTGACCGCTCCTGACACACAGTCACGGGTGTCAGCTGTGATAATCAGCTGACACCCGGCGGCGATCACTCGCTCCCCCTGGGAGCGCAGCTGATCGCCCATGACGTACTATTCCGTCCATGGAATTAGGTCCAGGGTCACATGGACGGAATAGTACGTCTGATGGCAGAGAGGGGTTAATAATGGGAAGAAAAGATTTTCTGTGACCCTCCACAACGCTCTTCAAAGGGATATTGGAGTGCCTCCTTCTAATTTGTGTTCTTCCCCTGCACTTAGTGCCTCCTTCTAATTGTGTCTAACATTTTTTTCCAGTCAAATCCGTTTTAACTTCTGTTTTCTATGTTTTGCCAGTCCCGTACAATTGTCAACATTGTTCCCAGCAGCGACATGGAATTCAGAGATGCTTCCAGGGCCTTCCCATGCTGTTCCCATGGGGTTTCAATGCTGTTTCCATTGATTTGGGCAAATTCAAGATCCGCTCCAACCCACATACATCTTCATTTATTAATCCGTTTTTGAGCACCATTGATTCCATTGTGCTGCACTGAGAAAGGTACATAAAAATATAAGAAAACAATGAACAAACTAACGATGACAGACTGATACAAAAGGGGAGGGGGACCATGACCTTACCATGTTACAGACTACAGGGTAATGGATAAGGAGCAGTGGTCAGGGGTTGCAGGCTGGAGCCTTTCCTGTAAAAATGAAGATTTGAAATGTATGAACTTCGAATGTTTTGAGGAGTGAATTCCAGAGTATGGGGGATGCTTGGGCGATTGGGAAGGAAATGTATGAGCACAAAGGAGAGAAGGAGATACCTGTGAGGACCGGAGAATATTGTTGGAAGGTATTGGGAGATTTGTTTGGAGATGTATGGGAGGAGACAGATTATGGACAGCTTTGTGAAGGCGGTTTCACATTTTGCGTATCAGTGCGCAGCATTTGATCGCATAGAGCCGCAGTGTCATGCGTACATATCTTTAACTGGTGTACGCAGGACATGCGTTTGCGTACACATTTGTCATTTCGCGGTGTGCGACGGTGTCCGGCGAAAGCAACATTTGCATTTTTTGAAGGGTCAAAAAATCCGTCAAATATGCGCAGTCATGCGCATGCGGATGATGCGTCAAAACAACGCATTACTATCTATAGAACGCATTGGTACGCAAGGACATGCCATGGAAGCGTTCGATGCACAGTGGACTTCAGACTACGCATGTCCAGGAACTTATACAGCACCTGAAATATCGAATGCATGCGCATAAATAACGCAAACACAGCATTTTTTGGCATCATGTGTAAGCTGATGGGAAAAAAAACGCTGCGTTGACATGCGTTGCACATGCAGATAATACCCTGCGCACACAAACGCTAATGTGAACTTAGCCTAAAGGTACTGCCACACTAAGCAATCCCGCTAGCGATCTCGTTAGCGTTGCATACTAATGAGAATCGCTAGCGGGATTGTTTCTATATCGCTAAATGCTGCCGCATTTAGCGATATAGTTAACGACGCTATCGCCGTTAGCGATCTCTTAACGACTTTAGCGGTACAAAAGTACCGCTAAATCGCTAAGAAAAGGTGCCACCACAGCGATTAGATACTTACCCAGCGGGAGCGCCAGCGATGAAATAGGGTCCGGAACGATTCCAGCGACGAGCGAGATCACAGCAGGAAGCTCGTCGCTGAAGCTGCCGCACTGAACAATATCGCTAACGGGATCGCTAAATAGTGACTTTTTTAGCGATCCCGTTAGCGATATTGTTTAGTGTGGCATACCCTTAAGTCATTGTTAGTATTTTAAACTGGATTTGTTAAGGAATTGGAAACCAGTGAAAGGATTTTCACAGGGCAGAGCAGAAAAGAGGATTAATCAGGCAGCACGGTTAAGAATGGACTGGAGAGGTCCAAGAGTGTTAGTTGGGAGGCCACAGAGGAGGATATTGCAGTAGTTGAGGAGGGAGATGAGTCCATGCATTAATATTTCAGTAGATTCAAGGTTGAGGAAAGGACTAAAATCTGTAAATATTTTTTGAGTTGGAGAGGCAGAAGGTGATGAGGGCTTATATGTCTGGTTTGAAAGACAGGACAGAGTCAAGGGTTCAACTAAGGCAATAGACTTGTGATTCAAGAGAAATTGTGATGTAATTTATTGCAATAGATAGGTCTGGTACAGGGGTTGATGAGATGGAGGAAAGATGCTGAATTCGATTTTGCCACATTGAGATTTAGAAAGTGTGACGGGAAGAACGAAGATATGACTAATACTCTGGGATTCTAGACAGCAGAGTAGTGACATATGGCAAGAAAGGTAGATTTGAGTTTCATCAGCGTATAGGTGGTTTTGTAAACCATGGACTTTATAAGTTGTCCCATATATTTAAACCCATAGCAGTATGTTATACTCATGTACAAGATCATGGTTATTTATCAGTCGACTAAATCTGGCCAACTCTCCAAGCAATTTTACTGGTGTCCGTGATAATGTTATGTCCATGGTGCTAAATGGGGAAATTTTAACCAATGGAAATCTGCCTTTTAGGTAAGACACTTATTGATCACATTTTCAAAATGGATTTGGTAGTGTGAAGTAAAATACATGCTACAATGATAATATTTTTGTTATTATTATTCTAGAAAACTGCACGTGGGGAAATCTAAAGGAAGATTTTTGCTGTAAAGCATTGTCCAAAAGAAATAGCTCTGTGTTTGTCTTTTGGTCAACTAATTGCCTAAAATATTGTAATGCTTGCAGTATCTTAACCCCCATTGCTCATTCTACTAGTTGATTATTGAGCATTATATGAACAAAAGAGATCATGCAATCATGTACTTCATTGTCAACTGAAGAGACACTGATTACTCATCCTTGGGTTAATTAGAATTGATGGTCCAGTGCCTTAGCTACAGGAGGTACAGAGAGAGTAGCAGATGCACCAGAGCCATGCTGACTAATGTGACCTAAATGTGACTAATGATGACTAATGTGACTTGAAGCCCCCACCATATGACATGACACCAGTACTATAAATGGAACAAGGTAGCTTACACATTTGCATATACTGTATGCTCAAGAGGTTTCCTTATTATAGGACAGTTACTAGCTTGCTTATTACTAGGATTGCAATCTCCAGACCCCCAATGATTTAAAAAATAGGGCTCTGCAGAATCTGAATGGAGCAAAAGTTAATCATGAGCACCACTGCTCCAACCATCGTCTATGGAACTATTCAGATAGGCAGCTATGGCATCTGGCTATTTCTGGCAGTCGAAAAGAAAATTACCATAATTTGTGAACTATAAGATGCACCGGACCATAAGAAAATAGGATTTTTTTTTAATGAGTCAAATGGGATTTGTTTTATAGTGATTTTAGCTTACCGGGAGGGTGGCGGCGGGGGAGCGGTCTCACAAGAGGCAGGGTCGCCACTGCAGGAAGCCAACATGGCAGGAGTGGGTCAATGCTGAGGGCCACTGGCAGGAAGGATTGGGTGTCACGGTGGTATAAGGGAGGAGCCACTGATCGCCTGTCCGTGAGCTTCAAAACAATGTAGACGGTGCAGGAAGGAGAGGAGTTCCCACTCTGCATATTGATCTCCCCGCAGTGGGCTTTAGTAAAATGGCATGCGTAAATTGAGATCTCGCCTCGACGTTCAGCTGAGATTTAAATCTGCTCACCGCCAGCCCACCACCAGAAGAACAACGTGCAGAGCGGGACTCTGCTCCTGTCTTGCACTGCTGACATTTTCTTGAAGACCACCGCTGGGACACCCCCTCCACCTAGGCCAGGACCCACAGCATTGCGCCACTCCTGCAACAGCCAGTTTCATGCAGAGGCGACCGTACCTCCAGTGACCCTACTTCACCTCCGCCACCACCCCTCAGTAAGCTACATTCAGTCTACAGTATGTACCGCCATTTTCCTTCCAAATTTGAGGGAAAAAAGTGTGTCTTATAGTCTGCAAAATGCGGTAATGGCGTGGCAGTGCACATGCTTAACTAGACAGGGGACTACAGAGCTCCATTCTCTTGATCGGTAGGGGGTCCTAGCAGTTGCACCCCTACCAATCAGCAAGTATGTGCCCTTTATGTTTAGTTTTTCTTCCTAAAAAGCCACTTACTGAGGAGACGAACAATTGCTATCTTTTAAATACTGAATTATGCTCTGAATTACACACAAAAATTGAATTTTATAACCCATGTCATGTAGATGCATTAAATAGTCAATTATAGGTGTCATTATATACATAAGAGGGATGATTCATCGTGTGTATGAAGTAGATTTTAGCTCAGCTAAATGTCACTCTGTCAAACGGAGAAGAATAACTTTGTTTGTTATGCATCTGTGAAGAAAGATTTAGAGGCTCCCAGCATTGAGGTGAAGCTACAAACCGTGATAGACGCTTCCATGATCAATTTTTTTTCCCTGGACACTTTTCTCCATCAGTAGTAAATACATTTCCCTGAATTGCTTGTGTCATTGAAATATTATTTAACTATAAGGTTTATAAACCTAGGATCTAGAAATAATTCATTGGAAATGTGCTGTTGCTCCCATTAACCCTTCCTTCTAATAACTCTGAGACCACATAGGTTTATATTGAAAAATAATGCCAAACAGGTAACATGCTTTACTGGAAAGATGCGTTGATTAAGGCTGTGACTCATCAAGACTTTAACTCTATGAAAATAAACTAAAATGCTTTGAAAATTATTAAATTTTGAATGCTAGGCTGTGCAAACATTTTGAGACTTTTGGAGCTTTCACACCATTTTTGCACAGCCCCAACAAAGCAGGCAGAGTTGAGGAGGGACAAGGGCATCACGAGGCATGTCTACCCCACTTGTAAATTTTATACTTATCAGCAACGTTTTCTCATTCCAAGCAAGGCAGTCGTGGGCGAGTTGCACTTGCTCTGGCACTCTACAGACAACACATGTCCCTTTCCCGGTGTGCTGCTGTGTGTATGGTGCATCACACTTACTTCTGGCCCACAGACCTCCTTTAGCTCCAAGTTTTCCTCTTCTGGAACCTTGGCAGCTATCAAACCAGGGAACACAAGGTTCATAAAAACAGTCAAACTTTTACTGGAAAAAAAGGCAGTCTTTACAAACAGGCATATAGAATAAGGCCCAAAGGGTGTCATCTTTCTCACAGGTACTGGACAACTTCAGACTTCGTTTCTTGGTATGGGTAGAGTGTCCCACTTACTATCTTTCCTGGCACTAGGAATTCTTCTCCATCACTAGCAGCACGCCCAGAATGCATCATCTCCCGCTTCTTAGAGTTAGAGCCCATCTTTCCCTGTAGCTTCACAGGCTGAGTGCGCCCAAGGCCCCAGACATCCATCTCAAGGTTCCCCTAGACCAGTAGATGAAATCACAGGAAAGGGTATTTTTGTCAATCCACTGCCACGAGTATTGGGGCCACATTGTCCCTAGCAGCATATTGCGTGAGACTGCAGCTGTCACTTCACACTACCATTCTCCACTGACCTGTCACTTCCTGAACTTGGTGCTAACTCTCAGTTCCCACTCCCCAAACTAGCCAGGCCATTACAGTTAACCTTGACTAGGCTAGACCGCAGCCCCAGTGAGTGTTACCCTTAACAACATGAAAATACATTTAACCTCTTAGATCAGGGTGGGGAACATCCGGCCTACGGGCCATATGTGGCCCGCAATATCATCTGGTGTGGCCCGCAGCCACTTTGCCCATTTTTTGGCCGTGGGCGCTTTAATTCTTCAGAGGTGCACGCGGATGGCTGCTATGTGTCCCGGCTCTGCCCACATTGCTCATTCAACTTATCGGCATCATAGACGCCAATACAGTTGAAAGCAGTGATGGAGGAGAGAACGTCAGACACTCCCTCTCCCATCACTCCCCCTCTGCTTGTGACTCAGGGGGCGCATGATGACGTCACTTTATCATGCGCCATGCTGTATCAGCAGTGGAGCCAATGAGACCAGAGCAGAGCCTGGACCAGCATGGGGAACAAGAAGGAGCTGTGAGTATTGTGTGTGTGAGTGCAGGGGCTGCACTATACTGTGTGTTGGTGGGGAGCTGCACTGTACTGTGTGTGGGGTATAGGGTGGAACTGCGCTATACTGTGTGGGGGGAGCTGAAAGTTATTTAAATGTTTGAATAAATATAGTTGACTAATGTTTAAATTAATAATTTTATATGACCCCCGAACGCTATTATAAAATTTCAAATGGCCCTGGGCAATAAAAGGTTCCCCACCTCTGTCTTAGAGTGTCAGGGAGCAGACCATCAGCTCCACCACTCCTACACCTAATTAGAGTAAGGTGCATGTGAATACGCACACCACTTCTTCCCTCACTTGATTAGCTAAGAGGTGTGCAGCTCTTAATTAATCAGGATCCTTCTACTCTACCCCTCCCATTTTTTTTGTGTGCGAGAAAATCAGAATATTTCGACTGAACCTATGCAAACAGAACATACAAACTGCAATGTTGTCCTTGCTTGTAGCATTAAGTTTTAAGTTTTTCTAATCATTACATAGAGTTGAGGTTCGCCACCAAGCTGAAAAAGTTAAAGAAGCTCTCCCATAAAGTTTTTTTAAAATAATTCTGTGTATATGTGATATAATTTAGTGTGATTGTGCTAATATACTCACCTACTGCTGCCTTCTCCGGAATCCAGAACTGTTCTGCTACTCTTCCCAGTGATGTCACCACACTTTAGACTACTCAGTTTACTTAACTCTCCATGCATGAGTGAGAAGTCTCTTTTACCATGTAAGCCTAAGGACTTACATTGTAAAAGCCACTTATGGGTCATGGAGACCACAGCATGGAAACTCTGCTGAGCAGTGACATCACTCAAAAGAGGAGCAGAATGGAGCTGGATCCTGGAGAAGGCAGCAGTAGGTGAGCATATGAAGATACACACTACACTACACTACTTGCATATACAGTAGGGAAAATAAGTATTTTATACACTGCCAATTTTGTAAGTTTTCTCACCCACAAAGAATGGAGAGGTCTGTAATTTTTATCGTACGTACTCATCAACTGTGAGAGACAGAATCTTAAAAAAAATCCCAAATAATCACATTGTATGATTTTTACATAACTAATTTGCTGTTTATTGCATGAAATACGTATTTGATACAATAGAAAAGCAGAAGTTAGCATTCGGTACAGAAACCTTTGTTTGCAATTACAAAGGTCAGACGTTGCCTGTAGTTCCTTGAGCAAATTTGTACACATTGCAGCAGGGATTTTGGCCCACTCCTCCACACAGATCTTCTCCAGATCTTTCAGGGCTGTTGCTGTCAACATTGTGTTTCAGCTCCCTCCAAAGATTTTCTATTGGGTTCAGGTCTGGAGACTTGCTAGGCCACTCCAGGACCTTGAAATGCTTCTTACGGAGCCACTCCTTAGTTGCCCTGGTTATGTGCTTTGGGTCACTGTCATGCTGGAAAACCCATCCATACCCCACCTTCAATGTTCTTACTGAAGGAATGAGATTGTTAGCAAAAATCAATACATGACCCATCCATCCTCCCTTCAATATGGCGCAGCCCTCCTGTACCCTTTCCAGAAAAGCACACCCAAAGTATGATATTTCCCCACCATGCTTCAAGGTAAGGACAATGTTCTTGGGATTGTACTCATCCTTCTTCTTCCTCCAAGCATATAGAGTTTATACCAAAAAGTTCTATTTTTGTCTCATCTGACCACATCACCTTCTCCCATGGATCATCCAGATGGTCATTGGAGAACTTCAAACGGGCCTGGACATGTGCTGAGCAGGGGGAGCTTATGTGTCCTACAGGATTTTAATCCATGATGATGTAATGTGTTACTAATGGTAATGTTTGAGACTGTGGTCCCAGCTTTCTTCAAGCCATTGACCATGTCCTCCCATGTAGTTCTGGGCTGATTCCTGACCTTTTTCAGAATAATCCTCACCGCATGAGGCAAAATCTTGCGTGTAGCCCCAGACCGAGGATGATCGACAGTCATCTTGTGCTTCTTCCATTTTCTAATAATTGTGCAAACAGTTGCTGCCTTCTCACCAAACTGCTTGCCTATTGTCCTGTAGCCGATCTCAACCTTGTGCTGGACTACAATTTTGTCCCTGGTGCCCTTAGACAGCTCTTTGGCCTTGACCATGGTGGAAAGGTTGGAATGTGATTGATTGAGTGTGTGGACAGGTGTCTGACATACAGATAATGAGTTCAAACAGATGCAATTAATACAGGTATTGAGTGCAGAGTAGGAGGGCTTCTTAAAGAAAAACTAACAGGTCAGTGAGATGCAGAATTCTTGTTTGTTGGTAGGTGATCAAATATTTAATTCAATAATATGCAATTTAATTATTTAAAAATCTTACAATGTGATTTTCTCATTTTTATTTTTACATTTTGCCTCTCATGCATAAAAATTACAGACCTCTCCATTTTTTGTGGAAAACGTGCAAAAACGACAGTGTATCAAATACTTATTTTTCCCACTGTATATACAAACTTAATTAAAAAAAAATCTTCATGGGAGTGTTTCTTTAAACATTTGCTAGAAAACCTTTACGAAGGAGCAAGATAAAAGATCAAATACTACAAGGCCATTTTCTCAACTGGTCACTCTCTGTAGATGTGTTTCAGCTAATCCAATTTGAGTGCATTATTTTCTCTCCTACGTTTTATGATTATTCAAATTGTTAATTGTTTAAGAAAAAATTTTAATCACATGCGTCCACCAAACTCACGAGCCACCAAAACTGTTCATTTTTTGCAATTGTTAAATTCCTTCATCAAAAAACCTTGATTGGCCACCAAACCTGACCTGTGGTCCGTCTGCTGATCAACCAGTTAGACCAGGGTTCCCCAACTCCAGTCCTCAAGGCCCACCAACAGGTCATGTTTCCAGAATTTCTTTTGTATTGCACAGGTGATTCAATTATCACCTGGGCAATATTAACAAAATCCTGAAAACATGACCTGTTGGTGGGCCTTGAGGACTGGAGCTGGGGGACCCTGAGTTTAACTAACTTTTCTGATTGACCAGAAATGCCACCTGTCATCCTAGCTGGGTGGCCAGATACATTGGACATTCTCCTATTAGTGTCTCTGCCAAGTTGTAGCATATGACAGAGAGGATCAGCTCTGGAGTTAAGACTGGTAAATTGTAATAGGTACATGTCAAATCTTTGGAGGTAAAAAGTTATAACTGGCCTTAATATTTCTGGTCCGCAAAGACGAGGACACAATATTCTTAGTCCCAATAATTTTTTTCATCCAACCCTAAACATAATAAGTGATTTAAGCTAGCAACTGTTCTGGTATTATATTTTCAAGTATATTACATGTTAATTACAGTCTGATCACAGCCCATATCCCACATAATGTACTATCAATCCACATCTTGGCAAAGAGATGCTGCTTTTGGCAAATCTGATCCCGCATTCGTGGCTATGCCTAAGCTCTTATTTATATTCCGTTTGAATAAATGTATGAACTGGCGCTATATTTGCCAAACATATTCATGCATGCAAATATCAAAATTTGCAAGCTATCTTGTTGAATAAATGGGAAACATTTGCATAGAGAATTCTAGTAAAAATTCACAAATCATTCGCAATTTAATACATAATATAAACTCTATATATTTATGCATGAGGCAAATTCACATATTCTATGTGTTTGGTACGATATAAAAGAGACTTTTGTGTTTGTTAAAAAAAGTTAATTTATAAAAAATACTGAAAAGATTGAGGCAACTATATTGTGGGATGGAGGATGGTGCAGCATTTCATCTATGTGTGAACACCTATAAAACACTGGTATTACTGAAGTGCATACACTAATTGGCTGTCTCGTTGCGCCTTTTTACAGCACAGCACAGTACTACATGTATTGTACTTTTTTATACTGTGCCAGAATGAACTTTCCCTTTGGACACAAATTGAAGGTTCCATTTTATGAGCCATGATCTTATCCTCAACATGTAGTTATGGATTGAAATTAAATGAAATCTGTCAGCAGGTTTTGCTATGTAATCTGACAGCAGTATGATATCCACTTTAGCTCCTCCACACTCTTGTAGGGTGTAGGAACTTTAGTTAAATGACCTTGATGCCAACAAAGGTTTTTCTACATTTCTAACCTCGGAAACTGCACTGATAATATATAATGCAGGACTGGCATTTTCAATGCTTTTTCTGGCTTGATAAGTTTGGGGACCCTTTGGGGACGGGTGCTCTTAGCAATTCCCCAGTTCACCACTCCCAATACCAGCCCTGATAAAGATAACCAATAACTCTCCAGAGTTTGAGATATACCTTCTGAAATGCTGGCCCATAATTTCCCGTTTCACACACTGCACCTTTACGCAATTTATTTTATTCTTGTGACATGCCTAAAGCACCGTTTTCTGTGAGATAATAATGTACACAGACTGCTGTTAAATATTCACTTTCAGTGTGCATTGCTCAGTGCAAGCATTATCATGTCTTACATGTTTTAATATATCTAAGAAAAGGAAGTGCTGAAAATTGGAAAGTTATTAATAAGGCCGTCCTCCATATCAATAACTATAGAGAAGGTAGAAGGTCACATCTGTAGGAAAATCACCATGTACGTGTGGCTTTACAAACTGTTCATTTACGTAGTGCCTGTAATCCATAGGCTGACTTTCATTTTATCACATCTACAGGATGTAATTTATCATCATCTAAAACCGTGTTTAGATATATATCCCCCTGGGAAGTTCTAATTGTCTCCAAACTATGCAAGTCATGTAAACAAATCTGGCCCAACCTGGCCTATCCACTCTTCTTTTTTTTGTAGCTCCATCTCAGATAAACTACAAGGGGCCCAGAAGAGACTCATATTGTGCTTTCTTTTAGCTTTTACCATCATCTAGTTGCCAACATTAGTTTAACTATAAGTACATTTCTTTTGCTCAGAGCTCTATGAAATGTGATACATATATTAAGTCTAGAAATATTTAGATGCGGACAGAATTTTCATAGTGTTGCTTCTGTACACAAGTACGATAGAATTGAAAAAAAAGCCATCATGATGCAACTAAAGGGAATTTGTCAGCAGGATCAACACTTCTAAGCTGTCTTTATAGGTATGTAGGCAGTGGCCCTTGAGTTGAAGGGACCCTGTTCCAGCTTCCTCACCTCCCAGCATCACACGTTGAACTGTATCAACATTCTGGATGATGATACAGTTGACAGCAATGACAAAAGCGGAAGTATCAGGTAACAATCCCTTCTTCCTCATTCTTCATCTGCATCATCCCATTATACTACATGGAGGACAATGTGGGGTGCATCATACTATATGGAGGACAATGTAGGGTGAATGAAACTGCCGCCGGCACTCGGACCGGAGTGTTCAGCTGCAATAAAATACATGCAGCTGCACACTCCGGTCCCGAGTGCCGGGTATTGAGGCAAGAGACTCGTGCGAGTTTCTCGCATTGCACCCGCAAGTGTGACCCCGGCCAAACTGGTGCAATGGCTCATTATGGTTGAGAGATGCTATGGTATGCATCCAAACTTTGGTCACTGGAAGGGCTCATTCACACATGAGTTATTTTGTCTTATGAGAAAATCGATCTGAATTTCTTCAGCGTTTCATTAGAGTTTGACCCCAGCCTTTGTTGTATTTTCCTATAATGTTAAACAGTATGAAGACACAAACCCCACAAAAACACTCTTACATAGACACACAATTTCCTTAGGCTAAAGCAGCTGTCCATATACAGAACACAATGTCCAGACTGGACACAGGTCTCCCGAATCAAATTTACAACCTCATAGACACATGTGTAAGTTCGGATCAATCCAGGTATTGCGATCTCTATAAAGACTGTGAAATACGCTCATGTGAACCCATGCTTAGAGACAGGTAATAGCTAAGTAGTCCCATTGGAACAGAGACTGACGTGAGCGCAATTTTTTGCAGAATACAGTTTTTAATATGACTACAATAATAAATAAGACTTTACAGAAAGAATTAAACATTCACATAAACTGAGAAGTTCAAGAGTTAGTGAGAAGACGCATTTATATATTTCACATTCAATGGGCTGACAAGTATTCAAAACCTAATAAAGCAGGTGATAAGCAGAAATCAGAATCATACATATTTATCTTTATCATAATAGTGGCAGGTCCCCGTTGCCGCACTGCACAGATCCATCATAGTAAATAAATATATACATAATAGATCAGGAAAACCACAGCCACAGGGAAATCTTGTTTTCATTTTGACTGGGTGAACACTGCCAAGAGAGCAAAATAAATGCAAAGCCAGTGATTAAAAGGTAAGCAAATGATAATGACCCCTGAATATGATAATGAAAGCTTAGGTGGAAATGTTCCCTTCAGTGATTGCTGCTCACTCTTAATTCACACCTCGCTCGGAACAAGTGGATGTTTCACTTGCAATCAGGGTTAGCAATGATCTGCATACACAACTGGCTTAACTCTGTATAATAACAAAAACAAAAAAAAAAAGCTTACAGCTGACGTTTTCTTTTTATTTATTTTATTTTTTTACATAACTTTTTTGTAATTGTTGCTTTGTTGTTTTGTTAGTGGGGTTGCTGCATACGATACTGTAAGAGTGTAGGTCATCAATATCAAAGTAGAGGGCTTTAATACAGATTGGCTAACTTTCAAGAGATATCAAAGAAGTCTAAAATATTGATCCATTGACTTTGATAGCTCTTCTATATGGACTGTAAAAAACACATATTGGATCTCTATTCTTCACATAGAATGAAATGTTGTATTGTAAGACTCATAGATTTTTATGGGAAGAATACAAATCCATATCATGCCTCCCAACAGTTACCCTATCCCGTGAATTAGCTCTGCAGGCTATCACTGAGTAGTTGGCCACTTGAATTTTCAACTTTTTTTTCACATCTTTCTAGCTATAACTGTATTCATTTTTAATCCTGCACCAGGCTTAGCTGGTTTTCACATATTTGACCTCCTGTCTTTTTTCTGTTGGAAATTGTACAAAAATATTAGAGGGAAACTGATGATGGAACTGAACTCATAGTTTCTTCTGGGGCCGGTTTTGTGGCTGCTGGCTTTTTGCTGTAATACCAGATGGATAGAAAATTGTTGAATGCAGGGGTTCACTATGTTTTGTTATAATCACTGGACTGCAAAAATAAACTTCAGTAACCAAAATGATGTGAGTTTTCTTTTCCTTTGTAGAATATACTACCTGAAAAATCTGAAATACATTGAGAGGAGGAGGAAGGGATGTATGCACCAACCTACAACAAAAATATTACGTCAATATGTAATGGGGTTTTCTAATCAAAAATGAAGAATATACATAAATCAGCTATAAATAGTATGTTAGCTATTTAGTAACATAGTTCATTCAGGCCTGATATCCCTGTTGACATATAGCCACTAAGTCTCAGGTACTTCTGTTCAGTGCTTCGCATAGGACAGCATTACCGATGCTGACATGTCAGTAGAGCACTTTGTGAAGGTGGACGACAAACTGCTTAGGAGGGTGTTCTCATGTAATTAATTTGCTTTAGCTAGTTACACAGCATGAAAAAAGCAAGTTTAAAATTGATTTGCTTTTTTATCTGCTGTCATTCTCCTGCATTGAGAGCTTTTATCTTACATAGTGGACAGCTTGTTTATAAGGAGCTTCACTGCTAGTGCCTGGCCAACAGTGTGCAGTAAATTATAGAAAAAGAGTTAACTCCTAATAACCTAGTCAGCTATCACCAGCCCATTCATCTTTATGCAGCGGTAAGCTGCTAACATCAGTCCCTTTCCATCTCAGCTCCTACCAGGGTTATTATCAGTCCTGCAAAATTACAACAACCCCCCCTATTCCCATCATTGGCAGGTCTCCTAATCATTGCTCTCACTTTCCGGAGGTGTGTGCTTGCTCAAAGGTCCTGTTGTCTTTATATGTAAATATAGTGATAACAGTGTAGACTCATTAATGTGTTGTAGCAAGATAATCTACTCACTAGAATTGCAACTCAGGGTGGAACACCAACCTTCCCCAAGAAACAAGAAAGTAAGTAGTTCTGAGCTGCTCAAGAGACAATGTGTGAATACCCTTTTAATTCAATAACTAAACCAACCTCCTTTTTTGTTTGTGGCAGAGAATTGAGCAGGCTTATCGACTTAAATAAGCAGACAGAAGGACCCATGCACACATTGCCCTGGCTATGTGTCAAAATGTTGTTCTCTGTTAAACACAGGCTTAAAGAAAAGCTGCAGGGACTCAAAATGAACTATGTTCAAAAATTATTTTACATGAAGCATATTTGGGAACCATTTTCGGGCTATAAAGCCAAATTAACAAGGATATGTGTCACATGGGTGCCGGTCAAGGCCCACTACTTTTTTCTCCCTGCATTTTTGGTTGATCACAATTCCTCTTGCCTTGTTTGGGATACATATTACAATCATTTGCAGGTGTCTCAATGAATCACACCTGTCTCTGTTTAGCCCTAGCTTCAATATCTCTAAAAGATCTGTACAGTACATAGTTTCCATAAAATCTTCCATGAAACTTTAAAATCTCAAGTTCTAAACTTTAGAAGACTGCACAGAATTCTCTACAGTACCGTCACTTAAACTGTTTACCTGCAAAAACTCCCAAAATATCCCTGCAATAATTCGAACTACAGTAAGTCCAAATTTGTCTCCAATGTGGACTGTGCCACGGAAAACGCTGCTTTAAGAAATTCTCAGCATTTCAAATTCCCCTTCTACCTCCGGTCCTTCACCTTTCCAGATTCCAATATATGCATAGGATTCTAATGAGAAATATTGTCTGCAGAGATCAAGCCTGGCATTTTTATTAGGATACTAACCTGAAGAAACACACATAACGTCTCCAGAGGAAATGATCTACATTTTTCTTCCTTGTTAGTTTATTTGGAGTCCGGTCTGTACCAAATTTATATTAAAGCCAACATATAGCAACAACAGCTAAAGGGAACGCACAATATCTTTCTATACTCGTTTCCAATGTTTCATTTTATTTCCAATCTACTCTGAAAAGATGACTGCAAATAAATATTAATGCAATCATAGCATGTCCTGCTATCTTAACATTGAACATCATTCCCAGTCATCTCTTGTACTCTTTCCCGCAGAGCTTGGAAGAGCAGTTAGTCTCTTATTAATCAGCCATAGCTTGGGTTCAGCAGACCATTACATTGTTCTTCTTTTCCACTGGATTAAGGCACAGGTCTCAGTGTCTCTATTGAGATTCAGTAAAGATGTATATCTTCGTACCGTATCATGTCAGATATGAAAATACTGGTACTAAGAAGCAGATTCACATCTCAGAGGCAGAGAAGAATTTGCGAATACAAATTGATGGTGACCTTTGACACTCTTAATGCTGGAATGAACCTGTCACATGGTTTTATGGCCTATTACATCAATTAAGGAATTTACTCCAAATACCCTGTGAAAACATCACAAAACATTACCAGACCCCAATCAGAGGGTAATAAAACTTTCTCTCCTTATCTATGAATTGTTCCAATATTTATGCTCATCCCTCTGCCATAATGACTATTCTGCTTCACGTCACTTGTCTTACCTATTGCATTTTTTCTGTGTTTTTGTGTATAAATATGTGATTCTTCAGATTTTGTATTAGTTCAGCCTGATGAAGAGACCTGAGTAGTCTCTAAAGCTTGCAATTTGTTACCATCTTTTCAGTTAGCCATTAAAAGGTATCAACCACTGAGGACTCTCAACTCTAAATATTTTTCTATTGAGATTGAAATTCAGTCGGAAAGACTTAAAGGGAATCTGTCACCAGGTTTTTGCCACCTAATATGAGAGTAGCATAATGTAGAGTCAGAAACTCTGATTCCAGTGATGTGTCGCTTACGTCATTGCTTTCTGTAGTTTTGATGAAATCATTGTTTTATCAGCAAGAGATTATCACTAGAGAACTATTAAACCTGCTGCCATGTAGTCCTCCATATTCATGAACTCTGTATATCCCACCCCCACCATTGATTATCAGCTTTCTGCCTATCCAGAGAGTATACAGATAGCTGCCAATCAGTGGTGTGGGCGGGGTTATACACAGCTCTGCATTCAGAGAACTGCTATATCTACAGCAGAGAAAACAGGGATTTTATCAAAATTACACCAAGCAGTCCAGTAAGTGACATATTGCTGGAATCAGGGTTTCTGACCATTAATTACAGAAAATTATTTAATCAGATAGCTTCACTCGACTGCAGGAGGCATGTATGAAGATTCAAGAAGAAGTTTTATTTTCAAGCTGAATTCTTGTATTCTGCACAATTACAGTTGGTAAAAAAGACAATTCTGAACCAGAGCTAGCAATATGGATGACATACAGGACACTGACTGCGGAAGAAGGGAGGGGTTAGTGACATCATAGACAGACAGGGAGAGAGACAGGACAAATCTCTGAAAGACAAACCTGATTGCATAGCAGTGAAAAAGTAACAATTCAATAACAATACAATACTGTACGATTCCCAAGTCGTGGAACATAACAGTTACTTACAAGTAGCAGAAAATTGCTCATCTCCAAGTATGCAACGATTGATCGATACTTAATATGTATTAAAGGGAACATGTGACAAGACTGTCAGCAAATAAACTGACTTCATGATGTTGCAGAAGAAGCTAACAATTTTCTATTTTAAATTCTGGTGAAAAGACATTTTATATCAGCATGCGCTATTTATTAGCAGCATACTAGGAGTCATGGAGCGGTATGGAGCAGGGAAGAGTCATAGTATCTTAGCTCTTATCATTGATGACAGTACTAGCTGTTCCGAAACAGGTAGGATGTCAATCAATGAGAAATGAGCAAGTTAAGAGTCAGGACACTCACTGTGACCCTTTATAGTTCCAGAATCATCATACGGTTCCTCCTCTTTACATATAGTGCATGATGAAATAAAACTTCTTTTTCCTGTAGAATGTAACATGATCAGTTTAAGAAATGCTCTATGATAATTAATACAGAAACCGGCTGACCAGGCATAGGAAAACATAGATTTCAAGCAAAGGGTTGATATTTTGTTAAATGCCGTTACCAATGTGGTAGTCATGACCGCAATTTCATCAAACTCCCCCATTCTCATAACCATGCAGGCTTTATAACAAGCTTTCCTAAATTTCTAAATCTAAAAAAATGTCTTCTAATCTTTACCTGGAGAGCCATTAGTGGCTTGCTGGCAAACAAATGTGGCTTAGAGTGGGCTAAAGCATTTGCTAAAACATTGGCTTGCATTAGTGATGGGCTCTTTCTTGATTGGTAGTATAACTACACCAATATCCTCAGTCCATGGGGGACGAAGCCTTTATAGCAAAACGCGCGTCGGGCGTGGTGGGTCCTGGTTCTCTGCACTCTGTGATAAAAATACCTTTGTCATTTATATCTTTATATTATTGCTAAGCTTGTATATACATACCGTAGCTGATTACTCACCATACCTGACCTCATAACGCTATTAGTGTCTGGGACTTCTATCTATCACAGTCTATTTAATGATTTTTGATTTATATACCACTAGTATATGAGCTTTTACGCACATAGGCTCATTTAGCCCAGGGGATTATTTATTCACTTGGCTGCATGTGCATTTTACCTTATTCGCATATGGACCTTTTATGATATCATTACTGATAGTCGCTGTCTATATGGTGTATGACCAGTGTGTGTATGCAGCTGTATTATTTTCTACTTTCATGATATATATTATAGTTCATGCTTGTCACATGTGAGTGTTTTTTTGACTTTGTAGTGCAGTTGATTTAATTAGTATTCTTGTATCCCGGTTTACCCACCCTTCTTTTTCCTGTACTTGTTTGTCCCCCTTCTGTTTATTCTATTGAAATTCTAGGAAACACTTGTCTTATACATGTGTTCATACATGTTTTTCAAAATGTTTAACAAAGATTTTATTTAGCCCCCTTTTTTTAAAAAAAAAAAGACTACTCTCTCTTAAGTTTTGGTTACTATTTGGTAGTATAGACTCGTTCAGGCAACTTTAGGTCTGACCATCCTTCTAGGACATCAGCTCCTCCAGTTCACAACATAGGCCATGTGCACACATTGAGTATTTGGTCAGTATTTCACATCAGCATTTGTAAGCCAAAACCTAGAGAGAAACCATCAGGAAAAGTATAAAAGAAACATGTCACCACTTCTGTATTTTTACTCATTCCTCCTGGTTTGGGCTTTTCAAACACTGAGGTGAAAAACTCACCAAATACTCAACGTGTGCACGTGGCCTCAAAGAGTCTGCGGAGTCGATGAATGAGCCCAGGAGGTCCTTTTTCTGCCTAATGGATAGATGTGATTCATAATAATTCATTTTAGTTTGTTTGATAGTGTTCATGCGCCCATGTTTGATTAAAAACACATTACTGTATGGCGCAGGCTCAGGAGTTGAGCCTGATCTGTTCAGTGTGAGTATCAGCTGTATTACATTTCCAGCACAAGAGAGTAACTGATGAATTTGTAGCTAGCACCAAATCGTATCTGTCTAAATTCTTTAATTAAGCTGTCAAGCAGGAGAATGGCATTTAAAAATCCTCCAAGATTGTCACTCTGAAACATATCCACCCCGTGTAACATAACATGTGCAACATCATAAGACCCGACGGTTTCCGTCTCTGCAATCCTATTATTATGAATCCCAACCCATGGTCTTCTTCAAATACCATTAAATATGCAACAAACTGCAATACTGGAGTATTACAATATATTGTATAGCCGATCAAAAGATCACTGGTCTAAGTCGCTTAAGGGGAAATTAAGGGAAGTTTGGTATTACCTTTATCATTCTAGCCTAAAGAATATATTGCCAGATCACTTTTACTACACTGTGAAGGCCATTAAAATAAAAATCCAAAAAAGAATCGCGAATTACATTTTTTTTCACCATTTCACTGCACTAAGAAATGTTTTCAATTTTTTTCAGTACATTACATAGTAAAATAATTGGTGTTATTCAAAACTGTAAGTCATCACACAAAAATAAGCCTCATATGACTATGATGACAAAAAAAGATTAACAATGATGGAAGAAGGGAAGGAAAAACCTAAAGCACAAAGATGAAAAATTGGATGGTCCTTATAGGGCTAAAATGTTCTGTAACTCTTGGGCCCATGCAGTTCACTGTCGTTAATAGTTGTGAAGCCTCATCTGTCATAGTCCAAGGGGGAATTCCACCACTGAGGGTCATGGTGATAGGGTCATTTTGTCTATCCCACATCTATTGTGGTAATGCAAGCGTGTCAAGGGCCCCATGCCACTCATATGTACAGGAGGAGTAATTACATAGTGGTCAATTTCCCTCCATAAGCATCACTGGGAAAATTTTAAGGACCTGGTCCCTCAGCAATGTCAGTAATCTGTGCCCACTGGACGGGAGCCTGAGAACATTCTCTTACCTGATGGCATCTGCAGTTCTTCTTCGTCTTAGCAGGCCTGGCGCACCGTCACGTGTGCCATCCCACAACAATGACTTCATGCCAGGCCATCTATTCTTAAGAATGCTCCGAGGTAATAGGCATGTCTTGTAGCTCCCGTCCAGCGGTCACAGATTACAGCAGGGTCCTACAAATCGATTTGCACCAACTCTGCCTGGAACCATTACTGTACCCAGAGAATGGCAGCAAATTACCACGAGTTCATCAGGTAAACTTTACATTTGCACCATGTCATATACTCCGAAGTGGCCGCTCTTTTCTGAGAAATTAACGATGTTCAGTTATGTATTTGGTAAAAGCAAGCTGGGTAGCACCAGGGTTCCATTATGCGGCTGGAAAATTCGTACAGGGATGTGTGATCTGCGCATGCCACAATGCTGGAAAAACAGTTAAAGTGCCACTAAAGTGTGCAGCCAGGCCATTGTACCCCTTTCAGCGATTGCAAATTAATTTCATTCAGCTTCCGAGAGTAGGCAATTATGAGTATGCGCTGGTATGTGTGGACTTGTTTTCCAATTGGCCAGAGGCATGGCCCTGTGCTCATGCAAATGCCCGTACAGTAGTCAAGAAATTACTATCAGAAGTTGTGTGCAGGTTTGGAGTTCCAGAAGTGATTCAAAGTGATAGAGGTACTCATTTCACTTCACAAGTGTTTCAAGGAATTACCCGTGCTCTGGGAATTGAGCAAGCAATTCATACCCCATATCATCCCCAGAGTAGTGGTAAGGTGGAAAGGTTAAATGGCACATTAAAATTGAAAATTCAGAAAGCAATGGCAGAAATGGGAAAACCATGGACTGAGTGTCTGCCCACTGCATTGTATACAGTCAGGGTCACTCCCAACAAAAAGACAAGTTTGAGTCCATATGAGATTTTGTTTGGGAGCCCCCCAAAAACAGGGTTGTACTTCCCTCAGCAGATGCAGGCCTCTTATTCAAATATGACAGCCTATGTAGGGATATTGCAACAATTATTGACTCAAATTCACAATCGTGTTTTCAGTTCCCTTCCAGATCCATCCTTCTTATCCGGCTCACATGATCTTAAGCTGGAGATTGGGTGGTGACGCGAAGGCATCTAAGGAAAAGTCTAGATCCTCGGTTTGACGGGCCTTATCAAGTCCAGCTGACTACACCAACAGCAGTCAAGTTGGAGGGAAAACCTGTCTGGATACACGCATCACACTGCAAGAGATTTCACAAGGACTAAAAAGAAATGGAACTTGGGAAGTACCACTTGTTCATGCTTCTCATTTTTAGTATATCTGACCAATGTAAAAATGATAATGATATCCTAGAACCGTGGGATAGTGATATGTCAAAGCAATGGACTAACAAATTTGTACAATACCATATTTATATTGCCCAGGCCAAGAACTTATCCAATTGCTGGATTTGTTCACATGCACTGATAGCTGCAAAAACTATGCCTTATTTTGTTACTCCTCTGACTGAGGTTGATTTATTTGGGGGAAGGTGTTGGAACATGAGGTCCCTGGAGCTTGCTGAGCAGCAGAGTCAAACTTCTGTTGCCCTACCTATCACAGGGTGGACAAGGCAACCTTGGTTCCAAATAAATCTTACAAAAAACCAAGATAGTTCAAGGAAACATCCCATTAATTTGTTTGAATTCAAAGAGTATGATGGGAATTGGGGAAAAAGTGTCACGGGTGTGTCGCTGCGAAGATCGTCGCGATTGCACACCCTGACTTCGCACAGCTGAGTTTCTGGTGCTGGGTGTTTTTCGGCACTGAGGGAGTTAATTCTTTCTCTCTCTGTGCTGGACTCACCAGCCTCGCTCAGCTGCAATTGATGTGTTGTTAATTGGTTTCCTTTAAATACCTGCCTGTCTGCTGGGAGAGTGTCGGTGAAAGCATTCATTCAGACCAGCAGAGCGGATCGTTTCTGAGAAGACTTAAGCTAAGAGTGCCTGTTGTGGTTTATCCTCTCCTCGCTTATTGTTTATCTTCTTAACCTTTTGTGTCCCCTCTGTAGTTTAAGTTTTGTATGCAAGGCAGTATTTACTTTACCCCTTGTCTGTCTCGTTTGTCTTATACTGTTTGTAAGCTGTGACCTGCCCATTCCCTGTGGTGGTAATCAGGGTCCTTCTCAGGACTAGATTACAGTGGTCAGGGATCTACAGGAGACAGGGTTACGCTGGCGGCCTGGACCTCTGTACCATTAACAGTACCTCCAGGTAGAGGGACTAGTCAGGACCCCAGTTTAGGGTCAGCATAGACCCCGGTCCACCTCTATCCTGAGACAGCGTGACATTTTCACCGACCATACTAAAGATTCTCCCCAGCCACCATGGATCCAGTAGCCCATCTAGCTCAGCAGTTGCAGAGTTTGTCCATGGAGCTGACGGACGTTAAATCCAAGGTTTTGTACCCCCGGGAGCAAGCCAGATCTGAACCTAAAGTGGCTCTCCCGGACAGGTTTACTGGTGGGCGGGACAAGTTTTTTGCTTTCCGGGAGGCATGTAAATTGTATTTTCGGCTGCGGCCTCGGTCGTCGGGGAGTGAGGATCAGAGGGTGGGAATTGTCATCTCGCTCTTACAAGGGGACCCTCAATCCTGGGCGTTCTCTCTCCCCCCGGGCTCCCCGGCTCTCCAGTCAGTGGACCGATTTTTTACAGCCCTGGGTCTGGTATATGATGACCCGGATCGGGTCTCCCTTGCTGAAATGAAGTTACGTAAGATACAGCAGGGAGATCGTCCGGCGGAGGAATTTTCTTCAGAGTTCCGTAGGTGGGCCACGGATACTCAGTGGAATGACCCGGCTCTTAGGAGCCAGTTTTGTCAAGGTTTATCTGACAAATTAAAAGATGTGTTGGCTCAGTATGATTCTCCCCCGTCACTGGAGGCCGCTATGGCTCTTGCAATTCGCATTGATAGACGGCTTCGGGAGAGGTGCGGGGTAACTCCGCCCCCTGTGATGACTCCACCTCCTTCTAAAGTCCCTAATATTGAGGTTCCCCTGGTTTGTTCCGAGGAACCTATGCAGTTGGGAGGGACATCATTCCGAGGGAGGGGATCGGCGGTGCGCCGCAAGACAAGAAAGTGTTTCTTCTGCGGGAGAAAGGGACATTTTATTGAGGGGTGTCCATCCCGTACTGTACTGAGCAAGAAGTCGCCGGAAAACTATTAATCCCAGGTTGTGTGGTGGACGACAATCTGGGAGTATGTATTTCGTCCCCAGGTCCGTCTCAGTTTCTCGTACCAGCGGAGGTGGTGGTAGGTACAAGAACTGAGAGGATTTCTGTTCTTCTGGATAGTGGGGCCGGGGCTAATCTGGTGGACGCTCGGTTTGCCCAGGTTCAAGGTATGCAACTGAGTGTATTAGCCAAACCTATCCCCATATTTTCTATCGACGCCAGGCCTCTCGGTCAAGGTAGCTTTGTGCAAGCCGTGCATAACATTGACCTTCGAGTGGGGGCAATACATAAAGAACTATTGTCTTGTTATGTGTTGGAGGGTCTTCCCACTTCTATTGTGTTGGGTCTTCCTTGGTTAACTAAACATAACCCAGTAATTAATTGGCAATCCAGAGAGATAAGCCAGTGGGGTGAATTTTGCAATAAAAAACTGCATGAACACGGTCATCGGTGCGGTCGTGCCTAGAACCTTACCACCTTTTCTGGTGGACTTTGAGGATGTTTTTTCAGAGGAAGGGTGTCAAGAATTACCTCCTCATCGCGAGTATGACTGTTCTATAAAATTGCTCCCTGATGCTAAATTACCTAAATCTAGGTTGTATAACCTTTCTGGTCCTGAGAGGCAGGCTATGCAGGATTATATTTCGGAAAGTCTGGCTAAAGGGCATATTAGACCTTCATCTTCCCCGGTGGCCGCGGGGTTCTTCTTTGTGAAGAAAAAAGATGGAGGCCTACGCCCTTGCTTGGATTTCCGTGAGCTTAATCGGATTACGGTCCGAGATCCGTATCCGCTCCCACTTATTCCAGATCTCTTCAATCAGATTGTGGGCGCCAAATGGTTCTCTAAGTTGGATCTCAGGGGGGCGTATAATCTGATTAGGATGAAGGAGGGGGATGAGTGGAAGACGGCGTTTAACACTCCGGAGGGACATTATGAGAACCTTGTCATGCCTTTCGGTCTGACTACTGCCCCGGCGGTGTTTCAACATTTTGTTAATGACATCTTTCGCCACCTAGTGGGACAGTTTGTTGTCATTTATCTGGATGACATCTTAATTTACTCGCCTGATCTTGTGTCTCATCAGGAGCATGTGAGACAGGTGTTGCAGATCTTGCGAGATAATAAACTGTACGCCAAATGGGAGAAGTGTGTTTTCGCCGTACAGGAACTTCAGTTTTTAGGGTTCCTGGTGTCAGCTTCCGGTTTCCGTATGGACCCTGGGAAAGTGAAGGCAGTGCTTGAGTGGGATCTGCCAGAGGATCTTAAGGCACTGCAGCGTTTCCTGGGGTTTGCTAATTACTACCGGAAATTTATTCGTAATTTCTCGTCCATTGTTAAACCTCTCACTGACATGACAAGAAAAGGGACGGATTTTTCAAGGTGGTCTGACAAGGCTTGTCAAGCATTTTCCTCCTTGAAAAAATGTTTTGCTTCGGCACCTGTACTCATTCAACCAGATGCGTCACAGCCGTTCATTGTGGAGGTGGATGCGTCTGACGTAGGGGTGGGTGCGGTATTATCTCAAGGTCCGTCCCCTGGTAAATGGCATCCGTGCGCTTTCTTCTCTAAAAAATTGTCGTCCGCTGAGAGGAATTATGATGTCGGCAATAGGGAACTCTTGGCCATTAAGTTGGCTTTTGAAGAGTGGCGTCATTTTTTGGAGGGGGCAGTACACCCGGTCACCGTCATTACTGATCACAAGAACCTACTGTATTTAGAGTCTGCAAAATGTCTGAATCCCAGACAAGCTAGATTGTCGTTGTTTTTACCAGGTTTAATTTTGTCGTCACATATCGTCCTGGGTCAAAAAATGTAAAGGCTGATGCCTTATCTCGCAGTTTCCCTGGGGCCGGGAAGACGGATGACCCGGTTCCTATCCTTCAAGAGGGAGTAGTGGTGTCGGCTGTATGCTCTGAGCTTGAGGAGGAGGTATTGGAGGCTCAGAGGGATGCCCCTGTAGGACCTCCAGGGAAACTGTTTGTTCCAGATCAGTTAAGACAAAAGGTTATCGAGGCACATCATAATTCTGCTTTGGCAGGACACCCAGGGAGTAAAGCAACTGTGGATCTCCTTTCACGCCGGTTTTGGTGGCCTAACTTAAATAAGGAGGTGGTAACTTTTGTCGCATCCTGTGGGGTTTGTGCACGCTCTAAGACCCCACATACCCGTCCGTCTGGGGCCCTCTTACCTTTGAAGATCCCGGAGCGTCCATGGACCCATCTGTCTATGGACTTCATTACGGACCTCCCTCCGTCTTCAGGTAAAACTGTCATACTAGTTGTAGTTGACAGGTTCAGTAAGATGGCACATTTTATTGCTCTTCCTGCTCTTCCTAATGCTAAAACTCTGGCGCAGGTGTTCATTGGGGAGATTGTGAGACTCCACGGGTTGCCTTCCGATGTGGTGTCGGATCGGGGGTCTCAGTTTGTGTCCAAATTCTGGAAGGCATTTTGTTCACGGCGGGGGATGCAATTGTCATTTTCTTCGGCTTTTCATCCGCAGACCAATGGTCAGACAGAGCGTCTGAATCAGAGCTTAGAGACATATCTCCGGTGTTTTGTCTCAGAGAACCAAGAGGACTGGTCTTCTTTCTTGCCTCTGGCAGAGTTCGCTCTTAACAATAGGCGGAGCGAGTCCACTGGTAAGTCCCCGTTTTTTGGGGCATATGGTTTTCACCCCCAGTTTTGTTCTTTCAATGGGGGGGCTCTTCTGGGGTTTCTGAGGAGGAACGATTTTCGTCGTCACTTGCTTCAGTGTGGAGAGGAGTGCTGAATAATCTGAGTACTATGGGGAACCGATACAAACGTATGGCTGATAGGAGGAGAGTGTCTGGTCCGGACCTAAGTGTGAACGATCTGGTATGGTTGTCTACCAAGAATATAAAACTTAAGGTTCCCTCCTGGAAACTCGGTCCCAGGTTCATCGGGCCATACAGGATCAGTTCTATAATTAATCCGGTGGCATTCCGTCTTGACCTCCCTCCTACGTTTAAAATCCACAATGTGTTCCACAAATCGTTGCTTAAGAGGTACGTGGCGCCAGTTATACCGTCACCTCTACCTCCTCCTCCAGTGGTGGTCAATGGTAACTTGGAGTTTCAGGTGTCGAAGATCATTGACTCACGTCTGAATCGCCGGTCCCTTCAGTACTTGGTTCATTGGAAGGGGTATGGTCCTGAGGAGAGGACGTGGGTTCCTGCGTCTGATATTAACGCAGACCGATTGGTTCGGGCCTTCCACACTACTCACCCAGATAAACCCGGCCCTGAGGGTCCGGAGGCCCCTCGTAGAAGGGGGGGTACTGTCACGGGTGTGTCGCTGCGAAGATCGTCGCGATTGCACACCCTGACTTCGCACAGCTGAGTTTCTGGTGCTGGGTGTTTTTCGGCACTGAGGGAGTTAATTCTTTCTCTCTCTGTGCTGGACTCACCAGCCTCGCTCAGCTGCAATTGATGTGATGTTAATTGGTTTCCTTTAAATACCTGCCTGTCTGCTGGGAGAGTGTCGGTGAAAGCATTCATTCAGACCAGCAGAGCGGATCGTTTCTGAGAAAACTTAAGCTAAGAGTGCCTGTTGTGGTTTATCCTCTCCTCGCTTATTGTTTATCTTCTTAACCTTTTGTGTCCCCTCTGTAGTTTAAGTTTTGTATGCAAGGCAGTATTTACTTTACCCCTTGTCTGTCTCGTTTGTCTTATACTGTTTGTAAGCTGTGACCTGCCCATTCCCTGTGGTGGTAATCAGGGTCCTTCTCAGGACTAGATTACAGTGGTCAGGGATCTACAGGAGACAGGGTTACGCTGGCGGCCTGGACCTCTGTACCATTAACAGTACCTCCAGGTAGAGGGACTAGTCAGGACCCCAGTTTAGGGTCAGCATAGACCCCGGTCCACCTCTATCCTGAGACAGCGTGACAATAAGGTGACAAATAAAAATTATATAGGGAAGGTGCCAGATCAAGAACTGAAAATAAGCTTTGCAGTTAAGGCACCGTTTTTTTTAGGAGGTAAACAGCTTTGTGGAGACCAGGTATGTTTGGAACGATCTTTGCATAATTCCAATTGGTCCAAAAATTATTTTTTTATTGATGGTAATACTGAGCAGTGTACAAAAAGAGACGCTGTTCATGTAGATGAGGAAACTAGAGAAGGCCAGTATGGAGATGGAGCTGCTGAAATGTCCATAAGTATTAACACCGAACCTCAGTGCCAACCAATACGATATTATAGATCAGTCACTACAGATTTGGAAGACTCTTGGTGTCTTTACACAGCAATCCACCCGCTTAGTCTCTATAGCCCTCGCTCTACTGAATGAATACCAGTTTGAATTACCTAAAGGAGTTTATATAGTGTGCGGAAGTAATGCATATCGGTGGATACCAAAGGGAGCTGAGGGTACCTGCACATTAGCCAGGTTAGAGCCAGCAACCTGGGTATGGGATGAAAAGGATTTCCCTTATAAGAATGTCCCAAGTCATATGATTGCTAAGCGTAGTGCACCTTCACCACAGTCAAAACATTTAATACATACCCCGTGGTATCTTAAAGCTGGGATGGTTCTGACAGGACCTTTAGGAGCAATGTTTGGAACAATAAGAAATGCCCAAATGATAGAAGAGTTGGGAGATATGTTTGATAACATAACTGATTATTTATTCGATGCCATTAACGTTGAATCTGCCTATATGAGACAGCTTATTGTCATCACTAATCAGCACTCAATGGTTCTTGACTATCTTACAGCATCCCAAGGGGGATTTTGCCAGGTAGTAGGTCCTGCATGTTGTCATTATATAGACCCTTCTGGACTGATGAGGGTTACTCATGATATAGAGCAAGCTAGATTGATCAAAGAAGGAATACGAAAAGTTAATGCACTTGAGGATATGCCTCTCCCCGAATGGCTTTCATGGTTAAATCCTTTGAATCTTTTCAAAGGAATAGGAGGATGGATAACAAGGATCATTCATTTTATAATACAAGCAGTTTTTGTGATTTTAGTCATTGCAATAATGATAAGATTGTTTGTTTTGATGGTAAAGAAAATTCTGAGTTCTAAAAGTAAATATTTTTCAGGTAAACATAGAACTAAGATCGATACTGACTCCGAGGTGCAGCAAACAAACATGACAACCACCTTCATAACTTTCTGCAACCGTGAATGTATTTTCTGCAACAAGCCCACTTCAGTGGACCTGGCTGAATGCATGCACTGTGGAAAACCCTTGGTCTGATACAAGACAAAGAAAGGACAAGGAAGAATTTGCAACTATAAAGACCTGATGTCTCCATTATAATTCTTGGATAATGATGCTAACCAATAAAGATATATATATATTCTAACAAATAAAGATATATAATAAAGATATAATAAATATATATTAAACGTAACAATACTAATACATATATTACACATGATAATGTTATAAACATCAGAAATATATCCTCTCAATATTCATAATCATAAAAAAAGTAAAGTTAGATCTCTGACAGGGATAGGGACAGGAGGCCTGGTAAACAGGTATAGCCTGAATGGATGCACAGCAGTGCTGGTATCCCATGATATACGTAGGAAAAGCCATGTATATTGTGAAGTAGGGTTATCTGCAGACCTCAGAGGATAGGAAGGGATGAATTAGTAAGAAGTAGACAGATAATAAAAAGAGGAGAGTTGTTAAAGAAATGGTTAATTTCTATTTTCTAAAATAAAATAGTTTACCAGTAAATAGTTCTATCATGAAGTATGGTTATTATCTGCCTACAGTCCCATCTGTTTTACATTTATAAATATAGTCAAACTGACATTTTTAATGTCGGTTAAATTCCTATTTGTGAAGGACAAAAAAAGCAAGATAAGATGGTTTTTGGGTCCAAAATTGTGCAATAGGATATAAACCACCCATGGACATGATGCCAAGCCAAGGACAAACGATGAGAACATGAACTTTGAACACTGAAGAATATTTTTGAATATCCTAGGAGAGGAAGTTTCCCCTATTTGGTCAAGAAATTAATCTTATGATTGAATAGATGACATGACAACCTATTGTATAACACTTCTTGTTTGTGCCAATTCTTATGCAACCAATTCTTATGTAACCTTGTAGTTTTGGGCTATAAAAGGTCCCCATCCAACCATTAAAGGAGGTGATCTACTTGACACGAACTGTGTGTGTGTGTGTGTCTCTTTATTTCTCCCATAGATAGGTACCTATCATAAGCGGACACCTGAGGTTGGAAGAGAAAAAATCCCTGAACTCTATCAGGATCACAGCGTAGTTTGGCTTGTGTGCCATATGGAAAAATACTTCTTGTACAAGAAGAAAGGAAGGAGGGGGCATTTTTTGGCCCAGCAAGAAAAAAGTAATCTTTGGATCATACTTCAACAGAACCTCTAATGGCATGGCATCCAATTCTCTTTCATAGCTAAACAAGGCTCACGAGATCAGGAACATTTTATATATCTTGATTTGATCTAAACCAAGATATAACATTTTTATGCTTGAATTTCCTTTTTGGAATAAGTGGCCTCTTTTGACTTTTTGATTGTGCAGACTAAAATATGTCAGTGAGTTCCAAGAGTTGAATTTGATTTAATGCCATTAAATTGAATATAAAACTCCCATGGTTATATTAAAAGATGATAATATACCAGGGCAGACTTGGCAATGTATTTTCTGAAAATAAAAAAACGCCTTTTGTGTAACTTCACGACTGGGACCGAAAAAACATTATTGCATCATAATCTTGACTGTAATAAAACACAATTATTGTTCTACAAGCTATATTTCCAAGCAAGAGGATCTGCACTGCTCTTATGTTGTAGGGCTAGAAAATCTACTAATTCCCCCAAGCTCATTTATAATTATGCTGGAGGTTCTGCTGCATGTTTCCGTACTTTGTTCCTAAAGCAAGACAGCATTTGCTAAAAGAATACCAGGTGTTACTTTCATATTCTCTGACACACTAGAATACATTAACAAAAATGCTACATGAAAACATAGCAAAATTAATGAACGCTGCCAGGGAACGGAGGAAAAAGGGTCTGTGTGCTGGAGGGAATGCAGACAACCACAAAGGGTCGATCTGGCTTTTCCTAAATTTAGTCAAATCTGAATTTTAAGCACATTATTATCAAAATGATGTGTTTTAATCACTGCGAGAATCTCATTAGAAATCTGAACTCAGTTGAAGATAATGTATCATTTATCAGCGGCAGAATATTTATTTCTCTGGTGTACAATATGTGAATGACTAGAGTCTTCATTTTTTATCTTGTGTTTAGAAATTTTGCTTTGATAAGTGTAGGAGTACTGTACTTGTACTGAATCTATTGAGGTTTTGGGAACTATTCCAGCAGCAGAGGATGAATGTGTTGACTTTGTGGAAGGCAGTGACTCCTTAGATGTTGATTATAGATTAAGAAGAGCGAAAATAGATTCTAAACCAAATTATATAATTAAAAATTTCCCCAAATTGTGTATTTTGTCAAATCCATATTTTTGTGAATTTAAATTGATGAAATTAAAAAAAAGTTATACTCACCTTTTCTCACCTGTTCTTACACGCCCTCAATTTCCACCACAGTTCCCCACTGTTATTCTCAACTCTTATGTCACTTTAGCCTTCTCTTCTTCCTTCATAGACCCCCCATTTGGGTCATGTAGGGGAGTGATGCACTACATGATGTGCGTGACTCCCACATACCACATGTGTCATATGGGGGAAAGAAGACATGACTTTCTCTTAAATTAAAGCATGTGATAAGGCTCGATATTGCCTTTTAGAGAGTAGATATTGACTTTTAGGATTGCTACTTCCAATAGTTAGCACTAGAGTTCTAGTCCTCTTCCTCTCTGAAGAGACAATGTCCATATTTTCCAAAGGGGCATTGCGACGTTTAAACCTTGGCGTCTCACCTTGGCATGCTTGACATGTCACTCTTCACAAGGAGAAATGTTTCCCTTTGGATCCCGGTCAGACGCCTCTCACCCATCCAAACCACATCTCACACTTTGAGAGTCAGTACCCTGAAACACAGTGTCTGCAAATTGAGATTTTGGGTTTGTCTTTTATCCTATGTCATGTGACAAGGCTCGTTGGAGAGTTGATATTGACTTTTTGGATTGTTACTTCCTATAGGCATCACTAGCGTTCTAGTCCTCTTCCTCTCTGAAGAGACACTTAGCAAATTTCCCAGAGGAGCATTGCGGCATAAAACTCTCCTCACCTCGGCATGCTTGACATATCACTCTCCCCAAGGAGAAACGTTACCACTTGGATCTCTCTTAAAGTAAAAAAATTACTGATTTATGATTTAGAAAATTCTTTTTTATTAGGATGCCAATCCTGTTTACTTGCTTCAAATAATAAGGCCAGCAAATGCCTTTTAAAAGCCTTAAAGTGAACATGTCACCAGTTTTCGCCGATATAAGTTACGGCAACTGCCTTTCAGGGCTGATATACAGCATTCTATAATGCTGTATATAAGCCCCCAATCCGACTTGTAAGAGAAGAAAAATAACCTTTAGTATACTCACCTGCGGGGCGGTCTGGTCCGATGGGTGTCGCTCTTCTTGGTCCAGCGCATCCCATCTTCTTGTGATGCCGCTCTCCTGCTTGCTTCGTGTGGATGATGCATCCCTGCATCATCCACACAGTCTCCTCAGCATAGCGCTCCTGCACAGGCGTTGATCTGATCAGTTGAGGGCAGAACAAGGTACTGGAGTGCGCAGAATCGGGGCTCTTTGACCTTTCCTGCCACCTGCGCACTGCTGTACTTTGCTCTGCCCTCAACAAGGCAGAGAAGTACACCTGCACAGTAGCGCGGGGGTGAGGAGTCTGTGTGGATAATGCAGGGACGCATGGGAGGCGCTGGACCAAGAAGAGCAACACCCATTGGACTGAACCGCCCCACAGGGGAGTATAATAAAAGTTATTTTTCTTCTCTTACAGGTCGGGTTAGGGCAGATAAACAGCATTATAGAATGCTGTATATTAGCCCTGAAATGCAATGGCCGTAACTTATATCGGCCAAAACTGCTGACAAGTTTCCATTTAATTATTGCCTCAAATAAATATGCATAAATACATTACCATATCTCTAAGGGCTCTTTCAGATGTCAGTTTTTCACATACGAGTTATATCCATGAATTTCATGGAGAACCTGTACCTATTATAGCCTATGGGGGTGTTCACATGTCCATGCATTTTTGCAGACCAATATGCACAAACATGTGTGATTTTGATCCATGTCATGGATCAATCTAGAAAAAGCAAGTTTATAGGTCTGCAAAATAATCAAACAGCACTTGAATATGATTCTTGTGCTCTCCATTTCGCGGACTGTTTGCTAGGAGAGGCTTGGGAAACCTCCATCATTTTTTTTTCATATGAGAAAAACTGATGAAACTGATGGTAAAAATTAACACTAACCAAACACTGATATAAATCGGATCAAAAATACTGGTGAGGGGGCGTGGCCTAGACTGCACATGGAGTAGGACGTGCAGTCAGAGAGCTCCTGAGAATCCTCTTAAAAATCAACTCACACCCACTCTATTGAGCTTATTTTGGACTTCTTATCATTGAGTTCCAACAAACTATCCATACAGATTAATATCAGGTCATTATTAACTTTATTTAAGACCTAAGTCAGTTTTATTTAACTTGGACCGCACGCCTGAGGTAATCCGGGCTTGCTAAGCTCGCTGCCTCAGGACTTTAACCCTTCCAAGAGAACCCAGGATTATAATCTTCCGGTAACCTGCCTGCCTTCTATTGACCATCTCCTAGGAGCCCAGGTTCCGCCTCAGCGAAAACCTGAGGTAAATACCAGGTACCGTTTCCTCAGACGCTTCATCTACCTGCTTTACCCGCTTCCCGCCCACCTCGCGACTCCCTGGGGGTCCTGCGGCAACGAAAGGTGAAGAAAGCACTCCTATACAGAACCCAAGGGTTCCCTTTGGGCTGGAATATCCACACAGACACCTCCGGTAAGAACTGTCATTACTGGTAGAGTTGCACACGCAGATGCAGTTGCTTCCTGTCTCCGCTTACAGATGCAAAGCTACCTGGGATAATAGCGAGTAACCGAGGCCGGTATCCTCACTGCCCGCACTCATTGCTGGTCTCTACAGGTCCTGGTACCCTCATCCGCCAGTGAATTCTACCCAGTCATAGCCCGGTAAAAAAATAAAAAATAACGCGATCACAGGCGAATCTGCATTCTCGGCTCTGCAGCTAGATTTACTCACTATATGTGCATGAGAGCACCTCCATTGCTTTACCACTAACGGCGAGGTCTGCTTCAGCTTCACTCTTTTCAGCTCCGTCATCCTGGGAAATACAAAGGGGTCCACGTCTTCTGTCCACAGAACCCTCCAAGGTTTTTAACCCTGACACTACCTGTGGAGATCCCGCGGTCCCTTAATATTATTAATAAAAAACACGAAACAGCAATTCCCATTGCATAAACCGCTTCAGTTGCCTCAGGACGTTTGCTTATATTACACTTCTGTTAAGACTAACCCTCAAGTTTTCTGGATATCAGCGCAACTCAGAGGTCTTAGAAAATCTTATATACCCCAAGAGGGTATCTGGTATATACTCACAAGCGTCAATTATATTGAAACCACTTTTACCTCTTAGCTGGCAATTACATATGCGATTTTTCAGTAAACTTTGATTTCTCTTTGACATTTTCGTGACTTTACCTGGTGGCTCTGACTTTCTTGCTAATTGGGAGTCATAGTTCATACATATTAACTCAGAACCCTCCCCTTCTGTTGCCATATATGCCAACAAAATGAACCAATACAAGCAAACAAAATATAAACAAACCAAGTCCACTCCTTTCACCTCATCTATCCCTGTCAGGGCTGACAGAGAAAGAGGACTGGATCGCCACTCCTCCTCGGACTCTATTAACTTACTAAGTCCGGAAAAGTCCAGGTCCCCCATCAGAAATTCTAGTGATATGGATACCTCGGTCTCCACTAAAAGGAAAACTCCAGGCGATTGGGGGGACCACTCTGCCTCACAAGATGTCCATGAAAAAGACAGCTCAAAAAATTCATGGTCTTCCCCAAACCCAAGCCCTGAAAAGTCTAGGCCCAAACTTGACAACCTTGAGAGCAATGCCCCCATTAAATTGAGTCAAGAAACTATAGAGTCTTATATGTCCACTCTCGCAGAGAAAATTAATAATAGCCTCAAACTCACATTGGACTCTCAAATGCAGGTGTTCAAGGAAACTTTTGAGTCATTTAATAACAAGCTGGACAATCATGAGACTAGAATAGTCTCCATAGAAGAGAAATCAGAGGATATTCAAAAGGAAAATTTCAAGATTAAAGTGGAATTGCTCCAAATGAAGCACAAATTGGCCGACCTGGAAGACAGGTCCAGGCGCAATAATATTAAGATAAGGGGCATCTCTGAATCAATATCACCTGGCAACCTCGAAGACTATGTCAGGAAAGTCTTCAAAAAAATTGATCCTACTCTGTCCGCCCATGACCTAATTATTGACCGTATACACAGGTTGCCAAAGCCTCCTCATATCCCTAAGGATTCCCCGAGGGACACCATTCTACGGATCCACTTTTTCCACATTAAGGATCTTCTCCAGGCTAAAGTGAGAAACAATGGCGGATTTCCGGACCCTTATTCTCATCTGAAATGTTATGCAGACCTCTCCAAAGCCACCATTGATGGCAGAAAAGCTTTCAAGGAAATCACTACTCCACTAAGAGACAATAACATCCAGTATAAGTGGGGCTTCCCTCTGAAACTCCTGGTACATCATAATGGAAAGACTTCAGTCCTGCTCACCCCGGAGGAAGGCGGTAAATTCCTTAAATCCTTACACATAAAGCAAAAGGTCAAACCTGCTTTCTTCACTGACGCAAGACCCACTACTTGACTGGTCGTCTCATATGGAACCAATTGTGGGTAACCCTTTGTTTTTTGGTTTCGCATGATGTTAATCTTTTTTCTCTCTCTGCAGGCTTCGGTCTCTTCAGTGACTTTCTGTTTGACTTGTTTAATATAGATCTTCAGTTCTTTCTCCGTTTGTTGGTCCTCTAAAACCCCTTCCTCAGCATGTTTGAGGATGTCTCATGGTGTGCTCTTACACGAACTTCCCCCCCAAGTTCAAGTAGAGTCCGTTAAAGCGGCCTCCTTCTAGTGGCCCTTGGAACAACAACTAAGTTGGTTCCAATACTTTTCTATTTTAAGTTTATAATTGCATTTACATTACCTTGGTCTCACACTCACGGTTCTAACTGTTCTTTACTAACCATAAGTTAACTTGTGCCTACATTGGCTTTTTATTGTTTTTTGTTTCCCTTTTTCATTTTTTCCTGATCTTGTTTCCCTGGGATAGTTTTTACCTATCATGAAGCTCAATTTGGTCACATATAATGTTAGAGGTCTCAACAGCCCTAGAAAACGCTTTACTATTCGCAATGAGATCAACAAGATACGCTCTGATATTGTATGTCTCCAAGAGACAAAGTTTAAATCCAACTCCCACCCCAATTTCGGACATAAAAATTTTCCTTTTGCTTATGAATCCTCTGGTCCAAAAAAAAAGCAGGCGTATTTACCCTTATAAGGAATTCAGTTTCATTTGACTATATAGATGAAGTTAAGGACGAAGCAGGACACTATCACATTTTAATATGTAAAATAAATAACTCAGAGTACACAATAGTCAATACTTATGTCCCGGTAAAAAGACAAATTAAATTCCTAAATAAACTCAATAAAAAAATTAATAAAGTTAGAAAAGGTTCACTAATTCTTTCAGGTGACTTCAACATGGTCCCCAATCACCTAATGGATTCCTCATCCCCAAACAGATCCCAATCGAAAACACTTAACAAGTGGCTATATTCTAATGAATTATTTGACATCTTCCGCTGCCTGAACTCCACCTCAGTAGAATATACTCACTTCTCTGATCCCCACCACTCAGCTTCCAGGATAGACTTGATCCTAACAGATATTTTCTCCCTCCCAAAATGCACCTCAATATCCATCCTTCCCAAGACGGTCTCCGACCATGCCCCAGTTATCGCGGAATTTTTAGACGGCCCAGCTTCCAATCGGCAGTTCTTATGGAAGTGCAATTCCTCCCTCTTCCACAATCCGAGTATAAAATCAGAAATTTCATTGGCCATCTCCAACTACTTCGAAGAAAATGGTTCCAACCTTTCTAGCCCCTATTCATGTTGGAACGCCCACAAGGCAGTTCTGCGAGGTATATATTTATCCAAATATCCTCAAAGATTAAAAAAGCCAACAGAGAAAAAATCTCAAATCTACAAAGTCTAATCAGAACTAAAGAAATGTCTCTCGCCAATATGTCCAGCCCCTGTCCCATTTTACAATCGGAGCTTTCTGGACTTCGACTAGAGCTCAGAACATTGATTTTTTCATTTTATGACTCCGCAATTAAATCTTCTAAGTTTAAACAGTATTCCAACCTAAACCGCCCGTCCTCATATATGACAAATAGACTTAAATACCTCAGACGTAAACACAGAATTGATGCCATATCTTCCCCCAACGGTACCCTCTTATCTCACCCCCAGGACATAGCAAACTCTTTTGCCAAATTCTTTTACAACCTCTATAACATTAACCAAGATTCACCCCAATCTCAACCAAATCAGGCAAACATCCAATGCTTTTTGGATTCAGCTAACCTACCTAAATTGGACAAAGACACTTTGGACTCCCTTTCCTCCCCTTTCACAGAAAAATAAATTTTAGATACCATCAAGCACCTAAAACCCTTCAAAGCCCCTGGTCCAGACGGCTTCACGAATGACTATTATAAAACTTTTAGTAACCTCCTGGCTCCGCACCTAACAAAAATTTTTAACTCAGCCTCAGATTCCGGAAACTTCCCAAAAGAGATGCTAGAAGCTACGATTGTCCTCATACCCAAACCCAATTCCGACCCATCCCATATGAAAAATTATAGGCCGATCTCCTTGATCAACACCGACATTAAGATTTACGCCAAGGCTATAGCAAACCGATTAAATCACTCCCTCCTTAACCTAATAAATAATGATCAAATTGGATTTGTTATTAACCGGCAATCCGTCGATGGCACAAGGAGATTGATTAATCTTATAAAATTGATTAATTCTAAGAAATCTAGAGCAACTATCATCTCCCTCGATGCCGAGAAGGCATTCGACCGCCTAAATTGGTTATACTTATTTGCAACCCTTCATAAATTCGGCTTCCAATCAAGAATTCTGTCTAGCATCTCAGCCCTTTATTCCAACCCCACCGCAAAGATATACGTTAATAATCACCTGTCCCCGTCCTTTAAAATCTCCAATGGCACTAGACAGGGATGCCCACATTCACCCCTCCTCTTTGTCCTAGCCATAGAGCCTTTGGCTCAGCTTATAAGGGATGACCCAGACATTCAAGGCATTGTAGCGGGCTCTAGAGAGTATAGAATTAGCCTTTTTGCGGACGACATAATCCTAACAGTTTCAAATCCCTCCACGTCAATTATGAAAATTCAAAGCTTGCTTTCAACTTTCTCCAAGGTATCTTACTTCAAGATAAACGAATCCAAATCGAAAATCCTGCCATTAAATCTAAACCCTTCCCTCATCAACAACATTAAACAAATAACACCCTGGTCTTGGTCATATGACTACATAACCTATCTGGGCTTGAAATTTTCTAGTTCTATCTCCTCCCTGATCCCGGTTAATTTAGCCTCTCTTCACAAATCTATTTCCAAAGACATGTCCTCATTTGGAGACAAAGGCCTCTCATGGTGGGGGAGGATTATCACTTTTAAATCCTACATCCTCCCAAAAATCCTGTATGTATTTCGATCATTGCCATTACCGATCTCAGTCCCTTACCTAACAAGTTTACAAACCCGCACCAATAACTTTATATGGGGCAATAGAAAGGCGAGGATTGCCACCAATATCCTTTATAATAACAAAAGATTTGGTGGTGCAGGCTTGCCTAACATCTCGGCATATTACCAGTCCTTTCTAATCAAACAGAGTCTATTCTGGTGGCCCCTTCCAGATCCCCCAGCTTGGTGTGAGCTGGAACGATTTCTTAATAAAAATATCCCACCTTATCACCTAATCCTAGATGCAATCCTACTTAAAAAAAACACCCTCTCTTTCCCACCCCATATTTAGTGCTACGTTGGACGCCTGGAAATTACTTTCCAAACAAAAACGGGGCTCAAACAAATTTACTTTCCTTAAAAATCTCCCACTCCAATTAATTTGCACCCTTTACAATCAAGATATTGATTCCATTTGGGCAACACATGGCGTTAGAAGAGTTAAAGACCTTTATAATGAAAACATCCACATCCCTTTCACCCTAATAAAAGAGAGATTCAATGTCTCATCTTCTTCATTCTGTCAGTACATTATACTTAAAGACCTAATTGAAAAATTTCTTTCAACCAAGCCAAACTTATCAGAACCCGCAGCTAACCTCATAATCAACATAAACCATAATATTTTTTGGAGCACCTCATATATATACATGTGGTTAAATAAAAGCCAAGTGTTTGTCAGATCCCATAATCTGCTGAGATGGGAGAAAGAACTTCATATAGCCCCAGAGTCAGCAGATTGGGAACAGGCTTGCTCCATTTCCTATGCCGCCACTATCTCCATGTCTCTTCAGGAGGCCCATCACAAAATGTTGACTAGATGGTACTATACTCCAGCTAGACTTTCCAAGATAAATCCCGAAAATCTGTCAACTTGCTGGAGGGGATGCGGCCAATATGGTAACTTACTTCATATATTCTGGAACTGCCCTCTAATCAAACCCCTTTGGAATGACATATCAGCCTTAATCAATTCACTACTTCCCAAACCCATTACTCTGTCACCTCAACTAGCCCTCTTATCATTAAACTCAGACGACATTGAGCATTTCTCTATTCCTTTAGTGATCCACATCTTACTAGTCACTAAAAACTCTATTGCCTTTAATTGGAAAAGACCAGATCCTCCCAAAATCCAAGACATTATCGAAAAAATTACCCTCCATAAAGCTTTCGAACAAAAAATAGCTCAGGTGAATAATAAGTTTGACAAATATACCAGAAAATGGTCCAAATGGATTACTCTATTTCCTTAATGCTTACCAAAGGTATTATACAGCATTACCTTACTCTGTTCTTTTTTTTTTTTTTTTATCTATTTGTATTCAATGCCTTTGTTGATATTGAGTTATTGAGATGTTTGTAAAAGTTAACTTGTTGCTTTCTACCCTATGGGTTTCAAGGACCACATGGTCCCTTTTTCCCTTTCTGTCTTTCCCCTCCCTGCCCCTTCCCTTCTTTATCTTCCCTTCCCATTGTTATATAAAACCCTAATAAAAGTTTTTGGAAAACAAAAATACTGGTGAAACTAGGACCATTTTAGTGCATTAAGTCAAGTGTGAATGAGACCTTATACTGCAAAACTGGTGGCCTCCAAAGATGAATATAACAATGCGAATATTTCTTACATATATAAATCTTAGTTACCAAATTTTGGCTACTCATGTCATTTCTGATTTACTCAAATATGGTCACTTTTTTATGTTTTTAGCAGGAAATCCCCGTTACGTCATCAAATTTGCCTTTCAAGAACTTAATAAATGGTGCTTCGAGTCAGCCATAATTTCTCACAGATAATATTGTTTAAATGAGGACATTCTTATAGATTCCTGAAAACTTTTATGTATCGGATCCAAGGAAAGGCAAATAACAAAATAGTGATTCCAAGTTCAAGTCTTTTACTCCATCAATGGTATAAGAGGAAGACTCCTCCAAAGTAGAGTATCACCGATTCCCAATGTGCTATTATTTGTCAGCGTTTTTTTGTTCTAGTATATACAGTATTTGGGTTCCTCAGTTGCTGAGTAACTTCCCCTCTAATAACTGAAAAATTGCCATTTTGCCTATAAAGTAAATCATTAGTATTTTTTTCTGCTTCCACCTATTACTACAGAGCAGAGTGCAATAGACAGCAACTTTATAGTTCTGGAACCTTGATAATTCTCCTTACAGCTCCTCCAGTGCAGTGTAGATCCTGCCGCAGCACTAACTCCCATTAGCCGTGCTCACTGAAACATTGCTAATGAGAGCTTGCTATCCTCTGGGTTTCTAGGGAGTTTTCTGAAGCACAGGCATGCCCTACATAATGAGGGGAACGGTGAGGGAATTCTAGTCCTCAGCGATCACAAAGTGCAAACTAGCTTCTACTTTTCTATCATGTTAGTCATGCAAGTCTATTCAAGTAGATTATAGACCTCGGAATCGGGAATTAGATTACGTACCAGCTAATTACGTTACGTACTTGACAAAACTATTAAAGCTGGTGCAAGTTCAGAAACATTTGTTTTAAGAGGACTGGCTGCTCAGTGCCCTAATATCCAGGAAAACATTCCACGCATCCTCCCTCTGGTTTCGTTAAGTCCCAATGAAATACATAAAGGGTCTCACAAAAGCAGATAATAACATGAGCCCTCCATTATCTTTCTATTTTGAAACCCAGGACTGAATGGCCTGATTTTTGGTTCTCCATTGATAAAATAACCATTTATAGCCCTCCACCCTTTCTTTTAACAGAATTTATTATCAGGAAATGACCTATTGTTTAAATCTTTTTTTGTTAAATGTATTGTAAAAAAATTGCCAGTTTTTTTTTATATATCACTATTTAGCAATTTTCACACTGGCCGCAGGGGCTATTTCATAGAATCATAGAATATTACAGTTGGAAGGGACCTCCCCCCTGCTCAATAAAGGATTCACTAAACCATCTCAGACAGATGTTTGTCCAGCCTCTGCTTGAAGACTTCCAGTCTCTTGCTGCTAATGTGCTTGTGAATTTATTGAAGGCACATGGAATATTAGTCTAGAACAGCATCAGGAGCCAGTGTGAAAATTGTAAGATTTCCATTTTTTTATATTGCGATTGTGATATTGGTGGATCCTGCGCTATGAGCTGTGTATAGAGGTGGTACTTGTTATTTTAATCCTGCCTATGATGATAAGTAGCCTGCTGAAAACTCTTCCTGAAAGGACAGGATGTTAGTGTGTAAAAAACCCAGTAGCCAGTGTGTAAATTGCAAGATTACTAGTTTTTTTTTTTATAAAGATCTTAATATGACAAGAGATATTCCCATTTGCTGGTTTTGAAGCGTAGGATGTGAAATTTCAGCTTGCAGTTGAACTTGGTGTTTCTTATGGTCTTCTCTGGGGCGTCCACTTTTACCTCTCCCCAGATAATGCTAATCACAACTTGGCAACATCTAAGTCTATGTGCACACATTGCGGATTTTGATGCGGATCCGCAGCATTTTTGGAATTGCGTCAAATCCGCAGTGTAGTGCACAGTCAGTGTTAGTCAATGTGAATTTCTGACTTTGTGTGTACATGCTGCGGAAAAATCCACACTGAATCACAGCATTTATTTTTCTGCAGCATGTCAATTCTTTTTGCGGATCTGCAGCGTTTCTGCACCCATTGATTTCCACTGAAACAGTCAAATCTGCAGCAAAACCGCAAGTTTAAAAAGATCTGCGGTTTTGCGTGCGAGAAACACAGCAGATAGGGAGGAGGAAGAGTGTGTGGGCGGAGACTATGTGTGTGGGCGGAGACTATGTGTTTGCGGTGAATATGTGCGTGTCTGTGTGCGGGTGTCTGTGTGCGGGTGTCTGTGTGTATCTATGTGTGTCTGCAGGGGTCTGCTGGTGTGTGTGTGTGCGGGTCTGTGTGTAAGCAGGCATCGTCCGATGGGACTACTAGTCCCATCCGGCTATGTCTGCTACAGTGACAACACTAGCCGATGATGGGACAGTAGTAGTACCATCATCCGGCTACTGTGTTGACTAGTAAAAAAAAACAACACATACTCACCATACAGCTAATCCCTGACGCCCTCGATCACCTGTACAAAAAGTAAAATAATAAACCAACCATATACTCCCTGTTCCGACATAATCCATTTAATAACGAGTGTCCCACGACGATCTCCTATGGAGAGCTGTCACATCGGCAGATGTGACAACTCTCCAGGGGCCTCCGGTGATACAATGACAGAAGGTATCCTTCCGCAGTGTACCACTCCGCCGTCAGACGTCACAGGAATTCGTCCTGTCACTTGCGGCACTGCTGTGTGGGAAAATTCTCATGCAGCATTGCCGTCAAGTCAGAGCATGAACTCCAGTGACTCCTCAGTGATAACACTGTAGGAGCCATTGTCTCCTGTTAGTGTGTCACTTGAGGCCCTGTATAGCGATCTATAGGGGAGATCGTCGTGGGACACTCGTTATTACATGGATTACATCGGAACAGGGAGTATTTGTGTTTGTTTATTATTTCATTTTTTGCAGGTGATCGAGGGCGTTGAAGGAATTAGGAGTATAATAAATATAAGACTTTATTCTGGCTGTATGTTTATTTAACCCATGAACAACTATAGGTTTAGTAATGGATCGGTGTCTTATTGAAACTTCTCCATTAGTAAGCTGGGCTTGATGTCACCTTACAATACAAAGTTGACATCAACCCCCCATTACCTCATATGCCACTGCTACAGGGCAGTGGGAAAAGAGAGGCTAAATGCCGGAATTGGCGCATCTTAGAGATGCGCCATTTCTAGGGCGGCTGAGAGCTGGTGTTATATCCATGGCCCCTTCCTAGACTTTAATATCATCCCACAGCTGTCTACATAGCCTTTTCTGGCTATTAATTATAGGGGGACCCCACGTCATTTTTTGGGGGGCTCCCTTATTTTAATAGCCAGTAAAGGCTATGCAGACAGCTGCAGGCTGATATTAATAGCCTGGGAAGCTCCATGGATATAACCCTCTTCCCAGGCTATCTGCCCCCAGTCGCTGGCTTTCCCTCTCTGGACTGGTAAATTGTGCTTTTTAACTTTTTTTAAGTTAAACAGATATTGCATAATGCAGATTTTTTTCTATCTATAGATATATCTATCTATAGTTAGATATATCTACTATAGATATTCACTTATGTTTGTTTTGTGTGTGTAAAAATTTTATGTGAACATGGTATGGGACGATATGGTATTCAATGGAGTATGTAAAAGAAAAGGTTGGACAAAGAAATTACATCACAATTCTTTTTTTTTGTAAAATAACATATCTTTATTTAGCTTACAAAAACGCATACAAATCCGCATTAAAAAACCGCACGAAAAACCGCATCAAAAACGTGCAGATTTTTACCTGCGTTTTCTGCCAAGAGAGGCAGAATCTGCGCAGAAAATTCCACAGGCAAATCCACAACGTGTGCACATACTCTTAGGCTACTTTCACACTTGCGTTTTTTTGTGCAGCGCATCTTGCGCTATCGGACGCATGCGCAATGTTCCCCTATCTTTAACATGGCAGGCGCAGGGTCTAGCGCTTGCACGCGTTCATGTGCGTTTGTCGTGCGCTGCGCATTTTCCCGGGGTGCGCCCATACGCGCTAGAAGCTACAAGTTGCATTTTTTTTCGGCCAACCGCTTTAAAAAAACGTGTGCGCATGCTATGCACAGAAAATAACATTGAAGTCTATGGGGGCGCTGGCGTGCGCATGGCTTTGCGCTCGTCAGCGCTTTTGTACGCACGTGATTTTTCTGTAAATAATGGAGCCAGAGATGATGGAGACAGAGATGATGGAGCCAGAGATGATGGAGCCAGAGATGATGGAGACAGAGATGATGGAGCCAGAGATGATGGAGACAGAGATGATGGAGACAGAGATGATAGAGCCAGAGATGATAGAGCCAAAGATGATAAAGACAGATGATAGATGATAGAGACAGAGATGATAGAAATGTGACACATAGACAATGCATGCGCCAAAAATACGCAAACGCATGCAAAAATGCATGAAATCGCAGACAAACGCTGCGTTTTTTTGTCGAAATGCGCTTCATGTGCGCTCGAAACGCACCGCAAAAAAACGCAAGTGTGAAAGTAGCCTTAGACAGCTAGATCAGCTGCCAAGCTGTAATTGTCATGTGAATGTGAATAGCTCTGTAAAGGGGACGCAAGGCAAAACAGAAAAAAGTGTATGGGGAACTCAGTGATATATTATAGTGCAAATACATATGAATATATTTAAAGGGAACCTGTCATCAGTTTTGGCCGCTATAAGTTACGGCCATCACCTTTCAGGGCTGATATACAGAATTCTATAATGCTGTAGATAAACCTCCGATCCAATCTGTAACTTTTATTACATTCAACTGCGGAGCGATCCAGTCTGATGCGCGTCGCTCTTCTTGGTCCGGAGCCTCCCTTCTTCTTACGATGCCGTCCTCCTTCTTGCTTCGTGTGGATGACGCGTCCCTGCATCATCCACACAGTCTGCTCGGCATCGCACTCCTGCGCAGGCGTACTTATCTGCCCTGTTGAGGGCAGAGCAAGGTACTGCAGTGCGCAGGCGCTGAGCCTCTCTGACTTTTCCTAGCACCTGCGCACTGCAGTACTTTGCTTTGCCCTCAACAAGGAAGATCAGTATGCCTGTGCAGGAGCATGAGACAAAGCAAGCAGGAGGGTGGCATCGCATGAAGATGGGAGGCACCGGACCAGGACCAGCGACACCCCTCGGACCGGGCCACCCTGCAGGTGGGTTTAATAAAATGTATTTTTCTTCTCTTCCAGGTCGGGTTGGGGGCAGATATTCAGCATTATAGAATGATGTATATCAGTCCTGAAAGGTGATGGCCATAACTTATATTGGCCAAAACTGATGACAGGTTCCCTTTAAAGCAAATCTGTCAGCATATTTTACAATAAAGTTCATTAATTAGTAAATGCATTTTTTGTGCCTAATGATGTACTTACTTTAATCATGTAAAAATTGTTGTATTATCCATTGTAAAAGTTTATTTGTCTAAATATTAAAATGAGCATTTTATGAGTCCAGCTACACCTGGATTCATGAAATGCTCATTTTAGCTTAAGTATATTACAGCCATTCTGACCTGGATTAGTAAAGTAAGTATACCAGCCTCATCAAATCAAAGAGATATATCCAATTAATAAATCTTAAAGTAAAACTACTTTTCTATGAATTAAGGTAGATAAGTCTTTGTGAAATTCTAGTGGAAAAACTCATTAGGTAGACAATCTATGTATTTTTACATGCATGTAGGATGAAATAAAATATTCAATAACCTTGAAAATTTTTCTTTGAAAGTAAAAGTGTAAGTCAGACTCTTCCCAAAAGTACATCAGCCACATGTGAGCTGATTACAACTTCTTAGATTTCTAAAATGTTTTCTGTTTCAATTTGGACAATAAAACCTAGCTGGCTGTGAATGTGTAGAGCTAAAAAGTTTAATCCTAAACTAAAAGAAATTTCTTTCATCTGTGTGAAGTTTTCTCCTCTGACCGTGTTGTCATGAATATTTTAGACATGGTTTGAGTTTAAGATTCAGAAGAAGCCTGTAAAAACCACATTTCATATCTGAGGATGCTCATGAATTATGATTATTTTTAAGATCCAACTCTCTGGGAATTTGCAGTGTTGTAACACTTTGAGGCACAAAATTTTACTGTTCAAACAAGCCACGGAAAATTAAACAGTTCCTTGATCAAATACTGAAATCAACTACACACAAAATACACTAGAAACTAATAAACAGAAACTTTTTTTTCACAGTTGTATTTGGAGAAAATCATAATCTTATTCATGTCCCCAAATTATAAAACTAAAAAATGACTATAAATTCATCCAACAGACTTATGTTTCGTAAATGTTTTATTTAGTGCGTTTCTTTTAAACTATAAAAGTGAATCTGGGGGAACTGGACACTAACACTCCAAGAGATGACAGGTTTTTGTGCTGACATATTTAACTTGGTTTGTTATATCCCCAAGAATTGTGTCCGCTCCAGAAGTACAAGTAAAATCCAACAAAGTCTTAGACTTGGGTCTGAAAAAGTAACGTAAAACAATTGAGGAAGTCAATTGTGATATCTCCATAAATCAAGAAGATGCAGCGAGCTTAAACAAATGTTTTGTCTGCATTCCTTGCTCATTTCTAAAAGTCACACAGAATTTAGTTTTTTGTTTGTTTTATTTTTTTTTTTTTTGGCTACTGAAGCTACTGAAGCTTGACCCTGACCTTACTTTTGTCTTTGTCCTATAGGCAGATGCCTCTCCAATCCATGAGTGTAGGAGCAGTATTCATAATGCAGTGCTCTACTTGTCCCTACAATCCAAGTTCAGTTCCTCATGTACGTCTACATGTAGTAATAAAGAGATTTTAATGGTCACTACTCTGACATTGTTCTCCAGACTTTCAGACCTTTCAAGGCACTTTAAACTTTCAACAAGCTAAATAATATTCAAATCATGGAAACCTCATGACTAGACAAGACCCAAGCCATCGAGACCCCATCTCACCACTCAAAAGACTTCAAAGATCTGCTAACTAGAGATGAGAGGATCTTTTAAAATTCCAATTTACCAACTTTGTCTAATTTTCACCAAAATTTGAGAGAATCCCATCACTGGAAAGCTTTGTAATTGCTCAGAAAATGCACATGGAGGAGAGCGAGAGAAAGATAGAGAGATAGAGAGAAAGAGAACCCACTGACTATAAGAGCTTATTCTCTATAGGAAAGACAAAAGAAGACCCCACTGACCATGAGAGCTTACACTCTTCAGAAGAGAGAGGACATCACATCACTGACCAAAAGAGCTTACATAATACAGGAGAGAGAGGACCCCGCTGACCATAAGAGATTACACTCTACAGGAGAGAGAGAGGATGCCGCTGACCATAAGAGGTTACACTTTACAGGATAGAGGACTGCGAATTTCAGAAATTCAACTCCAATTTGATCTTCCGCAGATCGATCCTCTCATCTCTACTGCTTTCATCTTGGAACCAAATACCACAGGACATATTCAGAGGGCTTGTGAAGTCTATGCCTTGACAGGTCATACAGTAAAGATGTATATCTTCGTACCGTGTTAGCCAGTAGATAGAAAAATATTTAGAGTTGAGAGTCCTCAGTGGTTGATACCTTTTAATGGCTAGCTGAAAAGATGGTAACAAATTGCAAGCTTTCGAGACTACTCAGGTCTCTTCATCAGGCTGAACTAATACAAAATCTGAAGAATCACATATTTATACACAAAAACACAGAAAAAATGCAATAGGTAAGACAAGTGACGTGAAGCAGAATAGTCATTATGGCAGAGGGATGAGCATAAATATTGGAACAATTCATAGATAAGGAGAGAAAGTTTTATTACCCTCTGATTGGGGTCTGGTAATGTTTTGTGATGTTTTCACAGGGTATTTGGAGTACTCCAAATACCCTGTGAAAACATCACAAAACATTACCAGACCCCAATCAGAGGGTAATAAAACTTTCTCTCCTTATCTATGAATTGTTCCAATATTTATGCTCATCCCTCTGCCATAATGACTATTCTGCTTCACGTCACTTGTCTTACCTATTGCATTTTTTCTGTGTTTTTGTGTATAAATATGTGATTCTTCAGATTTTGTATTAGTTCAGCCTGATGAAGAGACCTGAGTAGTCTCGAAAGCTTGCAATTTGTTACCATCTTTTCAGTTAGCCATTAAAAGGTATCAACCACTGAGGACTCTCAACTCTAAATATTTTTCTTGACAGGTCATAGCAATTTTGGCATCACAAGTTGGATGTTATTAACATATACAGCAGATAGTTTTATACAGTATTGGCAGATTGGTGTATGTCTATACATTGTGAGGGGTCGACTCACTCAGCTGCTTGCAGAGGTAAACACAGGAACTCCTCTTATGGTAAATCACCTGCTGGTTTATTATGGAACAGCTTAAACCATAGCAGGGTTCAGTAAAGTAAACAGGGCCTTTTTCGCATAACGGCAACACAAAAGACAAAGTATAGCAACGTCTTTATATCTGAGGGGTTTGCACACTGAGACCACCATGTGTCTTCAGCTCCTTCCTGGAGCCACATCTGGAGTCTTTCCTCTACAAACCACAACACAGAGAAAAAAAATCAGTGACTGTACATTTAACATCCCAGCCACACTCTTGACGTGGAGATATGGTCATTAGGCGTCCCTCCCATCTCTGACCTATTCACCTACAAACCCGTCAATTATCATGGCCGATTAACTCCTTCAGTACATAGCATGCTGGAGAGAAACTCATGGGTTTCTAGATCTTGGAAGAAAGCAATCCCCTCCCATACAGAGCCAGTGACCCTGTCACAACATTTGCAAACATCTTATTGAACCACAATGGAGTATAAACAGCCAAAACATTCTTTAGATTATGAATACAGATGGGTGAACCCATGAATATTTGGGTCCAGCAGGTTTGATCGAAAAGTTAAAAAAAAATTTGGTTCTGGTATCAGAACAGTACCCGATCTCTGACCACATTCACTTGAATGGTGGGCCCGACCATCCAGTGTTTGCCACGCTGTCATGTGGGGTCCGAGACTGGGTACTGTTCTGAAACCCTAACCAAACAGTAGGTGCTCGGTACAGACCCCGAACTTTACTGTTCGGGTTCGCCCATCTCTAATTATGAACCTTTCACATTTGATTGCCAATCTTGACCTACAGATATGGCTTTCCATTTTAAAAATTCCATATGTTCACTTTAAAATGTTGTTCCAGGGCTACATAAAACCATGTCAAAAGAGGATAAAAAAATCACTGAACATGGCATGCTGTCTCTGCCCTCTGCTTTTACGGAAGTACTGATACAATGAGGATGGGGATGAGCACAAATTCTTCAACTTTGTCTCCAGTGAACAAATTTGTAATTGTTTTACAGAGCTAACCTAAGAACAAGATATTGACCCTTAGCTCTGGGGTGTATAGAGAATACAACCTGCTGTTTTCTCGATATTGATAAATCGCAGAGGTTACAGCAGACTGGGAACTGTAGGAGATACAAATACACTCAAGCATCACTACAAAAAGTTGGACACAGATGTTGATGATTTGGAAATCAATATTAAGCATTTGCTCTGCCAATCCGTGCGTGTATGGTAGTAATAAATGTTTCTGACAAACAGAAATGTATTCCATCTGTGGGAAAATTTATTGGCCATGGATATTTTCCTGCTTGCATGATGTTATCATTTCACTTCTGTGTAAGGAAATAAGCACAGAATTTCCTATTGGGCAAAATAATTGTTCTATTGTATAAGATTTTCATGGGAAATGTTAAAGAAAAATTCAGTCAAAGTTCCTTAAGTCAGAAGTCGAAAAAATATAATATAGATACACTCCACCTTAACAAGGACTGAAGTGCTATGGGCTCAGTTCACGTCACCATCATGGCTTCTGTACTGAACCGGTGTGACACATCTGTGTACAAGAAGATTCCAATTAATTCTGACAAATCCCGTTGACTTATAATAGGATCTGTCAGGTTTTTTTTGTCATTGTTCCCATATTCTTTATGAAAGACAAGACTAGGCACAGAATTATCTCTCGTACAAATCTTAGCAGCTGGTATAAGAAAAAGAATAAAGACCAGCACTCAATGGACACCTGAACTCTTAGCAAAGAGTAAACAGTCAAGAGGTGGTTAATAATTACTATTCTGAATTGTCTCTGGTTAAAATTGTGTTACTCCAGGTCTCAGTCCTGGGTCCGCTATTATTCAACTTTTTTAATAATGTAGAAGATGACAGTAAAAGTGTAGTTTCTATTTCTGCGGATGACACCAAACTATGTAGTGTAGAGCAGTCTATGGAGGATGTTCATCAATCACAGGATAATTAGGGCAAGCTTAAGGTTTTGGTATCCAATTGTCAGATTAACTTACATGTGAATACATGTAAAGTTTTGAATCTGGACACTAATAACCTAAGGGCCCACATGTTCTAGGGGAAGGAAAACTATGAGAGTCACTTGTTGAGAAGAATCTGCGTGTACTTGTAGATTGCACCCTAAATAATAGCATATATTGTCAATCAGTGGTTTTTAAGACCAGCAGGACAATATGTATTAAAAGAGGCATAGACTCATGGGACAGGGACGCTATACGGTCACTTTATGAATTGTTAGCGCAACTTCATCTGGTATATGCAGTTCAGTTCTGGGCACCAGTTCACAGAAATAATTTTACTGGAGACAGAAAAGGTGCAAAGAAGGGCCACAAGAATCATAAGGGGCCTGGAGGATCTTAGTTCTGAAATATGATTAAAAGAATTGCATTTATAATTAGTCTTGAGAAGAGATGTCTCCATAGTAGACAGGGGTTCTTGATTGAGAACTATGGAATAGATGACATCAGGATCTGGTCACAGCGGGAACCATTGATGGTGTCAGACAATGATTGGACACTTTTATAAAAGAAAAAAAAACTGAGTGTCAATGTATAAAATTCTTGTTCTGAATATAGATACTAACTTTATAACTATTTAATACTATGATTGGGGACAGACAGTAATGAAAACAGGAGGTCAGCTGTAAGAATTACAGTCCCCATACATAAACATCAGCTGTTAATGTCGGCACAGGGGAGCTCAACTCCCAAAGAAGGCCGCCCCCAGGAAGAAGCACGAGCGAAACGCGCGTCGGGGATAGGGTAGACAGCACGCCATTGTTGCGTACACAATCTCAGCAGTACGGACTAACGTAATATGTATATAGTTCAATATGATATTCTAAATATTTTTGTTCAGTAATGCCTATTTGTACTGTGCCTGCCAAATGCTGGTAGGATTCATGGTTCTTCTCTGGCATCTCTGAATAGAGTATAGTGAACTGGCTTACCATCATGGAAGTAAATGGTTCCTTCTTTGTGAGTTGAGCTCCCCTGTACTGGCATTCTGTTGTTTATGTATGCATTACAATAATATCTATTGGATCTACTACTTTACAGACACATGAGCAACTGTTTCATATTTATCTTTGGGATATGCAAATTTGTGTTCCCACTTTTTGTATAAAAATAGTCTGGGATGTTGTTTAGACCCATATTGATATGGGAATTTAACCTTTAATGCGTACCAGTCAGAGGATACAATATTTACATTTCTGTGTAAAGTGATTGCATATGCTGGAGGCAAATACCTACTCTATGTTGTCCTATTACTGCCTGATGTTCTCCACATGTGAGCTTTTTATGGTTTGAGACACCCCTGTTTTAATAATAGTTTGTTTTGTCTTTTCAAATTTATTTGAAATAAAATATTTTGTATTTTATCTTATAAGTGTGTAACACTCGTGATCTACAGTGGGGAGAAAAGTCTTTAGTCAGCCACCAATTGTGCAAGTTCTCCCACTTAAAAAGATGAGAGAGGCCTGTAATTGACATCATAGGTAGAACACAACTATGAGAGTCAAAATGAGAAAACAAATCCAGAATATCACCTTGTTTGATTTGGTAAGATTTATTTTGCAAATTATGGTGGAAAATAAGTATTTGGTCACCTAAAAACATGCAAGATTTCAGGCTCTCACAGACCTGTAACTTCTTCTTTAAGAGGCTCCTCTGCCCTCCACTCATTACCTGTAGTAATGGCTCCTGTATGAACTTGTTATCAGTATAAAAGACACCTGTTCACAACCTCAGTCATACTCCAAACTCCACTATGGTGAAGACCAAGGAGCTGTCGAAGGACACCAGAAACAAAATTGTAGCCCCACACCAGGCTGGGAAGACTGAATCTGCAATAGGCAAGCAGCTTGGTGTGATGAAGTCAACTGTGGGAGCAATAATAAGAAAATGGAAGACATACAAGACCACTGATAATATCCCAAGATCTCACCCTGTGGGGTCAAAATGATCGCAAGAACGGTGAGCAAAAATCCCAGAACCACAAAGGGGACCTAGTGAATGACCTGCATAGAGCTGGGACCACCATATCAAAGGCTACTATCATTAACACACTACGCCGGTAAGGGACTCAGATCTTGCAGTGCCAGACGTGTCCCCCTGCTTAAGCCAGTACATGTCCGGGTCCGTCTGAAGTTTGCTAGAGAGCATTTGGATTATCCAGAAGAGTATTGGGAGAATGTCATATGGTCTCATGAAACCAAAGTAGAACTGTTTGGCAGAAACAAAACTCGTTGTGTTTGGAGGAGACAGAATGCTGAGTTGCATCCAAAGAACACCATACCTACTGTGAAGCATGGGGGTGGCAACATCAGGCTTTGGAGCTGTTTCTCTGCAAAGGAACCAGGATGACTGATCCATGTAAATGAAAGAATGAATGTATCGTGAGATTTTGAGTGCAAACCTCCTTCAATCAGCAAGGTCATTGAAGATGAAATGTGGATGGATCTTTCAGCATGATAATAATGATCACAAGCACACCGCCAGTGCAATGAAGGAGTGGCTTCGTAAGAAGCATATGAAGGTCCAGGAGTGGCCTAGCCAGTCTCCAGATCTCAACCCCATAGAAAACCTTTGGAGAGATTTGAAAGTCCGTGATGCCCAGTGACAGGCCCAAAACATCACTGCTCTAGAGGAGATCTGCATGGAGGAATGGGCCAACATACCACCAACAGTGTGTGCCAACCTTGTGAAGACTTACAGAAAACGTTTGACCTCTGTTATTGTCAGCAAAGGATATATAATAAAATATTGAGATGAACTTTTGTTAATGACCAAATACTTATTTTCCACCATAATTTGCAAAATAAATCTTGCCAAATCAGACAAGGTGATTTTCTGGCTTTGTTTTCTCATTTTGACTCTCATAGTTGTGGTCTACCTATGATGTCAATTACAGGCCTCTCTCATCTTTTTAATTAGGAGAACTTGCACAATTGATGGCTGACTAAATACTTTTTTTTCCCCACTTGTACATGCAACTTAATTGCTGCATGATCTGTATGGTTCTATAGACAGAAAGCTGTCAATCAGTGGTGGGTCAAGGTTTGACTTCTTAGCAACAGTAGTAGTGCCTGTAGTTATAATCACCATAATTTCTATAACAATGATTTTTTTATAAAAACTATAGCAAGCAGCCCAGTAAGTGACACATCACTGAAATCAGGATATCTGCCCCTACATCACGTTACTCTCAGATTAGCTGGTAAAAACCTGGTGACAGATTCCCTTTACGGTGTCAGTAGGCATTGCTGATGGCTGAATACTTGTTTGGGCCACAGCAATCTCTATTTTGGCGCATTTTAACAGGAAAGGAATGTTGAGTTGGGAGACCAGATGGACTGCTGCATGGGTGTAACTCGAAGTTCTCAAGGCAAAATGCTAAACCTGCTTCAGGTGCCACCAACTAATATGTTTCATTGATGATATTAGATTTGGGATTTACAAAAAGGGCACATACTGTAGAGCATTACCCAAATAGCATGCGGTTTTATTGCATTTTTTGCGCTCACCTTGTGATGCTGCGAAGCCACCCCAATTGAATCGCCTTAGATAACAATACCCCAGCTGCTGCTCCGCTGGTTGGATTGAGCAATGTGGATATGTACTAAAGGTAGAAATGTGGATGTGCTGCACTGCTGGCAAGGCATTCAGAAGACTCAGATGAATAGAAATATATTGTAGTTTATTCCCTTTTGGTTCCCTATTTGACTTCTGTGAAGGACGGCCCCCGTCCTTCCACGTCACCAATGTGACTTAACTCCACAGGCACAGCTCTCCGGCGCCCCCTTTGTCTCTCAGGTCAGTAAGGGAACTGCACCTAGCACAAATGGCCGCCGGGGTGGGTGTCCTGTTACCCACTGGGTATTCTAAGATTCGTGATCAGAGTAAAATCATCAGCCCAAGATTAATTTTATGGTTTAATTGTCTTAAGGGCGCACTAGATAATTACAGAAATATACAGTCAGCTATACAATGGAATTACAATGGATTTGCAGTCAGAGTAAAATACAACAATAATGATACAAGGCTTAGAGGTATTAGCTAGAGGTCAATATTACCAGGTTGTATGGACATGGGGAGGCAGGGAGCTCTGCGATCCCCAGGTGAAAGTCTTAGTTGCTGGACAGTCCCCCAAAACGTGTGCCGCTGCTCCCTTGGCAGTTCTGTCCCTGGTTGCTTCTTGGCTTCTGCGAGAATGGCCCTGGTCTGCCCTTAGCTCACAGTTCTTAAACCTGCTAGGTCCCTCCCCTCGGTGTGTTTCTGTGTCCTGCTGGCAGGTATAATCTAATTGAAGCCTCTACTTTGAAGCACGCATACTAATCGGCCTGGCTATTCATATTGAGCAGGAAATTCTGTCGTGGGCAGGAATTACTTAGCATACTAATGACCTTCTTATTCAACCAGGGGCCTGAATTGCTTAGCATACTAAAAGGCCTTGCCATTGCCTGGAACTATGTGAAGTCAGGCAAAATATCTTCACTGGGCCAAGCTTAGACCCAAATGGAGGCTGGAGCAGGCCAATACAAAATGGTGGCGGTTCCTTTCCTCACAACTTCAAAGCCCGACGGTTATGACTGCTACCTCTACCTCCTATAGCTTCATCACTCGATTGTTGGAAGCCACAGAGCAAGGTGTTATGGTAGAACAGCAAATATAAGATGATTATTTTGAATACGTTATTATTGGTTTACAATATGCTTCGTATTTCTTGATTATAAATATTTTAAATGAATTAATGAAAGATTTGCATTGGCCTCGTTTTACTATGTCAATTCTGTTTCAAGTTATGCAAAGTCTTACCGAAACTTGATTTAGCCTCGAACATTGCTTTCTGTAAAGACAGTAATTATTTATGTGATTTTCTTTTGCAAACAACCTGATACCAGCCTAGATCCTTATCCTAGGATTAATATCGCTCCAAGCCATGCTCAGAAGTGAAGCTTTTATTGAATAAAGTGCTATTGTGAATGCTAACTTCAGCTTAGCTTGTGTTTGTTTATAGACTGTATCCATTCATTAATTTCCCTGTTACACCTGAGCTCATCTACCTCGTAGCTTTGAATGTTATACAATAGCAAATAGTAACAGGTTATTGATCAAAGCTTTTAGCCTTCATCAAGGGGATCATTCCCTACAAATACCAGCAGGAGATTCTGCAACAAGGCTGCTAAGAAGCATGAAGTAAGCCATTTACTCTTCCCATTCAATGTTTGGCCATTAGTGGGTTTGTAATGTTTTTCTTTCCTTTCTTTAACAGTCCTATTAATTCTGATTTACTGAAAAATGTAGGCCATTAATAGAAATAAACAGTTATGGTTCCAGACAGGGCATAATGTACTACATTGTAACAAGGAAAAGGCAACAGGAAATATGATGGGGGAAAGAAAGAAAGGCAAAGAAAAGAAAGAAAGGCAAAGAAAAGAAAGAAAGGCAAAGAAAGAAGAAAGAAAGAAAGAAAAAGGCGAAGAAAGAAAGAAAGAAAGAAAGAAAGAAAGAAAGAAAGAAAGAAAGAAAGAAAGAAAGAAAGCAAGAAGAAAGAATGGCGAAGAAAGAAAGGAGAAAGAAGAAAGAGAAGAAAGAAAGAAAGACGAAGAAAGAAAGAAAGGCAAAGAAAGAAAGGCGAAGAAAGGCGAAGAAAGAAAAAAGAAAGAAAGGGAAAGAAAGGCGAAGAAAGAAAGAAAGACGAAGAAAGAAAGAAAGGGGAAGGATAGATAAAATGAAAGCAAAAGATAGAAAAAGAGAAAGAAAGATAGAAAGAAGGGAGAAGAAAGAAAGAGTTAGAAAGAAGAAGAGAGAATGAAGGGCGAGGAAAGCAAGAAAAAAGAAATAAAAAATAGAGAATGGGGGGAAGGAAGGAAGAGAAAGAAAGAAAGAAAGAAAGAAAGAAAGAAAGAAAGAAGAAAGAAAGAAAGAAAGAAAGAAAGAAAAACAAGCAAAGGTAAAGACAAGAAGACAACTTAGTAGAGATTCCTAAAGAAACAGTGAAAAAAGAGAGCAGGGACAGCTTCATTGTTGCACAAGTATGTATAGCACATCCCAGGTGACAGTGAAGTGATTTACTACATTCAAAAGAAGTCCTATTTTATCAGAAGTTTGCAGTTTAAAAGAGTTGGCATCGGGAGGTGGGTAGTGCTGATGTCATGGGTACAAATACCTGCTAGAAAGTGTGCACGATCGCTCAGGGGTCCAAAGGAAATCATCGGACACTTTCCTATTGAGGAAATGAATTTGTTTTATTTTAAAAGTTTAATGGAAAACATTAAAGGGAATCTGTCAGTAGGATCACCCCTCTTAAGCAGTCTATATGGACATGTGGGTCATAGGAAGCTGAATATAATGATACCTTGATATCTGTGATCCGATGTCTTATTCCAGAGAAATCCATGTTTTTGCTACGTGTAAATGAGCAGTTAAGATCTATGGGCCGGACATAGATCTCCCTGAGAATCCGCCTCCAGAGCTTATTTTAAATGAATGGGGAAGTTACCAGTAAGTTCTGGAGGCAGCTTCCTATGACGTACATGCTGATATAGACAGCTTAGTAAGGATGATCCTACTGACAGATTCCCTTTAAAGACCATTTCAGTCAACCTTCATTAAGAGTAAAATCCAATCATTTATCTCTGTTTCTGTCTGTCAAGCCACATACAGGTATGATAGAGAGGTGGACATTCAGATTGGGAATGGCAAGTTATTTAAATAGTAGGAGCAATGCAGGCTGGGAAGTGAGGAAGATGGAGGCTGCAGCACATCTAGCGCTTGCAGATTGCTGACGAAGAAAGAACACCGACTTGAAAGAAGTGCATGGCAGGTTACAGACCATGTGAATCAAGGTCAAAAGTAGATTTAACTGGTTTTCATTCTATGGGAGGGATGTCCTTACTTTCTACAGTTTTTGTGTGAAATCACAGCTACATTTTAAAATATTTGCAAAATATTCTCTAACGAAACTTAAAATAGATATTGTAAAAACATATTAAAATGTCTCCATTTACAGGTATTTAATAAGCATGACCCACTGCTTAGTAATAATATAGATTATCAGTAAATCTCATACAAAGCATCAACTTTTCCATACAATGGTGGGTTTTGCCAGGAGAAAAATAGCTCTGTACAGGAGGGCAACAAGTATTCACATTCATTCGGGTACTTCAAGGAGAGACATGGAAATTGCTGCACATCTTAAGGGATATTATGGGATTAGAAACTGTTAAAATGCTCCTTAAACCCAGAAATATTTAATGGTGAGAAAAACAAACCAAAGTAATTTTCTCTTTGTATTTTCTCTTTCATCCAGCTGCTTCTATAATGACAGGTCTGTTCAGGTATTACTGCTTGCAAAGCTGGAAAAACAAAAGCATTTTCTCCGCAAATAGTCGTTTATCAGTGAGGGAGGCCATGAGAAGTGAATTATTAGCTGGGCTTCCCTGGATATTTGTTCTTTGTGAAAGTCAGACGTTTCGAGCTTCTGAGTTATAGTTAAAAGTTCACATATAATTTATAGGTTAGGGCTGTACACTTCGTGTGTTCAAAAAGGTCTCAGAACTTTAAAGCCACATAGAAACTATGTGACTGATATTACTTTTTTTTCTGTTATATAAGGATCGTACATAGTTTGGTCTTTATTGAAGTACATACAGATGCAAAATCTGGACGATAAAGAAACAAGACAGAAGAAAAAAGCAACACCTTCAAAATGTGGTGCTGGAGAAGGACGTTATCAATACCATGGATGGCAAGAAGAACAAACAAATCAATTTTAGCACAAATCAAGCCAGACATTTCACTCAAAGCAAGGATCACCACGCTATGACTTGCCTACTTTGGACACATCATTCAGGAAAGCAATTACCGGAGAAGGACATCATGGTCGGAAGAATAGAAGGAGCAAGGCGAAACACCACGACACCGGTTTGATGAAGCAGGCATGGAAATTATTTACATTTACATCCAAAATGGCAACCCTGGCGAGGCAGGGTATTTAATTGGGAAGAAAGCAGAGAATTCTATATATAATATATACAGTACAGACCAAAAGTTTGGACACACCTTCTCATTCAATGATTTTTCTGTGTTTTCATGACTATGAAAATTGTAGAATCACACTGAAGGCATCAAAACTATGAATTACACATGTGGAATTATACATTACACTTTACAAAAAAGTGTGAAACAACTGAAAATATGTCTTATATTCTAGGTTCTTCAAAGTAGCCACCTTTTGCTTTGATTACTGCTTTGCACGCAGAAAAGGTGAACGGATGGACTCTACATGCCTGGTTCCCACCGTGAAGCATGGAGGAGGTGGTGTGATGGTGTGGGGGTGCTTTGCTGGTGACACTGTTGGGGATTTATTCAAAATTGAAGTGGTGAGCGGTCCAGCTCACCCCAAACTATCTCGATTGGTTCAGGTCTGGTGACTGTCAAGCACCCCAACACTCTCCTTCTTGGTCAAATAGCCCTTACACAGCCTGGAGGTGTGTTTGGGGTCATTGTCCTGTTGAAAAATTTAAATGATAGTCCAACTAAACGCAAACCGGATGGAATAGCATGCTGCTGCAAGATGCTGTGGTAGCCATGCTGGTTCAGTATGCCTTCAATTTTGAATAAATCCCAACAGTGTCACAAGCAAAGCACCCCCACACATCACACCACCTCCTCCATGCTTCACGGTGGGAACCAGGCATGTAGAGTCCAGCCGTTCACCTTTTCTGCGTGCAAAGCAGTAATCAAAGCAAAAGGTGGCTACTTTGAAGAACCTAGAATATAAGACATATTTTCAGTTGTTTCACACTTTTTTGCAAAGTGTAATGTATAATTCCACATGTGTTAATTCATAGTTTTGATGCCTTCAGTGTGATTCTACAATTTTCATAGTCATGAAAATACAGAAAAATCATTGAATGAGAAGGTGTGTCCAAACTTTTGGTCTGTACTGTATATTTTCCCGCTCTTGAAACTCTGAAATCTGTCATGCTAAATTTCTGGAGCTGAGGGCTGGTGGTGTACATTTTGCAAGTGCTGCCTTGGGCACAAAGACAGTTTGTCCCACCCTTAAAGCACCACTTCAGCATTTCCAGCAGGATAGGAGTGTTGCTACTAATCTAAGTTTGTTGAGCCTAGTATTATACTTACTAGCCGTCTTCAGCTTTTTCTGGCACCGCTCAGGTCCCACGCCGCTATCTTGTGACCACAACTTTTGACTGACCGGAAGTCAGAGGTAACGGTCAAAAGCTCTCAGTGTAAGTTTATGAGAGCCGTGAGCTGGCTTCATTCTGTCTCTCATAGACTTACATAGAAAAGTGACCTTCAGCTCACCCAGCAAACACTGGAGTGATCTGTCAGGTCTAGTGAAGAGCGAGTGACATTGTTGCTTGGGTCTCCCCGAGCATGCTCGGGTGGTCTCCGAGTATTTTGGCATGCTCGGAGATTTAGTTTTCGTCGTCTCAGCTGCATGACTTGCAGCTGCTGGACAGCCTGAATACATGTGGGGATTCCTTAACAAACAGGCATTCCTCACATGTATTCAAGCTGTCTAGCAGTCACAAATTATGCAGCTGAGACAATGAAAACTAAATCTCCGAGCAGGCCAAAATACTCGGAGACCACCGAGCATGCTCGGGGAGAACCTCCGAGCATGCTCAGAGAGACCCGAGCCACGAGTATCCTCGCTTATCACTAGTCAGGTCACAAACTGCTCCAGACTGAATAGAGCGGCACCGAAAACAGTAGAAGATGGCTGCTGGTAAGTATAAAACTAGGCAGAGGAAACTTAGATTAGTAGCACCACTCCAGAGCTCAATAAAAAAAAATGCTAGAATGGTTCTGTAATTTACCAATTACTGCCCATATTCACTGTGCCCATACAGGATATTCCATTTTTTTCAAAGGTTTGGTCCAATTTCGCAATGTCATACACACATTTAGTCTGCCCCCAGTTGGCAGGCCAATTTAACTTGGTTTATCAGTGACAAGATTATGTGATATAAATCTGCTTAGACCGGATTCACATACCCATGAGTCACCCTCCAAGTACGGACTGTGAAGCATGGACCAGTCGTGGGTCTCCTGCCGTGAACTCAACAGTCTCATATATGCCTATTAAGATGTTGAGTTTGGGTCAGGAGACTCACAGGCGGTCCAAACATCGCAATTTGTACTTGAACCGTGAAAAATAGATTTGTGAAACTGGCCTTTTGGAATATCAGTAGGAAAGTGGCTAAAGCTCTGCTCTTCAAAGTAAAATGACTCAAACTTGAAAGTTACATATCTTATATGTAAAAGGAAAACTTGGCCTTTACGATATGAATGAATCAGAAACATTACGGTGTTTTACTTACAGCAAGACCTAATCTTGTTTTCTCAGGTTCTGGTTTAGAATAGGTAAATTTATACTAAATTTCAAAAAACTGTAACCTAAACAATTCAGATTTCAATGTTCATGTTCAACAAAGCTTAACATTCCACGCTTCGGGTAAAATTAGGTAATTAATGCAGCTGAATGCTTACGATTAAGCCTAAAATAA
>JARQOD010000006.1:30927569-31009065 GCA_033576555.1 Oophaga sylvatica
GTCTCCCGTACTTACCTGCACACAACCTCTGATCCTCACAAGATCTCCAAAAAGGAAAAGGAACAGCATCCAGTCCGGGTGGAAATATAACAAATCCTTTATTCAGCCACCAAAGATAACAACGTTTCGGCCATTGTGCGGCCTTTTTCAAGTATAATATCTCCTTTTCTACTCCCCACTTATCTCCTCTTCCCACAATCAAAACAAGATATCTCCCGTGTATCCCCCTTCTCTGGAACTCTCTAGCCTAACATATCAGACTCTTGCCTTCAAAAGGAACCTGAAGACCTACCTTCTATGACAAGCCTATTCCCTGCAGTAAGCAACAAACCGCTACATGACCAGCTCTACCCTCACCTACTGTATTTCACTCATCCCTTGCAGATTGTGAGCTCTCGTGGGCAGGGTCCTCTCTCCTCCTGTGCCAGTCATAACTTTTACTGTTTAAGATTATTGTACATGTTTTTTATTATGTATATCCCTTTTCACATGTAAAGCGCCATTGAATAAATGGTGCTATAATAATAAATAATAATAATTACAGTAATAAAAATTTCAAAAGTTTTATTTTCTCAAAACTTTTTCTAACAATTTAAACTGTACTTTTTAAAAAAAAATGCAGTTAAAAGATAAATGCTGGTAGACTTTTTCTCTTCCTCAGCCTAAGGTACAAAACCCTATAGTTAAGATATTTCTGTAATGAATTGAATGTCTTTAACTAGCCCAGGTGACTATGCTTTAGTTAAAGAAAAACTGATTTCTAGTGCTATATTGTGCGTACAAAGAAAAAATCTTTCCCAATTCCTTGCATCCAACAGGGGTCTTTTTCTTATACATTAAGGAAATCAGAGCACTATTGTATGGAATTCCACACATTTTCAGACATTTCAAGTAACTTTAATCTGTTCATTACTGGATGTCTTACAAAGAAAATTGACCGCTAAAAAGGTTACATGCAGTTTTATTATGTAGCCAATGTCAGACACGTCAATAATGAATTAATCATGGCTTACCCTGTCAAAGCTATGAAATTTTCAAACAATACTAGAGAAAAAAAAGCAAGTGAAATCTCTTTAAGAACTGTAACTTAAGAGAAGCGGTGATGACAAAAGAAGCCGGTTCCCAAGAAAGGTTCAAACTTTTCATTAGCCCTTTAAAAAGAAGCTGTAGGAGTTTGGTGTATAGCACGAACTACAAGTATTAGAGGGTTATGGTTACAGATCTCCCGCCATGATATAACGTGCATTCAAGCTTAGCTTACTTGGAATCTAAATCTTGGTATAGTGGGTATTATAGTACCAGACAGAGACATCAGCATTTCTCATGCTTGCTGAGAGGTAACGTTTCGGCATCCAGCAGCAGGGAAGTTCTCTGTGCATGCAATATTTCTGCAAGATCGTTACAGCTAATGATGCAAAACCTCAGAAAAGAAAGTTAGACAAAGACAAATGCAAAATAGCAAGATTTAGAAGTTTCCGATAGCCTAAAATTCTTGGAATCACAGATATTTCATACCCTTGAGTGAAAAGGTCCAAAACTCACAGACACACAGGTTTCTAATAGTCAGGATCAATAGGACGCTAATGGACTGGACTTTAAACTGGGGCTCAGAATCCATCAAAGTTAAAATACCTTAACCAAGAGATGAGTCCTGAAGACCATTTAGATGGTCCAATCGTTAAATAAATGACGATCGGCTAAATGCAAGCAGTTGGCAGTTTTTTATTAATCTTTTAGCAAGTAGACCACAGTTTTATATGCACAGAACAATTAATACAAGCGTTCTGTTGCTCATAGAATATTATGTTAGACAGCACATGTCCTGTTTACACAGCTTGCTTAAAAATCATCTCACCTGACAAACAAGTATTTTGTTATTTAGATAGTTATGTTATTAGACAGGCTAATAATCGTAAAATAACCCCATTTCTATTAATGCGCATTCCCATTTTTTGGATTGTCTAAATTGGTGTTTTGACTAGTTTTATGCAAATGTAATGTAATTTTAAACTTGCACCCATATTCATGTCACAAATCCTGACGAACCCGAAACCAAGACCCGATATAATAGCATTATAGGAATCCGTGATGCTCTTACTTCATTAAACCTATGGTAGGGGTTTACTTTTTTATCTCTGCTAACAGTCCTAAGTTTACCTAGACAGTCCTTCAAACTGAAAAAAAATCATACACATGCCATATGAGATTTGTGTTCTGAGGCAATACATGGTCAGGTAGTGAAAACAAGTCACGCTGTTGTCAATAGTAGAGCGGGTAAGAAAGTCAATACTGTTTACAGCCAGGTCCTTCGGCAATCCATTAAGCTGGCCATACACATTAGACAATTCTTGGTCGAATCCAATAATGGTTTGGAATTATGTCAATCAGACATATATACACTTTTACCTACTGCCAAAAATTGTATATGTCGCATTGTTCTCCCTGTGACAAGATACCGGTCGATCTTTCAGTCGGCAGCTTTCTCATAGAAAGCACTGGAGCATTCGGCCAAAGAAGTGCTGCTGTCAATGGGAGAATGGGCTGAAATGGCTGTCAGTCAAATGATTTATCGACCAACAGTCATTTAATGTGCATGGCCAGCCTTGAGACAGTGTGATTTCTATAAAACATTAAACAAATAGTAAAGCTCCCATACATATAATGAGAAAAGTCAGCAAAAATTGCCAATTTCGACTATAATGATGTATTATTGACTGATGACACAAACGATTGTCCCTTTTGACCAAAGCCTGACCAATGAACGTTCATTATCATTCAAAACATCTATTAGACATGTTGGATTCCTTTTGGCCGACGATTAACACCGACTGAATAATTGGCTAAAATAATCTAACACTGCAGGTGTGGTCCGAGATACTATTTTTTTACCACCATAGAACAATCGTTCGTCAGCCCTCCTTTTTTCTAATGGACTTTAGTGCCACTGATATAATTGTACACAAAGTTGCACAGGCTCATAAGCTGAGAATTTATTATTTATGAAAAATTTTGTTACAGGAAAACCTCGCTATGGCTAAATTTAATAGAATACATATGGAGTTTACATTTATGATATACTTTTCCAGCAAATATATATGATATACTTTTCCAGTATATTTGCTTTCACAAGCTGTGTAAAAGGAGTGCCAACATGAAAACTCTTAATAACTATATATTCCATCTACATATGAAAAGTTACATTGAAGTAATTCCAGTAGAAGTTTCCACCTGGTAAATTCTACAACCCATCACTTCTTTGACACAATGAGTCACTATCATAAATCTAAACCTTGAAAGCTTAATGTCATAGCAACATATTTAATGCCTCATCTAATGAGCACTTTGTCAAATCTGTAAAACATTAGAGCTATCTCCACCCTTTATAACTCTGGGTTTGTGAACATTTTAAGACATCACTTTGCTTTGAAAGTGGTCATTAGTGAGATTTTGCCAAGGGATGTGTTTCTTGCACCCAACTGAATGTTGACCTACAAACACTTCTGCAATGAGCTCCTTTTGAAACTTATATCAGATCTTCCTTCAAAGGGTGTATAATTCTTGAAGGCCACAAAACAACTGAAGGACATTTTTCACTCAAATTTTCTAAATCAGGAATGACTACATTCTTGAAGTTTACAGTTGACTTTCAGTTCATTCTTTTGAATATTTTCGAAAGCATGAGATGACTACGAATAGTTTATATAATAGTATTTTATGGACTAGATATTCTTTTTCTATAGTAGTATACCATCGGGGCAGTCTTAATATTTTCTTTATACAGTAGAAATTATAGAATTAACTTACAACAATTTTTAAGCCCCATTCAGATGTCTGTATTTCACATACATGTTCTATCCATGTTTTTCACAGATATTCAAATTGTCTCTTGAGAGAGCATGAGGACTAGAACTCTAGTGCCACCTATGGGAAGTAGCAATCCTAAAAGTCACTATTGAACCTTTAACGAGCCTTGCCACATGACTTGGGATAAAAGGCAAACCAGAAACTTGATTTGCAGACACGTGTTTCGATATGTTGCCCCTCCTCAGTGGACAGCATGAGATCTGATTTGGCTTTAGGAGACGCCTCTGACTGTGGTCTAAGCGGTAAGAACACGTACCTATTATGGTCTATGGGCATGTTGGCAAGACTATTTTTTTTTGGACCGATTACCCACAAACATTTTTTTATCCGATTTGCACATGAAAATGTTACACATATACCCCGGTCCTTTTGATTTTGTTGTGCTCTACGTTGGGCTCAACAAGTAGCCCAGCGTGCTCTCATGTAATGAAATTCCCAGGCCTATTTAAGGCTCCCAAGACTTACACCTGGGTCTTGGTATCCCTCTAAAGGGCCCGTCTCACACAACGATCTCGGTAGCGAGATCGTTGCTGAGTCACTAGTTTTGTGACGCAGCAGCGATCTCCCCAGCGATATCGCTGTGTGTGACATTCAGCGATGATCAGCCCCCCTGCCGGGTATCGCTGATCGTCGCTCAAATGTCAGGACATTTTTTTGATCGCTGGTCTCCCGCTGACAGGCACGCATCACTGCGTGTGACAGGCGGGAGACCAGCGATCCGCTGGTAACCAAGGTACACAGCGGGTTTCCAGGTGCGGGGCTGTGCCTAGAAACCCGCTGTGTACCTTGGATACCAGCTCCCTGAAGCAGGGAGCTGGTAACCAAGGTACACAGCGGGTTTCCAGGCACCGCGCAGCGCTTGGAAACCCGCTGTGTACCTTGGATACCAGCTCCCTGCATCAGGGCGCTGGTATCCAAGGTACACTGCGGGTAACTAAGCGATGTTACCCGCAGTGTCCTTGTGCTGATCGCTGCCCTGAGCTGTCTGTTTGCCAGCTCAGCAGCGATCATGTAGCGATACACCAGCGATCCTGATAAGTGCATATCGTTGTCGGGATTGCTGGTGTATCGCTATGTGAGACCCAGCCTTTAGACTGGCTATTATCTTTCTTAGTTGTCTGTGCACAGTTCCAGCCCACAGTTATCAGTACGTCTCCTGCTTATCTGTGGTTTCTAGTAACCTTGCTACCTGTCAGTGGTCTTCAGGACATTACCTACCTGACAGCAGTTTTCAGTATCGCTACCTACTTGCCTGCAGTCTCCAGTACCACAATCGGGCTGCAGTTTCCAGGACGTTTTCCTGGTCGTCTACAGCTTCCAATGTATTCAGACTTTCTAGTTTCTCAGTACTCCTGTTTCTTTCCTGTTCCCGGTCTTCTAGGACTTCTTTTATGTGTCCGCCTGTGTTTTCAGGACGTCTTCCTGGCTGTGTGCGGCTTCCATGGTATTAGACTTTCTTGTTTCTCCGGAGTTTTGTCTGCTGCTTGCCTGTGTCTTCATGACACTTCCTATCTGCTCGAGGTCTTCAGTAATTCTGCTGCCTGTCTGAGGTCTTTAGTAACTCTGCTACCTGTGGTTTCCAGGATTTTAAGAAACTTTTAGATTGCATCCTGCGTGTCTGTGTTCAATGCTCTACATCTGGCTACTGTTACCCATGTGCCAACCAAGGCCTTGGGCTTAAAGGGTTCACCTCACCAAGTGAGCCTACTAAATGTAACAGAAACATTCCCACTCAACTGTTTGATTAAAAGGAGCCTGTCACCACCAAAAACATTACTACCTTGCAGATATAGTTAATCTGCAGGTTAATAGCATTACTAACCTGCCAGGCGCCTGCGCATAGTCGAACATTGCGGGGAGAAAACAAACTTTATTCTCCCAGGCAGCATTTGGTTTAAGTCATAGGGGCGTTGCCGGCGAGGGTTCAGTCACCACTCTGAGTATACAGAGCAGCAGCTGTAACCATGTCCCCAATTGACACTAGCTATGAATTATAAATCAGAACACTATGGACTAAAAATATATTTCTATTGTACTTCTATAAATATACATATATGCAGTATTATGACTTCAGTAAATTCAAGATAATCTATTTTATCATTCACTTGTAAGGGATTGCAGGAGTCTAGCCTCTCAGGTGCCAACCCCTTTAAATGATGTCATATATTGTTGTGTATATATATATATATATATGTAGATGTATAAAACTATTTATTGCACTATATTTACATGTGAATAGATAGGGAAAGTGCAGTGTTTGCAATTGGCCATTAGATGGGGGTATTATAGTGACTTAGCTGTGAATAGGAAATTTGAGCTGTAAATAGTTAAACTTAGGAGGGGCAGGGTGGATAAGACAGGAGAGACTTCCTGATAGCTGTAGTCAGGGCCAGGGCGCCCGTGGAGTGCAGAAGGGTTCTAGAGCCCCCTGGACAACACCGTGCCACGCAACGTTCACACTAAGCGCAAAAGCCTGGCCATCTTTGATCTGGGTGAAACATCAGTAGTGCAGCAGTGTAGCGGTTTCTTATAAGTGGGACTGCAGTTGCTACAAGGAAGGCTAAGCAGTACGGGCAGGTCACTCCAAATTTGACGGCTTATGGCGTGGGCTGATGCCCTCAGAACCGGGGCAAAATGGCTGGGGGAACTCTAGAACAACGTGAGCTTAGCCAGGGAGGACACTGAGGAACCGAACGGGACAGTTCATCCTGGAAGCAGGCTTAGTGCAAGGATCAGAGATGAAGGAAAAGGGATAGAAGTGTATGCTGCGAAACCTGATGTTTATACTGTAAAGAAAATGGATGTGCTGCGTACAGGAACAAGTACAGCTGTTTTGGTTAAAGTTGAATTGGACTGTGTCTCACTTTGTGCGGTACCGTCAAAAAGAGGCATTTTGATATACTGAGTGGACCTAGTTGGTGCAGAGACTCAAGACGAAGGTACGCAGAAGAGTAGACGTTGTATGCATGTGAAGGGAGCCAGGGTGTGCTGCATAGGCTGCTCTTTGCTATGACTAGTTAGATTCTTTATACCCTAGGTTAGTGTGAGCAACACAGACCACAGCCAGTGATGTGGTAGAGCTAGACTTGCTGGGTATCACATGGATCAGCAAAGACCATCAGCTGGGTATGCAGGACGATAGATGGGCAGGCAGAGCTGGAAGCACTAGAAGATGCTAGGTCAGATGTGTGGATTGTACAGGAACAACAGAGATACAGGTGCATCTCACAAAATTAGAATATCATCAAAAAGTTAATTTAAGTTCTTCAATACAAAAGTGAAACTCATGTATTATATATAGTCATTACAAACAGAGTGATGTATTTCAAGTGTTTATTTCTGTTAATACATATACAGTATAGTCATTTTTTACACTTTAAAAATTACAAAAAGGAAAATGGGCTGAAGCAAAAGTTTGGGCACCCTTGCTTGGAGATTTGTGAGCTCAGATAACTTTGACCAAGATTTTGGACCTTAATTAGCCTGTTATGAGTTATGGCTTGTTCACTATAATCGTTAGGAAAGACCAAGTGATGCAAATTTCCCAGCTTTAAAAAAAACAGCCTCCTCTAACCTTATGCCAAAAAACAGCAGTCATGGGTTATTCTAAGCAGCTGCCTAGCACTCTGAAAATGAAAATGGTGGATGCCCACAAAGCAGAAGAAAGCTATAAATAGATAGCAAAGCAATTTAAAGTTGCCCTTTCCTCAGTTCAAAATGTAATTAAGAAATAGCAGTTAACAGGAACAGTGGAGGTCAAGATTAGGCCTGGAAGACCAAACAAATGTCAGTGAGAGCTGCTTGTAGGATTGCTAGTGAGGCAAATCAGAATCCCCGTTTGACTGCAAAAGACCTTCAGAAAGATTTAGTAGACTCTGAAATTGTGGTACACTGTTCTACTGTTTAGAGACACCTGAACAAATATGGCCTTCATGGAAAAGTCATTAGAAGAAAACCTCTCCTGCATTTTCACCATAATATTCAGCATCTGAAGTATGCAAAAGGACATCTAAACAAGATTGTTGCATTTTGGAAATTAGTCCTTTGGATTGATGAGGTTAAAATAGAACTCTTTAGTCACAATGATCAAAGGTATGTGTAGAGGGAAAAGGGCACAGAATTTTAGGAAAAGAACATCTAGCCAACCATTAAGCATGGGGATGAAAAAGCCATGCTTTGGGTTTGTGTTGCAGCCAATGGCACGGGGAACATTTCAGGGGTAGAGTAAAGAATGGATTAAATGAATTCTCAACAAATTGTTGATGCAAACATAACATCATGTGTAAAAAAGCTGAAGTTGCAAAGATGATGGCTTCTACAAATCGATAATGATCCTAAGCATCTGTCAAAATCCAGAATAGACAACCTCAAAAGGCACAAGCTGAAGGTTTCACAATGGCTTTCATAGTCCCCTGATATGAACATCATTGAAAATCTGTTGCTAGACCTGAAAATAGCAGTGCATGCAAGACGACCGAGGCATGTCACAGAACTGGAAGAATTTTCTAAGAAAAAATAGATGAACATATCTCAAACAAGAATTGAAAGACTCTTAGCTTAGCTTTCTACAAAAAGAGTTGAAAACGAGCTGTGATACTTTCAAAAAGGGGTGATACTAGATAGTAACCATGCAGGGTGCCCAAACTTTTGCATCAACCCATTTTCCTTTTTGTAATTTTTAAAATGTAAAGGTGAAAATATATATTTTTCTAAACTACAAAGGAAATGTGTCATCTTTAACTTTAGGCCTTTTAGAGATCATTTAATCTTCAACTTGCTTAACTGTTCACAATAACAATAATTTTGACCAGGGGTGCCCAAACTTTTACATGCTACTGTATAGTTCAGCTGCCACCAATAGTCAAAGATCAAATTTGGGGAGATCATGCAGATGCCACCGCTGCCACCAATTGTCAAAGATCACAGCCAGGGGGTTAACGCTGAACCCACCACGTTGTTATCTTTTTGTCAGAAACAGCCCTTTGCTGCCTCATATTGTCAGGACAATTACACAATTGACTGACGATTAATGGATGAGGCTGGCTGTTACCACTAACAGGCCAGTTATTGGAGAACTAACAGTGAGTGTATGGTATACACACCTCTGATTTCAATGCATGGAATATATGTATACCCAAATACGGTCACTGCTAACTCCACGATAAACCAAGAACTACTCACTGCCACCACAAATCATTTATTTTGACAGGCCGATTGGATGCCTGGTTTCTGCTACAGTGTGGTTTACAGAACAAAAAGAACAAGAACTATTACATTTTATATTTAATCCAGAAAAATAGGCAGTGTTTATAAAAACTATAGAAAAGATTTTACAAATCATACAAACAATACAGCATATACATTTACATAAAATAAAAGTGATTAACAGAGAAACTTACTATGCAGGTAACAGAGATGTCTCATCTTAGTGGATGGAAGCAATCCCAATGAAAATATCTGGTTATTCTGGATCAAACTTACAGCGATATGCATCTTCCTTAGCATTGAACACAGATCATAATTCACCTTGTCCTTTTTTCAGCACCTAAGTTATACCCACACACTTCCCCTTGATGACTCATAACAGGGCTGGTCATAGGATGTGGCTTCAGTTTCAGAAAATGATGATATTCCCAAAATTCATGATATCTTCACTCCTGAAGATCACAGGAGTTTGATATCACCATCATATTTTTATCAAGATTTTATCTTTCCATAGATGAGAAACATGAGATGGCTGTTGTCAGCAATCTTGCCACTATTAATTTGGGGCTTATAGGCATGTGTCACAATTTAGGAAAAAATATGCATATTCTTCCCCTATTAGTCGCAAAGTTGAAAATATATTCCCTATCAGTATCGGATCTATACAAACCCCAATATTCATAACTTTCCACCAGTGCCCCAGTGTCTAGTTGCAAATGTCCCATTTGCACTGAAAGGAACAAAAGTTATCTCTAGCGGTATTAAATTTCCTGCTTCTCTTCCTCTCAAATCTTTTAATGTTAGTCTTCCTCACAATAAATATCCTGCTTTGCATTACAGGGGTCCTTTGCTTCAAAGGGAGTTTTAATTAGTTTTGTCACATCTTAACTTTTAGCTATACGTAATTTCCTCACTTCCCTAGGTTAATTGTGGAATTGTACTTCTAGGAGACTCTCAGATTACCAGTCCTTTTCTCCTTGAGAGATTCTGTGTGAGAGGGGGAGATGGGTTATGTATTAAAATATCACTTTATTAAATATTCTTTAAAAATTCTAATATTTGTGACATATAGAAGTAATAATATTCAACATCAATATGTAACAGACACTACCAAAAAAAAGGTTTCCAAATGTAGTTGAACCTGGTGTAATAGTATGGTTTGAATTGGCAATTAATTGCAAATGAAGGGCACATTAATAATACAAAGGATACCCTATTGTATTCCTCATCCACTCTGCCTTACCGCGGAGGTTGGCACCAAAAAGTTTCAAATGGCGTCCCCACTCAACGAGGGCTGGCCCTAGTGTACCCTATGAAGCCCTATCAAAAAACTCAAACCACCACAATATGTGCTATATTCAACAAGGGTATATGGCAGTATACTGTAAAATACAATAATGTACACCACAGAATCATAGAACTATGGCAGCACAAAAATACATGACAAAAAACTATTGGACACACCATGCCATGAAAGAAGTGCAGCATAAGAAGTGCAAGAATTTGATGTACTAAGGGTATTCGACTTTTGTTGACTTTTTTTTGTAAAGATGTACCCTGACACGGCAGAGGTGAGAATGCAATAACATCAGGATTAGCTGGACTGAGCTTGAAAGTAGTAGCTAGTTGTTAGACAGTAAGAAGGAGCAACTGGGAATAGTTGATTATCTGGTACATTGATAGCTGAGATGGGTTTGTTCGCATGTACATTGATACAGCAGTGATGAGAGTGCAATAAGATCAGGGTTAGCTTGAGTGAGGCAGAGTCAAGTGGAAGATGAGGCAAAGACCAGGAAAAGCACATGCTGACAAGATGCTCTACTTCCTAAATAATCAGACGGAACAAAGCCGCCTGAGCTGGCCTTAAAAAGCCTTGGTGAATCATGTCAGAGGAGTTTGATAGGTTACCACATTAATTCTGCATAGAAAAGCACAGAGGGAGTCTGCCAAAGGGAGAGGAAGCAAAGCCCGGCATTGGAGCCAGGACAGGTGAGTAACAATCTATGTAAACAATTTGATTCATAGATATATTTTCTTGTTAAGCAGTTATAAACATACTCAGAAGTTAGTGGGAACATTTCCATCTTAGCTTTTCATGTGCACTAAACTTTGCAACTTTCTTTACATCATGTTTTTAATACTTTGAACACATTGAACTTGATGAATCTCACATGTTGTTGCCTTTACATTAAAAGTGATTTCTTGTTCCTTTTCACTTTAACAACTTCAGTTAAAGTATATATACTTGTCTAAAACTATAGAAACAATGTGCAAAACATTTGACGTAACTTTTCCTACAATTTCCCGCAAATCCTTGCCAGCAAAAAGAAGTTTAAAGAAACCTTGGCAAATGATTGGCTCATGATAACCTCAATAAAATGTTTAGGTGAGCTGCCCAAGGCAATAGCGGAATATTTAATTATTCAGCATTATTTCCACAACATATTTACTACTTAATATACTTTTCATGTTGCCATTCCCTTCCAATGAATCTTGATTTCTGCCAGAGAAGTATAGCGGTTGGCAATAGAAGGAAGATCTGAGTCTGAAGTAATTACTGTGCAGTGGTTGCCATTGTCAGCAATCACGCTTCTTTATCTGCGTTGCGCTCTTGCCATACAAATGAAATTAATTCTTGCACTCACTGTTGTATTTATCTAGGAAGCGCACGGCCGTAATATAGCAACACAATTTAGAGAAACTTTTTGGTCTTTGATAGCGAAGCACAGTCAATGAATGGATTGTACTTTCTCAGAGATGGAATGTTCCTAATTATATATATATACAGAGATGACTATCTGTGTCTGCAATATTACACCACAGGAAAAAAACTCCACAACTATTGCCTGTATATCAATAAAGATGAAAAATGCTTTTCCTGCCATGGAGGAAAAGATTACAATGCTGCTTTCTATCTAAAGAGTAGGAAGTTGACAATAAAACAAGGCAGATAAGCCGCTGATATGGTCTGATATATGAATAATACGGAGGTTCTCGTGTTATTGGTATTTTTTTACCGAAAAGAATAGAGATTTTAGAGAAGAACTCTTAAGCAGAAATGATGGAAGCCCCATCTCCATTTGCAGATATGCTTGATACACAAGGTTTAACATTTTTATATGGGCCCAGGTGCACAACAATCACGGTCACGGAGGGGCCCATGCAGGATGGGAGCCCGCCAATGCAAGTGCCTATTTCAACAGGATGTGCATCCTAGGACGGACATTCAGTTGAAATTTATTGCGACGCATAGACCCACTGGCTTCCTCACTGCAATACACGCTGCTGGCCAATCTGAGGCCAGCATCTGGCGTCTTCATGGCCATCACAGCAGTGATGTCATGAGTCGGCTGTGATGAACAGGAAAAAGTCACCTGATCTTCTGCGCTGGCAAAGAAGAGGATGCTGCATGTCATGGGAGTGAGCACAAGTAAGAGGAATTATTTATTTTTTTAAGTGTGTTGAAAAAGAGCAGCAGAAGAGTGGGACATTATTTCTGGAAGGGGCTCAGAATGGAATACATTATACCAGGATAGGGGGCATTATTACTGGAAGGGGATCAGGATGGAGGACATTATTTAAGGATGGGAGACATTATTATTGTAAGGGGCCAAGGATGGAGGAAATTATATCAGGAAGGGGACCAAGATAGGGGACATTATTATTGGAAAAGGCTAAAAATTGGGGTCATTACACCAGGAAGGGGCCCAGGATGGAGGACATTATTACAAGGAGGGTCCCAAGATAGAGGACATTATTACTCGAATGGGGACAAAGATGGAGGACATTATACCAGGAAGGGGTCCTAGATGGAGGACTTTATTACTGTACGGGCCCTAGGCTGGGGACATTACGCTAGGAAGGGGCCAAGGACAGAGGTCATTATACTAGGAAGAGGCCCAAGAGAGGAGATATTATTACTGGAAGGGGCCCAGGTCAGAGGACTTTATTATAGGAAGGGACCTATGATGGGGAACAGTATAACAGGAAGTGGCCAAGTTGGGGACATTATTACAGGAAGGGGCCAGGATCGGGGATATTAACACCTTTATGACTTTAGACGTATCCATACATACAGGTCGCCTAGTACTTAATGACTTTGGACATATGAATATGTCTAGGCGATTTTGTGCGCACAGAGGATGTGCGCATGCAATCACTGTAGGGTGTTAGCTGATTCTGATAGATGACACCCGGCTCTCAGTGCCAGGAACAGTGCCTGCACCGCTTCCGGCACTTTAACCCCTAAATGCTGTAGTATTTAGCGAGCAGGCACAGGGTAGAAAGCCCCTCAGACCTGACATCATCGCAGGGTCTCGATCGTGGCCATGGTGACCCGATGTTGTCTTGATGACATCCAGGTCACCAGGCGCTAGAAAGTTAGTTAGATAATGCGCAGTGCATGATCTAACTAACTTGTGTCTGCAGGGCTGACAGACTACAAAATATAGCAATTCTCCAGCCTAATTTACATGTGCATGAGCTGGGCACAATATACGGGCACTACAACGTACTGGTCACTGCAACGTATTGGTCATTACAACAGCAGTTTGCAATTTTCACTCAGCAACATCCACTCCTGCATTTTCCTGGAAAACCAATGGAGTCAAAATCGTCATTACACCTTTAGATATATTCCTAAAGAGGTATAATTTCCAAAATGGGGTCACTTGAGGGGAGATTCTGCCCTTCTAGCACTTAGGGGTTCTGTATATGGAGCAAACTATTATAGAAAATTCTGTGCTCCAGGATGCCTCTTGTATAACAGTACTGCTTAGCCATATGGCGAGACTTGGGAGTGACGGAGCACTATTTGCAAATAGCGATCAGTCTCGCCGTATAGCTACTGTACAGCCACATGTGAGGTAATTCTACATTCAGCAGAAATTGTGGGACAAATTTTGGTGCCATTTTTACCCATTTCCCAGTGTGAAAATGTAAAATCTGAAGCACCAGAATCTCATTAACTGAAAACTACAAATAAAGATTAAACAATAACCACAAGTCGGATTTCATCAACCATCCAAGGTATCATTTTAATCAGTATAACGGCGCCGACCTGACACTGTGTGTAGGTTACTGAGCACAATCCTGCTGACCGGTTCTTTTTAAAGGTGAAATAGTAGCATATCCGTGACAGAATCCTCAAGATTTGTTGCAGATCAGTAACATCTACAGTACATTTTGTCATTCATGTCTGAACTCACCCATTTATTCTATCCCAGTTCGATTGTAAGCTGGGACCTCTCTTTTTTATCATTGTAGACATTTATTTTTATTATTTCATTTTACTTGCTATGTTACTTCCTAATGAAATCATTGTGAATTATATTCCTATTCCAATATGGTTCATATAGGATGTGATTGCATCCAATCAGCACCGGAAGGTTGGCCTTATTTATATTCATTTTCTTACAGCATTTTCTTTCCTCATACATAAGAAAGGAATCTGTGAACCAATTAATTTAAGATTTTTAGTGTATTAATGGACATATATTTAGTGATCTAGGAAATACATATGAATATCAGTTTAAAAATATTTGAAGCAAAAAATACTGTCCAATAGGATTCTCACCATCATTATTATCACATCGTAATAGGTGCCTGGATTGCAATCGTTCCTGGACCATGGAGACTAAGGGGGTCCAAAAGGTCCCTTTGCCCCATATAATATGGCTAATGTAAATAAAGACCTGTAATGGTTGGGGCCCTATGGGAGATTTTGCACCTTATTTTGCCTTCATAAAAAGTACCAAAAAAATTAAAACAAGGTTATTGAAACTAATGAAAAACATTAAAGATAATAAATTCATAAAGTTCCATCCAGAATATAAATATTTCAGACATACATAAATAGACTTTCTAATGTAGGTTTCCCTAAAATATTCTTGGACCGGTTGAGAAAGTACAGAAAGATTGCTATCATTCTAACTAATTGCCAACATTAAGCTGCCAAAGAAGAGTTAGGCTAGAGCAGTTCTGATATACAATGAAATATATATTGGTCTTCAAAGAGGCAATAAAACCTGAGACGGTGCATAAGGAATAGTAAATTTATGAATTGGATGTAGGAAGTGAATTCATTCAATTCAGTTGAAGTTTATTTGATTATCCTGCGAATAGGATTGTTCAGGACAGGTTTCATTGTATTAACATACGGTAGAAACACACAAATATATATGGTTATGCATTCATCCATTTCATATAGTAAAAGGAATACTAAAAGAATACAGAGTGGTAGTTCTACAAAATATCATATATTTCTGCTAAATTGTTATTATGTTCATCAACTCCTTAGGCATCATTCACACATTCGTGTGACACGTACTAGTGCGGTCCGTTTTTTTTTTGGTTTTTTTTTCAGCACACTGACCCATAGTGTTTAATTGACCCACACACTTCAATATTCAAAATGGATCTGTGTGTCCACATGTTCAGTATTTGGTCAGTATTTTACATCAGTATTTGGAAGCCAAAACCCGGAGTGGAGGAATCAGAGGAAAAGTACAGTTGGTACAGAAAATATTCAGATCCTTTTACATTTTTCACTCTTTGTTTCATTGCAGCCAATTGGAAAATTCAAAAAAGTTCATTTTTTTTCTCATTAAACCCCTTAAACCCCCAAGGGTGGTTTGTACGTTAATGACCGGGCCAATTTTTATAAGTCTGACCACTGTCTCTTTATGAGGCTATAACTCTGGAACGCTTAAACGGATCTTCGCGATTCTGAGACTGTTTTCTCGTGACATATTGTACGTCATGATAGTGGTAAAATTTATTCGATATAACTTGTGTTTATTTATGAAAAAAATGGAAACATGGCGAAAATTTAGAAAATTTAGCAATTTTCAAAATTTGAAGTTTTATTCCCTTAAAACAGAGAAATATGTCACACAAAATAATTACTAAATAACATTTCCACATGTCTACTTTACATCAGCACAATTTTGGAACCAATTTTTTTTTTATTTTAACAAGGGTAAAAGGAGAAAATGGACAGAAAAAGCTGTTGTGCAATTTACGTACGCCAATACCCCATATGTGAGGGAAAACCACTGTCTGGGCGCACGGCAGGGCTCGGAAGGGAAGGAGCGCCATTTGACTTTTTCAAACCAAAATTGGCTGGAATTGAGATTAGACGCCATGTCGCGTTTGGAGAGCCCTGATGTGCCTAAACAGTGGAAAACCCCCACAAGAAGCATCATTTTGGAAACTAGACCCCCTAAGTCACTTATCTAGATGTGTTGTGAACACTTTAAACCCCCAAGTGTTTCATTAAAGTTTATAACGCTTGGGAGTGGAAAAAAATTTTTCCACAAAAATGATCTTTTTAGTCCCCAATTTTTGATTTTTCCCAAGGAAATTGGACCCCAAAAGTTGTTACCCAATTTGTCCTGAGTATGCTGATACCCCATATGTGGGGGGAAATACTGTTTGGGCGCACGGCAGGGCTTCAAAAAGAAGTAATGACGTTTTGGAATGCAGACTTTGATGGGTGTCATGTTCAGTTTGCAGAGCCCCTGATGTGCCTAAGCAGTAGAAACCCCCCACAAGTGACACCATTTTGGAAACTAGACCCCCTAAGAAACTTATCTAGATCTGTGGTGAGCACTTTGAAACCCCAAGTGCTTCACACAAGTTTATAATGCTAGGGCATGAAAATAAAAAATCCTAATTTTTTCCCACAAAAATGATATTTTGCCCCCAGTTTTTTTATTTTCCCAAGGGTAACAGGAGAAATTGGCCCCCAAAAGTTGTTGTTCAATTTGTCTTGAGTACGCTGATACCCTATATGTAGGAGGGCATGGGCACACGTTGGGGCTCGGAAGGGAAGTAGTAACGTATTGCATTGCAGTCTGCAGGCGTCATGTCGTGTTTGGAGAGCCCCTGATGTGCCTAAACAGTGGAAACCCCCCACAAGTGACCCCATTTTGGAAACTAGACCCCAAAGGAACTTATCTAGATGTGTGGTGAGAACTTTGAACCTCCAAGTGCTTCACAGTGTTAGGGTCTGCGGAACGCACCAAATATATGATGTAGAGAGGTGAGTTCGCAGCCCGGGTTCCACCGTGCAGGCAGAGCCTGCTGCTAGTAAAATGGCGCAAGAAGCTAACTCTGTTATCCTGCAGAGTCGCCAAAATAAACGCCGTAATGCGCTGTGGCAATATGTGCGAACTCTGTTAATCCACAGAGCCGCTAGAAGGAATGCCGCAACGCTATATGGCGATGTGTGCGAACTCACTTAACACCACTGAGTCGCAAAATAAACACGCTAGGGCGCTGTCTAGCGTTGCAAGCGAACCCTGTTATGTCACAGAGCCGCAGAGACAAACTTCTGTGTCCTGTCAGGCACCCAGGTACACAGTTGACTGCTAAGCGAACATAGAACGTGATCATGCGCTAATGTCCTCGCGGGAGTCACCCGCAATCTATGGCGTCTGAACGCCAGGCCCTGAATACGGCAATCAAACTCCTCACTGGTTATGCCGGTAATCTAGGGCATCTAGGACACCGACCCTGACCAGCTAGCATACCAAGCTCCTCACTGATTAAGTCGGTATTGTAATGGTGCATTTCAGCCGCCCTAACCACACACACTCATGACCACACTGGCGCAAAGCATATAACGGTTGATATTAGCGCATGGCAGCCAAGCCATGCCACCCTTTTATAGTAACAGCTACAGGACCTGCCAGAAACAAGGACCAATGAGAAACTGTTCCAAAACACATGTAGTTTCAGGACCTTCCTGGCGGACCAATAGGAGCTGCTGCAGTACCTGAACATGTGACCCCTGATCTCCAATGAGAGATCTTACCTTGGGCATGCTCAGAAGGGGAAACGCAGGACTTTGTCCCAAAGACGTCTGCTCCAGCACTGGCTATAATAGCAGATCCAGGAGAGGCAGCAGCAAGTCTCTGCATAGTATTGGAATGGGCAAGACGCTGGGACCGACATCTCTGCTGAGCAGGTTCCACTGTGGCTGGAGATGAATGGGGGACCGCAGCGGGACTGGTTCGAGACTCCCCTTGTGCAGCAGCGGGTACTCGAACCCTAACACATAGAAGTTTATAACGTAGAACCATAAAAAATCAATTTTTCCATAAAAATGATATTTTTGCCCCCAATTTTTTTATTTTTCCAAGGGTAACAGAAGAAATTGGACCCCAACAGTTATTGTGCAATTTGTCCTGAGTATGCTGATACCCCATATGTGGGGGTAAACTACTGTTTGGGCGCATGGCAGAGCTCAGAATGGAAGGAGCACCGTTTGACTTTTTCAACGCAGAATTGGCTGGAATTGAAATCAGACGCCATGTCACGTTTGGAGAGGCCCTGATGTGCCTAAACAGCAGAAACCCCCCAATTCTAACTCCAACCCTAACCCCAACACACCCCTAACCCTAATCCCAACCCAAACCACAAACCTAACCCTAACACATCCCTAACCCTAATCCCAACTCTAACTCTAATCCTAACTTTAGACCCAATTCTAACCCTAACTTTAGGCGCAACCCTAACTTTAGCCCCAACCCTAACCCTAATGGGAAAATGGAAATAAATACATTTTTTAATTTTATTATTTTTCGCTAACTAAGGGTGTGATAAAGGGGGGTTTGATTTACTATTTATAGCAGGTTTTTATGATTGGCAGCTGTCACACGCTAAAAGACGCTTTTTACTGCAAAAAATAGTTTTTGCATCATCACATTTTGAGAGCTATAATTTTTTCTTATTTTGGCCCACAGAGTCATGTGAGGTCTTATTTTTTGCGGGACGAGTTGACGTTTTTATTGGTACCATTTTTGGGCACATGACATTTTTTGATCGCTTTTTATTCCGATTTTTGGGAGGCAGAATGAACAAAAACCAGCAATTCATGAATTTCTTTGAGGGGGGGGCATTTATACCATTCCGCATGTGGTAAAATTGATAAAGCAGATTTATTCTTCAGGTTAGTACGATTACAGCGATATCTCATTCATATATTTTTTTTTACGTTTTGGCGCTGTTATACAATAAAAATAATTATATATAAAAAATAATTATTTTTCCATCACTTCATTCTGCGAGCTATAACGTTTTTATTTTTTTGCTGATGATGCTATATGGTGCCTTTTTTTTTGCGGGACAAGATGACATTTTCAGCGGTACCATGTTTATTTATATTCGTCTTTTTGATCGCATGTTATTCCACTTTTTGTTCGGCGGTATGATGATAAATCATTGTTTTTTTGCCTTTTTTTAAGGGGTTCACTGAAGGGGTAACTAGTGGGACAGTTTTATAGGGCGGGTCATTACGGACGCGGCGATACTAAATATGTATACTTTTATTGTTTTTTTTTTTTTATTTACATAAAGAAATGAATTAATTGGGGAATATTTTTTTTTCTTTATTTAGGATTTTTTTTTACACGTTATTTTTATTTTTTTTACTTTTTTACTTTGTCCCAGGGTGGGACATCACTGTATAGTGTCAGATCGCCAATCTGAAATGGTGCACAGCACCGTGTCAGATCGGCGATCTGACAGACAGTGCAGGAGGCTTTCTCAGCGCCTGATCTCAGCAGGCACTGAAGAAGCAGCCTCCCTGCAGGACCCGGAAGGACCTCGTGGCCATCTTGGATCCAGGGTCCTGCAGAGAGTAGACCCTCGGAACAGCGCGATCACATCGCGCTGCTCTGAGGGTCTCAAGGAAGCAGGCAGGGAGCCCCCTCTCTGTGTGATGCTTCCCTATACCGCCAGAACACTGCAATCATGTTTGATCGCAGTGTGCCGGGGAATAATGTGCCAGGAGCGGTCCGTGACTGCTCCTGGCACATAGTGCCGGGTGTTAGCTGTGATAATCAGCTGACACCCGGCCGCGATTTGCTGCACTACCCCCTAGAGTGCAGCTGATCCCATATGACGTACTATCCCGTCCTTTGGAATTAAGTCCCAGGGCACATGGAAGGGATAGTACGTCTGATGGCAGAAAGGGGTTAATGTACACTCTGCACCCCATCTTGACTGAAAAAAACAGACATGTAGAAATTTTTGCAAATTTATTAAAAAAGAAAAACTGAAATATCACATGGTCATAAGTATTCAGACCCTCTGCTCAGACACTCATATTTAAGTCACATGCTGTCCATTTCCTTGTGATACTCCTTGAGATGGTTCTACTCCTTCAATAGAGTGCAGCTGTGTTTAATTAAACTGATAGGACTTGATTTTGAAAGACACACACCTGTCTATATAAGACCTCACAGCTCACAGTGTGGCCAAGTACAGATGGGAGTATTTTACGCTCCATATATATGAATCGCAATGACTGGATTCTCTGACCCAAACTTACAACCTCATAGACACATGTAAGGTTGTAAGTTTGGCTCTGGAGACCCACAGTCAGTCCGCACATACCCACATGTACATAGACATTGAAATACTGCCCAAACTGTGAGCATCATGAAGAAAATCCTATCTGCACAGGCGTAGCCAGGTATATCCTTCTCTGAAACACTCAGGCGTTTCAAAGAAAATAAATTTTAACACTCCAGCTGGGTACCCTGTCAGAGATGTGACTAGTCCGACGCTGCCTCTGGGCAGCGCATGGTGGAGGCGATTGACAGATCTCTACATTGTGTGCACATAGGAAATGTGCTCAATCTGTTGATTTTTTTGTTGTTGCAGATTTACCTGAAAGAGTGCGATTTGTGACTCTTCAGCATCATGCTGCTGCGATGCAGGTAGGTGCAGGCTCCACAAGATGGCAGTAGAGTGGAAGCAGGACTGCACCTAAACAGAGCTGGCCTGCAGTGCAGCAGCAAGGCTACCACAGGTGGCAACAGAATAGTCAGACAAGCCAGGTCAAATCCTAGACTGTAGCGCAGTACCAAAGGAATAAGCAAACTCATTTTCAGAGACAAGCCAGGGAACCAGCAACTGTCAGAAGCAGATAAGACAAAGACAAAAGACAGAAGCAGGTCAGGATACAAGCCAAGTCACAAACAGGGAATCAGTGCACTAAAGGGAAACACTGAGTCAGAATGGGTATAGGGGAGAACAAAGACACGGGATCAGATAGCAAACATAGCAGGACCAATCAGAGCAATCAGATGAGCTACAGCAGCCCTAGGCAAAAACTATAACTGACATGATCTGCAGGCCGTAGCAGAAATAAATAGCAAACCAGAGACCAGACAGAGGCTGAGACAGTTAACCCCTGGCATGACCAGACCGGCAAATGGGGAAGACAGGACCCAAAACCCGGTCTGGATCATGACATTCAGTAACTTGTATTACAAAATCAATACAGTTATGTGATGATGATTTTTAGCCTCAAAGTTCTTTACCTTGGATGATTGACTATAAGCCAACTTTAAGCTGAGTCAAACCAAGCACAGAAGCTTGGTGGACCCTTGGTGTGGCCAAAAACTTCATTGTACCTTTCCACCTATTTTCCATCTCTTGCCATCCTTCTCTTTCTTGATTGACAAACTTAATGGAAAAACAAGTAGGTGTGAAGGTGCATTAAATTATTTGGCCACACCAAGGGTGCACCTGTGCTTAGTTTGAACAGTAATTTTGTATTTTTGTGCACTTTCTGCTCATTGACATAGCTCTTTTTTCCAAAGTGTCTTTTATTTTTTATAAAATTTGCAGCTAAGCTGGAAGACAATGGTAGGACTTAAAATACTTTTCTATCTGCCGATGTGCGAAGCTAAATGACAACCGATCAGCAACATGTCTCCTGTTTAGACAGGCAGGCAGATTGTTCTCAGTGTTATGCATTGTGTTGTATTGTATTATGCATTATTGGAAATTATATGGATTTTTTTTTCTAATACCACTGTGTATAAAAAGAAGTAAAATTAAAAATAGTTTGCCATGTTAAAATTGACCATTCTATTGCGAGTCAAGGCTAAGCAGGTAAAATTGCTGCGCACGACTATTTCAGCTTTCTTGAGTTACTGTTCAGACATAGCCTAGCTCAAAATGAGAGCGCTAAGCAAGATAATTACTGATTTATTTTATTCTTTTCTGCTGTATTGATTCCGGATGATTTATTCTGGCTGCACCATTGTAAATATATTCCTTATTAAAAATGAAATCTGAAGTATTGATTTGGAAAAAGTCAAACTGATACCAGAGGATTACACAGATAACATTGTGAACGAATGTGTTGTCTATGCTATTAAAACGTTAATTCCCAGAAACAGTTACCCTGTTTCTTCCTGGGCCTCCTAAGTCTCAGTGATACAATTTCTGCATGGGATATACAATTAGCATAAATCTTATGCCCCGAGTATAGAATTCTGCTGTAAAACTGCTTAAAATATTGCAAATTTATTGCATAACTTGAAGTTGCACAATCATTTTGCTACTATTGGAGTTTTCACGCCAGTACTTACAACTTCTTCCCATTGTTTGAAAGTATGAGATGGGGCTAGGTCACGCACACCTAACAAATTCATCATAATTTACTCATCAGATAGAACTGAATGCCAGCTTCTGACTGACCCACGTTCCTAATTATAAAAAGAGACAAGGCACCACTGGAATAGAGGTGGTGCACAAGTAGGATACAAAATCCGTCATCAATATCGTAAATAACTTGGCATTCTTCTTGGTGTATTCAACAAAAGCATTTATTGACAGTGGCAAAATCCAGAAAAAAATGAGACGTTTCGATCACGAAAGACATTCATCAGTCGTCATCTGGATATCGGAAAGCTAAGACCTGCAGCACCAGGTATGGGTCTGCGGTGTCCACTGCTCAGACTGGAAGCGCTGGCCGGCAGACCCGCACATGGCACTGCAGCTCTTAGCTTTCCAATATCCAGACGACGACTGATGAAGGTCTTTAGTGATCAAAACGTCTCATTTTTTCTGGATTTTGCCACTGTCAATAAATGCTTTTGTTGAATACACCAAGCAGAGTGCTATGTTTTTTACGATATTGACCCATATTCCTGGCGGTGGCCACAGCAGATGAAAGATGTACCAAACTCATTAAGTGATGCACGTACTTTCTCCACGCTCAGAATTAAAACTGGAGAATAAAACACCATTTTTAATTAATTAGGGCCTAAATGTCTCATGTTCATGCGGCATCACAGCGCAGTGCAGGTTTGGAGATCAACAGAGATGCATAGCACCCATAGATCTACAATGGCAGAAGTATATTCACTCTGGTGCTCGCCGATGGCATATTGTAGGACTCATGTAATATTTTTTTAAGTGCAACCTAAACAATATTTTCAGCTTCGAATGACACTTTCTTCATTATTTAGCTTTGTTGCTTTGCAGCTCTAGCGTCTTGTGTTTAGATATGACCAAGGACAACATCTGCAGGAAGACATTGATCAAAGCTCACAATGTGCATTGCCATAAATTTCTTCCTCCATAACCATGCCCCTATTTCAGATCACACTCTTCCCTACCTCCTGTATTTTGGAGGTCTCGACTCTGACTATTAACATAGCATCCCAATGTCATGCACAAGAAACCTTCCAGAATCTCTGAAGATTTGACAACTGGTTAGGCAGGTCTCTCCTTTTTCTGGTGGACTCCCAGTACAGATTTACCTACATCAGCTGGTATAAAAACAAAACTTTCCAGGAGGCAAATTGTCAAAAACATTTTGGGGATTTTAGATCAGAATCCTTTAGGTTTTTAAATGCAGATCTTGGTTATATTATAAGCTAAGTCATATATATAATAATAATAATAATAATCGCGTAATAATTATAATATCTTATAATATCAACAGAGTTAATAAGCCACAAGTTAGACATTACTAGTCCAAGGCATCAAAAATTATACCGAATTTATTATGACTTTCCTGAATTAAATTTTTGGGATTTGATTGTAGCATTGCATTCTATTGATGGCAGGGAAGGGGTTAAAATAAAATAAAAATCCATTATACCCACCTCCAAGGCTCTCACTTGACTTCTTAGGCCACCTCTGCAACTTCTTCCCTGGTCCTTTGCTGTTCTTCTGGCCCAGAGGCCCATGCAGTGGGGGCCACCTTTTGGGCCTCAGCACTGGAAGGATCGGTGAGGACCAGATAAGAAGAAGAGGTGGTGTAAGGAGTTGGGTGGCTTAGGGCCTAGAAGTTGAGTATGATGTTAATTTTTTATTTCTCAACTGATTCCGGCCCTGTGTTTATTATTCTGGAAAGATCCGAAAATGATAAGAATGCAACAGGGTCACTTTCGATTAGGACAAAATTTTATTGGGACCAAATCAAATCTGCCCAAAAAAAAATTCTGGAGATTCTTCTCTAGTACAGACTCCAAACAGCCCTGTGTGTGGTCTGACAATAAAGTCGTGAGCTACTCCTTAGCCTACACCTTCTCTTCTTAAGGCCCCGTTACACATAGCGAGATCGCTAGCGAGATCGCTGAAACTTCACCGATTTTGTGACGTAGCAGCGACCTAGCCAGCAATCTCGCTTAGTGTGACACTCAGCTACAATCAGCCCCCCTGCTGGGTGTCGCTGAATGTCCTGGACCATTTTTTGATCGCTGGTCTACCGCTGGCCAGCGCGCATCGCTGCGTGTGACAGGCGGGGAGACCAGCGATAAGCAAGCTGGAGCTGGTAACCAAGGTAAACATCGGGTTTCCAAGCGCCGAGTGGCGCCTAGAAACCCGATGTGTACCTTGGTTACCAGCTCCCTGCACCAGCGCGCTGGTATCTAACGTACACTGCGGGTAACTAAGCGACGTGCGTCGCTTGTTACCCGCATACTCGCTGTCCTGATCGCTGCTGAGAGCTGACTGTTTGGCAGCTCAGCAGCGATCATGTAGCGACACACCAGGGATTCTGACAAGTGCATATCGTTGTCGGGATCGCTGGTGAGTCGCTATGTGTAACAGGGCCCTTACTAACGCACAGACAGTACAATATGAGGTGGTTGTGGAAGAGACAGACATGTAACCACAACATCTGATTTTTTGAGTTTTGCATAATAAAAAAAAAGGTTGCAAAAGTGAGATGTAAATATTCTAGAAGTATTAAATGTGCATTATGTAATGTTTTATTGCGCTTTTTAGAATGCTAATAAAAATAATTATAATAATAATAGCAATATAGCTAATAATAATGATTAATCTATATACGTATGTCATTTTATTTGTCACTTTTTTGCCTAATTTTAAAAGTTCTGAATATTTTTGTCGTGAAAAGATTACTCTGTCTTTAATTGCTTTGTTCACTCAGTTCACACATGATATTTGTTTATTTGTAAACCTATGAGAGAATGATAGAATACAGTTATTATCAGCGGTAAAACACAAATTACTGACTGGCCCTGGCCCTTTATGCAGAGAACAAAGAGAGGTGCCATTATTTATTATCTGTCTCAGTAGGCTCCGGTGCACAATGCACTGGAAAAGAACATTATGAATGAAGCTGCAGAGAGCAATAATTGTACAGTTAGTTTTCATTCTTACCAATTTATGGAGAAGATGAATGCTGCTGCGTTAGGCTGTTAATAAAGATTTATATGATTTGGAACATATTGGCATATATCATTGGTGGAATTACAATACGAGGAACGTTTAGTTCTGTATAAATTGTGGGTAGTTCCTCACTGGTTGCCCCAAATTAGGAAAGGCTTTGCTTGTTTTCCACAGCGCCACTCATATCCAGAGGCTGTGTCTGGTATTGCAATTGTTACTCTGACTTCACTACCAGATATGGCTTATGTATAGGAGTTTCTCTATTTTTGAAAAAATAAAAAGGCAAATCCCTTTTACTAATCTCAGACAATCTCCATTTTTTGATTAGAGTATTCTCTTACTAGAGAAACAGTGCCATTCTTGTTGCCTTCCTTTTAATGAACTGCAATTTCAAGGACAGGTCATAAACATAAGTGTTTCTGCGACATGACTGTGATTATTATGGCTGTACCCCAACATTGCTGTGTGCTTTGTTAGTGTATTGTGTGACATCTCTACATTGATAATCACCATATTGTCCATATTGTGACATCACTACATTGATAATCACTGCATTGTGACATCACTACATTGATAATCACTGTGTTGTGACATCACTACAATAATCCCTGTATTGTGACATCACTGCAATGATCACTGCAATCCCAATATTGTGACATCACTGCAATGATAATCCTCATATTGTGACATCACTACAATGATAATCACTGTATTGTGACATCACTACATTGATAATCCCCATATTGTGGCCTTACTACGTTGATAATCCCCATATTATGATATCACTGTTTTTGCCTCTCTACATGATCATCATGTTATACAATACCCCTGTATTATTGAGACAATACTTTTCTATCATTTTTTCACATTTATCACCCTCTTCATTATCCCTGTAATGTATGACCTCACTATAGAACATAAAAATAAGTGGTAATGTCATATATCTGTTTATTATCCCAATTCTGTGGTGTTACTGTGTCCGATAGCTCCCTATCTGGCCATTTCTGGGTACAATAACCCCTTTCTATAAATGTAATATTTTTATCCATGTCCTGGGACATTACCACGTTTTATGATTCCTCTACTGTTGCATTACTGTCTTGACTTTCTGTGTATCATGAAGCTTTCATTATCTCACTACAAGATTGATGTTTAACAAATGCGGGACCCTACTGTACATCTATCTCCAGTATAAGGGTCTTCTGATCCTCAGTTTTGACTGGTGCCCTGCCGCAGTACAGCAGAGGTGGCAACGCACACTCTATTCATTTACTGCTTAGCAAGTTCCAAATAAACCCGAGCAAGTGCACATCTATTAGACATTCATGACATACCCTGCGGATTTCCCAGTAATGTCTTATGTGTGGTGACCTATCTAAATCTGTGTGGTGATATTAGTTTGGTCTTTATCTATCTCTACTGCTTTGTGAGATGACATGACAATGACTTTATTCTTGTGCAGTCTTTTGGTCTTTACTTTTGCTCTGTGACATCACCATCTCTATTATTCTGATGTACTGAAATCACTATGATTATTCTTCCTGCACTCATTTTTGGTCTTTACTGAGATACCATGACCTTGCTATCTCTATTATTCCTACACAGTCAAATTACTATCTTTATTATTGCGGTGCTGCTCTTGGATCTTTATCTCTCTACTGTGACATCATCATCTGTATTATTATTATTTATTTATCTAGCACCATTGATTCCATGGTGCTGTACATGAGAAGGGGTTACATACAAAATGCAAATATCACTAACAATTTCAGACTGATACAGAGGGGAGAGGACCCTGCACTTGCGGGTTTACATTCTACAGGATGATGGGGAAAGAGACTGTAGGTCGGGGGTTGCAGCAGCTCCGGTGGTGTTGAGGTGGCAGTGTGGTCATTGCAGGTCGTAAGCTTTCTTGAAGAGATGAGTTTTTAGGTTCCGTCTGAAGGATCTGAATGTGGTGGCTAATCGGACGTGTTGTGCACAGAATTTCAGATGATGGGGGAAATTCAATAGAAGTCTTGGAAGCAATTGGTAATAGAAGTCTTGGAAGCAATTGGTAATAAGTGTGGAGGAGAGTAGGAGGTCCTGGGAGGACCAGGGATGATATCGGGAGATTAGTTCAGAGATGTACGGAGGAGAAAGGTTATGGTCGGCTTTGTAGGTCAGTGTTAGTAGTTTGAACTAGATATGCTGGGAAATTGGGAGCAAATGAAGGGATTTGCAAAGTGGAGTACCAAGGGAGTAGTGAGGAAAGAGATGAATTAGTCGGGCAGCAGAGTAAAGGACAGAGTGGAGAGGTGCGAGCGTGTTAGAAGGTAAGCCATAGAGGAGGATATTGCAGTAGTCGAGGCGGGAGATGATGAGGGCATGCACAAGCATTTTAGTAGATTGAGGGTTGAGGAAACGATGGATTCTGGAAATATTTTTGAGCTGGAGGCGACAGAAGGTGGTGAAAGCTTGAATGTGCAGTTTAAAGGACAGGGCAGAGTCAAGGGTTATTTTGAGGCAGTGGATTTCCAGTACAAGGGAAAGTGTGATGCCATTTATAGTGATAGATAGATCAGGTAGGGAAGATATGTGAAACGGAGGAAAGATAATGAGTTCAGATTTGTCCAAATTGAGCTTGAGGAAGCGAGAGGAGAAGAAGTAGGATATGGCTGATAGACACTCCGGGATTCTGGACATCAGAGAAGTGACATCTGGGCCAGAGAGGTAGATTTGAGTGTCATCACCGTACAGATGGTACTGGAAGCCATAGTACTTTATGAGTTGTCCCAAGCCAAGGTGTGATAATACTGTAAGCTCCATGTCTTGTGCTGTGCAGAACTACAGCCCACCGAGCAAAGTTCCCCCCTCCCTCTCTCATTCTTCTCACCAACCGCCCAGCCTGCACTCAGGCAGTGTAATGTGAGCTGCCAGTGCTGGAAGTTTTCCCGCTTCACCGCAGGGGTCCTCCATTGTCTTCACATGTGCTCTCCTTCTATAGCGGCCATTTTGGAGACTTCATTCTGTTTTGGTTATAACACGGTGGGGATTTGCGTCAGAAACACGAAAGTACTGTTGTGAAACATGCGCCTGACAGGCATCGTCCCCGTGGTACTGGTAAACCCGTAACTCCAACAGAACCCGAGAAATGGAATTCTCGGATGCCCTATAAACTAGCCCACCCGCGTGTGGGCTCATTTGAACCGTCATTTCAAAGTAAGATCATTGATAGGTCTGCCATTCTTCTGCGAGGTTCTCAGGATGAGTTATGCTCCTGATAATCTTTCAGAACTCCAACCATACCTTTCACCAAGAGGAGGACCCTGGTAACTCCACCCCGTTTATGAGGTCACGGCCACCGGTCTATAAGGCAGGGGCCAGGTATTCTGCGTCAGATCTACCCTGGACACCAGACTTATAGCAGCTCTGTGATGCATTGTGATGTGTCTCCCCTCCCCGACCGCATGGCTTGCCTACTATGATCTAAGAACTGTAAGTTGATCTTCCTTATGTTACCCCTTTTATTTTCTAATTGTCTTGTACATAACTATATTGCCTCAGCTTGTTACCTCTTTTTATATTATATAAGCACTGCCTGTCTTTTTAAGGAATAAACCTATAAATTTATTAGTTTGTTTCTCCTGCTCTTATAAATGAATTTGCACGTGCCTGAAGCACTACGCTACTGTTTTGGGGTTGCTACAGACCCTTTGATAAATTGTTCATCAAAAGCCATAGCTGGTGGCAGCTAAAAGGAAGGGGTGTAAAGTGTTAATCTATTGGGTGACGCTGGCAGTGACGGAGCGGGGTTTATAAGGGTACTGCCTGGCTGCAGCCAGGAGTAATTATAATTCCCTCACTGCAGCGTGCCCAATAGCCAGCACACATCCAAGTGACCCGTCTGGCGACCAATTATCCTAGGTGCAGTTCACTGACTGACCTGAGGGTAAGGGGGGCGCCAGAGAGCTGCAAGTTCCTAAAAGGAAGTGGGATAATTAAAAGTCCCTGCAGTTTACCGGGTCGGACGGCAGCAGCCGTCGTGTGTGTGCGCGTTTTCGTCACATTTGCGGCACGGAGGGATCACAGGCCGTGATACCCCGGGCTACCGTGTGGCAGACCGTGTGCCCGCTCATCATATATTGGTGGCAAGCGGTGGGATTATAGAGCATTAGTGATCCGGTTTGAGCAATCATTCCATTCACTAAAAAACTTACACGGTTCTTCAGCGACCCTGCAGCTAAAGTTTTGGAGAACAGACTCAGTGTTTATTAGTCCTGAGACAATTGTGTGTACTTGCGATTACCCCTCCCTTCTCTTTGTTTTTCTATCCTATCTTTTATTTGGCAAACATGGCTACCATAGGAGCAAGTTGGTTCGAAAAGCAGAGCAAGGACACTCTTGTGGGAATCTGCAAGTACCACGGCCTTGTCCACACGAACCGAACCAAAGGCCAACTGGTCCAGGCCCTGAAGGAGCTGGGCGAGCATCGGAGCGTGGCGGGCGCAGGAGCCGGCCCAAGCCAAGGTGGTGCCGCAGGGGCAGAGGCCCAACCCCTGCATGCTTACACCCAGGGCGGGTTGGACCCTTACCTGCAGGCGGCCCTGGAGGGACTCACCACTGACAACCGGGCAGAACGCCTGAGGCTGATCCAGCAAGCTCAAGAGAGAGCCGACCAGCGAGAGGCCAAACAGCGAGAGGCTGAGAGAGCCGAGCGCCAAGCCCAGCGAGAGGCCGAGCGGGAGGCTGAGAGAGCCGAGCGGGAAGCTCAGAGAGCCCATGAACTGGAGCTGCTCAGACAAGGGGCAACGCCCTCCACAGCCCTGAGCGGTACACCCAGCAGCTTTCAGAGTCCGAAGCCCCGGCCGGAGCACTTTCCCGTGCTGGAAAGGGACGGAGACTTGGACACTTTTCTGCGTTCCTTTGAGAAAGTCTGCAGACAGTACCGGCTGCCTGCCGACCAATGGGCCAGGTACTTGACCCCCGGGCTAAAGGGCAAAGCTTTGGAGGCGTTCGCTTCCCTCGCGCCAGATCAAGACAGTGACTATGAGGCCATCAAGCAGGCCCTGATTGCCAAGTACCAGCTAACCCCTGAGGTATACCGAAAGAAGTTCCGGAACCTCCAACGTGGCCCACACGACAGTTATAGCGATGTGGTGCAAGGACTCAGGAACCACTTTGACCAGTGGATCCATGGACTGTCAGTTGACACCTATGAGGAGCTGAAAGACCTGATGATCAAAGACCAGTTCCTGCATCTGTGCCCAGCTGAGGTCCGACAGTTCATCCTGGACCGAGAACCAGAGTACGCGGTCACAACAGCCCGGATCGCCGACAGCTATGAGGCCAACCGGAAACCCGAGGTGCGGAGGCCCGTCACCGCCCGCTGGGGAGGGGGTAAGCCTGCAACCAACCCCAGTGCCCCTGCCAGCCGTCCCTCTGGAGGCACTATCCCCTTTGCCAGCGCCCGGCCTACATCAGACCCCCGCCAGTGTTTCTCCTGTAAAAGGACTGGTCACATCAGCGCCACCTGTCCGGAGAGGCAGAAGAACCCCCCAGCCAAGGCCTCCGGGCCCAACGCCTCTGTTCTTTTGGTGGGTGGTGTGGTGGGGAGGGTTGATGACAACGTGCAGCCCGTCCGCGTGGGGGCCCGTCTTGCTACAGGCCTCAAGGACACCGGGGCTGAACGAACCCTCATCCGACCTGAACTGGCGGCCCCTGAAGAGTTGATTCCGGGGAAAACCTTAACTGTCACAGGGATTGGGGGCGTCCACTACCCCTTGCCGATAGCCCGAGTTTTCATTGACTGGGGTGCCGGGAGCGGGGTGAAGGAAGTGGGGGTGTCCGAAAACCTGCCCACTGATGTTTTATTGGGGACTGATCTGGGGAGGATGGTGGCGTACTATGTCCCTGACACCCCTGCCCAACTGATGATAAGGTTAACGTTAACCATGATGTTGATGTTGATGATGATGGGAAACTGATTGTGTTACCTGCTAATGCTTTGCGAAGTGATGATGCAACTGATAACCTTTCTTTCCCTAGGGATGATGTTGATAGTGATGTATCTGTGCCATCTGAATCTGTTAACCCTTTCTCTGAAGTGGTAGATGTGTCCACAGGTACAGGAGCGTTCAGCCACGTCGCTCTGCGGAGTGAGACGGCTGAGGAACCCCTAGCAGGAGCAAGCGACAGTGCTCAAGGAAATGGGGAGGTGCATGGGAACCGGGAGGAAGGTGACGCCATGACACTGACCAGTGCCACCGAGGAAGGTAACTGGCCCATAAGTAGCACTGCTCCTGAAGTGTTGGGGGTGGATGGTGAGGTAGAGCCCATAGCAGCGCAGGCTGATGGGTCTATAGAAACCCCCGGGGACGGCATATGTAGCTGCTGTCACCCGCAGTCAGAGTGCCCGGATCGCAGGTAGCGCCCTACCATCTGGACCCTCCTCCGCTACAGGAGAGACTGAACCAGAGTTGGACCCAGAGCCGGTCCCAGAGGGTCCCAGTGAGGAAGGAACCCTGACGTCACTTCTGGCTGCCTCCAGCCAGGAGTTCCAGGCCGCTCTGCACTCAGATGCGAGCCTGGAGAACTTGAGGCACCTCGCCGAGACGCCCACCTCCGTGACTGATAAGGAGAGGGTGTTCTGGGAACGAGGAAGGTTGTACCGGGAGACAGTACCCGGAGATTCCCAAAAGGAGTGGTTGAGGGAAAAACAGCTGGTCGTCCCGCACCAGTTCCGAGGTGAGTTGTTGAGGATTGCCCATGAGATTCCACTCGCTGGACACTTGGGGATCAGCAAAACTAAGGCACGGCTGTCTCAACACTTCTATTGGCCCAAGATGGGGACAGATGTGACTAACTACTGCCGCTCCTGTATCACCTGTCAAAGAGTGGGGAAGGCGGGGCCTGCTCTTAAGGCTCCCCTGATCCCGTTGCCAGTGATAGAGGAGCCTTTCCAGAGGATCGCGGTGGACATTGTGGGCCCGCTGGCCGTCCCCAGCAGCTCTGGAAAGCAATACATCCTTACTGTGGTAGACTACGCTACCCGGTACCCGGAGGCAGTAGCTCTGTCCTCAACTAGGGCAGATAAGGTGGCGGATGCACTGGTGACCATCTTTTCACGGGTAGGATTTCCCAGGGAGATGCTTACCGATCAAGGGACCCAATTTATGTCTCGCCTAATGAAGGCTCTCTGCAGCAAAATGCAGGTGACGCGTATGGTATCGAGTGCGTATCACCCACAGACCAATGGTTTGTGTGAGCGCTTTAACGGTACCCTCAAACAGATGCTCCGCATGCTGGTTGAGACCCAGGGACGCGATTGGGAGCGGTACCTCCCACACCTGCTATTTGCCTACAGAGAAGTCCCGCAGGCCTCGACGGGGTTCTCCCCCTTCGAGCTCCTGTATGGTAGGCGAGTCCGGGGACCCCTTGGGTTGATAAGAGAATCCTGGGAAGATGAGCCAAACCCCACGGAAGTGTCCATCGTGGATTATGTCATGCGCTTCCGCGACAAGATGCAGACCTTGACGCAGTTGGTGCATGACAACATGACGCAGGCTCAGGCTGACCAGAAGCACTGGTACGACCAGAACGCCCGGGAGCGGACCTACCAGGTGGGTCAAAAGGTGTGGGTGCTGGTCCCCGTACCAAAGGATAAGCTTCAGGCAGCCTGGGAAGGCCCGTATGTCATGCACCAACAGCTCAACCCAGCCACCTACGTGGTCACGCTTGACCACACTCGGGGTAGGCGCAAGGCCTTTCACGTCAACATGATGAAGGCCCATCACGAACGTGAAGCCTGCGTCCTACCGGTCTGCAATCTGCCTGAGGACGGGGAAGAGGATCCCCTCCTAGACATGCTGGCCCAAGCTAATGCCAATGGGTCCATTGAGGACATGGAGGTAAATGCCTCGCTAACCGTCTCCCAGCGGTTGCAGTTGCTGACCACTCTGGAACCCTTCCGGGCCGAGTTCACGAACCGACCCGGAAGGACCGAGTTGGCAGTCCACGAGGTGGACACCGGGAATCACGCCCCGTTACGGCGGACACCTTATCGGATCTCTGAGGAAGTGCAGCAGATTATGCGCCAGGAGATCCATGAGATGTTGCAGCTGGGGGTGATCCGGCAGTCCAAAAGCGCGTGGGCCTCACCTGTAGTTCTCGTGCCAAAAAAGGATCGGACCACCCGGTTCTGCGTGGACTACAGGGGGCTCAACGCCATCACTACCTCTGATGCGCACCCAATGCCACGCATCGAGGATCTGCTGGAGCGGTTGGCGAATGCCAAGTACATATCCATCATGGATTTAAGCCGGGGATACTGGCAGATTCCCCTGAGCCCTGAGGCGCAGGAGAAATCCGCCTTTATCACCCCTTTTGGACTGTACGAGTCCACGGTCATGCCTTTTGGCATGAAGAATGCCCCTGCCACTTTCCAGCGGATGGTCAACCACCTGCTTCAGGGACTGGAGGAGTACGCTGTGGCGTACCTGGACGACATTGCCGTCTTCAGTTCCACCTGGGAGGAACACCTTCAGCATCTCCAGGAGGTGCTCAAGCGTATTCACCAGGCAGGTCTGACCATCAAGCCGGGAAAATGCCAGATGGGCATGAGGGAGGTCCACTACCTGGGGCACCGGGTAGGCGGGGGTTCCATGAGTCCAGAGCCCGAGAAAGTGGACGCGATCATGTCCTGGCCCACCCCCAGGACCAAAAAGCAGATGAAGTCCTTTCTGGGCACTGCAGGGTATTATAGGCGTTTCGTACCGAACTATAGCGCCATTGCAAAACCCTTGACGGACCTCACCAAGGGCGGTCTACCCCAAACAGTCAGCTGGACAGATGGCTGTGAGGCGGCATTCCGAGCTTTGAAAACAGCCCTGTGCAGCTCTCCGGTGTTGAGAGCCGTCGACAGCAGTCGGCCCTTCCTGGTACAGACTGACGCCAGCGAATTTGGCCTCGGTGCTGTACTCAGCCAGGTTGATTCGGGGAACCAGGAGCACCCCGTGTTGTACCTGAGCCGGAAACTTCTGCCAAGGGAAGTGGCATACTCCACCATCGAGAAGGAGTGCCTGGCCATGGTCTGGGCACTGCAACGTTTGCAGCCCTACCTGTACGGGCGCACCTTCAAGGTGGTCACCGACCACAACCCTCTGAGCTGGCTGCACACAGTGTCCGGAACCAATGGTAGGTTGCTACGCTGGAGCCTTGCCCTGCAGCAGTATGATTTGGCCGTACAACACAAGAAAGGCAGTGATCATGGGAATGCTGATGGGTTGTCACGACGTGGCGAACCGCTGAGGTGCGCATGGCGGATTACCGACAGGTCATGCCTCCGTAGCGCCCTCTAAGAGGGGGAGGTGTGATAATACTGTAAGCTCCATGTCTTGTGCTGTGCAGAACTACAGCCCACCGAGCAAAGTTCCCCCCCTCCCTCTCTCATGCTTCTCACCAACCCCCCAGCCTGCACTCAGGCAGTGTAATGTGAGCTGCCAGTGCTGGAAGTTTTCCCGCTTCACCGCAGGGGTCCTCCATTGTCTTCACATGTGCTCTCCTTCTATAGCGGCCATTTTGGAGACTTCATTCTGTTTTGGTTATAACACGGTGGGGATTTGCGTCAGAAAAACGAAAGTACTGTTGTGAAACATGCGCCTGACAGGCATCGTCCCCGTGGTACTGGTAAACCCGTAACTCCAACAGAACCCGAGAAATGGAATTCTCGGATGCCCTATAAACTAGCCCACCCGCGTGTGGGCTCATTTGAACCGTCATTTCAAAGTAAGATCATTGATAGGTCTGCCATTCTTCTGCGAGGTTCTCAGGATGAGTTATGCTCCTGATAATCTTTCAGAACTCCAACCATACCTTTCACCAAGAGGAGGACCCTGGTAACTCCACCCCGTTTATGAGGTCACGGCCACAGGTCTATAAGGCAGGGGCCAGGTATTCTGCGTCAGATCTACCCTGGACACCAGACTTATAGCAGCTCTGTGATGCATTGTGATGTGTCTCCCCTCCCCCGACCGCATGGCTTGCCTACTATGATCTAAGAACTGTAAGTTGATCTTCCTTATGTTACCCCTTTTATTTTCTAATTGTCTTGTACATAACTATATTGCCTCAGCTTGTTACCTCTTTTTATATTATATAAGCACTGCCTGTCTTTTTAAGGAATAAACCTATAAATTTATTAGTTTGTTTCTCCTGCTCTATAAACGAATTTACACGTGCCTGAAGCACTACGCTACTGTTTTGGGGTTGCTACGGACCCTCTTGATAAATTGTTCATCAAAAGCCGTAGCTGGTGGCAGCTAAAAGGAAGGGGTGTAAAGTATTAATCTATTGGGTGACGCTGGCAGTGACGGAGCGGGGCTTATAAGGGTACTGCCTGGCTGCAGCCAGGTGTAATTATAATTCCCTCACTGCAGCGTGCCCAATAGCCAGCACACATCCAAGTGACCCGTCTGGCGACCAATTATCCTAGGTGCAGTTCACTGACTGACCTGAGGGTAAGGGGGGCGCCAGAGAGCTGCAAGTTCCTAAAAGGAAGTGGGATAATTAAAAGTCCCTGCAGTTTACCGGGTCGGACGGCAGCAGCCGTCGTGTGTGTGCGCGTTTTCGTCACATTTGCGGCACGGAGGGATCACAGGCCGTGATACCCCGGGCTACCGTGTGGCAGACCATGTGCCCGTTCATCACACAAGGGTATAGATCGAGAAGAGTAGGGGTCCTAGAACAGAGCCTTGAGGGACACCAACAGAGAGAGGGTGGGATGAGGAGGTAGTGTGGGAATAGGAGGTGGTAAATATGCAGTTGGTAAGGTATGAGAAGATCCAGGATAGGGCAACATCTTTGAAGCCAAAGGAAGACAGGATCTGTAGTAGGAGGCAGTGGTCAACTGTGTCGAAGGCAGAGTACAGGTCAAGAAGGAGGAGTATAGAGAATTGTGTGTTAGCTTTGGCAGTAAATAAGTCATTAGTAATTTTGGTCAGGGCAATTTCAGTGGAATAAAAGCCAGATTGTAGGTTTCATCTTTATATTGATGTACTGTGACATTAATATATCTGTTATTCCTGTGATATCACTCTGTCATTATAGAAAAATATTTAGACTTGAGAGTCCTCAGTGGTTGATACCTTTTAATGGCTAACTGAAAAGATGGTAACAAATTGCAAGCTTTCCAGACTACGCAGGTCTCTTCATCAGGCATTAAAAGGTATCAACCACTGAGGACTCTCAAGTCTAAATATTTTTCTATCTACTGGCTAACACGGTACGAAGATACACATCTTTCCTATATGTCATTATAGGAATGTAGTAAAATGGTGCACAGTAATTGCAGTTATGGTGGCCAAAGGTTTTTAATATCACATAAAAAATACTAGTAATATAAATAACATGTAAAGCATTACAGGCTGCACAGATTACAGCTTCTGAACTTCAATCTTAGCTTCTGGTGCCATGTGGAAAATAATGCTGAATGTGAACAAATCCTAATGTGTTCATTGTAATAAACCTGCAGAAAGAATATCTATAACACTTCTGTCATTTACTGCCCAACATCCCAGCGGAGGTGAGCGCTGCAGATAAGCTGCTAATTACACATTCCTTTATTAGATAACTCTAATCATGTGTCAGGTAATACATTAATTATTCCTACAATCTCCTCCGGCTGCAAGAAACGTTAAACTGATGATTTACGGGCGCATTATGTTTTGTCTACTCTACACGTCATGCAACAATTAAATTATCCAGCATGTTGTCATACAGTGCAATGTGAGATACAGACATAACTCTGCCATTTACTATAATGTAAAGGAGTTACATACCGCCTAAAGTCAAAGCCAAAGACTAGGGCTCCAGGGTGACTCAGTGCAGACATAATCAGAATTTTTTTTTCTTTGAGGAGTTGTTGAAGTCTCGAGGATGTCAAGGTAATCCTAATCAAAGATGGTCATATTGACTCTGAATAATACACCGAAAAAATCAGATTATATTCACGGCTGCTTGGAGAGAAGCGCCCTAGGACAAAGGGACAGTTTTGGTAATTTGGGACTATTGTGCTGTATCTGGGATATTTAGAAGATATGAAAGGTAATAATTTGTTTGCTAGCTTGTTTTTTCTGCCATGAGCCATTCTAGAAATGTACAAGGTTAGAGTGCATCCAGGTGATTCTTATCTATTATATTATGTAGAGATGAGCAAAACTCTCAAAATTCGTTTTAGGCAGATTCACTCAATTCAAGTGGAATTAAAAAATGTTGAAACCAATCGAATTGGCTGGAAAGGAGTTAAAAAAAACTTTCAAACTCATTTCTCCTCGACCCTCCATGTCCCTGTTCCACCACCACCTGTCTTCCGATTGTCTGTTTTGTCTTCTATCTAAAGCCAGGGATTTCATTCACTGATGAACATTGATGCCCCACACAAAGACATGGGGCCTAATGAACGGAAGAACCAGTTTTAAAAGGCCAGAGTCCCAGAACAAACGTAGAGGACAGAAGATAGAAGAGATGGTTGGCAGACTGACATCAGCCGGACAAGTATGGGAAGGTTAGCACAAGAAGAATTGTGTTTTTTGTGGGTGTTATCATATAGCAACTCAGAAAGAAGTGTATGACCCCAGTTAGGACACCCATTTGGACGTAATTAAACTCATTAGGTGCCAAATAATTTGAGTGCTAATACCTCCGCAACAGAGAGGTGAAATTTAACAAATGCATATAAGCGTTTTATTCCACTCTGCAGTCATTAGTACATTGTGTGTCCATCTCAACATGAAAAATTTGGGCCAAAGGTCCTCTTTAAAAAAAAAAAGTATCTTTCATGATACCCATTAGTGTGTACTGCAATTATTTGTATGGCTGTTGGTCTTCTTTTCTGCTGATAAATGAGACACTTAGCTCCACATCAAAAGTCTCCTACTTTGCACTGATAAGGGGCAGGAACCCTGAAACAGCTGTTTGTAAATGGAACTGTTTTAATTCCTAAGCGTGTCAATTACATCCGTAAGATGCGCCAAATGTGGTGCTTAGCGTCTGCTCTTCCCACTTTCCCTAGTGCGGTTGCAAGTGGGGTAACAGGGTTGGGATTGATGTCAGCTGTTTTATGGCCGCTGACATCAAGACCAGTGGTTAGTAATGGAGAGGCATATATAAGACTCCCCCATTACTAGCCCCTTAGTCAAATGTAATAAAGACACTGACACAGGAGTAAAGTCCTTTAATTGAAATACAGACACAGACTCCTTTATCTCAAATAAACACTCCCCACCCTCTTTTTCCCATGTGTGTGCCACCATTGAATACAATGGGTGTGCATGTGTCCGTATTTTCTGTCCTTAAAAAAAGGACCACATACGGAGATGAAAAACGGACATATTAAGGGGGCTGTACAGATATATTATGGGTCAAGCCCTTTTTGTGGGTATTTTAGTTTAGTTAATTACACATGAGTATTCCACAGAAAAATATTATGGTTAAAACAAGGTAAAAAAATTTATGAAAGTCACAGACAAATATGTGACAGCTATTAAATGGAATCTGTCAGCAAATTTTTGTTACCTAATCTGAGAGCAGCATAATGTAGGGGCAGAGACCTTGACTCCAGCAATGTGTCACTTGCTGGGCTGCTTACTGTAGCTGTGATAATATCAGAATTTTATCAGCAGTAGATTATAGGACTAGTAAGACTAGTAAACTTACTACCATGTAGTCCTCCATCTTCATAATCTCTTTATAACCCTGCACTCACAACTGATTAGCAGCTTTCTGCCTATGCACAGTGTACACAGAAAACTGGCAATCAGTGGCGTGGATGAGGTTAGAGCATTGTAAATCTAAAGCAGATAAAACTGTGATTTTATCAAAACTGAAGCAAGCAGCCTATTAAGTTTGACCAATAACTGGAATCGGGGTCTCTGCCCCTACATTATGCTGCTCTAAAATGGGGGGAGCAAACACCTGGTGACAGATTCCCTTTAATAAAGCTGTTGCTTACAATTTATTTAGCCTCAATTATTAATATTGCAACAGCATTATTAGTCATTGATACTTGCCTACAAAATCTACACTGCATACTTCTCGAGCACATCTTAGCTATTACACTACACAATTCCGTGAATGGCTCTGGCCTCAGGAGGATTTTTTTTCTAGATGCATTAGATTTGATATCTGTAGAAAACAAATTGAAGTCTGTAAGATATTTTAGTTCCAGCAGACACAATGTAATGCATTAATACAGCTTTAATTAAATGCAGCTCTCAGGGCACAGCTGAGATGGACAGATTCCTATTTGCAAGTAACATTTCAGTACAAATATATACAAAATTGTGCAGAACACAACCCTTAGTTCCATCTTCAGCCCCCGACCCCCTTCTGTACAGCTATCTCTGGCCTGAGAAGAAACATTTTGGTGGTGACAAGTGAAGCGATGGTCTTTCATTGCTCTTCCAGTAGAACAATCCATTGGGTAGACAGTAGTTAGTTTCATGGTTTGTCTTAATGAATGGCAGGTATGGGAGAAAGCAAATCTGCTCATTTCCATGTCTAGCATTCATTTTGGCTTTTTCCTTCCATCCAATATATAATATACAGTGCCTACAAGTAGTATTCAACCCCCTGCAGATTTAGCTGGTTGACACATGCGGAATTAACTTGGCATTGTGACATTTGTACTGTAGATCAGCCTGGAAGTGGGAAATGCACTGCAGCAAAAATTTTTGTTTTAATTTTTTTTTTTTTTTTTTAAACGTTAAAAGTTAATTCAGAGTGTCATTTATTATTCAACCCCTCAAACCACAAGAATTCTGTTTGGTCCCCCTAAAGTATTAAGAAGTAGTTCAGGCACCAAGAATAATGAGCTTCACATGTGTGGATTAATGATCTCTTTTGCCAGCCTTTTCTGACTATTGAAGACTCTCCCCAAACTTGTGAACAGCACTCATACATGGTCAACATGGGAAAGACAAAGGAGCATTCCAAGGCCATCAGAGACAAGATCGTGGAAGGTCACAAGGCTGGCAAGGGGTACAAAACCCTTTCCAAGGAGTTGGGCCTACCTGTCTCCACTGTTGGGAGCATCATCCGTAAGTGGAAGGCTGTCATGGGTGCATCGCCACGAAGATCGTCGCGATTGCACATTCTGACTTCTCACAGCTGAGCTGCTGTTTCTTTGTGTTTGGTAATGAGAGAGTTAATTTTACCTAGCTCTTTGCTAAGACTAGGTCCAGCCTCGCCCGGCTGCTTTTGATTATGTTCTAATTAGTTTCCTTTATATTCCTGCCAGTCTGGGTGTTAGACGCCGGTGAAAGCATTCATATAGTTTAGCAGACTGGATCGGTTCTGGGAATACTTAAGCTAAGAGCTCCTTAGTTGTTTTTACTCTTATAGCTTATAGTTTATCTCTGAGACCTTAGGTGTTCCTACTGTGTGTGAGTGTTGTATGTAAGACTTTATTTACTTTATTTCTGGTCTTTCTTGTATGTCTTTCTGTTCATTAACCGTTACCTGTTCATTCCCTTTGGTGGTAATAAGGGTCCTTCTTAGGACTAGATTACAGTTGGCAGGGATTGATAGGAGACAGGGTTTACGCTGGTGGCCTGGACCTCTGTACCTTTAACAGTACCTCCAGGTTGAGGGATTAGTTAGGACCCCAGTTTAGGGTCAGCATAGACCCCGGTCACCCTCTAGCCGGAGACAGCGTATAACGGATTCCGTATTGACCCACTGGACTTTCTGTCAGGTAATTCTATGTTATCATATATCTATGCGCATGTTATATAGTATGTTGCCCTTTTGATATAGATTACTGTCATCACATATATATATATCTGCTATACAGCGTGACATTTTCACGGCATACTAAAGATTCTCTCCAGCTGTCATGGATCCAGTAGCCCAGCTGGCCCGGCAGTTGCAGGGGTTGTCCATGGAGTTGGCAGACATTAAGTCCAAGGTTTTGTCTCCCCCGGAGCAAACCAGATCTGAACCTAAGGTTGCTCTCCCGGACAGGTTCACTGGTGGGCGGGACAAATTTTTTACTTTCCGGGAGGCATGTAAATTGTACTTTCGGCTGCGGCCTCGGTCATCTGGGAGTGAAGAGCAGAGGGTGGGAATTGTTATCTCGCTCTTACAAGGGGACCCTCAATCTTGGGCCTTCTCTATTCCTCCAGGCTCCCCAGATCTCCAGTCAGTGGATCGATTTTTTACTGCCCTGGGTCTGGTATATGATGATCCGGATCGAGTCTCCCTTGCTGAAACAAGGTTACGTAAAATACGGCAAGGAAATCGTCCAGCGGAGGAATATTCTTCTGAGTTCCGTAGATGGGCAACAGATACTCAGTGGAATGACCCAGCTCTTAGGAGCCAGTTTTGTCAAGGGTTGTCTGACAAATTAAAAGATGTGTTGGCTCAGTATGATTCTCCTCCATCACTGGAGGCTGCTATGGCCCTCGCTATTCGCATTGATAGACGAATTCGGGGAAGACGCGAGGTAACTCCGCCTCCCGTGATGACTCCACCTACTACTAAAGTCCCTTATACTGAGGTTCCCCTGGTCTGTTCTGAGGAACCCATGCAGTTGGGAGGGACATCATTTTGTAGGAGGGAATCAGCGGTGCGCCGCAAGACTAGAAGGTGTTTCTTTTGCGGGAGAGAGGGACATTTTGTTGGGGGGTGTCCATCCCGGACCTCTTTGAACCAAGGAGTTAACCTGGGAGTGTGTATTTCGTCCCCAAATCCCTCTCAGTTTCTCGTGCCTGCGGAGGTGGTGATTGGTACTAGAACTGAGAGGATTTCTGTTTTTCTTGATAGTGGGTCCGGGGCTAATCTGGTGGACGCTCGGTTTGCCCAGGTGCATGGTATGCAACTGAGTGTATTGGCCAAACCAGTCCCTATAGTCTCTATTGATTCTAGACCTCTCGGTCAAGGTAGCTTGGTACAAGCTGTTCATAACATAGATCTTCGAGTAGGGGCAATACATAAAGAGCAATTGTCTTGTTATGTGTTGGAGGGTCTACCTACTCCTATTGTGTTGGGACTTCCTTGGTTGGCTAAACATAACCCAGTGATTGATTGGCAATCCAGAAAGATAAGCCAGTGGGGTGAATTTTGCAGGAATAACTGCATGAGCACGGTCATCGGTGCGGTTGTGCCTAGGACTTTGCCTCCTTTTCTGGAGGACTTTGGGGAGATGTTCTCAGAGGAGGGGTGTAAAGAGTTACCTCCTCATCGCGCATATGACTGCTCAATAAAGTTGCTTCCTGATGCCTTATCTCGTACTTTCCCAGGGGCCGGGAAGACGGATGATCCGGTTCCTATTCCTCAGGAGGGAGTTGTAGTGTCAGCTGTATGCTCTGAGCTTGAGGGGGAGGTATTGGGGGCTCAGGGGGACGCCCCGGTGGGACTTCCAGGGAGACTGATAGTTCCAGATCGCTTAAGACTGAAGGTTACGGGGAACCGTTACAAACGGATGGCTGATAGGAGGAGAGTTTCTGGTCTAGATCTGAAGGTGAACGATCTGGTGTGGTTGTCTACCAGGAATATAAAACTTAAAGTTTCCTCCTGGAGGTTGGGCCCCAGATTCATCGGGCCGTACAGGATCAGTTCCATAATTAATCCTGTGGCATTTCGTCTGGACCTCCCTCCTACGTTTAAAAATCATAATGTGTTTCACAAGTCATTACTTAAAAAGTATGTGGCACCAGTCATACCGTCACCTCTACCTCCTCCTTCAGTGGTAGTCAATGATAACGTGGAAGTTCATTGGAGGGGGTATGGTCCTGAGGAGAGGACGTGGGTCCCTGCGTCTGATGATAACGCAGATCGATTGGTTCGGACCTTTCACACAATTTACCCGGACAGACCTGGTCATGAGGGTCCGGAGGCCCTCGTAGAAGGGGGGGTACTGTCATGGGTGCATCGCCACGAAGATCGTCGCGATTGCACATTCTGACTTCTCACAGCTGAGCTGCTGTTTCTTTGTGTTTGGTAATGAGAGAGTTAATTTTATCTAGCTCTTTGCTAAGACTAGGTCCAGCCTCGCCCGGCTGCTTTTGATTATGTTCTAATTAGTTTCCTTTATATTCCTGCCAGTCTGGGTGTTAGACGCCGGTGAAAGCATTCATATAGTTTAGCAGACTGGATCGGTTCTGGGAATACTTAAGCTAAGAGCTCCTTAGTTGTTTTTACTCTTATAGCTTATAGTTTATCTCTGAGACCTTAGGTGTTCCTACTGTGTGTGAGTGTTGTATGTAAGACTTTATTTACTTTATTTCTGGTCTTTCTTGTATGTCTTTCTGTTCATTAACCGTTACCTGTTCATTCCCTTTGGTGGTAATAAGGGTCCTTCTTAGGACTAGATTACAGTTGGCAGGGATTGATAGGAGACAGGGTTTACGCTGGTGGCCTGGACCTCTGTACCTTTAACAGTACCTCCAGGTTGAGGGATTAGTTAGGACCCCAGTTTAGGGTCAGCATAGACCCGGTCACCCTCTAGCCGGAGACAGCGTATAACGGATTCCGTATTGACCCACTGGACTTTCTGTCAGGTAATTCTATGTTATCATATATCTATGCGCATGTTATATAGTATGTTGCCCTTTTGATATAGATTACTGTCATCACATATATATATATCTGCTATACAGCGTGACAAAGGCTTATGGAACTACTGTTAGCCTTCCACGGCCTGGACAGCCTTTGAAAGTTTCCTCCGTGCCGAGGCCAGGCTTGTCCGAAGAGTCAAGGCTAACCCAAGGACAACAAGGAAGGAGCTCCGGGAAGATCTCATGGCAGTGGGGACATTGGTTTCAGTCAATACCATAAGTAACGTACTCCACCGCAATGGTCTCCGTTCCAGACGAGCCCGTAAGGTACCTTTACTTTCAAAGCGTCATGTCAAGGCTCGTCTACAGTTTGCTCATGATCACTTGGAGGACTCTGAGACAGACTGGTTCAAGGCTCTATGGTCTGATGAGACCAAGATCGAGATCTTTGGTGCCAACCACACACGTGACGTTTGGAGACTGGATGGCACTGCATACGACCCCAAGAATACCATCCCTACAGTCAAGCATGGTGGTGGCAGCATCATGCTGTGGGGCTGTTTCTCAGCCTTGGGGCCTGGCCATCTGGTCCGTATCCATGGGAGGATGGATAGCACGGCCTACCTGGAGACTTTGGCCAAGAACCTCCGCTCCTCCATCAAGGATCTTAAGATGGGTCGTAATTTCATCTTCCAACAAGACAACGACCCAAAGCACACAGCCAAGAAAACCAAGGCCTGGTTCAAGAGGGAAAAAGTCAAGGTGTTGGAGTGGCCTAGTCAGTCTCCTGACCTTAACCCAATTGAAAACTTGTGGAAGGAGCTCAAGATTAAAGTCCACATGAGACACCCAAAGAACCTAGATAACTTGGAGAAGATCTGCATGGAGGAGTGGGCCAAGATAACTCCACAGACCTGTGCCGGCCTGATCAGGTCTTATAAAAGACGATTATTAGCTGTAATTGCAAACAAGGTTTATTCCACGAAATATTAAACATAGGGGTTGTATAATAATTGACCCACACTTTTATGTTTAAAATTTATTAAAATTCAACTGAGCAACATAACTTTTTGTTTTGTAAGATTTATGCTTCTGTTAATAAATCCTACTCTCGTTTGCAGTTTGAAGGCTCTAACTTATTTGCATCTTATCAAACCAGCTAAATCTGCAGGGGGTTGAATACTACTTGTAGGCACTGTATGTCTTCATTAAAAGATGTATGTCCCGGTAGCAAATATTATTTTCAGCTTTCTAAATGACTTTTTAATGGAATATTGATCTTGTCAGCATTGGTGTCACTACTTAATGGGATTAGAAAGAGGATTTTCCAATACCACATAAGATTAGTGTTAGCTAAAATGAGGTGTGAAGTCTTAGGGTATGTTTCCACGGTCAGGAAACAGTCCGGATTTGCTGCGTGTTTGACGCTGTGCGTTGGCGCAGCGTCAAACACGCAGCGTCCAGATGTTACAGCATAATGGAGGGGATTTCAAAAAATCCCGTCTCCACTATGCTTCAGAACACGCAGGCGGAAGACCTGCGTTTCCGGACATGCGGAGCGTCTTTTTAGACCGCAGCATGTCCTATTCCCTTGCGGCGACGCTGCGTCGCCGCAAGGGAAATAACACAGGGCTGTGCAGCCCTGCGGTCATTCCGCACGTGTTCCATGAACACATGCGGAATGACCGCGCGTTCAGAAGGGGGCGGGGCTTTGGGCGGAGCGGACTTTCCGCTCCGTCCAAAGCGCTGTGTTTCCGGAACGTGGAAACACAGCCTAACAAACCTCCAAAAGAAAGTACTGGGCTTCATTGTAGCAGACCAGTAGGTCCTTCACGAACACCTGGCACTGATTGCTGCTGTGTAATAATGAGACTATGTTAGTTGAAAAGTAGATAGATAGATAGATAGATAGATAGATAGATAGATAGATAGATAGATAGATAGATGTCAGTGTGCTATATAATCAGTGCTTTGTGTGTTTTTGTTTCTGTGTTTGTTTCATTTAAAAAAAAACACAACCTGTGATCCCCATAATTTTCATAGCCAGCAGAGCGAAAGCCAACCACTGGGTGCTCATGTTACTATTCTGGGAAAGGGGCCAATAGCCCTAAAGGTTCCCAGGCCATTAATAACAACTCACAGCTGTATGGTTATTCTTTACTGGTTATTTTATAGGGGACTCCATAAAAAAAATTAAGTAGAGTCCCCTTATAATTTCTAACCAGCAAAGGCTAAGCAAACAGCTGTGGGCTGATATTAATAGCTATGGAAAGAGCCATGGATATTGGCCCTCCTACGAGGTCAAGAACATCAGCTCTCAGCTGCTCCAGAAATATTGCATCCATAAGATGCACCAAATGATAAAATATAAAGCACATGAATGATACAAGGAGCCAGAGCACTACACTGGAAACCTCAAGATCATAGAGTTAGGCTGTGCATGCACATTAGCTTTTAGCCAATCCGAGATCATTAGGCTGACAACTAGTCTCCTGACCTCCCTGTGGTGCCCCTGACGGTCCAGTCACCACATAGGTACTGCACCTCATCCAGAGGTCTGGTATCCGACTCTCAGGTAAGGAGGGAGCAATACCCAGGACACTAACACTTGCACCCAACACACACTAGTTCAGTCAGGGCACCTGGGCGTACCCCTAGGGAGGAGGGCCTCATCTCAGGCTAGGTAAGAAAGGGTGTTGGGGAGTCGGTGTAGGAGATAGAGAAAGGGGGAGGAGCTTAGAGAGCGGGAAGAACAGAGCAGTTGGTCTGAGGAGACCAAAGGAGAAGGAGTGAAGCAGAGAGGCTGCAGAGAGAGAGAATTGAGAGGGGAGTCTGAATGAAGCTCCTGGGAGGACAGAAGGGGTCCTAGGGACAAGGGAAGTGCCAAAGCCACCCGTGGGGCCCGTATTCACCTGCGTGGTCAGTGGAGGGACCAGGTCGCAGTATGGGAACCGGTGCTCAAGACTAGTGGAGGACAACAAGACTCAGATAGCAAGCCAGAGGCAAGGGCATCTGTAGGTGTCCCAGCCACATCCACAATTATTCGCCGAAAAGACAGCCATATAGGAGCAAGGGTACTCAGAAGACGTCTCCCGACAAGGTCCGTGGCTGTTGGCTTGTGACACTGTTTGTGTAGGTGCTGGGCAGGAGGGCAGAAGCCAGCACAGTGAGACGGCCAGGAGAGGTACACACTGAAGGGAGTCCTGGAAAGGTGCGGCCCAATCTACCTGGGAGTTTGTTGGGCCCCTCACCTGGAGGACACAGCACCTGGCTGGAGACAGTTTCTGAAGAACTGTGAGTAAAGTGCTGGAAACTGCACCCTGCTGTGTCATCTGAGTCATTTACGCGTCACCCACCCTGCACCATAACAACCACCACCCTCATTACCATCATCACCCTTAACATCCTAACTGCCCTGGAACACAGCTCTACCCGTGGAGAGCTTAACCATCTTTGCTGCCCTATCATCATCCCAGAGGATCTGCATGGCAGCATCGGACCCCTGACCGAACACCACTTGTGGCGTCACGAACATTTAAATCCTTTATTACAAACTTTATTTACCCCTTTTAATCATCTCCTTTTAATTGGACGCCCAAGGCCATGGACCGGGTCACTGCTGCCATGACACATCCCCTTAAGAACCGACCCAGTACCGAGGGCACCCCATGCCCTAGCGGACGCTCCATCCTCATGCCATAAATGCTCAGCTCACCATTGACAGTGGTTTATCTCCATTGAGAACAAAAGGATTTGACATCTTGAAAGTTGGAACCCAGGTATCCAATCCTTCTCCCTCTACATCAGCTGTCTGGGAATTGTGGGGGACCCTATACACATTAGATGGTCAGCTTGTTGCACTGAATTTGAGGTTTTAGTCAACATTGACCCAGTTTTAGCCAAGCCAAGGTCAACAAACATAATCCAAGAAGACAGAAGTGTGCCACCAGGAGATAAAGCATTTCATATGACCTCAGGATATCATCACATTAAAAAAATGACTGCCACCCATGAAATAAATACCAAAGGTCTTTATTGTGGTTACGTTGAAGAAGAGGTCTATTCGACCTAGAAATGAGTTTGGAATAAACTACAATCTATTTTTATTCATCTGAATCCTGGGACTTCCTTACCAGCAGCGCAGCACATCCACATTTCTCCCTTTGGTACATATCTACATTAGTCAATGCAACCATCGGAGCAGCAGCTGCGGTATTGTTATCTCAGGCGATTCAAGGTAGGCACAAAAAACACAATAAAGTCGCATAAAATTTGGTTAAAGCCCTATGTACGTGTTTTGTCAATCCCTATTCATGAAATAGAGAAGTTCTGGGAGGTAATGGGGAACAGATGACAAGTCAGGCCGCTATCGCTACCTGTCCTGTTTAGTGAAAATTCCCTCTTCTGTTTATTTCATGGGCCAATATCACATATTTTCACAAAGTCACTATTTTTGGGGGAGGAAAATTTAGCTACTGAATATACAGTCATGGCCAAAAGTTTTGAGAATGACACAAATATTATATTTTCACATGATCTGCTGCCCTCTGGTTTTTATGTGTGTTTGACAGATGTTTTTATCACAGACAGAAATATAATAATTGCAAACATATGGGTAACAAAAGCTTATATTGACAGTTAGAATGAGTTAATGCAGCAAGTCAATATTTGCAGTGTTGACCCTTCTTCTTCAGGACCTCTGCAATTCTCCCTGGCATGCTCTCAATCAACTTCTGGACCAAATCCTGACTGATAGTCCATTCTTGCACAATCAATGCTTTCATTTTGTCAGAATTTTTAGGTTTTTGTTTGTCCACCCGTCTCTTGATGATTGACCACAAGTTCTCAATGGGATTTAGATCTGGGGAGTTTCCAGGCCATGGATCCAAAATCTCTATGTTTTGTTCCCTGAGCCATTTAGTTATCACCTTTGCTTTATGGCAAGGTGCTCCATCATGCTGGAAAAGGCATTGTTGATCGCCAAACTGCTCTTGGAGGGTTGGGAGAAGTTGCTTTTGGAGGACATTCTGGTACCATTCTTTATTCATGGCTGTGTTTTTAGGCAAGACTGTGAGAGAGCCGATTCCCTTGGCTGAGAAGCAACCCCACACATGAATGGTTTCAGGATGCTTAACAGTTGGCATGAGACAAGACTGGTGGTAGCGCTCACCTTGTCTTCTCCGAATGAGGCGTTTTCCTGATGTCCCAAACAATCGATAAGGGGATTCATCAGAGAAAATAACTTTACCCCAGTCCTCAGCAGTCCACTGCCTGTACCTTTTGCAGAATATCAGTCTGTCCATGATGTTTTTTCTGGAGAGAAGTGGCTTCTTTGCTGCCCTCCTTGAGACCAGGCCTTGCTCCAAGAGTCTCCGCCTCACAGTGCGTGCAGATGCACTCACACCTGCCTGCTGCCATTCCTGAGCAAGATCTGCACTGCTGGTAGCCCGATCCCGCAGCTGAAACACTTTTAGGAGACAGTCCTGGCGCTTGCTGGTCTTTCTTGGGCGCCCTGGAGCCTTTTTGGCAACAATGGAACCTCTCTCCTTGAAGTTCTTGATGATGCGATAGATTGTTGACTGAGGTGCAATTTTTCTAGCTGCGATACTCTTCCCTGTTAGGCCATTTTTGTGCACTGCAATGATGACTGCACGTGTTTCTTTATAGATAACCATGGTTAACAGAAGAGAAATAATGAAGCCAAGCACCAGCCTCCTTTTAAAGTGTCCAGTGGTCTCATTCTTACTTAATCATGACAGATTGATCTCCAGCCATGTCCTCATCAACACCCACACCTGTGTTAATGGAGCAATCACTGAAAAGAGGTTAGCTGGTCCTTTTAAGGCAGGGCTGCAATGATGTTGAAATGTGTTTTGGGGGATAAAGTTCATTTTCTAGCCAAATATTGACTTTGCAAGTAATTGCTGTTAAGCTGATCACTCTTTATAACATTCTGGAGTATATGCAAATTGCCATTAGAAAAAGTGAAGCAGTAGACTTTGTAAAAATTAATATTTGTGTCATTCTCAAAACTTTTGGCCATGACTGTAGACAAAGAAATGATGTCAGGTAGATGCAGTAGATACATTTTAGAATGGATTAAGAATTCTAAAGGAAAAAAAAATGTCAGTATATAATAAAATAAAATAAAAATACATTGGCCAGTAATTAAGGTCTGGTCATTAGGAGGTTAAATATAACACGAGGGTAAACCACCATAAATAGAGCATACGAATTAAAGCAAAAAAAAAAAAATCAATGAACCATTTTGTGTCTAAACTTAGGGAATAACTGATATTTTTAGTAATGAGGAGGTTCAGCAAGTGATTTACCAAGTGATTTCAGGTCACGTGGTCTGAAATTCACATAAAAACATAGGTCTAATTTTTACAAAGTGACCTTTAACTCCAATGGGACATTTAAGGTGTAACGTTACACCTTCTTTCCTTAGAAAAACAGGCAGATACTGTAATTTATAACACTGAGCACCGGGGTACTGAAACTCAAAACCGTCTGTAGCCAAACGGAAAAAAGTTAAAAACACAGCAAAAATAAACGTATAAAGCATTAATCTTTTCAAACACTCTTTTTAATTAGACTCTGCTCCTGAAGAGGCGGCGTGTGTGCAAAATGCTAGAAGTGTCATGAAAGCTTCAATTCTGCAGGATGTCTCTCAATTTATAGCAATTTTTATTTATAACGTGTCAACGTTGTCTGCGGCTAGGAACTATGGAGTGTGAAGGCAATATCATAAAATGTATAACGCCTATATAAGCAGGCACACGCATTTCACATTAGTGCTTGTGTTTTATAGGTGCTCAGAAATTTAGGGCTGCTGCTATTTAAAGGGACTTTAGCGGTAGAGTCCAATATTAGAACAAAGACGTGGCTCTCACGATCACTTCATTGGATGAATTTACCATAAATAGGTCCCATGGTTAAGAAAAAAAGACAAATTTTCATTACGTAGATGTCGTTGGTTCACAGAAAGTTATGTAAAAAATGTGCCCAATTTCGTCCCTAATAGGGAAAAAAATAACATTTGCATTCATTTAAATTCTGAATCAGTAAAAAATGGGCAGAACACAGATGACGTTTATTTTATTCCATGGGGCCGTTGGCATGCATTGGCGAGATCAAAATAGGACATGGCTACTTTTTTTTGCAAGCAATCGGTCTGCAAAACAGAAAGGAAACGTGAAAAAATGATTGTAATGGGTCTAAGATCTACTGTATCTACAAAAATAATGGATAGAACGTGTACCAAAACTGATATGGGAAACACGCCATAGGTGAGGATCACACCAGCGAATATTCTCTCATCCAAGAGAATCGGGCCGATTATTCTAGTAACACTCTGATTAGAGTTTGATCAGCGTGTGATCATAGTCTGCTCCGATTCTCTCGGATGAGGGAAGATGGAAAAAAATATTTCTCCATCTTGTTCATCTCGCTTGTATGTGATTTATTGTGCGTTTTGTGAAAAATCCATATGTGATGGTTAAAATTAGAAGGTTTTTTTAAAATCAGGGCTTAAGAAAACATAAGAGTCAGTCATCGGATTTGAAGCAATTTTCACAAACCCAAATTTTGCATACCTCTTCAGCCGTTACGGTACTTTTTTTCTGATACACAGCTCTGAACCTATACTACACTTTTACTATAGGTAAAAGAGTTTTCCCGTGAATACAGTATTTTACAGCAACAACCAGCACTAGGTTAAAATAATAAAAAAAAGATATTACTCACCCACCCCGGGTATAGTTTTCCTTTTCTGTTATGATGATGGTTTACAGAATGCTACAGTTATTTCACAACTAGAGTACCCATAACCACTGAAGCTCAGTGGCATGGCCTATTCTTTTCCTTTTGTATGCAATAAAAAGTCAAGTAATAAAAAGTCAAGTAAAAAAAATGCAAATTTAAAAAATAAAAAATAACTCCCTTTTATTCCTTTATTTCCTTTAATCTGAATAAAACTTTAAAGCACGACTCCAGAATTTTTTTATTGCAGCTCTGGAGTGGTACTACTAATCTAACTCCAGATCTCTAGTCTGGCACTCACCGGCTGCTGTCTTCATCTTTTACCAGTGCCACTCTGCAGTTTATGGCCTGTAGGTTCACTCCGTTGTTTGCTGGGGGGGGGCAGAAGTCACAACTCAATGCAAGTCTAGGAGAGCCAGAAGGAGGCCACAACAAGACTCTCATAGACTTGCTTCAACAGCTTGTGACCATTACCTGTTACTTTTGGTCAGTCAGAAGTTGCAGTCACAAGATGGCGGTTCAGGACTGGAGCAGCGCATGAAAGAGCTGAGGATGGCGGCTGGTAAATATAATTCTAGGGTCTGGGAACTTAAATTAGTACCACCACTCCAGGACTGAAATTAAAAACAAAAACCACTGTCTCTTTATGAGGTTATAACTCTGGAACGCTTCAACGGATCTTCGCGATTCTGAGATTATTTTCTCGTGACATATTGTACTTCACGTAAGTGGTAAAATTTCTTCGATATACCTTGCGTTTATTTTTGAAAAAAACGCAAATATGGCGAAAATTTTGAAAATTTTGCAATTTTCAAACTTTGAATTTTTATTCCCTTAAAACAGAGAAATATGTCACACAAAATAGTTAAGAAATAACATTTCCCACATGTCTACTTTACATCAGCACAATTTTGGAACCAAATATTTTATTTCTTAGGAAATTATAAGGGTTAAAAGTTGACCAGCGATTTCTCATTTTTACAACAAAATTTACAAAGCCATTTTTTTTAGGGACCACCTCATATTTGATGTCACTTTGAGGGGTCTATATAGCAGAAAATACCCAAAAGTGACACCATTCTAAAAACTGCACCCCTCAAGGTACTCAAAGCCACATTCAAGAAGTTTATTAACCCTTCAGGTGCTTCACAGGAGCTGAAGCAACGTGGAAGGAAAAAATGAATATTTAACTTTTTAGCCACAAAAATGATCTTTTACAAACTTTTTTTTTATTTTCACAAGGGTAAAAGAAGCAAATGGACAGATAAAGTTGTTGTGCAATTTCTCCTGAGTATGTCAATAGCCAATATGTGGAGGAAAACCACTGTTTGGGCACACGGCAGAGCTCATAAGGGAAGGTGTGCCGTTTGATTTTTTCAAACTAAAATTGGCTGGAATTGAGATTGGACGCCATGTCGCGTTTGGAGTGCCCCTGATGTGCCTAAACAGTGGAAACCCCCCACAAGTGACAACATTTTGGAAACTAGACCCCCTAAGGAACTTATCTAGATCTGTTGTGAGCACTTTGAACCCCCAAGTGTTTCACAAAAGTTTATAATGCCTGGGTCTGAAAAATAAAAAAAACAATTTTCCACAAAAATGATTTTTTAGTCCCAAATTTTTGATTTTTCCCAAGGAAATTGGACCCCAAAAGTTGTTGTCCAATTTGTCCTGAGTATACTGATACCCCATATGTGGGGGGGGGAACTGTTTGGGCGCACGACAGGGTTTGGAAAGGAAGTAGTAACGTTTTGGAATGCAGACGTTGATGGGGGTCATGTTCTGTTTGCAGTGCCCCAGATGTGCTTAAACAGTGGAAACCCCCACAAGTGACCCCATTTTGGAAACTAGACCCCCTAAGGAGCTTATCTAGATCTTTGGTGAGCACTTTGAACCCCCAAGTGCTTCACACAAGTTTATAATGCCCGAGCATGAAAATAAAAAATCCTATTTTTTTCCCACAAAAATTATCTTTTAGTCACTAATTTTTTATTTTCCCAAAGGTAACAGGAGAAATTGGACCACAAAAGTTGATGTCCAATTTGTCCTGAGTACGCTGATACCCGATATGTGGGGGGGAACCACTGTTTGGGCGCACAGCAGAGCTCAGAATGGAAGGAGCACCATTTGACTTTTTCCAAACAAAATTGGCTGGAATTGAGATTGGACGCCATGTTGCATTTGGAGAGCCTCTGATGTGCCTAAACAGTGGAAACCCCCCACAAGTGACCCCATTTGGGAAACTAGACCCCCTAAGGAACTTATCTAGATCTTTGGTGAGCAATTTGAACCCCAAAGTGCTTCACACAAGTTTATAACGTAGAGCCGTAAAATTAAAAAATCATATTTTTTCCACAAAAATGATCTTTTCACCCCAATTTTTATTTTCCCAAGGGTAACAAGACTCCAAAAGTTATTGTGCAATTTGTCCTGAGTACGCTGATACCCCATATGTGGGGGTAAACCACTGTTTAGGTGCATGGCAGAGTTTGGAAGGGAAGGAGCGCCGTTCGACTTTTTCAACACAGAATTGGCTGGATGCCATGTTGTGTTTGGAGAGCTCCTGATCTGCCTAAACAGTGGAAACCCCCAACAAATGACACCATTTTGGAAACTAGACTCCTCAAGGAACTTATCTAGATGTGTGGTGAGCACTTTGAACCCCGAAATGCTTCATAGAAGTTTATAACGTACAGCTGTAAAATAAAAATCTTTTTTTTTTTTTTTACAAAAATGATTTTTTCGTCCCCAATATTTTATTTTCACAAGGGTAACAGGAGAAATTGGACCCCAAAAGTTGTTGTCCAATTTGTCCTGAGTACGCTGATACCCAATATGTGGGAGTAAACTACTGTATGGGCGCACGTCGGGGCCCGGAAGGGAAGTAGTGACGTTTTGGATTGCAGACTTTGATGGAATGGTCTGGGGGCGTCATGTCGCATTTGGAGAGCCCCTGATGCGCCTAAACAGTGGAAACCCCCCACAAGTGACCCCATTTTGGAAAATAGACCCCACAAGGAACTTATCTAGATGTGTGGAGAGCACTTTGAACCCCGAAGTGCTTAATAGAAGTTTATAACGTACAGCCATAAAAATAAAAAAAAAATTTTTTTACAAAAATGATTTTTTCGTCCCCAATATTTTATTTTCACAAGGGTAACAGGAGAAATTAGACCCCAAAAGTTGTTGTCCAATTTGTCATGAGTACGCTGTTACCCAATATGTGGGAGAAAACTACTGTATGGGTACACGTTGGGGCTCGGAAGGGAAGTAGTGACGTTTTGGATTGCAGACTTTGATGGAATGGTCTGGGGGCGTCATGTCGCATTTGGAGAGCCCCTGATGCGCCTAAACAGTGGAAACCCCTACAAGTGACCCCATTTTGGAAAATAGACCCCACAAGGAACTTATCTAGATGTGTGGTGAGCGCTATGAAGCCCCAAGTGCTTCACAGAAGTTTATAACGTACAGTTGTAAAAACAAAAAAATCATTTTTTTTTTTAAAAAATGATATCTTTACCCCCAGTTTTTATTTTCCCAAGGGTAACAGAAGAAATAGGACAAATTGCACAATAACTCTTGGGGTCCAGAGTACGCTGATACCCCATATGCGGGGGTAAACTACTGTTTGGGCGCATGGCAGAGCTCAGAAGTGAAGGAGCACCGTTTGACTTTTTCAATGCAGAATTGGCTGGAATTGAGATCAGACGCCATGTCACATTTGGAGAGCCCCTGATGTGCCTAAACAGCGGAAACCCCCCAATTCTAACTCCAACCCTAACCCCAACACACACCTAACCCTAGTCCCAACCCTAACCACAAACCTAACCCTAACACACCCATAACCCTAATCCCAACCCTAACCCTAATCCTAACTTTAGCGCCAACCCTAACCCTAACTTTAGCCTCAACCCTAACCCTAATGGGAAAATGGAAATAAATACTTTTTTAAAATTTTATTATTTTTCCCTAAATAAGGAGATGATAAAGGGGGGTTTGATTTACTATTTATAGCGGATTTTTATGATTGGCAGCTGTCACGCTAAAAGACGCTTTTTATTGCAAAAAATAGTTTTTGCATCACCACATTTTGAGAGCTATAATTTTTGTATATTTTGGCCCACAGAGTCATGTGAGATCTTATTTTTTGCGGTATGAGTTGACGTTTTTATTGGTACCATTTTTGAGCATGTGACTTTTTTTGATCGCTTTTTATTTCGATTTTTGGGAGGTTAGAATGAACAAAAATCAGCAATTCATGAATTTCTTTTGGGGGAGGCGTTTATACCGTTCCGTGTGTGGTAAAATTGATAAAGCAGTTTTATTCTTCGGGTCAGTACGATTACAGCGATATCTCATTTATGTCATTTTTTTATGTTTTGGCGCTTTTATACAATAAAAACAATTTTATATAAAAAAATTATTATTTTTGCATCGCTTTATTCTGCGAGCTATAACTTTTTATTTTTTCGCTGATGATGCTGTATGGCAGCTCGTTTTTTGCGGGACAAGATGACGTTTTCAGTGGTACCATGCTTATTTATATCCGTCTTTTTGATCGCGTGTTATTCCACTTTTTGTTTGGTGGTATGATGATAAAGCATTGATTTTTTGCTTTGTTTTTTTTTTTTTTTTTTTTAAGAGGTTCACTAAAGGGGTTAACTAGTGGGACAGTTTTATAGGGGGGTTTGTTACGGACGTGGCGATACCAAATATGTGTACTTTTATTGTTTTGTTTTTTTTATTTACAGGAAAAAATGAATTTATTGGGGAATATTTTTTTTTTTTATGATTTTTTTAAACAATTTTTATTTTTATTTTTTTAACTTGTTTACTTTGTCCCAGGGTGGGACATCACTGTATTTTAGCAGATCGCTGGTCTAACAGTGTGCACAGCACTCTGTCACACCAGCGATCACTCTGGCATCGCTGAAGGCTTCTCAGTGCCTGCGCTCAGCAGGCACTGAGGAAGCCGCCTCCCTGCAGGACCCGGATGGACCCGGCGACATCTTGGATCCGGGGTCCTGCAGGGAGGAAGGACCCTCGGAACAGCGCGACACATCGCGCTGCTCTGAGGGTCTCAGGGGGGCGCGCAGGGAGCCCCCTCACTGCGCGATGCTCCCCTGTGCTCCCAGTACACCGCGATCATGTTTGATCGCGGTGTGCCAGGGGTTAATGTGCCGGGAGCGGTCCGTGACCGCTCCTGACACATAGTGCCGGGTGTCAGCTGTGATAATCAGCTGACACCCGGCCGTGATCGGAGCGCGTCCGATCGCACGAGACGTACTATCCCGTCCATGGTCATACGGGCCCAGGTACCATGGACGGGATAGTACGTCTGATGGCAGTTAAAAAAATAAAAAATGTTATTAAGATTAAAAAAAACAGCACCATATGCACAATATATTTTGGTAGCACAACAAATAAAAAAGTTAACAGTATAAAACCATCAATTGCAAAAAATCATTAAAAAGTGTCTGGCTATTTGGGACTGAAGCACTCTAGTCTTTTAAGAGTTAAGATCACTTCTACCTTTATTTTACTTTACTTATTACCCACATATGAAAACCCCTCTTCTTCTATGTTCCTGCTATAGTACAGTGCCCAAAAAAAACTGATCTCCTTATTCCCGGTGTAACCTCACAAGTGATTTATATAGGGACAGGAATAGTTTTTTTTATGTCTCATGTTATGCAGTCTACTTCAATATAGCGTCGTCTCCCAGTAGATGCTCTGTTTCACTTGAGTTGATGTTTCGATAAGGAAGGTCCTTAGAGGCTGCCTGAGATATGGGATGACGGAAAGTAATATTCAAGAATTGCACTCTTAAAGAATACATTCTAAACATAAACTTGCTCAAGAGGGATTAGAAATATCAGAAGAGAAGGCTGAAAGAAAGGGGAATTGAGATGCTGAGAGACGAGCAGCTGAGAGGCTTCGTGGAACAAATTTTTGCAAAACCGTTTTTGATTCAAGTTAAAATGAAAATATCAATTGGAATAAAATAAAAATAGACACATAACTTAGAACAGATACTTATCTACAGCAAGAAGAAATGTCTTAGTGGCTCAATAGAATATATGAGTAGTGATTATTACCCTTCAGCTCATGGACTAATTCTGTGCTTTCCACGTGGTAGGTCAGAAATCTCCACAATATTCCACTTAGTCTTGTAAGGTTTGTATATTTTATATTTAATTTAGTTTAAGTGGCCAAAATGCTAAATTGTAGAAACTTGTGATGGTAAATTGAATGCTTTATATTTGCTAGAAGCCGAAAAGATTTTGGTATGTAATGTCACATTAAGCTTTAAGCCTGTTTATTTTGTTTTTTAGACACTTTGTGTGGATTCTTTTGATTAGAGTTGTTGCTTGCAGAAATAGTTTTTACTTAGTGGAAAAAGATATGACTATAAATGTGACAATACGTACCAAACTGTACCAAAATTCAAGGAAAAAAAGTAGAGAAAAGTTAGTTAACCAAGGGATGGTATCAAGTTGTCTAATAAAGTTGGCAGAAAGTGTCTAAAGATGCACCAAATTTATCATTCAGCATTTCGGTGCATTTTTTGCATAAATACTGTATATACCACATTTTGGTTTGCTTACTTTAGTAAATTTGCCCCATTGTCTGTCTTATTTTTAAACGGGTTTATGGAGAAAAAGACCATCACAATCTATGCCAAATATTCACAGACCTTCAAATTATATGAATATGAAACCTGTTCATTGAGAAGAAATCCCTATTAGAAGACCTTTATTGCTTACATTTTTGCCAATTAATGTGGGGGGAGGCTGTGAGGGGACCATCATACTGTGAACGGTGGAGATGGTGGACTAATATTATACTGTGTGGAGGTCTATGTGCAAAAGAATTATTAAAATAAATAGGCACTGAGAGTCAAGGGGGAGCATGGGTGTACCCACCATGGTGCGGGGGGGGAGCTGCCCCCCCTAGAAGCAGGGACGCGCACCCATCATGATGAGGCTACCTGTTTTTCCTGATGTCGCCTCTTTAAATCTTCGGGCACGGCAGCTTTACAGGCGTGCGCGCTCGCGCAAGCATCAGTGAGACAGTGACTGGGTGCCCTGCACATAGGGGTTAACAACGCCTAACATTGAATGTCAGGACATTCTTTGTGTGCAGAGAGAGAGCGCTCTGCTCTCCCCGTCTTTCGCCCCTGGCTGCAGCGCGCCGCTGAACGTATTAGGATCAGGTCAGGCATCCAGAGGAGCTCCTAGTAACCGCGCGCTCCTGAGGCAATCGCTGTTATTTGAATCTATTCAGTCAGTGACGTCACCCCGGGTCTGGGTGAGTGAGTGAGAGTGTAATACTGGGGGCTGGCTGTGGCTGGGCTGATGTGTATACAGGGTTTGGGGGCTGGCTGGTCAGATGTGTATAGAGGTGCTGGGGGCTTGGGCTGATGTATATACAGGGACTGGTGGCTGGCTGGTCTGATGTATAAACAGGGAATGGGGGCTGGCTGGACTGATGTATATAGAGGTGCTGGGGCTTGGGCTGATGTATATACAGGGGCTGGGGGTTGGCTGTGGCTAGGCTGATGTATATACAGGGGCTGGAGGCTGGTTGGACTGATGTATATAGAGGTGCTGGGGCTTGCGCTGATGTATATACAGGGGCTGAGGGCTGGCTTGTCCGATGTATATACAGGGGCTGGGGGCTGGCTGTGACTGGGCTGATATATATAAAGGGGCTGGGGGCTGGCTGGTCTGATCTACAGTACAGACCAAAAGTTTGGACACACCTCATTTATGACTATGAAAATTGTAAATTCACACTGAAGGCATCAAAACTATGAATTAACACATGTGGAATTATATACTTAACAAAAAAGTGTGTAACAACTGAAATTATGTCTTATATTCTAGGTTCTTCAAAGTAGCCACCTTTTGCTTTGATGACTGCTTTGCACACTCTCGGTTGTGCTGGGCTCAGTGGGCTGGGACTGATGATGATATATACAGGTGGTGCTGGGTTCAGTGGGCTGGGGCTGATGATGATGTATATACAAGTGCTGGGCTCAGTGGGCTGGGGCTGGTGATAATGTATATACAGGTATGGGGCTCATTATACTGTATGGAGTATTATATGGGGCACATTATACTGTATGGAGCAATATATGGGGCTCATTAATCTGTATAGAGCAATATATGGGGCATGTAATTCTGTATGGAGCGCTATGCGGTGCCCACAATACTGTATGGAGAACTATGTGGTGTCCATAATACTGTATGGAGAACTATGTGGTGCCCATAATACTGTATGGAGCAATATATGGGGCTCATTATACTGTATGGAGCAATATATGGGGCTCATTATTCTGTATGGAGCGCTATGCGGTGCCCACAATACTGTATGGAGAACTATGTGGTGCCCATAATACTGTATTGAGAACTATGTGGTGCCCATAATACTGTATGGAGAACTATGTGGTGCCCATAATACTGTATGGAGCAATATATGGGGCTCATTATACTGTATGGAGCAATATATGGGGCTCATTATTCTGTATGGAGGACTACACTGTCTGATTTATGACCTATTGTAGAATGTACGATAGTTGTCACTCAGGTAATGTATGGGGGGACTGTATATGAGATGGCTTGCCGACCATGGCTTGCCCCCCTAGTTTTGATCCTGAGTACGCCCATGATGGGGAGTATTATTAAAGGAAGCACATGGAATTATTATAAGGCAGCACAAGTTGTGGTTTGTTTTGAACTTGTGTGGTAGAATGTGAGGAGGGTCCTGGAAAAGCAGTAATGTAAAGATGTCTGTGTGTGACATTTTGCATTGATGAATTATAGATGGAAGAAGAGGTCATTGGAGTCTGGACTGAAAGGAAAAAATAAAATGAACGACAACAATCAGCGAGAACTTCACCGGGGACAACCTGACCAGTACACACATATATGGTTTGTAGAGCCCTAGTTATATGTTCACTGTATGGTGGTAATATCAGTTCTAGTACAACGGTTTTGGTTAAAGGGGTTGTCCAGACTTAATGTTAAAGTCTACAATCACTCTGTGTGACTGCCGACTTTTGAATCCTCACAGTGCATGCATCGTGCATTGTGAGGCTTCTCCAGTGGCAGCACCGGGAATGGGCTTTCATGTAACTGCATGTGTGCGATTTGCATAAATGCTTTCACTTGCTGACTAGATGAGCATGGCCTCACTAACTACAAGTGAATTCAGCAAAGTGGAGTACGTTTAGTTGGAATGTGGCCGGAGGTGTAAAAATCGCAATCTTGCCGTCACATGACGGCTCACTTCCAAGGTCAGCACTGGGGAATCATGACAATTTAACTTTAACCTCAAGCCGGACAACCCCTTTAACTATCATTATGGTGGAATTGTGGGCAGAACCGTGGCTCAGTGGTTGCTTTACAGTGTTGGGCTCCTGGGTTCAAATCCCACCAGCGACAACATGTGCAAAGAGTTATGTTCTCCCCTTGTCTGCGTGAGTTTCCTTCCACACTCCAAAGACAATACTGATAGGGAACTTAGATTTTGAGCCCCAATGGGGACAGCGATGATAATGTCTGTAAAGCGCTGCAGAATATGATAATGCTGTATAAGCATAATAAATAAGTATTATCACTACGGTATATACTGGCAGTGTGGATAAGTATTATCACTACGGTATATACTGGCAGTGTGGACTACTGGGGTGACAAGGGACCTCCAGTAACCAACTTCATGGCCCCACTTTTCAGCTACATACAAATGCGACATTATCCTCAATCACAAATTTATATAACAATGAAGATTGTTAAGGGAATAAGATGCCGCCTTTGTCTGTACATAGTGATTAAAATATATTGTGCCAAGTACTGCTCATATAAGAGGGTGGTGGCCCACTCTTACACAGAAGCCCACCAAAGGAATCTCCTGTGGGCCAGTCAAATCCTGTATATTGGTAATATAGTATTTGTTTATGGTTTGTTGGTATTTGTCTGTTATATTGCGGTATTATTTTTTATTCTTATGTAGCGGTATTATTAGAAATATTGGTCTTATAGTAAATCTTGATTTCCTCTAGGCAAGATAATATGAATCATAGAGATCTCCATCTGAGGCTCGGGGTCAGGGACAGCATGGGCCTGTGAGCTTTCAGATGCCAGAGCTGAATTTCAGTCCTAGTCTATCCCTTCTTGATGCTATATTTTTAATGTACCTGGATACAGGAAAGATGTGTATCTTTGTACCGTATTAGCCAGTAGATAGAAAAATATTTAGAGTTGAGAGTCCTCAGTGGTTGATATCTTTTAATGGCTAACTGAAAAGATGGTAACAAGTTGCAAGCTTTCGAGACTACTCAGGTCTCTTCATCAGGCTAGACAGTAGTCTCGAAAGCTTGCAATTTGTTACCATCTTTTCAGTTAGCCATTAAAAGGTATCAACCACTGAGGACTCTCAACTCTAAATATTTTTCTAATGTACCTGGAAGCATTTAAGCTGTTACTAATACATTTTTGAAGTTTTATCTAATAAGGTTGGATATTTTCGTTCGTTTTGTGTACATCACAAGGACTTATTTTTTGGGGCCGATGATTTCTATAGCCAATCTATGGGAGCTGGTGAACTCTAAGTTTTGTCTTTATTCTCTCCACTAGATACCCTGATCTGGGTACAATGACTTGATACCTTCTTCACCCAAAAAATGCCCCTGGGTCATCTAAAATGTTACTGTATAGCAGATATTCTTTACTATTGGACTCATCCATTATTTTTCACCATTTATATTATCCATTTCTCTGATCCTCTAATAAAGGGTGATAGTAAAGCCCCCGTCTCACACAGCGATCTCGCTAGCGAGATCGGTGCTGAGTCACTAGTTTTGTGACGCAACAGCGATGTCCCCAGCGATATCGGTGTGTGTGACATTCAGCGACGATCAGCCCCCCTGCTGGGTATCGCTGATCGTCGCTGAATGTCCTGGACATTTTTTTGATCGCTAGTCTCCCGCTGTTTGGCAGCTCGGCAGCGATCATGTAGCGAGTAGCGACACACCAGCGATCCTGATTGTTGTCGGGATCGCTGGTGTATCGCTATGTGAGACGGGGGCATAAGAGGCTGAGTTAAAACAGTAATGTCAAGAAAAAAGCAAAGTCTGAGTCTAAAGTTTAACTGCAGTAAAGAAATCTTTGTCATCTCAGGTCAAAATGAATTAAACTAATTTGTGCCTGTTATCAGTCTGCATAACTTTTAAGTAATGTCAATTGGAAGTCTTTGAGCCGTGACATTAATGAGTCCTCACATGGCAGTAATTGATAGCGCCCTGTGGGGAGATGAGGAACAACGCGAAGGCCAATTGTTGTTAACCCCTCTCAGACTCACAGGATGAGATGTGGAAGTGACAGCGTTGTACGGTGTGACATTCCGGTGACATACACAGATCAGGATTGCTACAATTCACTGTCTGATGAATGCCTACTTAATATCACAGGGCTCCTAACGAAAGCAATATATGTGCAAATATTGGATTACGGTGGATGGTTCTACATTCAGATCGGTGTACAAAACAAATTCATGAGATACGTAAGATGAGATATTGGGGAAAAACACTGCTTTGCATTTGTCTACTCTGTGACCTCTCATCTGTTTCATGCATTATTGAAGGATATGGACTGTTGACAGACACAAAAAACTCTTAGTGCATTTTGTGCATATAAGTGTGTGACCGCCCTGCTTTTGAGCTGAAAAATCCATCCTGTCTGGCCTATGCTTCAACTGGTGGGTTCAGTCCCTCTGCCTTGTTCACATTTACGTCACTTGACAAGTGGAAAGGTTTTTAATATTAGAGTAGGACTGTCCCACAAAGGGTTGCCTTGACGTGGCGGGATGGCTTGTACATTCTTTTGATCAAAATTATGTTTACCAAATACCCTTATTATTATTATTACAACTTCATGCATGTTTTGCAATATATTTTTTATTTTGTTTTATTTTAGGATATTTGTTTCTTGTTTTTTGTTTTCTCTGTTTAATGGTCATGTGTTTGATATGCATTTACATTTTGCATACACATCAACTTACTTTTTCAGTTCAGACCCAGTTTTTTATTATTGAAGGATATGGACTGTTGACAGACACAAAAAACTCATAGAAGCACATAAAGGAAACAAGGCAATGCTCTAGCGATAAAGAAGAATATGTAGAGGCTGAAGAAGTCAATGGCTGCCAGAAAGATGATCTCCAGTGTTAGTGAAGAGAATTTACAGACAAGAAGCAGCAATGATCTGCCTATAAAGACAAATATATCTAATATGTTCCCAGTGGCAGATGTTCAATTCACTGCTCTAGTAAAGGGGGGACATACTGGATGTGCAGATAGTTCAGCTGCACAGGGGCCCATGAGGAAGGTCCAGTCGCACTATATGTTTCTCAGTCAGGACACTGCTCTGCTCATTCTCTTTACTCCTCTGACGCAAGACATTGTGGAAGATGCCTACAGAATCTGTCTGTTCTCGATAGATGCCTTCATATATAGTTTAATTGTTTCCTTTTTTTGAAGGTGGCCTTGCAAAGGCATCAAGCTCACAACCTGTAACATGGCAGACTGAAAATTTATCAGTGAATTTTGGGCTGCAATGGTAAGCATAGGGGAATTTTCTCTGCCTAAAGATTTAAATAATATTCTTCTTCTTTACTGGCATATTGTACTGGTACATAGAGATAAATCTCAATAATATATCTGTCCACCTCTCTCTTTCCTATAAAATTACTAAAAAAAATATAACTACAATAATCACATTTGTATAAATCTTTTTTTTTAAAAAATAAAACATCACAAATCAATAAATAACATGTACGTATTTGGCACTCTTTTCTCCATGAAATCCATAAGATAGATCATGTAAATATATAATGCTTACCTATGGGTTTGGTAAAATTGCACCGGAAAAATCTATAGCTTGTCTTGCGTAAGAATGAGACCTCATATAGCTAAGCTTAAGTAAAAGCAAAAACAAAAAATATATTTGGGCTGTTACAACTTTGAAAGAACGAACAAAAAAAAATCATCTCGTTATCTGAACATGCTCATCACAAAAATGTCATTGTGTGCATGCATGTGTTGTATGTGCGTTCATATTTTATATAAGCTTATGTGAATTTCTATACTATGTATATGCATGTAATAATAATATGTAATGTATTATGATGTGTGTATTTTAGAAATGTGTGCCTAATGTGAATATGTATGTAAATGTGCTTCTGTATATGCGGTGGATGGGGCAGCCATGGTGGGGGGCCCTTTTCTGTAAGTGTCCACCCCTGGTCCAAATCCTGTGTCTACATTACACTACACATACTTGTTGATCCCATTGACTTTAAGCACCCAGAGGGTAATCTTTGTTACTCTTACTTCAGCATTGCCCCATAGAGAAAATGTAACATGTGAACTAGCATATAGCTATGATCTAATATTGAATGCACCAGTTGGCAGAACCATGGGATGGCTTTACTTCTCATAGGATAAAGATTCAGCTTGCTGCTCTTGCCATTAACTAAATACCCTAATATAAAATTACTTTTTGAAGTCCCCAGGTCTTCAGCACCCAGAGCTTATGCCGCGGTTGCTTTTCCTCCAGCTGCGCCAATCCGCCAATGCAGGGAAATGGCGACAGCTGTAACAAATGTTGACTGTAACATACTGAAGCTGATGCATGTGTGAATCAGAGCATTTATTGTGTATGTCCCCTCAAGGAAACTACTATTGCTACTAGTATTATTAAGTAATATCACTGAAATAATAGAGTACAAGGCTTCAGACACAATGACGGATATAAAAAGACATAAATGGTAGTGAGCGTTATTGTTGGCAGTACTATGAGCTCTTGAATCTTGCAAAATGAAATAAATGTACAGGTGCAAGAGAAATACAACAGTACTCTGAGTGTGATATTGTGCATCTAAACATTGAGTATATACATTTTGAACCGCATTACTGCAATATAGACTGTACCTATATAGATTTAGCCACTTAGCACACAGTTTGATCAAATATGTGTGTGCACATGGGCCAGCAACAAGGCAACCTTCTTAGATGAGAATGGTCGCTATCAGATTTACCTTTCCTGGGCCTAGGTTTAAAAATTTAAGGAAGCCTATAAGTAAAGAGTGAAATCATAGTAACATAAAGGGTAAAATGATGTAAATTTATTGAGTCGTAGTTAAAAAAATATTTAAAAAATAAAGTCTAGGGGGTAAGGTTTCTCCTTGTGGAGAGTGACAGATCTGTCCTACTTTGCACTGACGAGGATCAATAGTCCGAAACACCGTGTCTGTAAATGGAGATTCTGATTTGGCTTTTATCCTAAGTCATATTACAAGACTCGTTAAAGGGTTGATTGTGACTTGTAGGATCGCTACTTCCAATAGGTGGCGCTATAGAGTACAAGTCCTCTTTGTTTGAAGAGGCAATTTGCATATTAAAAAATAAAGACACAGAAATATCAAGACCAAAAACAATCACAGCAGAGCATACAGTAGGAAAAGTAAATATTGCACATGGGTATAAATGGAGATGCTCAGCGGCATGCAGATAATCTCACCAGTCAGGAAAACCGCACCCGACGCACATTTTGCACCTAACTTCGTCATTATTTAAATATTTTGCGTTACTGTGCCTTGCCTTCTTTTCCTATACTGTAGGTTTTCTTATAGTCGTGTGCAGTTTGGCACGTTGCTTTTGGTGTCTGCATCATCAGAGATGTCATCAAGTTGAAGTCGCGGGATTAGAAATATAGATTGATAGAGAGCCGCACATTCATGCCTCATTATAATGAGCCAAACGCGATATAAAGCAGGAACGTTTGCTACTAAATTATCCTTTTGGGAGAATTCCCATCTTATTAAAAAAGAAAAAAAAAGGAGAAAAGTCTCAGAGTAGTTTATTGCATTTCTGTGACAATCAATAGTTCTGTAATAATAGATCGCATAGTGGCTGTCACTTGTCAGTCATCTTTAACAGACTCCTAAAAAGCCATCATGCCTTTCTTCTATACGAATCTTTTACATCTCTTCTTTACTATTAAGGGCTAGAATAAAACTGGGGACAATATATAAATATATAAAAAAAAGAACTTATCCCCCAACTTAATACTCATTGTCTGATTCCACCAGAGTCATAAATTCTACAGCAGTCGCAAAATCATGTTACAGTGAGCAACATCCACCGACGATGGCGTTTTTTGTCCCGTACATCATTTGATGACTATTGTCTATCATGATTGTGTTTCTTACTGCATTGACATAAATAAGACAATTTTTCATAGAGCTGAACAAAATATGACTGATGCCAATTCATTACGGCATGTGCTGAAACATCGTGAGCGCTAAACCAAAAAAGCGACCGGTGAGAGAGATAAGAGATGTAATAAACTGTAGGTTACGATGTTAACAAAGAGCTGTCAAGAAATTGGATTGATATATCATTTAAAATGTTTTCTTCCAGTTCGCTCATGGTGCTTACTTTGACGAAACTTGTTTTTTTTTCATATCTTAATATTTCATCTCTCCAGTTTGCACTCACATTTTACAGTCTAGATGTCTAATTTTGTAGATCCCAATGATAACTTACGATTCTGCCCAAAAACTAAACAATGGTTGTACCAATTACTTAAGCTATGCATTGACAGAATCAGTATTTATTAGATAACAGAGCAGAGTTTACATGTGTAGATACTCAATTAAACAGTTATCGTAAGAATGAAAGCTATCCTGACTCCTATGAAATGAATGATTACCGGGGGTCTAACCACTGGGTTTCCCACTGATAATGGGGCAGTGCAGAGATCAATCTGAATGGTGCGTAGATAGGGCATGGGGACCCCAGGTTCTACACATTGTCTATGGGACTGCTGGATGTAGCCAAGTTCAGAGGATGGTTAGGGGATAATTTCTAGTCGTGGGACAGCTGCTTTAATATAGAAAAAAGAGGCTAAATGGCCACAAAGGCCTTTATCATACTCCAAAAATTGGTTCTACCTCTCAGGTTCTCATATGCACATATTGTTTGGCCTGCATACTCCTAAAATTTACCAAATTGGCTTCAATCATATTCAGTCATCCTTGCACTATTCGCCCCAACATTCTATGTTTTATATTGACAATAACACTCAAAAGAATATTGGACATGAAAAGCAGGAGAAAACACTAACTTCAGTCATCCATATTTTCCAACTACGTAGGAAATTGCTCTTTAAATAAGTACTCCCATCAAAGTTGTAATCCTCTTAATATATTGCAATCATCATATTATATAGCACTGTGTACTTACAATTGCTCGTTTTGCTTTTCTACCAAGATAATTCTTCTCTTTTTTTCTGCGCTATGTCAAAACACAAAGTCGCTATTCCCAGCATTTATCATTCCCTTCTTCAACTCCTGACTCAGCTGCTCCCTGCTTCTCCCTGCTAGGGACTTTCGCAGTGACTTATGACTTATACATGGAAAATCGACGTCCTGTTTCTACATAGAGGTTAGAAGGATTCAGCTTGTCACTTTTAATCATGTGATGACATAGACCTAATGGAAAAGAGAAGAATTAGCTTGGTAGAAGGGAAAATGAGCAATTGTAAAGTGATTGTACGTACACTATGCCATATACTATGACTATTGCAATATATTAAGAGGATAGAAATTTTGATGGGAGGTGGAGTAGTGCTTCTTTATTCAAAACTACCATTTGATGGGTGCCACCATTATACTATGTAGTCTAACAAGTTACCAGACTTGATAAAAGACTCCTATTTTTCATAAGACCAATAGAAGAGATAATATGAAGTTTCCTCCTGATCTTACCAGAGGAATATCTAAAAGATATCCAAGAGTCATTGTACGTTCCCTCTCACTGTCACATGTCTTTTGCTCTCACTTGGGTACATCTCATGTCAGATTTTCTTTAAACAGATATTGAACTTTACCATTTAATCAGAGAAGGCTTTGGCCCGCAGCCCCCAATGCCCCTCTTAGCCACTCAGCCCTGTTCTTCCAAAACCAGCTTCACCACCACGACAGAAGATCAGCTCTCCACTCTCCTGTCAAGATCACACCTCACCACTTGCGCACTTGACCCACTCCCGTCCCACCTCATCCCTAACTTTGCCAGTCTTCATCCCTACTCTCACACACCTCTTCAACCTTTCACTTACAAATGGTGTCTTTCCTTCATCCTTCAAACATGCTTCAATCACACCCATCCTCAAAAAGCCCTCCCTCGATCCATCCTCTGCGTCTAGCTATTGCCCGATATCTCTTCTCCCCTACGCCTCAAAACTACTGGAACAGCATGTATATCTTGAACTGTCCTCCCACCTTTCCTCCTGTTCCCTCTTTGACCGGTTACAAACCGGCTTTCGACCGCATCACTCAACTGAAACTGCCCTAACTAAAGTCACTAACGACCTGCTAACCGCCAAGAGCAAGCGACACTACTCTGTCCTCCTTCTCCTGGACCTGTCTTCTGCCTTCGACACTGTGGACCATTCCCTCCTGCTACAGATTCTCTCATCTCTTGGCATCACAGACCTGGCCCTATCCTGGATCTCATCATACCTAACAGACCGAACATTTAGTGTCTCCCTCTCACACACCACCTCCTCACCTCGCCCCGTCTGTCGGTGTTCCTCAAGGCTCAGTCCTAGGACCCCTACTCTTCTCCATCTACACCTTCGGCCTGGGACAGCTCATAGAATCCCACGGCTTGCAGTATCACCTCTACGCCGATGACACGCAGATCTACCTATCTGGACCTGACCTCACCTCCCTACTGACAAAAATCCCACAGTGTCTGTCTGCTATCTCAGCCTTCTTTTCTGCTCGCTTTCTCAAACTGAACATGGACAAAACATAATTCATCATCTTTCCCCCACCTCACTCTACCCCTTCACCAGACCTATTGTAATGTATGTAGTACAGTTCATATAGCGTCTTGTGCTTGGGTGCGATGAAAATACATGAGACACAGGTTTGATATAGAAGGTCTTGTATTACTTCATACAAGTGGCAAAAATAGTCACACAGTTTGCAGATACAGAAGCAGGAGACACAGCAGGCCAGAGTAACTTAAGCTCAGCAATCACTCTCCACAACAGGTTCAGGATCTTCTTCTCTGTTACCGTAAGTCCATGCAAACGTGGATCTTTCAAATAGCAGGGTTCCAGAGTCCACAAGTGTTCAGAGTTCCTCAGTAGGAATAGCTGGAGTACATAGTCCAAGGCTTCCAGGAGTCAGGTCACAGGTTCACTGCAGGCTAGATTCTGAAGCACTGATTGCTCAGCTGTGGCTGCTTAAGAAGCAAGAGGGAGAGAATCAGGGCGGGAACATGAAAGCTGAAAACTCCATATTGACTGAGGGCAAGATAGCTGCAGCAAGACAGAAAGCAAAATGGCTGACGGAAAACTGAGTTTCAAGAACATGTACAAAGAACCTTACATTACTCCCCCCTTAGGGACAACCTCCGGATGGCCTCAGACCAGGCTTGTCTGGGTACCTCTGATGAAACTGGCGGAGCAAACGAGGAGCATTAACGTTATTGACTGGTTCCCATGAGTTGTCCTCCACTGGGTAGCCCTGCCATTTAATCAAATATTGTAACTGATTTCTGTATAACCTGGAATCTAGAATTCTTTCCACCACAAATTCTTCCTGACCATCGACTAGCACTGGGTCAGGGCAAGGAGAAGAACGTCCAGGAAACGTATTGGGTGTTGCAGCCTTTAGTAGGGATACATGAAAGACAGGGTGGATTCTCATAGTTCTAGGCAATTGAAGACGACAAGCAACGGCACTTATAATTTTACTGATTTTATAGGGTCCAATGTACTTATGTCCCAACTTAGACGATGGAATCCTTAACTTAAGATTTTTGGTTGACAGCCAGACCAGGTCTCCTACCTTGAAAGCTGGTGCAGGTTTACGAAATTTATCTGCTGCTTTCTTGTACCTTTCCTGAGCCAATTCCAGATTCTCCTTTAGAAGATCCATATTCTTCTGTAAAGACGTGATTCTTTCGGCCACTGCTGGTAAAGGCGTTTCTATGGGAAATCGTGGAAGAATGTTAGGATGATAACCTAGATTGGAGTAAAAAGGAGACTGCTTAGTGGAGGCGCTCTGAGAGTTGTTATAAGAGAACTCAGCCAATGGAAGTAGATCCACCCAATCATCCTGTAGGTGGCAGATAAAGCAGCGGAGATACTGCTCCAGAGTTTGATTGGTTCATTCGGTCTGTCCATTAGTCTGGGGATGAAAAGCAGAAGAAAGGTTTACTTTAATGTCCAATGCTGCACAGAAATTTTGCCAAAACCTTGAAGTGAATTGCACCCCTCGATCCGAAATAACCTCATCCGGTACTCCATGTAAGCGAAACACATCTTTAATCATCAAATCTGATGTCTGTTTTGCAATGGGTAAGCCGACACAAGGAATAAAATGAGCTGCCTTTGTTAAACGATCAACCACCACTAGAATGGTGTTTTTCCCTTGAGAGGTTGGTAACTCCACAATGAAGTCCATAGAAATGGATCCCCACGGGCGGGACGGGGTGGGAAGAGGTTGTAACAGACCAGTTGGTGAGGAGCGAGGTGTTTTGCATCTTGCACAGACTTCACATGAAGTGACATAGTTTAAAACATCCTTCCTGCAAGTGGGCCACCAAAAGAAACGAGAAAGAAATTCCTGTGTCTTCAGAATTCCTCTATGCCCAGCTATCTTGGAATCGTGAATGAGTTGCAATACTCTCAATCTGACTGTTTCAGGAATATACAGACGTTGTCCCAGAATCCACACACCATTCTTAAAGACAAGACTTACGTCCCTTGGGGGTTGTGCCAACAAGGAATCCGCATGGTATGCTTCCTTGATGTCCTTAAGTAGGTCTTGATTATGAATCACTCCCAGGAATCTAGAGTCAGGAAGAATAGTCTTAGGAGGAGCAAGTGGACGGGTCTCTGCTGAATGAATCCTAGAGAGTGCATCAGCCTTTCCATTGCGCGATCCTGGTCTATAAGAAATGACAAAATTAAATTGGTTTAAGAAAAGATTCCAGCGAGCCTGGCGAGGAGTCAGGCACTTAGCCGATCTGATAAATTCAAGGTTACGATGGTCTGTCAGGACGACTATTTGCTGTGCAGCTCCCTGAAGAAGGTGTCTCCATTCTTTGAAGGCGGCAATAATGGCCAACAACTCTCTATTGCCCACATCGTAGTTCCTCTCAGCCGAAGACAACTGCTGGGAAAAGAAGGCACAGGGATGCAAGACATTCTTCTCACCTGTTCTCTGAGAGAGTATAGCTCCAACGGCACAATCTGAAGCATCCACCTCTATTATGAAGGCAAGTTCGGGGTTGGGATGTACCAAGATAGGTGCGGTGGTAAATTTATCTTTTAGACGAGAAAATGCTTCCTGGGCTTGGGGAGTCCAGGAGAACCTAGACTCTTTCCGGGTAAGTTGGGTGATAGGTGACACTACCTCAGAGAAATTCCTAATGAAACGTCTATAGAAATTTGCAAACCCGATGAAGCGCTGCACCTCCTTCACATTTCTAGGACTTGGCCAATCCTTGATGGCTTGGGTCTTACTTCCATCCATACTAATTCCTTGTGTAGACAGTACATACCCCAGAAATTGAATTTCGGTCCTATGGAATTCACACTTTTCAAGTTTGATGTAAAGATGGTTTTGTCTTAGACGTTCCAAGACCATTCTCACATGTCCATGATGTTCCTCTGTGGAGTTAGAAAAAATTAGAATATCATCCAAATAAATCACCACGAATGTATCTAGGAGATCCCTGAAGATGTCATTCACCAAGTGTTGGAAAGTGGCTGGGGCGGTACTCAGACGAAAAGGCGTAACTAGATATTCAAAGTGTCCATAGCGTGACCTGAATGCAGTCTTCCATTCATCCCCAGGTCTAATACGGACCAAGTTATAGGCCCCACGGAGATCCAATTTAGAGAAAATTTTGGCATGCCGCACTCTCTCCAATAACTCAGGGATTAAAGGCAATGGATAACGGTTTCTAATAGTAACCTTATTGAGTTCCCTATAGTCTACGCAGGGTCTCAGAGATCCATCTTTCTTCTTCACAAAGAAGATGGGTGCACCTGCAGGAGATGAAGAGGGGCGTATGAAGCCCTTGGCTAGATTTTCGTCTATGTAATCCTTTAAAGTCTTTAGCTCAGGCCCCGCCAGGGGGTAGATCTTACCAAAAGGTATCTCTGCTCCAGGCAATAATTCAATTGGACAATCATATGGACGGTGAGGGGGAAGCTGGTCAGCGTTCTTCTTGTCACATAAATCCACATAGTCCTGGTATACAGCTGGTAGTTCAGGGACTGACATGGTTCCTTTAGGAACAGAGCAAGCTGAAACTTCTGGACTCATCTGTTTCTCTGGAAAGTGTAATTCCTTGGTCTCCCAGTTAATGGTAGGGTTCTGAGCCTGCAGCCATGGTAGCCCTAGAATAATGGGAAAGTGGGGAGAAGAGATAAGCATAAAGGACAGTTTCTCTTGATGATCTTTACCCATAAGGACCCTTAAAGGCTCCGTTTCCTGATCCACTGGTCCAGAGGTCAGCAGGGAGCCATCCACAGTTTCCATCTGTACTGGAGTAGCCTTCTTCACTGAACGTATCCCCTGTTTCAGAGCAAAGGAGACATCCATAAAATTCCCACTTGCCCCTGAGTCAATCATAGCAGAGCTAGACACCCAGACTGAGTTAACCCAGAGTTTGATGGAAAGGAAGCAATGAGAATTGTTTTTCCTACAACTCAACTGGGACACCGCTGAGGAAACTTGAAAAATTGCAGCGTTTACACAGTCATCGTCCTCAGAAGTAACGGAGTTTAAGTCCGAGAAATCAAGATCTGTTGCTGCAGATCTCTCTGGAGCCTGAGGCTCGGACCTGACAGATCTCCTCTCGCAACACTCACAGTGAATGAGTGCTGCAGTAGTCTTACGAGAACGGCTGGGGCAGTTTATAATGAAGTGCCCTGACTTACCACAATAGAAACATAGATTTTCCTTAAAACGATGTTCCTTGCGTGCATCATTAACCCGTCTTTGTAAAGAGTCTACCTGCATGGGTTCAGGTTCAGGTTCCCGTGTGATCCTACTCAAAGGTTCCTTAGCTGGGGAGGAAGGTAGGAAAAGGTTAGTGCGATTGCTTTCGAACCATCTCTCTTGCCTGCGTTCAGTCAGGCGAGCATCAATACGGATGCAGTAGTTAATAAAGTCACCTAACGCAGTGGGAGGGTCGGCACGAGCAAGTTCATCCTTAATTAGTGGAGACAACCCCTTTCGAAAAATAGATTTTTTGGCGGAACTGTCCCAGGTGGTATCAAGGGCCCATCTCCTGAAATCCAAGGCATATTCGGCTACCGAGTGCTTACCTTGGCGCAAAGTTAACATGGCTGCTTCAGCTGTTGCACCTTGATTGGGGTCATCAAACACCTGCCCCATGGCTGAAATGAAAGCATCAAGATGATCCAAACATTCATCCTCAGTCTCAATCAGAGGGTTTGCCCACATCAAAGCCTTGTTGGTAAGTAACATAATTATAGTAAGCACTTTAGATCGTTCAGTGGGAAATTGTGAAGCATGTGCAGAAAAAAACAGATTGCATTGGTTAATAAATCCCCTGAATTTTTCACGTTCACCGCCAAAACGAAAAGGGGGCAACTTGGGAATCCCAGAACTTGGGGCTACGGCAGGAGCCTGGACTCGCTCCTCTAGAACCTCAATCCTGGCTCGCAAATCCTGGGCAGTCTGTCCAAACACTTGCAAATTGTGATTAGTGAGGTCCTGTAGGTTTGTAAAACGGGTTTTTATAGTCTGTAAATCTGCAAGGATATTATCAGTCACTCCGCAAAGTTCCTTTATGCGGGCCTCCATTTTCCAGATCTTTTAAGACAGGAGTACTGGAAGGAGAGGAGAAAAGAAAAAAAAAAAACAATAGTGTTTACCTGTGGTAACACTGCAAAGAGAAAAAAAAATTAAGGGAACTGCTCACCTGGAATGGTTGTGAGAAGTCACAACCACTATCATCACAGAAGTTCAACCGGACATCTGATATCCACAGTTACAGCAGACACAAAAGAGGGAAGAGAAAAAAAAACAATAGTGTTTACCTGTGGTAACACTGCAGAAAAAAAAACTTAAGGGAATTGCTCACCTGGAATGGTTGTGAGAAGTCACAACCACTGTCATCACAGAAAGTACAACTGGACGTCTGATATCCACAGTTACAGCAGACACAGCCTTCCCAGACCCAGCAGACACTAACGTTTTGGCTTCAGAATCTTGTAATGTATGTAGTACAGTTCATATAGCGTCTTGTGCTTGGGTGCGATGAAAATACATGAGACACAGGTTTGATATAGAAGGTCTTGTATTACTTCATACAAGTGGCAAAAATAGTCACACAGTTTGCAGATACAGAAGCAGGAGACACAGCAGGCCAGAGTAACTTAAGCTCAGCAATCACTCTCCACAACAGGTTCAGGATCTTCTCTGTTACCGTAAGTCCATGCAAACGTGGATCTTTCAAAGAGCAGGGTTCCAGAGTCCACAAGTGTTCAGAGTTCCTCAGTAGGAATAGCTGGAGTACATAGTCCAAGGCTTCCAGGAGTCAGGTCACAGGTTCACTGCAGGCTAGATTCTGAAGCACTGATTGCTCAGCTGTGGCTGCTTAAGAAGCAAGAGGGAGAGAATCAGGGCGGGAACATGAAAGCTGAAAACTCCATATTGACTGAGGGCAAGATAGCTGCAGCAAGACAGAAAGCAAAATGGCTGACGGAAAACTGAGTTTCAAGAACATGTACAAAGAACCTTACACCTATCCATCAATGTCAATGGCTGCTCGCTTTCCCCAGTCCCACATGCTCGGTGCCTTGGGGTGATCATCGACTCTGCCCTCTCTTTCAAACCACATATCCAAGCCCTCGCCACCTCCTGCCGCCTCAAACTCAAAAATATTTCCCGGATCCGCTCATTCCTCAACCATGAAACCACAAAAACACTAGTGCATGCCCTTATCATCTCCCACCTCGACTACTGCAACCTCCTACTGTCTGGCCTCCCCTCTAGCACTCTGGCACCACTCCAGTCCATCCTACACTCTGCTACACGACTAATCCACCTGTCTCCCCGCTATTCCCCAGCCTCCCCCCTATGCCAGGCCCTTCACTGGCTCCCTATTGCCCAGAGGCTCCAGTTCAAAACCTTAACCATGACATACAAAGCCATCCACAACCTTTCTCCTCCATACATCTGTGACATGGTCTCCCGCTACCTACCTACACGCAACCTTCGATCCTCTCAAGATCTCCTTCTCGACTCCCCCCTCATCTCTTCTTCCCACAACCGCATACAAGACTTCTCCCGGGCTTCCCCATACTCTGGAACTCCCTGCCGCAAAACATCAGACTTTCACCAACAACGGAGACCTTCAAGAAAAACCTGAAGACCCACCTGTTCCGACAAGCCTACAACCTGCAATGATCCTCAGTGTACTGAACCATCGCACGACCAGCTCTACCCTTTTCTAGTGTACTCTCACCCATCCCTGCAGTCTGTGAGCCCTCGCGGGCAGGGTCCTCTCTCCTTCTGTACTTGTGTGTCCCTTGTCCAGCACATGTTTATTGTACCTGTCTATATTTTTCCCCTTTTCATATGTAAAGCGCCATGGAATAAATGGCGCTATATAAATGTATAATAATAATAATAATAATTTAATAAATGTAATGTTCTTTTATTTTTCTTTTTTCTTTTAAATCACAGGAAAACCAATGCTTTAATTAACTCTTCCCTTGGAGCCTAGTATAGAAATCAGCAAGTGTTGCACTGCTAACTACAGGTGTACTCTTCCTTAGTTACTTACTTACTGACACAGACAGAAGAGGAATCTTGTGCAAGAACAATATATTGGCCCTTTGCAGTCCAGTAGCTCATCTTAATGCAAAATTCCAGCTGATTTGGAGGTGAAAGTGGCTCCATTACTTCTTGGGCCCTAGGAGGCGGCATAGCTTGCACCAGTTTGATGTCCCCCCCTGAGTTTGGAGTAACCAGTTTTAAAGGGCACCTGTCAGCAGGTTTTTAGCCTCCAAACTAATTACTTTACATCTATGTAAGGCATCTGAAATGCTGTTTATGTTCATACCTTTCTATTATAAGTCAGTTTCTCTGCTTTCTAGAAATTCATTGATGAATATTTATGCAAATGAGCTTGCTTGCAAATACAGGGGGCTTGGCCTACACTTACAGTTCTCCTGCCTCTCACCGTCTTTATCCTCTCGCCACCGATCTCCTTTCAGTGACTGACTGGTCACTTTTCTCTGTGACCTGCTCCCCTGCCTGAGAGATGGCACAGGTGCAGTCATTTCCAGGGTCGGTGCATGCACAGATTGATAGACCTGCTCTTGCAACATCAACAGGACATTACCTCACTTTCTTAGGAATATTGGCACCTACGTGAGATCTTGGGCAGGGGCTGCATGTCAAAGTGAAGAGTGACCTTTAAGTCACTGACAAGACACCGGTAGTGGGAAGAGAAAAAGGAGACAGGACAGAGAACTGTACGTGTCGGCCAATCTTGCAAGCTCATTTGCTTAAATCAAATCATTTGCCAATGGATTTCTAGAAAACTGAGAAACTATCTTATACTACAAAGGTATAGAAGTAATCAACATTTCAGATGCTTTACATAGATGATGTTAGTTTAGAGTCTTAACACCAGTTGAGAGGTTCCCTTTAGAAACAAATTTCATGTCATCTATCGGACAGTGTTTATGCTATATGTGTCTGCTTACATGTGTATTGAATCCAAATGGTGAAAAATTAGAATCCTTAATGAAATTCTGGGAAAAGAATGGTAGGACACATTTGTAGGCAAGTCAATTTATAAGTTTTTCTATATAATTAAATTAATGTGTTTTTTTAACTTGTCAAACGTAAGCTTTTACTTTTCATTCCTACTTTTGTAATTTTGCGTGGAAATATACAAATATTAAAATACAAAATATCACTGCTTCTGTTTTCACATTTAGTGGATAAAATTTTTTAAAACTTTTGTGAATCTAAGGATGGAAAAGATTGATTCTGAATTAAAATTATTTTAATTAAATGACAAACTAAAAAGGTCTGTGAATTACTAACCTGTATTGCTTTGTATAGCAAGCAGCTATTTTTACATTCATGTGAAAGTTTGCCATTTTTAAAAGGTTTACAAGTGAAATATTTTTTAAATCAGGAACCACGGTCTCTTTCAAATTGTATTAATTTTATTTTTGATTATACCTTAATTACACTATTCATTTTCTTTGACTTTTTTTCAATTTAGCTTTTGTCTATTGTTCAAATTATTTTATTCAGAGAAAAAAATAAATTAATCTTGAGCCTGGATTTTATCTCAACCTTCTGTTTTCATTTTTGAGCAATTTTCAATTTCCCGATGTTCAGAAACCAACTGTCTGCCATGAAAAATATGATGAAGAATTAAAGCTTTTCATCAAAAATTCTCCTGAGGAAGTAATAGATATACAGTTACATCTAGTATTTGCTGGCATTAGGAAAAATATATATCATGCTGATTTACACAGCTGTTCAGTGCTTGTTGCGTAACAGATGGACATCACCTTAATCTCCTCTAGGAGAAATTGCTGTAATAAGATCATTCCTTTGGACAAGGATGGTTTTATTTAGACTTTGGTGGTTTTTCATGTATCACAACTGGATATGTTCGTATAACTTTTACAATATTGAGTTACATATTGGTTTTCGCAGTGATAATTCAGTGAATGAAAACATGACCACAGCTTCAGCTTCTCTGAGGTGGTCTCCTAACCCTCTTGCATGTAGAGTGATGACAAGTCATTGAGTCCAGATCCCCAGACCATAACCTCATACTTTGACAGATTCTGCTCTTTCGAAGATAAGAGACAGCAATTATTTTGAGGGATAATTACCTCTTAGAACTAGTAACAAAAGAAAATTGTTTGTGTGCATTTCTAAAGAAACTGGTTAGCCGTTCCATCTAACTTCTCAATTGATTATAATGTAAAAATATCACATCTTCAATTTTTTCTTTCAATGTCCTAAGATGATTGAACTGTGAATTGAGGAATTGATTGCACACAGTTTATAAAGAGAATTGCAAAATTAAAGGAAGCATGTATACATACACAGTGGCATGTAAAAGTTTGGGCACCCATGCTTAAAATTACTGCTATCGAGAACAGTTAAGCAAGTTAAAGATTAAAGGATCTGTAAAAAGGCTAAAGTTAAAGGTAACACATTTCCTTTGTATTTAAGGCAAATATACAGGGTGGGCCATGTATATGGATACACTTAAAAAAATGGGAATGGTCGGTGATATCAACTTCCTGTTTGTGGCACTTTTCTAGATGGGTGGTGGCCATGGCAGCCATTTTGAAGTAGGCCATTTTGGATTCAACTTTATTTTTTCCAATGGGAAAAGGGTAATGTGACACATCAAACTTATTGAGAATTTCACAAGAAAAACAATGGTGTGCTTGGTTTTAACGTAACTTTATTCTTTCATGAGTTATTTACAAGTTTCTCTTTGTTTACAGCCATTGACACGTCGCAGAGGTTAACATGTGAGGAGCGGATAGAAATTGTGTTGATGTCTGGTGAACGCAGTACCCGGGTCATTGCAGCAGATTTCAATGCAAGACACCCTATGCAAGAAAACTGTCACCATTCCCATTTCATTTAGGTGTGTCCATATAAATGGCCCACCCAAAAAAGTTTACCTCATCACTGAACATAATGTTCTGTCTAAACTGAGGGTCCTGTTCCAGTTTTTGTTTTGCCCATTCTGCAAATTCAGCGCGCCGATCTGGGTCATCCTCGTTGAGATGCTGCAGCAGCTGGATTTTGTAAGGGTGCCATTTGTGAGTATCTAATATCCGCCGAAGGGATGTTCGACTGATGCCAGTCTTATTATAGTCTAATGCCCCAGTTCTTTATTCATGATTTTAAAAATGTCAAGTTTTCAGAATTCCCCTTCGAATGGATTACAGTCTACAGTCTCAAGAATTTACATGTTCATTTGAACTTTTCCCAATGGGGAAAATTTATTCTGGTCTTTAAAATATTTCAAGCACACTGACTCCCTAAAGTCCTACCCCGGTAACAAGAACCTGAATGCACTACCAGGGTGTCGCGGCCCACAAATGGAGAGCGGGGTGCCCCCAAAGGGTCCAACTGTTTCAGCGCACGTTGACGGGGAAAAGTTCAAGTGGTGATCACCCTAGCTTGTGGGACCCCCAGAAGTCCGGCCCCTTTTTTGTTTCTGTGATACCCCTTTTAGAAAGTACAAAAATTTTAAAAAATAAAACAAAGAGAAAGAGTATTTTTTTGCCCCCATGAATTTTTCGACTGGGGAAAAAAAATACTGTGCCCAATCTTAACCCCCGCTTCCCTGCACGGTCAAAATGGTTTTGTTTTTTAAATTTATTTGACACATTCCCCTTAAAAAAAATCCATTATGAAAAAAAAAATGATTTTTAAAAATTTTACCCGTGCCATGAGGTATCCCCAAATGTAAAAAGGAGTGAAGGAAGTGTACGAGTATAAAAGATTTTCTATGATAGTAAAACCCATATTAAGTGCACATTTTATAAATAATAGAAAATTAACTGTTTTAATGTATCTGCCAGCCCTGTTTTCCCGACAAATTCCTATGAATTGTGGTTATATGGTACGTGTCACGCTGTCTTGGATAGAGGGGGACCCGGGGGTTTAAGTGCCCCCGAATGGGGGGCTGATGTCCCCCTACCCGGAGGTATGTTTGGTAAGAGGTCCGACAAGCGTCCTGTTTGTAGATCCCTGCCCGTAAATTTGTCCCGAGAAGGACTATTACCACCACAGGAAAAAGGGCAGGTCCGCTTACCACTTTAGACAACGAAAAGAAAAAGGGGGTAAAGAAAACACTGTTTGATACAAAACTTCCCCTACAGAGGAAACTAAAGGTAAGGAGTAAACAAAAAGGAGGGAGGAAAACCCCAAAAGGGACTCTTAGCTTTAAATTTTCAGAAACGACCGCTCTGGGTTGAATGAATGCTTTCACCCGGGAAATTCCCCGGACAGCAGGTATATTTAAGGGAAATAATTAACAAAACATAAAGAGTGGGCGAGGTGGTAGTCCAGCGGAGAGAAAGAAATTAACTCCCTCAGTGGGGAAAAAAAACCCGCCGAAAAATCAGTGTGCGAAGTCAGGGGGTGCAATCGCGCGATTTCCCCCGCGACAAAACCCGGGCAGAAGAATTAATTTGTTTTTGAATGATTTGCGTTAAAATTTTGCGAATGTCAAACTGATTTTAACGTAATTAGAAATCCCCCTTTTTTATTACCTGTGATTTGTTATTTGGACTGCAAGATGTCACAAACCCCAAGAATAATTTTCTTTTTCGTTGGAAAAGGTGTCACCTGTGAAGTTTTAAATTTATTGGCAATTTAGAATATTTTTTTTTTGGAAAGTTGTGATTTCGTTGGCTGTATGCGAGACCCAAATGGTAAGAATTTTAGCTATTGTGTATTAACTTCGCACCCTCATCTTAATCATGGGTTTTGCTAGTATTAAAAAAGCTGAGCTTTGGACTAACGATAGCTTATGAAATAAA
>JARQOD010000006.1:31009165-31158591 GCA_033576555.1 Oophaga sylvatica
TCATTTCAGCAGCCAATCACAGCCATGCCATTAGTTAAGATGACCGCAGCATTACAGGATGTGCCCACACTTCGTAGGATTCCTCATTGGCTGACTAAAATCACATTGCCTCTCAAAGAATTATGGAACTTCCGATTCCGGTATACGATATTGAAAAAGTATCGGAATTAAGTATCGGAATTCCGATAACGCGAATATCGGCCGATACCCGATACTTGCGGTATCGGAATGCTCAACACTACTCATAACACAAGACATGAGCCATTTCAGTTTCAAGCAGACATTGCAATAATATTTTACATGAATCTTACACTGAGACAGACCATATTAGAGAGTAACTCTATCTCTAGATTATTTGTAACCCAAAATGTTATTGGTTATTAGAAAAGTATCCTTTTCTTAGAGGGAATCTGTCAGCAAGTTTTTGCTATGTAATCTGAGGACAGCATGAGATAGGGTTAAAACCCAGAATTCAATGATGTATCACATGTCAAGCTGTGTACTGTTGTTTACTTACACTGAAGGTTTTACTACCTGGTGATTATCATTGCTGTGACGAATTGGTGTGCGAGTGCTCTTCCGACTCCGCCCCCTATTTTGATAAGCAGATTACTGTCTATAGACAATGTAATTACAAAGCCCGGTGTGGGCGGGGTTAGCTTTCTTATCTCGGCTGCATTTTTAAATCTGAAAACTCTGATTGTGTCAGAATTACTGGATTCAGGGTCTCTTTGCCTATATAATGCTGCTCTCAGATGAGGTGCCAAAAACCTACTGACAGATTCCCTTTAAATGCTAATATGTCTGCCCTTACAAGCTCTTGCGTTTGGGCATTCAACAATCTGACTGCTGTAACTGTAGAGAATGTTTTCCTATTTAGCTGACAGAATTACCTTTCCTCCACATGTATTGAATGTTCTTATTGTATAAGAAAGTGTAATCGGCTAAACTTCCCTATACAGTGGGTCACAATGGAAAAAAGTATAATTAGGCTTATGGGAGATATTAGTCACTGTGTACCATTCATTAGCATACATCAGGCTCTTAAATTTGGTTTAAAAGTTGGAAAGCAGCAGATCCTCAGTGTCTCCTATGTTATGTATAAAGCAGAGTCTCAGTGTATCCTTTGTGATTATATAGCAGCTGCAATGTATCCTATTCAATGTAAACAGCAGAGTCTCAGTATATCCCATTTGATGTATATACTAGTCTCATTTATCCTTGGTGATGTATATATAGCAGTCTTGGTGTATCCTATGTGATGTACTGTATGTACAGAAGTTCAGTGTTTACAACAGTCTCATATATCCTATTCATTATACCAGTCTCAGTATATACTTTTGTGATGTATACAACAGTCCAAGTTCCTATGTGAGAATACATCTCATATCTATGTTATATATACACAGCAGTCTCAGTGTATACTATGTGATGTATATACAGCAGTCTCTGTGTATCTTATGTGATGTATATGCAGCAGAGTTTCAGTGTCTCCTATGTAATGTATATACTGCAGTGTCAGTGTATCCTATGTGATGTATATCAGCAGTCTCAGTGTCTCCTATGTAAGGTATATACAGCAGTCTTGGTGTGTCCTATGTGATGTATATGCAGCAGTCCCTCTGTATCTTATATTATATACACAACAGAGTCTTAATATAGAATAGATGAGAGCTAGTATAGATAAGAGAAGATATAATTGCATTTTTTACTATTTTTTTCAGCCTATGTTTATTATGCACAATATGCCACATTTAATTTGCATCAAACAAATTCAAGGCAAATCAAATTTCCTGGCCACATTTGAGCTAATTAAAATTGTGGAAAATTCACTCAATGCTAGTAAGCAGTGTTCTTCACATTCTTCCATTAGATTCATGTCCGCTCACTACTTTGCATGTGTCTCTGTTGTCATCATTGTTATCAATAAATGCACGGATATCACTTTGAAAAGATAAGCATGAACCTATATACTTTTCCACAGTGTTATCCGTTGGCTCACAAGGTCTTTGCATAAGTACGAACTTAAAAAATGCTCTTTTTATATCCAGTGCGTAATTCACTGCCTGTACAGTTATCCTTTTCTCACTGCTTTTCACATGGGCGATGATGACTCTCATTTGCTAATTATTTAATATAAACGTCTTAGTGAATAAATGACGTAAATGACAAACATCTGAAAACTGACACAATTCTTTTTTTTTTTGCCAACCGTACAAATACTGAAAAATTGGAGCGACACTTTTGCAAATTGCTCCTATTGTGTGAATTTCAGTTCATGTTTATAAGGTAAAAGAGAGAATCAGAGGATACAGCCGCTCATGCTTAAAAAATTCCATCTACTTTATAGGTTTTTCGTTTTATGCTTTCTGCATCTTTTAGTCTCACCAGACAATTGTCAAATTCTGCTGTAGGGCAGCCAGGAGTAATTACGGGGGAACTCCAGCTGGTAGTAAATGCTTTCCTCTTTCTTGGTGCATGTCAGATGTACCTTTATTAACTCTGACATGGCCTTTGTTTGGTTTCCTGAACTAACAAATTAACTCTGTGGCAACAGGACTTCCCACTGACCAGTGTATGAAAGAGAAGCAGCAGAACGCTATTTTAAATACACACAATGAAAATGAGGATGGAATCATTAGAGAATTAACTTCCCTTTTCTAGAACCTGTCACATCCAAATTCCCTCAATCGGCGTCACTTTGACAAGACAAAGGCTTGATTTTCTTTTATTTTCAACAATTTTAAAATTTCACAAATATATTTCAATTCCTGCCCGATATGAAATTTTTTTGAGGCCAAGGTATGTCCGCAACATCGCCCGAAAGCATTTGTTTATGTGATTATAACAAAGGTTGTAAGTCCATTTGTATCTTTCAGCGGAGAATATGATCAATGAAGGATGATGAACATAGGCAGTGTTGCAGTATATTCAAGAGCCTTATCAGGTGTGAAACCATTCATCTTCAGTCCCTGGTGGATCAATCTGTCAATTCTAAGAAAATGCTATAAACCTAGAAGCTGGTCGTTCTGTTAACACTTTAATGAAAAATCATCCTTTTGGAGATAATGTAGACTGTCTTGTAAGGCAAAGCCAAATATATATTCAATAAAGGTACCAAGATATACAGTATATCCATATAAATATACAGTATATAGATTTTTTTGAGCAGGGCAGCTACAAAGATGCATTTTCTGTTTCAATTCTTGTATTAATGTTGTGTTTAGTTAGTAAAAAGGACTTTTGTTATGAAAAGGAACCAGGTAGTGGAGTGTAAAGTTAAGGCTCTGTAATATAAAGACAATTCAAGATGTGCACTTGAATTATTTTGTTTATTTTACTCACTTATATAGCGCCATTAATTCCACAGCACTTTACAGATATTATCATCACTTTCCCCTTCGGGGCTCACAATCTAAATTCCCTATCAGTATTGTCTTTGGAATATGGGAGGAAACCCACGCAAACACGGGGAGAACATACAAACTCCTTGCAGATGTTGTCCTTGGTGGGATTTGAACCCAGAATCCTAGTGCTACAAGGCAGCAGTGCTAACCACTGAGCCAACGTGCTGCCCCAATATTAGGGTTTGTGCACACAACCGATTATATCAGACGAGTGCTTCCATGGTTTTCACAGATAGCACGTGTACCCTTGATATTGTGCGGGGCTGAGCACATGTCCAATTTTTTTTCCTTGGGCCGAGCGGTCAGAGAAAAAAAATCGGAGACATGTCCGATTTTGATCCGAGTGTCAGAAAAAAAACATTGGTGTGGGCCACACTTGGATGACAGTATGAAGAAGGTGTAGAATTTTTTTTTTCTCTCCTCCTACAAGAAGTGATGCCACTCTGGTCCGAATAATCTGCTCATTTTTCTCGAATGGATAGAAAACGATCATGGGCACATATCCTTAGAGAGAACTCCTTAAAGAGTTACTAGACTTTTATAATCTCTGATATGGGAGGGGGCATGAAATGCCCTGCAAATACTGAAAGCCCAATTGATCGCTCAAAAGATGAATTAGAAGTGCACTGCTCAAAAAGAGTGAGCACACACAGATAGAAGTACAGGCTCAATAGAAATTACTAGAGTCGTTACACCATCACCATCATGAAATCAAGAGGCAAGAAAATAACTTCTAGTACGTGGCAAGACCAAAGTCCCGATATTTTTGGGCAGCTGTAACTTGTCAAACTTTATCCTGGGTATCCTCATTTTCCAAACCGAGTCCCTAAGAATGTTATGTATTTTTCAAAACCAATATTTGAGAATCCAAACGTGAGAATTAATGATTACATGATGAATAGTGTTGAGCGATACGATACCGCAAGTATCGGGTATCGGCCGATATTAGCTGTATCGGCCTTTCGATACTTAGTTCCGATATTTTCCATATATCGTATACCGGAATCGGAAGTTCCCATAATTCTTTGAGAGGCAATGTGATTTTAGTCAGCCAATGAGGAATCCTAAGAAGTGTGGGCACATCCTGTACTGCTGCGGTCATGTTAACTAATGGCATGGCTGTGATTGGATGCTGAAATGATGTCAGAATGCACTATAAAAGGCGCCGCCGCCATTTTAGCGTCACTGTGCTGTGAATTCAGTAAGGGACAGAACGCTGCTGTGCTGACTCTGAGGGACAGTTAGAGATTGCGATTTAGTGTACTGTGCTTTAGGCAGGCTAGTTTACCAACCGCTGTGTAAAGCTTCCTTTTGCCTGCAGTGTTGTTTTTAACAGCTCTGCAAGGTGTGTGTGAGTGCAGGTGACGCTGCAGTTTGCTCTGCATGTAACGCTGTCTGTAGGCATCTGCACGTGTCACTCACAGACTCTTTTTTTTTTCTTCAGTGTAATTCTTGCTGCTCCATGCAATTTAAATTTTAGTGTGACGCGCTTCCATCCGTATCCAATACATTGGTTGAAAACACTATAGAAGTAGACAAAGAGTAGCTTTCACAGTATGTCGAACAGTGTGTGTTTCAGTTTCACTTCAGTCTGTGTTTTTTATTTTTTGAGTGCACATCACGCTCCAGTTACTTGTTCAAGCACTGCTGCTTGTACTCTGCTGAGCGTGTCTCAGTGCCCATCCTTTTCATTTCTCTCAATTGATTCTGCTCTTCCATTTAAATAAATATAATTATTAGTGTGACGGCTTCCATCCGTATCCAATACATTGGTTGCAAACACTATAGAAGTAGACAAAGGAGTAGCCTTTCACAGATTGTGAACAGTTGTGTTTCAGTGTTCACTTCAGTCTGTGTTTTTTATTTTTTGAGTGCACATCACGCTCCAGTTACTTGTTCAAGCACTGCTGCTTGTACTCTGCTGAGCGTGTCTCAGTGCCTCATCCTTTTCATTTCTCTCCAATTGGTTCTGCTCCATTCCATTTAAAATAAATATAATCTATTAGTGTGACTCGCTTCCATCCGTATCCAATACATTGGTTGCAAACACTATAGAAGTAGACAAAGGAGTAGCCTTTCACAGATTGTGAACAGTTGTGTTTCAGTGTTCATTTCAGTCTCTGCGTAATAACCACACTTAGGCCTTATAACTTTTCTGACTTTCTTTATCAATCTACCAAGATGAAGAAGTCAGTGAGTAAGGCACGTGGTCGTGGCCGTGGAGTTTCAGCAGGGAGAGGACGTGGGGATTCTGTGCCTGCTGCCGCCCTCAGTGACACAGCATCCACCAGTTTTACCCATGAGCGTTCCTTTATGCGCACTTTGGTAGGAGCTCGGCGTGCCCCCCTGCTGCGGGAAGAACAAATTGAAGCCGTTGTTGGTTGGATGGCAGTCAATGCATCGACTTCAATTCCTTCCACCTCCTCTCAGGAACACAACACTGTTGAGCAACCATCTGTCTGTTCACCGCCTGTCAAATTGCCCAGGCAGTCAGAGAGTTCTGTACAGGAGCCAGCTGAGTCTCTGCTTCAGTTCTCAGAATCTGTTGGCTCGCAAACACGGGCACAGGCAAGCAGCATTCTGCAATTTGAAGAAGAGGGAGTATGCAGTGATGCGCAACAGCTGTGTCTCTCTCAATCTGAAGAGGCGGGTGAGCCAGTGCCGATGGACAGCACACCGCAGAACGCATCTCATGATGATGATGAGACTCAGGTGCCAGGTTTTGTGGAGCATGGTGCTGCCCAGACCATCCAACAGCAGCAGGTGTTGGAAGAGGGTAGTGGAGATGATGAAGTCCGAGACCCAACATGGCGTGAGCAACAGGAAGGTGGTGGGAGCAGCTCTGAGGAAGAGATTGGCCCAACGGTACAAAGAGGAGGGAGAGGTAGGCTGCAGACTCGCTTGCCTGTAGCCTCCAGTTTGGCACCTGTTGGGAGCAGTTCTCTTACAAATGTCAAAATTGGCGCTCCCATGACTTGCACTGCGTGGTCCTTTTTTGACAGACTTGTAGATGATATTTGCTATGTTAAATGCAAGCTGTGTAAGCAAAAAGTTAAAAGAGGTAAAAATATCAGTAACCTGAATACCACAAATATGTGGAAACATGTACGGACAAAGCACGTAGCTGAGTTACAAAGACACACTGGAGATGTAGGCCAACCTACAGCAGCACCTACATCTTCAGGTCGTGTTGGAGCCTCTACCTCCAGCTCACACACACCTGGTTCGGCTTCCTCACAGGATCTCCATGGAAGAACCTTGGTCACTGTTGTCCATAGACAAACTGTTATTCCACCCACAGCAGCAAGTTCACAGTCATCGTCACACTCCCAGGCCACAAAACAGCCATCGGTACCACAGGCATGGGATAAAAGACGGCCATACTCGGCAAACCATCCACGAGCACAGGCTCTGAATGCTGGCATTGCAAAACTCCTGTCCCTTGAAATGCTGTCATTCAGGCTGGTGGAGACTGACAGTTTCAGGAACTTAATGGCATTGGCAGTCCCACAATATAATGTGCCAAGCCGATTTTATTTCAGCAGGCAAGCCGTCCCTGCTCTGCAAAAACATGTCGAGGGAAACATTAAACATGCGCTACTAAACGCCGTCAGTAGCAGGGTCCACTTGACCACCGATGCGTGGACCAGTACCCATGGCCAGGGACGATACCTTTCCCTCACTGCCCATTGGGTCAATGTTGTGGAGCCGGGTACAGATCTTGCCAGTGGCGCTGTACGTGTTCTGCCAACTCCAAGGATTGCAGGAATCCAGTCTGTACACATTGATTCCTCCTCCTACTCCAGTTCCTCAGAATCATCGCTGCACGAGCCGTCACGGTATACCTCCACATGGACCCGTGAACGCTTACCTGTTGCGACCGATATGAGCACAGCCGTGGCCAAACGTCAACAGGCCGTCCTGAAAATGATTTCAATGGGAATCTAAGCCACACAGCGCAGGAGGTCTGGAATGCCATCAAGCAGGAGAGCGACGTGTGGTTTTTGCCTGCGAATCTCCAGCCAGGCTTGGTAGTGTGTGACAATGGCCGAAATCTGGTGGCAGCTCTGGGCCTTGGCAACCTTACTCACATACCATGTCTGGCACATGTGCTCAACTTGGTCGTGCAGAGTTTTTTGAGGGACTATCCGGATCTTGCTGGACTGCTGCAGAAGGTCCGCCTAGAGTGCGCTCACTTGCGACGTTCCAGCATAGCCAGATCGCGCATTGCTGCTCTGCAATGCCGATTTCGCCTTCCTGAACATCGCATCATATGTGACGTACCCACCAGGTGGAATTCGACGTTACATATGTTGGAGCGGTTGTGTGAGCAGCAGACAGCAGTAATGGAGTATCAGCTGCATCAGGCGCAATCAAGTCGCTCTTTGCGCCGTCCACACTTCACCACTACTGAGTGGGCCTCTATGAAGGACATCTGCGACGTTTTGCGTGCGTTTGATGTCTCAACGCGGATGGCGAGTGCAGATGATGCACTAGTCAGCATCACTGTCCCCCTTATCTGCCTGCTTCAGAAATCACTGAAAGCACTAAAGGAAGAGGTTTTGGAAGAGGTGGAGGATGAGGAGTCACAAATTCAATTACCTTCAGGACAGTCAGCGCAACGTGGTTCCTCACAAAGGGCTGGGCAGGGCTCACTTTGTGAGGAGGATGAGGAGGAGGAGGAGTCAATGGAGGAGGAAGAAATCCCTACAGAGGGAGGTACACAACGCTCTAGTCAGTATGTAGAGCGAGGGTGGGGTGATGCAGAGGAGGCAGAGATGACGCCTCTTCCACAGGACAGCTTTTGTTGGCCAGTTGGGAGTCTGCAGCACATGGTTGATTTCATGCTTCAGTGCCTGAGAAACGACCGCCGCATCGCCCACATTCTCACCACGTCAGATTATTGGGTGTACACCCTCCTAGACCCTCGCTACCGGGACAACTTACAAACCCTCATCACACCGGGGAACCGGGACCGTAAAATGCGGGAGTACCAAGACACACTGGTGCAATCCATACTGTTGTACATTCCAGCCGAGAGAGATGCTGCTGCTACTGCTTTACAAAGCAGCTCTGTGCGTCGAGGCAGTGTAGACACCTCTACAACAAGAGGGAGCACAAGCAGCGCCTCTGCACAGGGCAAGAGCTGTATGTTACAAATGTGGCGAAGTTTTGTGACAGCGCCAGCAAGGTCTACACCATCCAAGACGGCTCCAGTCACCAGGAAGCAACGTTTCAGTAAGATGGTGACAGACTTACTTGTCTTTCCCTCTAAGTGTACCCCCAGATGCCTCTTCCCCTTTCAAATTTTGGGTCTCTAAGTTGGATACATGGCCAGAGCTTAGCCAGTATGCATTGGAGGTGCTGGCTTGCCCTGCTGCCAGTGTATTATCTGAGCGCGTCTTTAGTGCTGCAGGTGGTGTACTAACAGACCGTCGCATGCGACTATCCTCAGAGAATGTAGACCGGCTTACTTTTCTGAAAATGAACAAGGCATGGATATCACCTGAATTTGCCTGTCCGTTTTCAGATTAAATAACTGTTTGGCAACGTTTTCCATGTCTCCTGTTATGTTCATCTTTCTACCACCTGAACTCTACTCCCTGGGCTACAACACCGCCATTTGTTGCTCGTAAGTAATTGGCAGGGTACTGACTCCTGGCCAGCCTGGTTACAGCACGACAGCTGTTTCCTGGCAGTGTGAACGTCAATTATCCTCCAATAAGTTGTGCTGTCGTGTTGCATTCGGGTTAGCCGACTCTATGGTGCCTGCAGTTTAGGTGATTCCTATGTGTGCTGTGGGATATGTAAATAAAGGCTGTTTCCATTGTGACAATAGGACAAGCACCCACTGTAGGACTGTGTGATTCGGTAACTGCGGACGGCTTGCGTCCTGTCAACTTACATTTTCATGGGTGCATTCTGCTACCCGTCCGGGGTCCAGTACCATCAACTGGTTCTCCCCAGTGCCTTTGGCCTAGGTGCCTCCATCTCCGTATACGAGTTCCAGCAACGTCTGCTGGTCCTTGGTAGTGCTTTGGAGCACAGGTACCTCCTGCTTAGTAACCGTGTCACAGTAACGTCAGCTGGTACTCGTTTGTGACATTGCCTCTTTTCCTTCTGCTGCCCGTCCGGGTTCCAGTACCGTCAACTGGTTCTCCCCAGTGCCTTTGGCCTAGGTGCCTCCATCTCCATATACGAGTTCCAGCAACGTCTGCTGGTCCTTGGTAGTGCTTTGGAGCACAGGTACCTCCTGCTTAGTAACCGTGTCACAGTAACGTCAGCTGGTACTCGGTTGTGACATTGCCTCTTTTCCTTCTGCTACCCGTCCGGGGTCCAGTACCGTCAACTGGTTCTCCCCAGTGCCTTTGGCCTAGGTGCCTCCATCTCCGTATACGAGTTCCAGCAACGTCTGCTGGTCCTTGGTAGTGCTTTGGAGCACAGGTACCTCCTGCTTAGTAACCGTGTCACAGTAACGTCAGCTGGTACTCGGTTATTACATTGCCTCTTTTCCGACTGCTGCCCCTCTGGGTTCCAGCACAGTCAGCTGGTCCTCATTACTTCCATTGTCTCTTGTTCCATCTGATACCCGTCCGGGTTCCAGTAACGTCAGCTGGTTCTCGGAAATTAGACGACCTTAAAGACCACCCAGAAGAAGATGACGACAACAAGGACGACGAGCATGAAGCCAACCAGCCTGAACACCATCACAAAGAAAAAATAAAAGATTACCCTGAAGAAGATCACCAACAGGACAAAGAAGGTTAAGACAAACTACAAGATACAGAACAACAGACAGAAGAACAATAAGCAGAAGATCAAAAAGCAGAAGAACATGAAGTATAAGACCAAAATGAAGAGCAAAATATATGCTCTAAATTCTAAGCAGAAGAAGACTAAGCAGTGTATGGGGGTGAGTCCGTTCCTCCTCGTGGTGCCCCTGGAAAATGCCTGCTGCTGCAGGCTAAACTGAACACGGACAAATACTGTTGTAATTTAAATCTTTTGTGACAGCAAGAACGGAAGGATGAACAATTCATACTTTTACAGATTACAAGTACAGGAATCTCTGTCACAAATAAGAATATGATGAAGAAGATGAAGAGGAAGAAGATGAAGAATTTGAATATGAAGAAGATTAATAGTTTAATAATAACAATATGAGTAATGTAAACAAAAACATGAATAGCAAGAAGTTTAAGAAGAAGATTAAGAAGGTGAAGATGAAGAATAATTTGATGAGAAAGATGATGCTGCTGAAGATTATGAAGGAGAAAGTGTGGCACTGGCAAAAGTTAAAAAGGTGAAGAGCATGGAAGTTGTGAAACATACATATTTGCCAAAATAGAAAAAAGGTTAACAACATTGTCAATTTGTTTGTCAATCCAAACGTATTTCCAAAAAAAAATATATTAATGCTATTCCAATGCATTGGGTTAAACATGTATGCCTTTATTGTCTCCTCAACCTCCCCCAATACATTCTACATTACTCTTTGTTGTTTTCCTTCATGTACAATTAACCAACAAGGCAAGAATGGGTTTTTTTAATGTCGATATTTGGTTCCCATAGACTTACATTGGACTTCCGGTATCGGTATCGGGTATCGCCGATATTTTAGTGATATCGGCGATACCATTCCGATCCGATATTTTTAGATATCGAGCAGTATCGCTCAACACTAATGATGAATGCAAGGCATAAAGCACATTTTGATAAGATTCATCCTTCACAAGGTTGAGAGTGGCAATTTCACCCATGATTCAACATTATGTCTGGACCTAATTACCAATGGACTGAGGTATAGAGGGCTGTAATCTGCTGTCTCTCTTGTAATATATATGCAGAAATATTTAAATTGTGAGACTACTGGGATCATGAAAGAAGTACTTAGTCCTGATATGTCTTTATCGCCTAAGGGGAGCAGCGCAGAGTTTGCCCAATTTATGACCAATCCTGAGAAGGCCCCAAATTTCTCTATAGATCAAGCAAAATGTTTATGTTACTAATAAATAATAAAAGATCATCTACATATAGAGCAATCTTTTCTTCCTAATTCCCATATTTAAAACCCTCTATCCCAGTACGTTGTCTAATAATACAGGCTAAAAGCTCAATTACTACAGCAAAAAGTAAGGGCGACAGTGGGCAGCCTTGTCTCGCTCCTTTGTGTAGCTCAAGGATCCCAGAAACATCTTAATTTGCTGTTATTTTATCAGTTGGTGACTTGTACATCAGCATAACCCATTTACAATGTTAGGGCCAAGCACCATTTTTTTAACACATTCCAAATATAACCCATTTGACAATATTGAATGCTTTGGCCACATCCAAGGACTAGACACCCTTCCGACTAGGATCCACCTGTGCCACTTGCAAATTTAAAAAAGCCTACATAGGTTTAAGGTAGTTGACTTAAATGGCATAAAGCCAGTCTGGTCTGGATGAATTACTTACTCAATAACCTTAATCAGTTGGGAGGCCAGAATTTTAGCCAATATATTAACATCTGTTGTCAGCAGTGAGATAGGTGTGTAAGAGTCAAATAGTTCTCTATCTTTTCCTTCCTTGGACAGAACAACTATTACCGCCTCATATAATGACTTTGGTAACACCCCTGATTAAAAATGCTTTATTAATCATTTCCAGGTAGCTCGATAACATTTCTTCCTCAAAATGTTTATAATTTTTTATCAGAAGGCCATCTGAACCAGGAGTCTTATCATTAGCCATTTTCTTAACATCCAAGGAAATTGGATTTATCCCCTAGACAAGTCAGAGTTATCTCCGAGAGGGCTCCACCAAATCATCGTGCAAGTTATTAACCTTGGACAAATATAGATTAGAATGAAAGTTATGTAAGACCTTTAGTATATCCGGGGTCCTGACAGCCATATTTCCCTCTATATCCCTCAATTGATATATAAAAGAATCTTTAGGTCATCTTTGCAAGTGTTCAACCCATGGTCTCTCCCTCCTCATAAAATTGCTGTTTTAAAAACATGTTTATTATCGGCCTGTTCTAGTTGGAATGACTAAAGCTATTTTTGCGTTTCCTTCCATTGGATATTATTTAGAGTAAATGGCAAATCAGTATCCTAAACTCTGATTTCCAGGTCTACACCCAGCTTTTGTGAGTTATCCTTAACAGACTTTATTTCTCTTAATACGCACTTCAAGAAGGCTTTTATTGCATCCCATACCACGCTTATGTATGCCGAACCTAAATTAGTGGACACAAATTCCAATAGTTGCCCCTTGACATTGTTACAGTCAATGATTTTAAGCCAAAATGGATTAGGCCTCCACCCTTGAGAGACCCTAGACCTCATCAAATCCACCTGTAGCTGAAACCGTAGAGGAGAGTAATCTGATAACAATCTAGAATACTCTATATTAATGAGCACTGGAATCATAGAAGGATTGCATAGTACCAAATAAATTCTTCAAAGGGATTGATAAGTTGATGAGGCACAGGAGTAGACCTTTGAGTTAGGAAACCTCTCTCTCCAGATATCACCCAAGCCTACCCATTTAGTAAGGTGGTCAAAGGGGACAAAGAATTCTCTCCTGCAGAAAGTTTGTCTCTAAACTGATTACATATATTGTTAAAGCCTCCCATAATTATTATAGAGATATCTGGCCAGTCTGCAGTTTCATAAGGATTTTTCTGAGCAGACTGTTAGAGTAAAGAGGGGGAACATATTCTAAATCAATGAAACATTCAAAATGAAAGATTAGGCAATGAACACCTACAAACCTTGCTTCATCATCTTTCAAGGTGTTTATGCTTCTAAAAGGAATAGTTTTATTCACTACAAGACTGACTCCCCTAGAGCAGTTGAAATAGAAAGGGTGCAGGCCAAACGCCTTCCAGGAAGTGTGCATTAAATTAATAGGATCTGTAGTCAAATGCACTTCCTGTAGCCCTATGATTGCCGGGTTGATCTTTTTTGACATATTTAATTATTGCATGTCTTTTGGAATTGTCCCCCAAACCTCTTATATTCTAAGATATAAAATTAATTAGTACACCCATTTTCTAAAGTAGTGAATAAATGTAACTATCCTTGTCAATGTCACCCATTACGGAAGTTTTACCCTCCATATAATCCAGACTTCTGCAAGTTTGGCAAGCAGATAGGTTCCCCCCATAAACCAAATAAGCAAACATCCCCTATCCCTTCCCTTCCTCAAACAGTATGAACCTACCCTTACCAGTAAGGGATGGGGCCAAAAGCAGCTCACAATCATTTGGTGCATGCTTCAGGATAAAAAATACCATATGTAAAATATTCTTTATCATTTGCCTCCTACATAGAGTTTGCACTAAAGATAAGCCATATAAATTGCATATATGCGTCATTAACCATAACACACATAATACACACAACATCCACATTGAAACGGTCAGGGAGAAAGTATATGTGACTTAGACTTCAATCACCCCATATTTTAGTCACCAAACCACCAGTGTTCTCAAGAATTTGAATAACTTCAGCCCCTTTTAGCTGGTGGAGCCTCTTGTTGGATCTTCCATTTGTAAGAGTCCAGCCATCTCAGAGCGTCTTTAGGAGATTCAAAGAAAAAGATGGTACCCAGATCAATACTCTCAGTTTCACTGGGTAAACTATGGAATATTGTAAGCTAAGGTTCCTCATTCTTCTTTTAATGTCTATGTACTTTTTTATGCTGGAATTCAACAGAACAGTCTGAAAAAAAAGATACTCTCTGCCCCCCCAAGTGATATGTTCTGTTTCTCCCGTAACTTCCTTAGTATGATATCTCGGTCTTTATAATGTAAGATTTTAATCAGGATAGGCCTAAGAGGTCTGCCCACTGGGCCAGGTCTCGTGGGTTTCTTGTGGTTCTTTTCCACTGCAAACAGAGGATTGAGGACTTCTTTCCTGAAGGTATCTAGCAGACACTTTTCAAAAAAGTCATCTTGGTCTTTCCCTTCCACCTTTTCAGAGACACCCACCAGCCTGATATTATTGCACAGTAGGAGATTTTCCAGATCATCAGTCTTGGCCATTAAAGGGGCAACTGCTTGTGACTGTGAGGGAGGGTGTCCTCCAGCTCACTAAGTCTCCCCTCCACAGTAGTCGTGCACTCTGCCTTTTTGTCAGAATGGTCTCCTTAATATAGCCTAACTGGCCTGTTATTGTGGCAATTGAGAAATTATATTTTTTAATAGCATTCAAAGCATCCATTCATTAAAGACGGGGCTTCCCCTATGGATTTTACACCAGGGGTGCTCTCTGCGTTCTTGGAAATCAGCTCTACATTATTGTGCACCTGGGAGTTTGATGCTGTGTCATGGGAGACATCCTCCCCTTCCTCATCCTCCTCATTCAGTAAATGTAGGTCATTTTGGAGACATTATGTTGTTTCCCTGTGTGCCAATAACTGCCTTTGTTTCTGTCGCCGGTGGGTGAATGCTCTATATGCGTTTTGCTCCAGTCTGGCGGCTGCCTCTCCTCCTACATCTCTCTACCTCTGGCCATAGGATGCTCGAGCACCATCCTGGATGTCTGATGGTGCTGCTCCATTCTTCCTGCTGATCTTTCTGTTTCAGGTCATCTTCACCACCGCAGCCCGGAAAAAGCACCTCCAACCTCCAGGAACCGTCAGCCACCGGGTAAGAGACTTTTCTCCCAAACTTGCGCCTCAGGATGTGTCTTACAGGCTGAGTGTAGTGCTAGCTCTTCGGAGATGCGTCCTCACCACATGCACGCTAGGCCATGCCCCCGAAGTTACTTGGTTATTAATAAGGCTGTGTTTGTGTTAAAGAGCTCAAAATGGTTCCAGTACAGTCCTGGGAAACCTCAATGTTATATCCCTTCAGGGCAATTAGAAAAATTTTTGCGGTATTGTGATTCATGGCAAATTTATTAATCGCAAATCAAATTTTGGGGGAAATATTTGTCAAACCTGGTCAATTCGAAATTCAAAAAATGTGCCTATGTCCAATAAAAATGGCTAATTAAAAATATATTCACAATAAAGTTGCAACTTAATAACAAGAAAAACTAAAAAGACTTTTTTTGTTTTTAAGCATATCATTTTCATACTTTATTTTTTTGCAAATCAGGATCAACAAGACAACGGTCTGGCTATTATTTAATTCAGCATAGATTTCATAAGTGTCTTGTTAGGATTTATGTGGTTATAAGAATGGTTTCTTTTCTGCATTTTATGTTCTTCCACATTTTCAATTTATATGTCAACAAGTTAAAAAACAAAACCTGGTTTTGGTTAGGAAGGGAGATGAGGTGAGTCCGCGTAGCTTAGAATAGCCGCAAAAGAAAAATCACAGCCTATAGACCATGCAGAATAACATTTAAACTAAGGTGTCAGGAGAGTGGCCGTCTGACAGTCTTGGTGTTCAGAATAGTTATCCAAAATCATAAGGTCCCAACAATGGGCACATCTATCACATATCCTCATGGTATTTTCACCCAAATGCTGAGATATTTCTCCTTCTTACCAGCAGGGTCAAGGCTATAAGAAATATGTACGGTAATTATGTGCTTAAAATAATAACATAAATCCATTATAGCCAATTATAGATAATCTTGCAATGTATTGCCAGATGTGAAATCTTAAGGTACTAGCTAAAAAATGAAATGTTCTGGCAATACTATATGTCTCATGTATATCTATCGTAATCTGCCATCAATACAGATTACATCAATTGTGTCAACATGATTCTAAAATTAAAATGAAAAAAAAAATGCTGCTTTTATAAAGGGGTTTTTCTGTTTCACGAAACCTTTGTACCCAACAGCAATTTATTTAAAAAAAAAGTAAATTGTGTTTTCTCACCCTCTGTAGGTCCATTACTTAGTCTCTGCTGCTGCTCCCGATGTCTGTTATTGTCTACAGTGCTGTCACATTGCCAGCGCTGCAGCCAATCGATGAGTTTAAAATCTCTGCTTGAGTAGACGACATGGGCCACTAAGTTCACGGATTGGCTTCAGTGATGTCGACATGACAGCACTGTAGACAATAACAGACACTGGGAGTAGCAGCAAATACTCAGCGCTAGAGCCAGAGAGGGTGAGTAAAGAACTTTTTTTTAACAAACCGCGCTTTGGGATAGAGGGTTTCAGAAACTGTAAAACCCCGTTATGGGTGCTATGATAGCGTTGCAACTCACTCGGGAAAATAGGTAACACACTAAAAAATGTAACTGACCCTGCCGATTCCTGAAAAGATTAGAGATCCTGACCTCGCAGTCCCTAGTGGTTCCTGAGTGAGCTTAAATATCCCTAACCATAGACTAGACAATGGCAACTCGGACCTATGTCACCTGAAAGGTAGCTGATCAGTTCACATTCCTCCTAAATAACCGGAGGGCAGAGCAGAGTGCAAATTACCTACAGAAGGGAAAGTGTGCTGAAATAGAAGAGATCCCTGAGTGAGTAAAACAAACCACGAAATACAAAATAAAGGATTAAATACGTACTGTTAGAGAATATGCCATCTACTTCCTAAAAAGAAACAGAAGATAGGTGCAGGGTAAAGAGCATAAACAGCAGAGAGATAAACCCTAGCTGGTCTTTCACTAACGGGCTTAAACTAAACACTATTGCGGGACATCCAAATGAGAATATCACCAGCAGGGGGAAAGTATATAAAACCACTCCCGAAAAGTGATAGGGCAGACAAGTGAGAAAATGAAAACACCTGTTACCCTAAAAAGACTGAAGCAAGGATAACATAAGCTAAACATTTAGAGAAAAGGTGTATCTGCTGTAGCTTGGTGGACAGAGAAGCTAAGCACAGGCTCAAGGGTTTGAACCCAGATACATGACATTGGGCTTTTCCATTTTTATTTATTTTAGGAAATAGTCTTGTTCTATCTAAAAATAATGAAATCAGCCTTATAAACCCTTGCTACACCAGTGCCACCTCACCATTACTGTCTCTAGCCTTGTTGACATGACTGCAGTGGTGATTATAGCATGTGATTGCTGCAGTCAATGACTGGGCCCAGAAGTCCTGTGCCATCTAACTTGACACTACCTCTGATCTTACTGAAATGATTGCCAATTTGTCATGATCTTGTTTGTCAGTAATAAATTCATGGCAACCTGTAAAAATGTAACTTTCATTAATTAATTTTTTACATTTAATTATCCTTCAGGCATTGCAAAGTTATTAATTTTGTAATATATGTCATTATTTTATTTTGTTTCCTTTTCTCTCAAACATTGTGGTGCAGTACTGTCTGAATGTCTGTTTTTTTATCCTTTAGAAGACCCTTTCAACTGCTGCTCAGCATGATCCGTGCACTATGGTAAACAGTGTACGGATCAGTGATTAGCTGCAGGGGTGATGGGTGTTGTCACCATGATACTAGTGCTGCATCCAAAGCACAGAAATCAGAGGAGAACCACTGGACCCTGGGAGAGTGAGTAGTACCTTAGGGCTTTGTTGTTGTACACAACTGTAAGTAGAGTGCACTTTGTTGAAAGCAGAAAATCGCTTTACTCCTGTTTAAGAAAAATTGTTCTTGGCAGCACGTCATCCTGGGTAAGCAAGATATGTGCTGATGAGAAGAGTGACAGTTTAGGTGAAAAGAACAATTGTATTACTGATTGTTCTGCACAATTAGGAAGTGCAGACCATCTGTCTAAACAGAATGATTACTCTAGAACATTGAAACTGCACTGCTGCCATAGAAAAATGGCAAAAAAGGCCAATCTATGCACCAAGTAACTTCTTTTTTACTGTAATAGCAATTTTGCAGATGAATATTTCATATACAGTATACACTATATAGCGCTTTTTTTCCTTTTTTCTCATTTTCTACGTCAGTAACGCAGTTTTAATGTTCTCTGTGGTGAGCACATTGGAGGCGACTTCGAAGCTGGGGCTCCCTCCGGTGGTTGCTGAGGGTAATGAACCAATTGCTCAATGGCTTTCACCTGAGTCCGAATGGTCTGATATAAGTGACCTGAACTCCCATCAGCCTTGCCGGTAATCAATTGTTCTTCCAGGTCTTGGTTGGAGCTCAGCTTGCATTCCTGCTTCGATTCAGAAAAGTGACTTGCTGTGTTTTTTTTCCTTTGGTTGGATTTTCCTTGCTGGTTTGCTGCCTAGCAGTGGACTTCAGCCTAGTCCCCTTTTGGGGCCTGGCGCTGCATTTGTGCTCAGTTTTGTTTGCACTTTTGCTCTGTTCCTGTGTCACTTTTTATTTGCTGAATTGCTGTGTGTTACACCAGAGATCTGATTTAGGTGGTAGAAATCGTGTGATCTCAGGTTTTTTGTTAATCAGAAGTGTTGGTATTTTTGTCAGGGTTTTTTTGGATTGCAGTCAGAATTTTTTCCTACCTTTTCTATCTAGACAGTATTGGGCCCCAGCGTTTACTCATTCTATTTTCTGTCTGTGTTCATATTTTCTTCTTGTCTAACCGCCATTAAATGTTTGGGGCTTCCTATTTCTTTGGGGGTTCTGCTACGGGCAGATAGCTTTCATCTTTCTGTCTTTAGGTGTAGCTATCTCTCTGGCTGTGACGAGGCATCTAGGATCATCGTAGGTACGCTCCACGGCTACTTCTAGTGTTGCGGTTAGTTTAGGGTTCTGCAACCCAGTAGTTTCCAGCCTCTCTGATGTATTGCTACTTTGCTATTTTTGCTGTTTCTCCTCAGCTACCGAAACATAACAGTTCTCGAGTACGGTAATCATTCTTGGTAATTCATCATGCAACCTTTATAGTTTTTCAAGTTTTACATTTTTTGGTGGGCACCTGTTTACACTAGCTTGGATGTGCTGGTCTTTTTCTCTATTTGGTCTGTTTAAACAGATTATTGAGCAACCAATAATCGTCTTCCATTCAGTCAATTGTCAATAGTTTAACGGACGTCAATGGCCAGTGTCAATGCGCCCTTGTGCTTTGACTGTACATTTTTTCCCTAAGATAGATTATCAATGTCTGATCAGTGGGGGTACACCACATGAAGCCCCTCCGATCAGCTATTCCTGGTTACAGAAATAAAGTCAGCTTGCACTCAGTCCAAATTGCGAGGTGCTGGCATAACGGACCAAGTGGTCCCAATATAAATTAATTGAAATTCACCGCACACTCTTGTGGATATCTTTCAAAATAGCTTATATTTTATTAACAAATTGTGGAAGCAAAACAAGAATATGGGTTAGAAGCAATAACAACACTTGACGTTTCGGCTCCTCCGGAGCCTTAATCAAAATATTGCTTAATCCAATGTCAGACAAAAGATAGGGTGCAGAGTAAAGGGATAGAGGTCCCTGGTGTGCCAAATAGAGACTAGTATTATAACACAGTCCTTGCAATGATTCTGGACAACCACTTAGTGGTGATGCAAACCTTGGGATGTGAGGACTCGTAGCAGCGCTCCCGCGCCTTGCTGCTGCGTCGGCATTGATGCACCAGGGACCTCTATCCTTTTACTCTGCATCCTATCTTTTGTCTGACATTTCATTAAGCGATATTTTGATTAAGGCTCCGGAGGAGCCGAAAAGTCAAGTGTTGTTATCGCTTCTACCCCGTATTCTTGTTTCGTTCCCACAATTTATTAATAAAATATAAACTATTTTGAAAGATATCCACAAGAGTGTGCGGTGAATTTCAATTAATTTAGCTATTCCTGGTCGGCAGCGGCGGCCAGAACTGCTCAGTTTCGGAGCTGCACAGCGCAGCTACCTCAACGCTGTAATGGCTGCTGCCGGATGTTGCACATCCACCCCCTATTCAAATCTATAGGGGGCAGATGTGAAGTACATGGCTGCAGCCACTAATCCGTTGACAGGGCTACGCTGTGCAGCTCCATAACTGAGCAGCTCTGGCCTCCAAACCTTCACCGGTGTCAACCCCCCACCGATCAAACATTGATGGCCTATCTAGTGATACGAGGTAGGTCATCAAAGACAAAGTAGTGGACAACCTTTTTAAAGCTTCCTTTGGAACCTGATGCTTTCCTTGAAGTTTCTGGCTGCATTGCGAATCTGCAGTCTATCTACCACGTGCCATTTATAAATAATACTCCTCTCTTTTATGTAGCAGTAGGACCTTTGGGAACTTTAAAGCACCCGGATCCAGCAATGGCCACCTCTGCACTTTATAAATCTATGGTTTCAACACTAGAAGCCCATCACAGGCAAAAAATGAAGGTGAAATAAGAACGGATTTCAGACGTACTTTTTCTACCTAGCTCAGTGCTCCATATGGTAGCCACAGGCAACTCTTCTACTTGTCTGCGCTTTTTTTTTTTACATTTTTTATACATGAAGCCCAGTATAAATGAGACTATGTGCTACATTTCTACAAAACTGTAACAGAACCTAGTAGAATATCCATCACTTTCTCACTTTGCAGTAGTTATATGAGAAAAATGTTTTATGTGTAAAATTATTTTCTCTCTGTAGTCCCCTTCAAAAACGTGCCTTGAGGTAATTTTGCAAACTCTGTAACATTTGAAGGCAGAGCTGTCAGTGCGTAAGAAATGCATTTTAATCATCCTCTCCCTTCTTTGCCAATTTAAATTGATTCTCTACAGCGCTGTAATGTTGTCACAAAACAAGTGATTGTGGTCGGCCTAAAACCAGACAATATTCTGATGTTATGGGGCTCAGAGATTAAGAACCAATTTGATTTACTTCCAAAAGATTTTCAGTCACTGCTCATTCTCTCGAGCAGATAGTAATGATGAGCCTTGGCGGTCCTCTGATGTTACAGCTCACAACCTGTCACTTATTGATTGCTCTCTCCTATTTTACTCCGTCTTCTTCGGATTCTTGAGTTAGAATAATTGGGTTATAATAGCTGTAATTATTAATATATATGGTATAATGTGCCACCCACTGTATGCTATAAAATATTAAAAGTCTATAAAATATATTAAGTCACCAAGAAATTTCGTTGAAAATTACTTTGTCCTTTCATTTAAAACATATAAAAAAACATGAACTTTTTGATGTTTTCCAATTGAAACTGCTTTAGGTACAAATGCCAGTCTATTACTTTCAGGAATTTCTCTGATTCTCATACTCTGTAGCCAACCACTGATCTGAGAGGGTGGTTCTTCTTCAACAGCATTCTGCCAGCATTATAGGTGCAGGAACATCCCAGCATCCATTCCATTTGCCATTATCCTAAAGTTTGCTTGCCCCAAACGAAAAGCCTTCCTCTCTGTTATGCTTGTATGCAATCTCACGGTACAAATTCACTTGTCTGCTAGACCACTAGTGATAAAGCAATGATGAAAACAGCACTCCATGCTTTAAAGGGACTCAGTCAGCACAAAATGACTGTTCAGACCCAGTACAGGCGCTCTGTGCATTCTGGCGTGGCCAAACAATTAAGTTTATCTTCCCACCTTCTTGTTTTTCATCCATTTCCACCTTTTTCTGGCTCTATAAAGCCAGAGCTGTCAATCAAAAAAGAGGGGGGCAGATATAGAAGGAAATGAAGTAGTTCGGAACGTGCACTAAAATGTTTGGCCACGCCATGATGCGTCGAACGTCTGTACTTGGTTTGAACAGTCATTCTGTACTGATAGACTCCATTTAAAGTTGATATTCCGTGATATCCCAAGGAACGGATTGTCTCAGTGACGCCCAAACAAATATACCAGTAGAAAAAAAAAAGAGGCAGCACTACAGCATTCGTGAAAAAAACTATTTATTATAATCCCAAAGCAATGGGATGTTTTTGCAGCATTTCAGCCTTCCTCATGTATCTCATGTGAATGAGGGAGTGGTACATATTAGATTGCTTGATCTCCATTACATCTGGTTTCCATTGCACTAATGTTGGTTTCCATGCAGGAGAAAGGCTGAAGCCCTCCATACACATTACACAAATGTCAAGCCCAACATATTGATATTGACAGATTCGGCCAACATTCTAAAATGTATGGGGGACCCGGACAATTGATTGTTGAGCGAGTTAAGAGGACAATTTTGGACTGCCAATACCATTGCTCTCCCAGAGATATAGCCCCGCCAGACATGTCTCTCATAGAGAACACAAGAGCGCAAGGCTGAACGAACCCTCCTGTGTATGGCAGAGCCAGCCGAGATAAGCGTAGGCCATTGTTCAGCCTACAGCTGTATAAACTGTATGGGATGGGGGCTTCATTCTTTGTTTCATATTTCTGGTCTTTCTTATTATTCCAAATGTAATCTTGCCTGAAGAAGGAGCCTTTGAGCTCTGAAAGCTTGCAACATATAATTTTCTGGTTAGCCAATAAAGGTATCACTTTAAGAATGCTCTTGTCATAATTTGATGGAAAAGTATTCACATCGATTTTTCTGGCTAACACGGTACCACAATATAATTTATTATTGTACACCATATTTCTGGCTAAAAGAGGGGTTCCTAAGCAGTAGAACCCAATGCATTTAGGGGGCTTAAGATGCAGCCAAAACATTGCATTACTTTTGGATAACAATACATTGGTTATTCACCAATCTTAGAATGCTGCCTCCACTTCTTTTCTACTGGGGCAAAGGAGAACAGGTAAACTAATATCCACCCCTCCACTCATCCACATATGGAGAATGATGCCACTGTACCATTGATACACATACATTCTACAACCATGAAAAGCTTAATCTAACATGTTCCATAAAATTTCATACATTTACCCGAGTAACATTTTTTTTCCCCTTGGAAACACAGCCTATTTGCGAAGACACATTTAACATTTCCATAGATTTTCATCTCCACTTCAGTCATCTGTTATTGCTTTGTGTACTTGGCGTTATTGTTCTCACCAGATTAAAAGCAATTAATTATTTTACTGCAGGAACTTTTGCTGTTCTTGTATGAACACGGGGCCTCTGGAACCACTTTCTCCTCTGTTTCTGTTCTATATTGTAATAACCAAACCATTTATATTTTGTCCCAGCAATAATGATTCATGCTCATTGTGAAAATCAATAAATTAATTTACTGCACACAATATGAGTAAAAACAAGTCCATCTTTCTAACGGAACATGATCACACCAGAATCCTGAGATAAATTATTAGACATATTCTGCAGTCCCACCAGAGCAATTTTATGTTTTAAAGTAATAATGATTAATCTCACATAGAAAAACTTTATAGGGCTGCTTCTCAATAAAATGTGGACTTCGGAGCACTTTCCTTTTACAATATGTACGGTAAATTCTTCTTGCCCAAATAAGATTAAACTGTCTACAATTTTTTTTTATAAGACACCTTATTCAAGGCAAGGGTGTACATACTATGGGAGCAGACTATGTGTCTGCTATGAAGCTACTGAACCAACAAAATACTGCTGGAGAGATCAGCACAAATAGGGTCCTATCCAATGTTGAGTGAAATAGTACAATCAGATTATACTAGCCTGATACAAGCTGCAGAAGATCCATGGGTCAACAAGTGACCGTATTGCATATAGCTAAACGGGTTATTGTGGATATAGTCCGCGCTGCTGAATAATTGTAGGTCCAGATGTGTTTCACATGAAGGATGGTGGTTTAATCAGCGTGTGGTATTTACTAATGAAGAAGTCATTTGGACTTTGAAACGCATTAATTAAACCACCATCCTTCATGTGAAACACGTCTGGACATATAATTATTCAGCAGCGTGAACTACTGTATATCCACAATAACCCTTTTATCTATATGAAGCTATTGAAGGATTATAGGCAAACTCCGAATAGTCTGATCACCTTACTGGATGATGAGGACCTGTAAAGACTCTCTTCTCTCATAAGTAATGAGATTGTCACGACACAGCTGTCGGGTGACCCGTGACCAGGGGCTCCTTTCCTATCCCTAACACTAGGGGGCTCCCTATCTCGCCCTACTCTCCAGGATACTTCTGAAGGTGAAGATGTTGGGGCCTCCACCTTTGTCTTATCTCCTGAATTAGCTGTCCGTCTATTCTTTTCCCCCACCCAGGGACGAGGGGCGGTACTGTGCACCGTAGTGCACCAACCCGACAAAATAGGCAGCACAAACAAGGGTTAACAAAAATTCCAGGCATACAAAACATTTACTCATATATAACAGAGGAAGGCATAAGGATAAGGAATTACCACACATACAAACCAATCAAAAGTCGCTAATAACTCCTCTAACTCTTCTTCTCATATGTCCTCCTCTCCCACCATTAGCCATGCAGCATATGCTAGCTCTGACAAGGATTAGTAACAGAGCCCAGATTATAAAGAGGAAAGGAGTGGCTAACCGAGCTCAGCTGTGAGCACAGGGATTTCCAACATGATTGATTAACCCCTGTTCTGCCAGAATAAATAAACACATTTAAAATTAAGGAGAAATGCTTCTACTCAGCGCCTGAGTAGGAGCAACAGACGCTGCGGTCTTCTGGCTCCACACTGTCACGGTAACCCAGTGACAGAGATAGGGGATGGTCCAAGGATTATGAAAGTGATAAATAGGAAAAAACAAGCAACAGACCTGAGGGCGGTAAAACAAGAATGGGAGCCTCTTCTCTTTTCTGTAAGTCAATATTGAAAGATAAATTATATTATATAAGTTTAATTATTGGGAAAGTCTAGCAAACATGCTTTTTTGTATTTTACTTATTAATTGACTAAAGATTGCCAAGTAAAAATAAGATTGCCAGGATGACACCGCAAAACTGTTACATTCTTGTGGTATCTCTTTCTATGGTGTGTAGGGATTGTACTCACTCAGGTGCGATAGGAGGAAGACAGGAGGCATATTCCTTTCAAAGTCCATAGGGGTTTATTTGCTTCATAAACTCGGAAGCACCAACAAAAAGGAAAACAGCATTTAGAGCAGGCAAAACACAGCATCAATGTCCATAGCACAGTCCTCTAGCTCCTCCGAGAGCTATTTGAGAGTTTCTGCTCTCCCAAGACACCAGCCACTGACTCACATGGCCAGGTCACATGACCCTGACCTCACACAGGTCCTGGCAGGTTTCTGCTCCCTCAGGCCTGTGGGCACAGGGGCCGGGGTAATGTCCAGCAATCAGGCTCGGTCTAGAGCCTCATTCACAGGAAGACTTCTCCCTCTCTGCACACAGACCATGGAGGTCTTCACAACTCCAGCCACAGAACACTTTGTAGTGTCCAGCCTGAACACATGAAAATCTGTCCACACAGACAGACTCCCAAACACTCACTGCCATGTGGCAAACACACCTCTATTATGTTGGCTGTGACCACACCCACAGGAGAGGTACATATCACATGGGCTTGTCATGTGATCGTGACATCACTGCAGGTCCAAAATCATATGAAAAAAACAAAAATGAAATACTTTATTAACCCCTTAATGTCCACTGACGTGCACAGTCCATCATGGCAAGGTGCCAGTTCCGGCACCAGGATGGACTGTGCACGTCATGCCTTTGATCTACCACTGCGTGTAAACACGCAGTGGCAGATCAGTGCCGACAGCTGTCATAGACAGCTGACAGGCACGGCAAGCGGTGCGGGGACCTTTGCCGTCGGTCCCCACACCCACAGCGCTGTGCTTGGTCAGTCAATCTGACTGACCAAACACAGCAGCGATCGTGCAGGAGAAGCTGAAATTTCAGCTTCTCCAGCGCGATCAGTGCAGGAGCCGGCGCTGCAGTGGCCAGGCTTCCTGCACTGACAGCCAGGAGCGGAGCCCCCACCGCCCCTGGCTGTTAACCCCCTGACTGCTGCGATCCAGCGCGATCGCAGAGCTCAGGGGGGGAGGCAGAGGGTCGGGAGCTCCCTCTGCCTCAGATCGGCACCCTGCAATGTATTTGCAGGGGCCGATCTCTGCCTTGATGACCCGGGGTTGTCATGACAACCTCCGGGTCATTTAGCTACGGGAAGCTACTGTGATCATTGTCACAGCAGCTTCCACTATAGTTGCAATGCATTGCAATGCCAGAGCATTGCAATGCATTGTAACTGCAATAAAAAGTAAAAAAAGTGAAAGTCCCATAAAGGGACAAGTTAAAAAAAATCATTTTTTTAAAAAAAATTGTAAAAAAATATAAAAAATAATTTAAAAAAAATCCCCTAAAAAATACACATTTTATGTAATAAAAAAAATAAAAAACAAAAAACATACACATGTTAGGTATCGCCACGTCCGTAAAAATCCCATCTATAAAAGCGTAACCCTAGTTAACCCCTTCAGTGAAAGCGTAAAAAAAAAAACACAAAAAAGTAGTAAATTATACTTTTTCCAAGCGGTATCATTATACCGCTTGGAAAAAGTGCAATAACACGCGATCAAAAAGTCAGATATAAATAATCATGGTACCGCTGAAAACGTCATCTTGTCCCGCAAAAAACAAGCTGCTATACAGCATCATCAGCGAAAAAATAAAAAAGTTATAGCTCGCGGAATAAACTGATGCAAAAATAATTATTTTTTCTATAAAAATTTTTATTGTGTAAAAAACGCCAAAACATAAAAAAATATATATAAATGAGGAATCGCCATAACCGTAGTGACCCGAAGAATAAAGCTGCTTTATCAATTTTACCACACACGGAACGGAGGAAAAAAAAAAAAAAAAACAATTCCTGAATTGCTGGTTTTTGTTCATTCTGATTCCACAAAAATCGGAATAGGAAACGATCAAAAAACGTTATGTGCCTGAATATGGTACCAATAAAAACGTCAGCTCGTCCCGCAAAAAATAAGCCCACAGATAACTCTGTCGGCCGAAATATGGAAAAATTATAGCTCTCAAAATACGGCGATGCAAAAATTTCTTACAAAAAATTATTCCAAGAAAAAGCATCTTTTAGTGTGTGACAGAAGCTAAACATGAAAAAAGGGTGTAAATCTGGCATCGCTGTAATCGCACCGATCCGAGGAATAAAGTCGCCTAATCACTAATACCGCACGAGGAACGGCGTAAAAAAGAAAACCAATTCTTCACCTTTTGTGGATTTGTTCATTGTGCCTCCCAAAGATCGCAGTAAGGCGATCACAGTGGTTCCCCCCCACATATGGGGTATCAGCGTACTCAGGACAAAATGCACAATAGCTTTTGGGGTCCTATTTCTCCTGTTACCCATAGAAAAATAAAAATTTGGGGCAAAAAGGTAATTTTTGTGGAAAAAAATATGATTTTTTTATTTTCACGGCTCTACATTATAAACTTCTGTGAAGCCCTTGGGGGTTCAAAGTGCTGACCACACATCTAGATAAGTTCCTTGGGGGTCTAGTTTGCAAAATGGGGTAATTTGTGGGGGGTTTCTACTGTTTAGGCACATCAGGGGCTCTCCAAGCGCGACATGACACCCGCAGACCATTCCATCAAAGTCTGCATTTAAAAACGGTGCTCCTTCCCTTCCGAGCTCTGCCATGCGTCAAAATAGTGGTTCCCCCCCACATATGGGATATCAGCGTACTCAGGACAAATTGCACAATAGCTTTTGGGGTCCTATTTCTCCTGTTACCCTTATAAAAATAAAAATTTGGGGGCAAAAAGATTATTTTTGTGGAAAAAAATATGATATTTTTATTTTCACGGCTCTACGTTATAAACTTCTGTGAAGCACTTGGGGGTTCAAAGTGCTCACCACACATCTAGATAAGTTCCTTGGGGGGTCTAGTTTCCAAAATGGAGCCACTTGTGGGGGGTTTCTACTGTTTAGGCACATCAGGGGCTCTCCAACGTGACATGACACCCGCAGACCATTCCATCAAAATCTGCATTTGAAAAAGGCGCTCCTTCCCTTTCCAGCTCTGCCATGCGTCAAAATAGTGGTTTACCCCCACATATGGGGTATCAGCATACTCAGGACAAATTGCACAATAACTTTTGGGGTCCTGTTACCCTTTGGAAAATAACAATTGGGGGTGGAAAGATCATTTTTGTGGAAAAGATATGATTTTTTAATTTTACTGCTCTACGTTATAACCTTCTGTGAAGCCCTTGGGGGTTCAAAGCTTTCACCACACATCTAGATAAGTTCCTTGGGGGTCTAGTTTCCAAAATGGGGTCACTTGTGGGGGGTTTCCACTGTTTAGGCACACAGGGACTCTCCAAATGCGACATGGCGTCCAATCTCAATTCCAGCCAAAAAAGTCAAATGGCGCTGCTTCCCTTCCAAGCTCTGCCATGCGCCCAAATAGTGGTTTACCCCCACATATGGGGTATCAGCGTACTCAGGACAAATTGCACAATAACTTTTGGGGTCCTTTTACCCTTTGGGAAATAAAAATTGGGGGTGGAAAGATCATTTTAGTGGAAAAGATATGATTTTTTAATTTTACAGCTCTACGTTATAACCTTCTGTGAAGCCCTTGGGGGTTCAAAGCTCTCACCACACATCTAGATAAGCTCCTTGGGGGGTCTAGCTTCCAAAATGGGGTTACTTGTGGGGGGTATCCACTGTTTAGGCACACAGGGGCTCTCCAAATACGACATGGCGTCCAATCTCAATTCCAGCCAAAAAAGTCAAATGGCGCTGCTTCCCTTCCGAGCTCTGCCATGCACCCAAATAGTGGTTTACCCTCACATATGGGGTATCAGCGTACTCAGGACTAATTGCACAATAACTTTTGGGGTCCTTTTATCCTTTGGAAAATAAAAATTGGGATGAAAAGATCATTTTTGTGGAAAAAACATGATTTTTTAATTTTACGGCTCTACGTTATAACCTTCTGTGAAGCCCTTGGGGGTTCAAAGCTCTCACTACACATTTAGATAAGTTACTTGGGGGGTCTAGTTTCCAAAATGGGGTCACTTGTGGGGGGTTTCCACTGTTTAGGCACACAGGGACTCTCCAAATGCGACATGGCGTCCAATCTCAATTCCAGCCAAAAAAGTCAAATGGCGCTGCTTCCCTTCCGAGCTCTGCCATGCACCCAAATAGTGGTTTACCCCACAAATGGGGTATCAGCGTACTCAGGACTAATTTCACAATAACTTTTGGGGTCCTTTTATCCTTTGGAAAATAAAAATTGGGATGAAAAGATCATTTTTGTGGAAAAAACATGATTTTTTAATTTTACGGCTCTACGTTATAACCTTCTGTGAAGCCCTTGGGGGTTAAAAGCTCTCACAACACATTTAGATAAGTTACTTGGGGGGTCTAGTTTCCAAAATGGGGTCACTTGTGGGGGTTTCCACTGTTTAGGCACACAGGGACTCTCCAAATGCGACATGGCGTCCAATCTCAATTCCAGCCAAAAAAGTCAAATGGCGCTGCTTCCCTTCCGAGCTCTGCCATGCGCCCAAATAGTGGTTTACTCCCACACATGGGGTATCGATGTACTCAGGAGAAATTGTACAACAAATATTGTGGTTCATTTTCTACTGATACCCTTGACAAAATGTTAAAAAATTGTGTCGAAAGAAAAATTTTGGGAAAAAAAGTTAAATGTTAATTTTTTCCCTCCACATTGCTTCAATTCTTGTGAAGTACCTAAAGGGTTAATAAACTTCTTGAATGTGGCTTTGAACACGTTGAGGGGTGCAGTTTTTAGAATGGTGTCACTTTTGGGTATTTTCTGTCATATTGACCCCTCAAATTCACTTCAAATGTGAGGTGGCCCCTAAAAAAAATGATTTTGTAAATTTTGTTGGAAAAATGAGAAATTGCTGGTCAACTTTTAACACTTATAACTTCCTAACAAAAAAAAATTTTGGTTCCAAAATTGTGCTGATGTAAAGTAGACATGTGGGAAATGTTATTTATTAACTAATTTTTGTGACATATCTCTCTGATTTAATGGCATGAAAATTAAAAGTTTGAAAATTGCACAATTTTCAAAATTTTTGCCATATTTCCGTTTTTTTCATAAATAAACGCAAGTTATATTGAAGAAATTTTACCACTATCATGAAGTACAATATGTCTCGAGAAAACAATCTCAGAATCGCCAAGATCCGTTGAAGCGTTCCAGAGTTATAACCTCATAAAGAGACAGTGGTCAGAAATGTAAAAATTGGCCTGGTCTTTAACCTACAAAATGGCTTGGTCGTTAAGGGGTTAATGAATTACCTCAATAAGTAGTACCAACAAATGACATACACAATATACATATAGTGTTCAAACTAAAATATTGGGCCCATCTGGATGTCCCTAGTTAGTCACTAGGCTGTCACCTGCCTTGCCGCGGAGGTTGGCACCCTAGGGGGGAGCGTTGTGGCGCCCCCGCTCACCGATGGCTGACCCTAGTGGCCCTGGTGTACCCTGCGGACTTAGCGGATCCCACTGCCCAATGGCTAAGGGGACCCCTATATCTAGACAGAGACCTTCTGTGCTAGTACATCCCTATGCCCCAATAGTGTAAAAACAGAGAACACAGGTCATATAACTATAGTGGTAGCTGTGTATCGTTTATTTATAACCAAAATTGGTGAGATTAGAGCTAATTAGATAAAGTAGCCTAGTTTCCAACCAGCTTAGAGTGTGTTAATTGTTTTCAGCAAAAGAAAGTATCCATTCTGATTAAATCAGCAGCCTTTGTTATCATCGCATGGCTGGTAAATATATATGTACACCCTGTAACCTAGGCATATCATGTACCGCAATTTGATTAATAGAAAATTCAGTATCCAAATGTACCCCTGATAGAGCAGTTTAGTGTCTCAGTGCACTTGTACCAAGGCGATTCATAATCGCATGCCTTATGGATATATATGGTGTAGCCTAGGCGTATCAGATGTCACAATGCAATTCACAAAAGTTCAGCGTTCAAATGCACTCTTATCGGAGCGGTTCGGTGCCTCAATGTACACATACCAAGGCGATTGGTAATCGCCTAATTTATATATAATGTGTCACATAGGCATATCATATATACTTATGCCAGGGCAATTGATGATCGCATAGCTTATGAGTCTATATGGTGTAGCCCAGGCAAATCAGATGCCGCAAAATGAATCAAAAATTCAGCGTTTAAATGCACTCATGTCAGTGCGGTTTAGTGCCTCAATGTACTCATACCAAGGCGATAGATAGTCGCATGATAGGTATAAAGTATAACATAGGCATATCAAATGCCACAATCCAATTAGTAGAAGTTCATCGTTCACATACACTCATATCAAAGGCGGTTAAAGTCGCAAACTGACAAAGTGCAAAAATAAAGCAAAGCGATACTTAGCTCTCTCAATTTTTCAGCTACCACTATGAAACCATAGCTTTAACGCCTCAACGCGTTTCGCCTAAACAGGCTCATCAGGAGGCCAGATGAAAGGATTCAGATGTCCTGTGCGTGGTGCAGTGGCTAACCTGTGATGTGTGTCTGTTCCCCATTTGTACATACCGCCAACCAGAACGTCATCTGACGCCGCCCATACCAGGTGAGTAAGGGGTTGGTACGAGTCACCGCTCGCGTCATCTGACGCCACCCACCATATGAGTCAGGGGTTAGTGCGGATCCCCGCCAGCGTCACTTCCGCCCTCACTTGACTAATGGAAGAGTGAGTGCGCATGTCCAGTACATCATCACGCACCGCCCCTGATGTCCGGGTCACGTGTCAATGCAAGGACACTCCCCAAGTCTCTCCCCTCCACTTATTTTTTGGTTGTCTTATGGGCGGAGGAGTGCGCATGTCAGGGAGTATCGATCGCTAGTAGGCGCATAGAGATGCAATCATAAAGATTCCCTACCTAGTTCAAAATATTTACAGAGTGGATGTCTAAATGGGATATCTTATATAGCCCAGTGGGGCATGTAGCTATGTGGCCGTTATTCGATATAACAGAGTCCTATATTTTGGAACATGTGTCTCAATAAGCTACATTGATAGCTCGTCTCATTATATCCCGAAGGGATCTCATTGTTCTCAGTTCTGCAGAACAGTATATGACAAATGGAGAATCAAAATAAATCGATACCACATAGAAATCTATGCGGATCCCATAATGAGAGATCCTCTAACATGGAGAGTATGGCTTAGTTTCCTCCTTTATCCCATAAACATGAATGAAGGCTACAGGAAACAGGTAAAGGAATTAATTTCATTCAAACCATAGGGTTCAAGAGAGTTTAGTCTGAAGATCCATTCGCATTCTCTTCTTAAGATCATATTATCAATGTCTCCACCCCTGGAATTGATGTGTACCACTTCAATGATCATAAATGATATGTCACTCAGATTGCCACTGTGACAAGAGTTCATATGTCGTGCTAGGGGGGTGTCTCTATTGTTGCGAATGTCTCCCATATGTTCCCCAACTCTTCTCCTGAACTCCCTTTTAGTTTTTCCCACATAATCCTTGGGGCATGAGCATGTGCCTTTATATACCACAGCCGTGGTTCTACAGTTAGAGAAATCTCTCAGGAAGAATCTTAATCCTGTGGAAGCACTGAAAAAACACTTTGCGGTGACATCCATTTACATAATGTGCAATTTCCACATTTGAAAAAACCAATTGGTCTCCTATCTAACCAAGTGCCCTCTCTCGCTGGTCTCTTATACTGGCTAACCAGACTGCACCAGAAGGTCTCTAATAGACCTCCCCTGGTATGGGCGGCGTCAGATGACGTTCTGGTTGGCGGTATGTACAAATGGGGAACAGACACACATCACAGGTTAGCCACTGCACCACGCACAGGACATCTGAATCCTTTCATCTGGCCTCCTGATGAGCCTGTTTAGGCGAAACGCGTTGAGGCGTTAAAGCTATGGTTTCATAGTGGTAGCTGAAAAATTGAGAGAGCTAAGTATCGCTTTGCTTTATTTTTGCACTTTGTCAGTTTGCGACTTTAACCGCCTTTGATATGAGTGTATGTGAACGATGAACTTCTACTAATTGGATTGTGGCATTTGATATGCCTATGTTATACTTTATACCTATCATGCGACTATCTATCGCCTTGGTATGAGTACATTGAGGCACTAAACCGCACTGACATGAGTGCATTTAAACGCTGAATTTTTGATTCATTTTGCGGCATCTGATTTGCCTGGGCTACACCATATAGATTCATAAGATATGGGATCATCAATTGCCCTGGCATAAGTATATATGATATGCCTATGTGACACATTATATATAAATTAGGCGATTACCAATCGCCTTGGTATGTGTACATTGAGGCACCGAACCGCTCCGATAAGAGTGCATTTGAACGCTGAACTTTTGTGAATTGCATTGTGACATCTGATACGCCTAGGCTACACCATATATATCCATAAGGCATGCGATTATGAATCGCCTTGGTACAAGTGCACGGAGACACTAAACCGCTCTATCAGGGGTACATCTGGATACTGAATTTTCTATTAATCAAATTGCGGTACATGATATGCCTAGGTTACAGGGTGTACATATATATTTACCAGCCATGCGATGATAACAAAGGCTGCTGATTTAATCAGAATGGATACTTTCTTTTGCTGAAAACAATTAACACACTCTAAGCTGGTTGGAAACTAGGCTACTTTATCTAATTAGCTCTAATCTCACCAATTTTGTTATAAATAAACGATACACAGCTACCACTATAGTTATATGACCTGTGTTCTCTGTTTTTACACTATTGGGGCATAGGGATGTACTAGCACAGAAGGTCTCTGTCTAGATATCCTTAGCCATTGGGCAGTGGGATTCGCTAAGTCCGCAGGGTACACCAGGGCCACTAGGGTCAGCCATCGGTGAGCGGGGGCGCCACAACGCTCCCCCCTAGGGTGCCAACCTCCGCGGCAAGGCAGGTGACAGCCTAGTGACTAACTAGGGACATCCAGATGGGCCCAATATTTTAGTTTGAACACTATATGTATATTGTGTATGTCATTTGTTGGTGCTACTTATTAAGGTAATTCATTAATAAAGTATTTCATTTTTGTTTTTTTCATATGATTTTGGCTTTATTAGCCCTATTAGATTATCAATTTTCTGATTATCACTGCAGGTCCTCAAACACCTGCAGGTCCTGCAGGGAAAAGGGGTACAGTGAGCACCCTCACCCAGAGGTGGGGTATGTGGGTAGCCAGACCCTCCCATCTCTCATAGTTACCCGCAACCCAGACACAGGTGAACTAGATGGCATGTTAGTGCTCACATGCACTAAAGCCAAAATACTCTGAGTTGCATCGCAGGGAGCAGCCATCCCTGCAACACATACAGTACAGACCAAAAGTTTGGACACACCTTCTCATTCAAAGATTTTTCTGTATTTTCATGACCATGAAAATTGTACATTCACACTGAAGGCATCAAAACTATGAATTAACACATGTGGAATTATATACTTAACAAAAAAGTGTGAAACAACTGAAAATATGTATTATATTCTAGGTTCTTCAAAGTAGCCACCTTTTGCTTTGATTACTGCTTTGCACACTCTTGGCATTCTCTTGATGAGCTTCAAGAGGTAGTCACCGGAAATGGTTTTCACTTCACAGGTGTGCCCTGTCAGGTTTAATAAGTGGGATTTCTGGCCTTATGAATGGGGTTGGGACCATCAGTTGTGTTGTGCAGAAGTCTGGTGGATACACAGCTGATAGTCCTACTGAATAGACTGTTAGAATTTGTATTATGGCAAGAAAAAAGCAGCTAAGTAAAGAAAAACGAGTGGACATCATAACTTTAAGAAATGAAGGTCAGTCAGTCCGAAAAATTGGGAAAACTTTGAAAGTGTCCCCAAGTGCAGATGCAAAAACAATCAAGCACTACAAAGAAACTGGCTCACACGAGGACTGCCCCAGGAAAGGAAGACCAAGAGTCACCTCTGCTTCTGAGGATAAGTTTATCCGAGTCACCAGCCTCAGAAATCACAGGTTTACAGCAGCTCAGATTAGAGACCAGGTCAATGCCACACAGAGTTCTAGCAGCAGACACATCTCTACAACAACTGATAAAAGGAGACTTTGTGCAGCAGGCCTTCATTGAAAAATAGCTGCTAGGAAACCACTGCTAAGGACAAGCAACAACCAGAAAAGACTTGTTTGGGCTAAAGAACACAAGGAATGGACATTAGACCAGTGGAAATCTGTGCTTTGGTCTGATGAGTCCAAATTTGAGATCTTTGGTTCCAACCACCGTGTCTTTGTGCAACGCTGATAAGGTGAACGGATGGACTCTACATGCCTGGTTCCCACCGTGAAGCATGGAGGAGGAGGTGTGATGGTGTGGGGGTGCTTTGCTGATGACACTGTTGGGGATTTATTCAAAATTGAAGGCATACTGAACCAGCATGGCTACCACAGCATCTTGCAGCGGCATGCTATTCCATCCGGTTTGCGTTTAGTTGGACCATCATTTATTTTTCAACAGGACAATGACCCCAAACACATCTCCAGACTGTGTAAGGCCTATTTGACCAAAGTGGAGAATGATGGGGTGCTACGCCAGATGACCTGGCCTCCACAGTCACCAGACCTGAACCCAATCGAGATGGTTTGGGGTGAGCTGGACCGAAGAGTGAAGGCAAAAGGGCCAACAAGTGCTAAGCATCTCTGGGAACTCCTTCAAGATTGTTGGAAGACCATTTCCGGTGACTACCTCTTGAAGCTCATCAAGAGAATGCCAAGAGTGTGCAAAGCAGTAATCAAAGCAAAAGGTGGCTACTTTGAAGAACCTAGAATATAAGACATATTTTCAGTTGTTACACACTTTTTTGTTAAGTATATAATTCCACATGTGTTAATTCATAGTTTTGATGCCTTCAGTGTGAATGTACAATTTTTATAGTCAATACAGAAAAATCTTTGAATGAGAAGGTGGGTCCAAACTTTTGGTCTGTACTGTACCTCCCATTGACTACATAGCCATTAGCCTCCTTACTGGTGGTAAAAAGTTGGTGGTGGATATTGATATGAACCGGCAGCACGTCCAGGCAATCATGCATGATCTTCGAGCCAAGATATTGCTTCAGGTGGAAATTATCACTGGTGAAGCATTTTGCCAGATTACATTCTGCTTTTCTCTATTCCAATTTAAAGAGAGGAGGGTGCAATTTGACTTTTACTTAAAGAGGTTGTCTAAAATTAGAGAAACATGGCTGCTTACTTTCAAAAACATGGCCACTCCTGTCCATGGGTTGTATCTGGCATTGAAACTCAGCTCCATTGATGTAAGTGGAGCTGAGCTGCAATACCAGACACAAGCCAAGGTTTGGGGTGGGGCAGTTTCTGAAATAAAGCAAATTGCCTCTTCAGAGAAGAAGAGGACTTGAACTCTGTTACCACCCATTGGAAGCAGCAATCTTTAGGATTAAAGCCAAAGCAAGCACATTTTTCTAATTCTGAAGAACCTCTGTAAGAGGGCAAAAAGGCACCCCAGCTTCCAGGGTCAAGTAAAACAGACACCCATCTCCAGATGAATAGTGTAGTTTTTTTTCGCTTCACCCGGACTTACTGAGAGATGATACCAATTCATCATAATGGCCACACATGGCAGTCAAATGTGACAGTAAGGGATTACACAGCTTCTCACACTCACTATCACAATAAGCTAAAAAGGAGTTAAGTGTATCCCAAAACCAGTCCACACTCCACATCATACTTTTATTGTCTCCACTTGATGTTTGGTTGGGAAACGTGACGCCTACACCAGCTAACACAGCAGAACACACATCGAACGGGTCCATTTTTAGCAAGCTATACTTTCCCTCTTCAAGGTTGTGGGTAGGGTTAAAGCAGCAAGAACAGATATATTAATAAAATGATAATATATCCAAATGTACACTGTTTACAAAAAGGCCAAAATGAATAAATAAAAAGTTCGTTCACAAAAGGCAAACAGTGCAAAAATAAAAAAAAGATAAAATAAAGAGGACACTTTACTAATTACATCGCAAGAGATCTTACGGAGGAGAGCTGCTGAACAGACCTACAATCCTGGTTGCACCTCCCTTTCTGTCTTTTGAGAGATTTTTATATGTCTCAACCACATCCCTCATCCATCTCTTTGTGAAGTCAGAGGAATATGGCTAATTATATGTAAGGAAGGAAAGTTGCAGGACATAATTTAAATTTATATCATATTTTCCCATAGGACCCTCCTTGTAGAATATTTGGACCATCACGTTACCAATCATATTTTTACCAACTTAGAAGTTTAAGGGACAACGTTTCACCTTATACAGAGCGCCAAGTCAGCATAAGGAGACATATAAAACATGCAATACAATAGCTTCTTCAGAGAAGAAGAGGACTTGAATTCTAGTGCCACCTATTGGATGTAGCAATACTGAAAGTTAACACTGACCCTTTAACAAGCTTTGTCACATGACTTAGAATAAGAAGCCAAAGAAGACACTCAATTTGATGATGTGTTCTTCGGAGGTGCATACCAGACTATCTGATTTGGCTAGGTGGAAGGCCTCTGACTAGAGGCCAAAGGGGGAGTGTTTCTCTTTGTAGCATGTGCCAAGTCGGCATAAAGAAACGTATAGGCCATTCAATGCTCCTATGGGAATTTACCACTTAATGACCACTGATGCGCATTAAAACTGCTTTTCCCTCATCACCGTTTGAAAGCGGCGTTTGGGAATTAAGGGTATAGCTCACCCCAGAAAACTAAAACATGATCAGGGCCGGAATTTCAGTTCCTAATCACGTGATCGCCATTATTCTATAAATAATGGCGATCATGTAAAAAAAAATGTGCCTGAAATTAACAGAATTTCTTTCTTTTCTGACATGATATACATGTCAGAGGAGAGAAAAATAATGTCCCCAGCCCCTCGCCCCGGGACCTATGCTATACTCTGGTCCATCCTGTTGCGTCCCCCCGCTCTTCGCCTCCTCTTCCTGAAAAAAAAAATGGCTCGTCCATGCACCGAAATATGCCAGCTAGCACCTGGCATCAGCAAAGATTTTTCCTATTGGTTCTTTTTGATCACTGTGATAGACGGTATCACATTGATGAAAAGCCAATAATTACTATGTCAACCCCCCATGTCATCCCCTAGTCAGATTATTTTTTTGTATTTTTTTTCCTTTCATTTTCTGCCTTTAGGGTTAGGGTTGAGGGCTAGGGCTGAAGGTTAGGGATGAGGGTTGGGGTTAGGGTTATTTAAAAAGTTTAAAAAAATGATGACAATATGATGACTGGTGTTGAGCGCAAGTACTTGTTAAACAAGTTTGCATCGAGGTTCTTGTGTATGCATCAACTATCATGAATGCTCAAGTCACATGCGCGAGTCTCCGCCCCAGATATTTTACTTCTGTTAGGCAGCCAAAAAGCATGCAGGGAATGCCTCCCATATACGGGCAATCCCTGAATGTTTTTTTGGGTACCTAATAGCTGTGAAACATTCGGGGACTCGAGCATGTCGCTCGAACATCCGCGATACTTGGTGCATATCCAAGCACCCGATGCAAACTCGAGTAACTAGCACTTGTGCTCAACACTAATGACAGCATATTCAATATGACGACCTAATGTTATCAAATTATGGGTAGTACCTTTGGGTTCAAAATACTCACTATACCCCTGGATAAAATACTTGAGGGGTGTAGTTTCCAAAATGGGGTCAATTGTGGGGTTTTTCAATGTTTAGGCACATCAGGGGCTCTCTAAACTCAACATGCTGTCCACTCTCAATTCCAGACATTTTTGCGCTCAAAAAGTAAAATGGTGCTGCTTCCCTTCCGAGCCCTGCCTTGTGCCCAAAAGTAGTTTTCCCACACATATGGGGTATCGGCGTACTGAGGAGAAACTTCAAAACAAATGAACTGCGGTGACTTCGGTGAGATCCCCGCCAGCACAGTGAGAAAAAATCTCACTATTATTAGCAGCAGCAGGCATCGGCTGATGGGAGCAGTAGTGCCATCAGCCGACACCAATGACTGGAGGTAAACTTTATACCTCTGATCACAGCTGTGGGCTTCTGCTGTCATTTGACAGCATGCGAACCGCAGCTGTCTAACCAGCATGATGATTTTACCGCCGATCAGAAGCGGATTTTGTCATGCACATGACAGTGCGACAAACACCCGGTGTTCGGGGGGCTGAATCTGTACAGTAACACGGACATCCTGGTGAAGTCCGTGTTCAGTGTCCATGCCCAAACAGTAGGTGTTCAGTATGGGTGCCGAACTTTACTGTTCTGGTTCGCCCATCTCTAATGGTAATATAACCACATTGGAGCAAAAATCGTCTAGGTCTGGCCTCTGATTTATTATTACGTCAATCTTGCTTTTATTCTCCCTCCAATGTATAGAAAACATCAAATCATCAGTGTTACGAACATAAAATACCTTTTTATTCAATGGATTTGAGATGACTATGTCTATAGTGCTATTGTGTTTGTACAACAATTTTGACTCTTTTATTATTATATCTCTTGCTCCATTAAGTTGTGAAATCTGGCATGGGTTACCTAAGTTATTGACAATTCTGTTAACTAATGGCGTATACTACTTAGTGAGATGTAAAGGTGTTTATGTTACAGGATATAACAAGTACCGTATATACTCATGTATAAGCCAACCCGTGTATAAGCCGACCCCCCTAATTTTGCCACAAAAAACTGGGAAAACGTATTGACTCGCGTATAAGCCTAGGGTGAAAAATGATTATGCCCCCATATGATGCTCCACAGATTAAGCCCCATATTTGCTCCACAGATTATGCCTCCATATGCTTCAGAGATTATGTCCCCATATGCTCCAAATTATGCCCCATATGTTCAACAGATTATGCCCCATATGCTCCCATATGCTCCAGATTATGCCCCATATGTTCCACAGCTTATGCCCCCATATGCTCCATATTATGCCCCCATATGCTCCAGATTATGCCCCATATGTTCCACAGTTTATGCCCCCATATGTTCCACAGCTTATGCCCCCATATGTTCCACAGCTTATGCCCCCATATGTTCCACAGCTTATGCCCCCATATGTTCCACAGCTTATGCCCCCATATGCTCCATATTATGCCCCCATATGCTGCACAACTATGCCCTATATGCCCCATAGTATTGGCTTCATATGCTACTGCAAAAAAAAATGACATACTCACCTCTCGTCGCTGGGGGCCAGGTGCCGGTGTCCCCGCTCGCGTCCCCGGCACCTGAGATATTTACCTGTCCTCTCTGCACCTCTGCGCTGCGTCCTCTTCCGGGTCCTCAGCAGTGAATGATCTGGCAGAGGGCGCGGCGCTCACTAATGACATCATCGCGCCCTCTGCTGATCATTCACAGCCAGAGGAGTCAGACGAGGACGCAGCACAGCGGTGGACCGAGGGACAGGTAAATATCGCTATACTCACCCCTCCACCGCGCGTCCCTGCAGCCTCTCCTCTTCTCCCGGCGCTCTCCGCAGCGCTTCAGTCCTGCAGCGGTCACGTTGTACCGCTCATTAAAGTCATGAATATGTGACTTTAATGAGCGGTGCCATGTGACCGCTGCAGGAAGGAGCCGGAGATCGTGGAAGAAGAAGGGGGGCTGCAGAGACCGCGCCGGCGGAGGGGTGAGTATGATCCAACACCCCCGCTCACCCTCCCCGCCGACCCCCGTATATGACCCGCGTATAAGCCGAGAGGGGGACTTTCAGCCCTAAAAAATGGGTTGAAAATCTCGGCTTTACATGGGTATATACGGTAATATAACTCTTGTACTTCTATATAATACTTACAATCTCGATCGCAGAGGTCGCAACCGCAATCTGGCCTGGAGAGGAGGGTGGCCGTCTGGATCCCAGATTAATCACTGCTTTCATATCTATCAATGTCTCCATGGTGTGGATGGAAGTGAAAACTGGGGCAGTGAGTTTTCTGCTTTCTCTGACAAGTCATAGACTGCTTCAGTTCTGTGGCTTTTTGAATAACTGTAGCGCAATTACCTGCCTGTTAGTGCTTAGGTACATTTTTTGCTTTTTGGAAAGTTCCAGATACCCCTTTAAGTTAGGGTCACAAAAAGGACAGTGTTAATACAAGTGTTAATACTCTGTTTGTGTCAGAACAAATGCACCAAGTAAACTAAGGTTCCTTTCACATTGCGTTCCTGTCCATGTTCAGTGGTAATGTTGAAGCTTGCGTCCTAACCTCCCTCAAAATGGGATTTGGGAGTATGTGTGGACGGAACCATAGACTATAAGAGTGCTAACGTAGTCAACGTGTGCTCTGTCATGCATAATTTTCAGGCATGAGGTCTACTGGCTCTGAACATGGAAATTCGGCCCCAAAAGATTTCTAAAAATGTGAACATCTGACATATTAGAAAATATTATATCCATAAAACCTCATTATTGAAAAGTGAGAAACTGGTGTAGATGAGCATAGATTTGTACAATGTCCTCACATAGAGCTGAGCTTTCCTGTGGTAACTGCTATAAACCTGTCACTAAGACCCCAATTCATCAAGACCTGAATTGTTCACGCCAGTCTTGATGAGGGGACGTGCTGGAGTTAGAGGTGCGTGATTCATTAAGAGGTGTGCGCCCTCTGCGAGGGACTGGAGTAAGATACACTATGGATCATCATGAATTAGGTTCTCCCATCCCACTCCATTACTGCCCATTTTGACTGAGCTGGAGGAAACTGGAGTTAAAATTAAAAAGTTGCAACATTTTTTGTCCAACCTGTTGTGGAAAAATGTTACGACTTTTCAAAGTTTTAGAAGTCACATAGTGCAAATCTGCCTTTGTATTACCAGAGTCTGCTGATAGGCACTGGCAAAACAGTATCTCTTGTCTAGTGTTTACAGTGTCCAATGTCTATGTTGAGCACATCAATGTACTAAAGACAGTAGGGAGGGAGTATTAGAGGGGAGATGTGAGGATAAGGAATTAAAAAAAATGTTTAAATGACTTAGACTGCTATTAAAAAATAAAATAAAGTAATATTCACCCTCTTTCACAAACTGTAGCTCCTGTAGCAGGTCCCTTCCGGTCTCTCACTTCTAGTCTCAACATTCTGGAAATGAACAGAAATCTTCACAAACAATTATTGATTTGTTAATTGTTAGAGATCTGATCTCTAAGAACCCATTGATCCTCAGAAATGCTGAAGCACAGTCACATTCACTTCAGCCGTGTTGCAGCTCCCCGCACAGCAAGTTGCCTGGATCACTGGTTTGTTGGGAATGATCGGAGGGATCTTTAAAGTGAACCTGTCACCAGGTTTGGCCGATATACGTTACAGCCATCGCCTTTCAGGGCTGATATACAGCATTCTATAATGCTGTATATCTGCACTCAAACCGACCTGTAAGTGAAGAAAAATAACTTTTATCATTCTCACATGTGGGGTGGCCCGGTCCGATGGGTGTCGCTCTTCTTTGTCCGGCGCCTCCCATCTGCGTCTCTGCATCATCCACACAGACTCCTCGGCACCACGTTCCTGCGCAGGCGTACTTCTCTGCCCTGTTGAGGGCAGAGCAAAGTCACGCAGTGCGCAGGTGACAGAGCTCTTTGACAAACCGCACACAGCAGAAGAGTTACTTAAAGGAATAACAGACCAAACAGATCTGTGTTTTTTACCGCTGAACCTCCAACCAGGCATGGTCGTGTGTGATAATGGGTGTAACCAGGTGGAGGCTGTCAAGCTTGGCAAGCTCACACACATACCATGCTTGGCACATGTGCTCAACTTGGTAGTTCAGGAAAGAAATGAGAGTTTGTGGATGATCTCCATGCTTGCTGATCAATGATGAGACGTATATCCCAGATTGTCAAATGGATAGTGGTTAATCATAAAAGGTGAGTGTAATTTTGATTTTATCGCCTGCCATACTCCTTGGATAAGACCCTATGTTGTGCTGATCTCTCCTACAGCTCTGTAACTTGGTAGTTCAGTGGATTCTGAAAACATACCTAGATCAAGGTCAAGGTACTCTGTGTCAACGCCCATTTCCGCAAGTTGGCTACAGCTGCTGCTGCTCTGGCGGTGCTGCAACAGGGCATGCAAGTGCCAGCTCACCGACTGGTGTGCAATGTTAACACATGCTGTAAATCCATACTGCATATGCTGGCAAGACTTTAGGAGTAGAAGAGGCCAGTGGTTGAGTACTAGCTCCAACACACCCATCAGTTTTCTGGTCAGCCTCCGCATATAGCAACTGAAGAGTGGGAATGGATGTCTGACATTTGAGCAATTCTCCAAGATTTTGAAGACTCTACAAAGATGGTGACCGGTGATGACACTATAGTCAGTGCAACTATCCAGATTCTGTGCCTACTTAAACAGTCACTGCTCACAATGAAACAAGAAGCTTTGCATACAGAGCAGGTGGGGATGGAGGAAGACATAACACAGAGAGATTGTATGGACCCTAGCCTCATCTCATCTGCTCAGCACGGATTGGGTATCAATAAGGAGGTGAACGCTGAGGAGGAGGAAGAGCAGGAACAGGAGCTGATGGGTAGCGCAACAGAGTCTAGTAGCCACACAACCTTTGTCCCATCTTTCCTACATGGATGGACTGGGGACGGGAATGAGGAGGAAGAGAGGGAGGAGGAGGAGGAGTTGGAGAGTCGTCATCATGGTGAAGACAGGTAAGTGATGGCTGTATAGAGCTTTGCCAACTTTATGTACCACTACCTTTCCCATGACCCTCGTGTTACATTCATCTTGGCCAAAAAAGAGTACTGCTTTTTCACCTTGCTAGATCCATGCTACAAGGAGAAATTTGCATCTCTTTTTACTGAGGAGGAAAGGTCTTCTAAAATGGTGCTATGCCAGAAGGCCATTGTGGAAAACATGTTAAAAAAATTCCCATTAGACCACGCTAGCAGCAGGGACAACTTGCCCAACCAAAGAGGAGAGGCCAGGGAGAAACACAGCAGAGGCAGTGGTACACTGTCAAAAGCATGGGCCAATTTTTATTTTTGATGAGAGAAAAGTTTTTAAAGATGGTCAAGCAATACCTGGCTGAACAAATCAGCATACTCCCTAATTCCTTTGCAACTTTCAACTATTGGATCTCAAAAGCTGGCCTCCTGGTATGAGCTGTCCCTCTATGCCTTGCAGTTGTTGTGCTGTCCTGCCACTAGCATCTGGTCTGAGCGGGATTTTAGTGCCACTGGAGGAGTCATAGCAGACAGGCACTTTGGCATGTCAACATAGGATGCAAACAGGCTCACTCTCTTCAAAATAAACAAATCCTGGATTAGCTCACACTTTTCCACAGCACCAGATGATAGCAACACATAAAGAGTTTGCAATAGTGAATATTTTAATGAGGCCTGCCAGTTGTTGCCTTTCAGAGGTGTGTGGATGGCCCTCCTCAAAATATCTCTCTGGCTTTGCACTTTCTACAAGTCTTAATGACTGTATCAGTACATCAACTAGACTTTAAAAATATTTTTGTTCCAATTTTTTTATGGATTGTGTGACTCATCTATACAGTTTAACACAGTTATTGTTGTACTACGGTGGTATGTAAAAAGTAGAAAAAAGCATAGAAAGATATTGCAGGATTAGATTACCCCTTCATAGAGTATTATGTGCTTTCTGTCACATTTTGGTGGTATATAAAAGTGCAAAAAAAAGTATGAACATTTTGCTTGTTTGTTTACATTTCTTACCCATATGCTATTCTGGGTTCTGGGGTACATTTTTGTGATAAATAACACTCAAAAAACAAAAGTTAAAAAATTTTGATGGGTTAAATTTCTCAGCAATGCAGTATTACGTGTTCTTGAATACAGTTCGTTGGTATATAAATATAACCCTCAAAAAACTTTTTCAAAATTTATCAGTATTATATTGCTCACCCATAGACTATTCCGTGGTCTGGAGTACATTTTCTTGGTATATGACCCTCAAAAAATTAGTTCAAAATTTATCGGTATTATATTGCTCATCCATACGGTATTACATCTTCTTGAGTACAGTTTGTTGCTATATAAGCCTCGAAAACTTGCTAAAAAATTGATCAGTATAATATATTGCTCATCCATAGACTTTTACATATTGGTGGGTGGATTTCATTGCTACATAAGCCTGAAAAACTTTTAAGATGTGTGCACACATTGCAGATTTGGTGCATTGTTGTCTCATTTTTTCGGCTTGGATTTGTCACGAAACCTGATACCAGCAAAGTGAATGAGAAACCTACAGTGTCGTGCTCAAGTTAAATATTTTTGACTTGCAGATTTGGTGCAGAAAATAATCTGCAGCATGTCAATTCTCTGTGCTTTTGTACTGTGTATTTTTCACCATTGAATTCACTCAAATCAACGAAAAACTTAGGCAAAAAAGCACCAAAAATGCAAATTTTTGCAGCTGCGTTTTTCCTGCTAAGAGATGCAGAAATTGTGTAGAAATTTTACTCAACGTGTGGACATACCCTTATCGGTATTATATTGCTCACCCATAGACTATTCTGTGGTCTGGAGTACATTTCCTTGGTATATAACCCTCAAAAGTGCATAACCTTTATGAGTCTAGATTAGGAGTACCAATACATTGCAATTTGTACAGAATGTGTATGAGGCCTCCTTTATGTCAAATACAGGGTGTATCTGAGTACTTCATTTTTGGCAGTTCTTGCTTTTTTCATAAATTAAACTGAAATTTCCTATTATTTTATTACAAAACTCAATTTTGGTTTACTTAATTTTTTTAAATTGTTTTTAAATTTTACCGCACATACAAATCATTATACAGAAAAAATATTTCTTTATATTTTTTTATCTGTAAAATGCAATTTCTTGTCGTTCTGGAAAGTTTTATTGTCAGTTCTTAAAGTGGACTAAAAGTGTGACACCATTGTTCTCAGCAGCGATCGGGGAGTCAGAGATGCTTCCAGGGGTCTTCCCCATGCTGTTCTCCTTCCATGCAGCACTTTTCCCATCCATTTGAATATTTTCACTGCCCCCAGACCTCTTTGTAGCGTCTCCTGGAAAAAAGCTCTGCTTTCTCATTGACTCCCATTATACTCGCTACTCGAAACGAGCACTCGAGCATAAGGATAGGAACTGCTCAGTTCGAGCAACGAGCACCCAAGCATTTTGGTACTCGTTTATCTCTAACCATTACTTAAGAAATAATTATGTAACTCTGACAGGTAGATCTTCCATTCTCTCCAGCTGTTACTTTTACTCTGTTACCGAGAAAGAATCTCTTACATATAATTATTCTGTGAGCAATCTCTGCTGAAAATATCTCATCCTTCATTCATCAAAGTACTGGCGCTGATAATTCTAGACGCTTTTGTTCTCACCTTATAGGTCACCGCGCAAATTGTTATTCACATTGGTACCCAGTTATTAAAGCTCAATGTGAAAGGTTAAAAAAAAAATTAAAATATAATAGCTTAATTCTAGCATTTGCGGGTTATTGTCACAAGTTTGATGATTAAACTTTTGATAAACAATTGATAATAATCTTGTTTTACTTCATAAATCTAAATGGTACTGACATTATGGGCTTAGACACAATATATGCCCAGAAATTTTCCTTCTGCTACAATATTTCATGGAAAATACAACAACGTATGATCGTTAAATTTTTAGTGCCGTTTCGTTTCCTATTAATGATGTTTTCCCACAAAGGACATTTATTACACATCCAAGGAAGAGGTAATAAATGCATGATCAGATTGAGACCAGCCGATCATTGGAATGGGCGTCTCGAGTCCCTAGTTACTTCTCCACACATGGGTTCTGCAACCCACATTTAATGTTCATGAGACAGACGGAGTAATGTCTTATTAAGATGTAAGTGTCTGACTTCAGTGCCCTGCCAGATTTTTGCATGTAAGTGACACCGATCTCATTGTATTTTAGGGGGCATATATCCTTAATTTTGATTTGCTTCTCGGACAAAAATAGTGAATGCTTCATTGCAAAAAAAAAAAAACACAGATGCTCACAGATGACGTCCATGTCCTGTCTGTTTCTTACTGATTGGTAGCTAAAATAAGATTGTGAAACTTTTGGGCAATTGTTTTTTGGGGGTGGGAATGAGTGACATATGGATGGTAAAAACAGACACATAGAACGTAATCCGATGAAAAACAAACCATCACAAGGATAGAAAAAAAATAGTAAACGTTTTGCATTCGCAAAAAAAATATTAATTTTATATAAGCCCTTTTCACCCTTTTTTTTTTTGTACAGGAAAGTCCCTTTTAACCCCTTCACGCCATATAATGTATAGTTATTTATATTTTGTGTCCCTGCCTTTGATGAGGGCTCATACACTGAGAGCGCATAATTCCCGGCACATGACAGCTGTCATGTGCCTTTAACAACATGTGCTGTCATGTGCCTTTAACTGCCACAGATGGATTGGAGTTCCACCTGCGGCTGTTAACCAGTTAAATGTTATGTGCTATCGCAGAGAGACCCAGCAAGACTGACACCAAATCAGCAAAGGCGCAGCCACAAACACACTTGGACCAAGCTGAATCAGCTAAGCAAGCCTTAAAGGACCGGGAAAATTCTTCACCCACCTCCCAGTAAATAGAAGGAGGACTTTGGCAGAGCCCTTCCAAGGTCCGCTGTCACCGAGCAGCTGGCATCTGATGACGTGGCTAGTCAGAACAGGTAGATACATCTGCGAGAAACCCAGTTAGTGTAGCACGAAGAGAAAGAGAAACAAACCTTAACCCCTTAACGACCGCCGATACGCCTTTTAACGGCGGTCATTAAGGGTACTTAAACCACAGCGCCGTTAATTAACGGCGCTGTGGAAAAAGTGAATAGCGCCCCCCAGAGGCGCATTTTCTCCGGGGTCTCGGCTACCGGGGGTAGCCAAGACCCCAGAGAACATGAATCGGGTCGGTTTTTACCGACACCGATGTTGCGATCGCCGTTATTAACCCTATAACGGCGACCGCAACAAAAAAAAAAAAGTTGTGTCATTTAATTTCTTTGTCCCCTGATGTCATCGGACATCAGAGGACAGAGAAAAAGGGTCCCCGGGACCCCCATGTGGCCCCCGATGTCCTGTATTCTGCCCCAGGGCCCTCCGGTGTCCCCCGGGGCCGGCGCGATGAAGAAAATGGCAGGCGCATTGTCAGTGCGCCCTCCGCTATGTGCCGCTGTGTCCTGGGGGGGATGGGCAAATATTCTCTGGGTCTCGGCTACCGGGGGTAGCCGAGACCCCAGAGAACATGATCCGGGTCGGTATTCACCGATCCCGGTGTTGCGATCGCATCTATGCAAGCATAGATGCTATCGCAAAAAAAAAAAAAAAAGATTTCTCTCCCCTCTGATGTGATCGCACATCAGAGGGGAGAAAATGAGGGTCCCCCGATCGCCCCCCCGTATACTTACCGGTGTCCTCCGTCCTCCCGCAGGCCCCAGGATCCCGGCGTCTTCTTCCTGCAAAAAAAAAATGGCGGGCGCATGCGCAGTGCGCCCGCCGATCTGCTTGGCGGCAGATTCAAAAATGATTTCATTCATTCTCATAAAAGTGCATTTTGATCACTGTGATAAACTATCACAGTGATCAAAATAAAAAAAACAGTACATAACCCCCCCATTTATCACCCCCTTAGTTAGGGACATATAATAAAAAAATAGAAATTATATTTATTTTCATTTTTCTGTTAGGGTTAGGGTTATAATTAGGGTTAGGGTTATAATTAGGGTTAGGGTTAGCATTAGGGTTAGGGTTAGCATTAGGGTTAGGGTTATAATTAGCGTTAGGGTTAAACTGGGTTCATACTGCGTTATGGCAGTCCGTTAGACGGACTGCGTTACACCGCGGTATAACGCGGTGTAACGCAGTCCGTTAATGCTGCCATTCACCCCCATTTGAGGGCGCATCGCGACGCATGCCGTAAAGCGGGATGCGTTTGCGACGTGCCATCATTCAGTGACGGAGCCTCGGACGCGGGCTGCAGCGTCTGGGCTCCGTCACCGCTAGCGCAGATGAATCATCTGCTGATTCCTCTGCGCTAGCGGGTATAGCATAACGCGATCGTGTTATGCTATACCGTTACCAGCCTGTCAACGCTATGTGTTGAACGGGCTGGTAAAACGCAAAATGAACCTAGCCTTAGGGTTAGGGTTATAATTAGGGTTATAATTAGGGTTAAGGTTACAATTAGGGTTAGGGTTAAAATTAGGGTTAGGGTTACAATTAAGGTTAGGGTTGGAATTAGGGTTGGGATTTAGGTTAGGATTAGGGTTGGGATTAGGGTTAGGGGTGTGTTGGGGTTAGGGTTGGAGCTAGAATTGAGGGATTTCCACTATTTAGGCACATCAGGGGGTCTCCAAACACGACGTGGCGTTCAAAAAGTCAAATGGCGCTCCCTCCCTTCCGAGCCCTGCCGTGCGCCCAAACAGTGGTTTACCCCAACATATGGGGTATCAGCGTACTCAGGACAAATTGCACACCAATTTTGGGGTTCTAATTTCTCCTGTTACCCTTGGGAAAATAAAAAATAGCTGGCTAAAAAAATCATTTTTGAGAAAAAAAATGATTTTTTATTTTCACAGCTCTGCGTTTATAAATTTCTGTGAAACACTTGGGGGTTCAAGTGCTCACCACACATCTAGATAAGTTCCTTAAGGGGTCTAGTTTCCAAAATGGGGTCACTTGTGGGGGGTTTCCACTGTTTAGACACATCAGGGGGTCTCCAAACACGACGTGGCTTTCAAAAAGTCAAATGTCGCTCCCTCCCTTCCGAGCCCTGCCGTGCGCCCAAACAGTGGTTTACCCCAACATATGGGGTATCAGCATACTCAGGACAAATTGCACACCAATTTTGGGGTTCTAATTTCTCCTGTTACCCTTGGGAAAATAAAAAATAGCTGGCTAAAAACAACATTTTTGAGAAAAAAAATGATTTTTCATTTTCACGGTTCTGCGTTTATAAATTTCTGTGAAACACTTGGGGGTTCAAAGTGCTCACCACACATCTAGATAAGTTCCTTAAGGTGTCTAGTTTCCAAAATGGGGTCACTTGTGGGGGGTTTCCACTGTTTAGACACATCAGGGGGTCTCCAAACACGACGTGGCTTTCAAAAAGTCAAATGTCGCTCCCTCCCTTCCGAGCCCTGCCGTGCGCCCAAACAGTGGTTTACCCCAACATATGGGGTATCAGCGTACTCAGGACAAATTGCACACCAATTTTGGTATTCTAATTTCTCCTGTTACCCTTGGGAAAATAAAAAATAGCTGGCTAAAAAAAACATTTTTGAGGAGAAAAATGATTTTTCATTTTCACGGCTCTGCGTTTATAAATTTCTGTGAAGCACTTGGGGGTTCAAAGTGCTCACCACACATCTAGATAAGCTCCTTGGGGGGTCTAGTTTCCAAAATGGTGTCACTTGCAGGGGGTTTCTACTGTTTAGATACATCAAGGGCTCTGCAAACACAACATGACGCCCGCAGAACATTCCATCAAAGTCTGCATTACAAAATGGCGCTCCTTCCCTTCCAAGCGCTCCCATGCGCCCAAACAGTGGTTTCACCCCACATATGGGGTATCAGCGTACTCAGGAAAATTGCACAACAACTTTTTGGGTCCAATTTCTCCTGTTACCCTTGGGAAAATAAAAAAATAGCGGGCTAAAGAATCATTTTTGAGGAAAAAAATGATTTTTTATTTTCACGGCTCTACGTTTATTAATTTCTGTGAAGCACTTGGGGGTTCAAAGTGCTCACCACACATCTAGATAAGTTCCTTAAGGGGTCTAGTTTCCAAAATGGTGTGATTTGTGGGGGGTTTCGACTGTTTAGGCGTATCAGGGGCTCTCCAAACACGACATGGCGTCCAATTTCAATTCCAGCCAATTTTGGTTTGAAACAGTCAAACGGCGCTCCTTCACTTCCAAGCCCTGCCGTGCGCCCAAACAGTGGTTTACCCCCACATATGGGGTATCGGCATGCTCAGGACAAATTGCACAAAAACTTTTGGGGTCTTGTTACCCTTGGGAAAATAAAAATTGGGGTAAACAGATCGTTTTTGTGGAAAAAATATGATTTTTTATTTTCACGGTTCTATGTTATAAACTTCTGTGAAGCACTTGGAGGTTCAAAGTGCTCACCACACATCTAGATAAGTTCCTTAGGGGGTCTAATTTCCAAAATGGGGTCACTTGTGGGGGGTTTCCACTGTTTAGACACATCAGGGCCTCTACAAACGCGACATGGCGTCCAGCCAATTCTGCGTTGAAAAAGTCAAATGTCGCTCCTTCCCTTGCAACCTCTGCCGTGCGCCAAAAAAGTGGTTTACCCCCACATATGGGGTATCGGCTTAATCAGGAGAAATTGCACAACAAATTTTGTGGTTCATTTTTTCTTTTAACAGTTGTGAAAATAAAAAAAATAGGTTCCGAATTAAAGTTTTTGCAAAAAAAGTTAAATGTTAATTTTTTCCTTCCACATTGCTTCAGTTCCTGTGAAGCACGTAAAGGGTTAATAAACTTCTTGAATGTGGTTTTGAGCACCTTGAGGGGTGCAGTTTTTAGAATGGTGTCACTTTTGGCTATCATATAGACCCCTCAAAGTGACTTCAAATGTGAGGTGGTCCCTAAAATAAAAATGGTGTTGTAAAAATGAGAAATCGCTGGTCAACTTTTAACCCTTATAACTTCGTAACAAAAAAAAATTTTGGTCCCAAAATTGTGCTGATGTAAAGTAGACATGTGGGAAATGTTATTTATTAAGAAATTTGTGTGACATATCTCTCTGATTTAAGGGCATAAAAATTTAAAGTTTGAAAATTGTTAAATTTTCAAAATTTTCGCCATATTTCCGTTTTTTTCATAAATAAACACAAGTCATATCAAAGAAATTTTACCACTAACGTGAAGTACAATATGTCACGAAAAAAACAGTCTCAGAATCAGCGGGATTCGTTAAAGCGTTCCAGAGTTATAACCTCATAAAGTGACAGTGGTCAGAATTGTAAAAATTGGCCCGGTCATTAAGCTGCAAAATGGCTCTGTCACTAAGGGGTTAAGACTAACCCTGAAAGAAAGCCACCAAAACTGCAAACACCACTCACCACTAGTGTTGAGCGATATTGCTCGATATCTAAAAATATCGTATCGAAATTGTATCGCCGATAGCACTAAATATCGTCGATATCCGATTTCGATAGCGGAAGTCCCATGTAAGTCTATGGGAACAAAATATCGCAACAAAAAAAACCCTTTCTTACATTGTAAAACAAAATATACACACATAGAATACATATATATATATACATGTCATTGTGACATATATATACATATATTTATAGTTTATACACTTCTACATAGTAAAATAGACTCTGATTCAATTGCCGGGTAAAGCCGTGACATACCCCATAGAAGTCTACGGGCTCGGTGCCGAGTACCCCCAAAACCTCTGGCTCTGTGCGACTCAACTTGGGCGTCACGAACAGGATTCTGTAGCTCGCTATAAGCGAGTCCTGTGTGCCTGAATTGAACTGGTTTTGTGCTTGAGAATTGCTAAAATCATCAGAGAATGTATTTGCCATTTTTCAGCCATATCTGCGTCACGACGAGGCACTGGTGAAGAAGAAGGGCGTGCTCTTCGTGGGTGTCACTCAGTGGCGCGAAAACGATGGCCGACCACTGTAAATGGTACTGCAATGTAACATCGTGCCTCCTCATCCTCCTCAGTGTGCAGAAACTAACACGAAGGTCCCGCCTCCCTACAAAGAGGGGCCCTCTCCAGATGCTAATGACACATGTGACTTGGCAGAGATGGCTAATGGACACGAGCAGAAGTGTGAAGGGATGGAGCAGTCAGACTCAGAGCTCTCCCCCCACGGAAGCGACCCGATCGCCACGGAAACACCGTTGGGCACCCGGCCTGGAAACCCTCCTACGCTGCAAGAAGCGGCGGATACCCTAAGAGGCCTGGCCCGGCACCGGGAGGAGGTCGCCAGGATGGAAGCCAGCTGGCGTGCCCTAAAACTAAACTTGGAGCGGCGCTAATCCCTCTTACCTGAAGTGTCTGTACCGGAAGGTGAGGCACCCGTTCTAGTAGAGGAGTCCTTGCAATGTGATCCGGTTGACGTTGTCGCAGTGGAGGCACCCGTTCGTGCAAAAAACGCTGCACCGGCAGCACCCCAGATCCCGCTGTCTGCTCCCGTCGCTGAGACAGAAGAAGCGACACCCGTCCTCATGGAGGAGGCCGCGCAGGCACCAGAGCACTACCTGCCTGTACCGGAGCCCCGACTGTCATCTGATTTAGAGCCGTCTGCTTCCTCCGCAGGGGAGCGCCGCCAGGACTGGGGGCGACAGGAGAGCTGCCGCAAACCGGACACTGTAAGCTGCAGTGGAGTGGTGGAGACATGGAGCAGCTGGTGGAGGAGAATTACAACCGGCGTCAGGAGGAAGAGTGGAGACGTTGGGAGCGGGAAGCAGAGCGACAAAGGGAGCAGCGAGAATCCCTAAAACTTCGGCAACATCACCTGGAGAAGGACCGGGCAGATAAGGACCGGATGAGAAAGGATAAAGGAACCCTGTGTGAGCCGCGGCGTAAGGGTGCAGTACGGAGCTTTAAATTGAAAGGTGGTTGGGGCTTCATCAAGGAGGCTGGACTTTATTTAGAAGTCTTTGTGAACCGGCGGGACGTGGAGGCTCACCTCCCAGAAGGACACCCGGGGAGGGACCTGTTGCCAGGAGACTTGATGACTTACACCCGACACTGGGGTTACAATGGATGGTAGCCCTAAATGTTACCAGGTGCGACCCCTACTCCCCAGTGTGTCAGGAACCTGTGAGACCCTCGGAGCCTTCAGCCTCCCACATCCAGGCCTCTGCAAAAGTGCCCACCCCACGCCGTAAATCTCCCAAGCCTCCCTCAGTGGTCTCCTCAGCAGCCCCAGCTATGGACATGATAAGTATAGCTGGCCTGTACCCGGCGCCTGTTAGGCCCCCTGGGGTTCGTTCAGTCCGTGACATAGGGCTCCAGACCGGAGGGAAATGAAAGAGGTGGCCACACAGACCCAGATAGCGGGTCACGACTTGACTGTACAGGCCACACGACGTCATCAGGTCCTGGTGGTCCTTGGTGCCTCGGATGTTTGGCAAGCATCAGAAGAGTACCAGGTGGTACCTGGAACACCCCTGCCAAAGAATTATAAATAACCCGGACAGGGTCCCTGTATGTAAATAGTTAAATTGTTTATGTACCGGACGGGTGAATGTTAATAAAAAAGTTTTTTAATTTAATAAAAAAAAAAAAAACACAGTTTTCATTACTTTTATTACAGTCTCATCCTGCGACGCCATCGATCTCCTGTAAAAAAAATGGAAAAAAAAAAAAAGAATACCACCTGACCGACGCAGTCCATAGTAACGAGTGTCCCACGACGATCCAGCTCTGCTACATCAGAATCCCGGCGCAGCACAGCTGATTACCTGCTTCCCCGGCGGTGACGTCATCGGACTGGTTTACGGCCGGGATTACCCTGCAGTCACTGCAGTTATCGCGAAAAACTGCATGTGACCGCCAGGGAGAAGATAATGGCGGCCATCAAGCAGTCCAGGACGTGACCGCCGGAGATCTTCTGCCAGGTAAGTGCCGCTGACTCCTGACAGACCCGACCGACGGACACTCACAGTGACAGTGACAAATCCGATTACGGTATTCGATAAGACGAAAATATGAAACGAATTATCGAAAGGCCGATAGAGCTAATATCGGCCGATAGCCGATATTTGCATTATCGTATCGCTCAACACTACTCACCACCAAAACACATAGGAACTGCAATAAATAATAATAATCTTTATTTATATAGCGCCAACATATTCCGCAGCGCTTTACAGTTTAACAGTTTCAAAACACAAGTCATAAGTAACAACGTTAATAATAAAATAATTAAAGCAAAATAAGATGACCCTGCTCGTGAGAGCTTACAATCTACAATGAGGTGGGGGAGATACAAAGTACAGGTGTGTATATACGGTCCAGCCATCTTGAGGGAGTGAGGGATGGATGGAGATAGTGAATGGGCTACACATACACACTTACACATAGAATGACTTTGATTAGTGAACGTGATAGGCCGCTCTGAAGAAATGTGTTTTGAGGGAGCGCCTGAAACCATGCAAATTGTGGATAGTCCTCATTTCTTGGGGTAGAGCATTCCAGAGGATTGGCGCCATGCGGGAGAAGTCTTGGAGTCGGGAGTGGGAGGTACGGATTAGTGCAGAGGTTAGTTGAAAGTCGTTTGCAGAGCGCAGCAGTCGGTTAGGCCAATAGATAGAAATGAGGGAGGAGATGTAGGGGGGTGCTGCACTGTGGAGAGCTTTGTGGGTGAGAACAAATACTTTGAATTGGATCCTATAATGAATGGGCAGCCAATGTAAGGACTGGGGAAGAGCGGACGCATCCGAATACCAATTAGCCAGATAGATAACCCTGGCTGCTGCATTAAGGATGGACTGGAGAGGGGATAGTCGAGCAATAAACAGCAAAGACCTGAGCTGGGAACAGGGTTAAATAGCTGAAGGAAATGATCAGGCGTTGAATATCTTCCAATCACCTCCAGACAGCCATTCCGTGCTAACCTTCACAGCAGAATGGAGACAATCCCACCACTGCCTAGTACCAGACATAGCAGAGTCCTGGCAACTGGGGAACACATCGTCACATGTTCCCCCGGGGCAGTTAAATCCGTATGTTAGCTCTGCCTCCAGGTTCAGGACAATGGTGGCACTAGCGACCGGGGTAGCATGGCACAGGACCCGATCCACTCCCAGCTGGGAGCACAGAACTATGATTACTAACATTACTCTGTCAATCTCTGACAGCGGGATTTCACACTCACCGGTCGTGTCAAGTGTGTCAAAAGTCCCACCCATTGGTGCCCCTGCCGCATGATTGCAGGTCACTCACTGATGGGTTGTTATAACAGCCAGGGGTTTGCTGATGACCCCCATGCCTGTCATTACGATTCTTCTGTGAACTCCGGCTCGTGGCCGTGGTTCATAGGAGATCGTGATTTCTGCTAAAGCACTGCTATGTACAGAGCAGGTGATTCGACAATCTCAGCTTCAAGTGTCCTAAGGGGACTATTAAATAAAGTAAAACGTGAAAAAAAAAGTTTAACATTATTTTTTTAAAAAGCACAAAACTTCAGATCACCCCCCCTTTTGCTCCACTGAAAATAAAACAATAAAAATATACACATATGGTATAGTTGCATTCAGATCCGAACTATCAAAATATTAAATAAATTAATCTGATCGGTAAGCAACGTAACGAGAAAAAAATCGAATTGCCAGGGTATTTTGACCACCGCAAAATTGCAATAAAATGCAATAAGAGGCGATCAAAACATTGTATCTATCCCAAAATGATATCAATAAAAATAACTGCTCAGGGCGCAAAAAATAAGCCCTCGCCCAGCCTCAGATCCCCCAAAAATGGAAACACCAGGGTCTCACAAAATGGCAACAAACTCAAAAACCTTTTTTCATACAAATTTCGGATTTTTTTTCACCACTAAAACAAACTGTACATTTTTGGTATCTGCGCACTCGTTCTGGTCTGGGAAATCATATTGCCAGGTCAGTTTTACCATATACTGTATATACTAGAGAAAAAAATATCAATAGAGTCCATGAAAAAAATATATAACCATGATAAATAAAATATATCTTTTATTGAAGATAAATTAAAAAAAAAGTACATATGTATTCCAGCACTATAGACACAAAAAAGCACATGTTGGTAGGTTGTCCAATAGGAAAACCTCATACAAAAGTAGAAAAATATTTAGAATTGAGAGTCCTCAGTGGTTGATACCTTTTAATGGCTAACTGAAAAGATGGTAACAAGTTGCAAGCTTTCAAGACTACTCAGGTCTCTTCATCAGGCTAGACAGTAGTTTCGAAAGCTTGCAATGTGTTACCATCTTTTCAGTTAGCCATTAAAAGGTATCAACCACTGAGGACTCTCAATTCTAAATATTTTTCTATCTACTGGCTAACACGGTACAAAGATATACATCTTTCCATACAAAAGTAGTCACAGAGTAATCCTATTAGGACATATAATATATGAACCGTAAATAATTATATGTACACAATAGGAACAGAAATAAAATAAGTGATTCCCTAAAAATAAAATTAAAATGGTATGCATACTGGTAGCCAAAGTATGGCGGCTCACGCACCAAACACACCGGACGCGTGCTTCACTAATTGTATAGAAGAGTATTGTGGGTGTCACGATTCCTCCTATGAGAGTGTCAGTATCTGGTGTGACAGTTTAGCAGTCCAATCAGGACCAGGGTGTGCCGGGGCTTCATTCATGTGTGTCTTATCCAGAGTAATTACCCGGCTATTTAACCAGCTCTCTGCCTTTGATTGCTGTCAATTGTAGCTTCGCGCATGAGGTGTGTGTGCTCTGTGTTCCTAGTCAGATATTCTGATCTTTTGCTGCTGACCTTGGTTTTCTCTTGACCATCTGTTTGCCTAGCCTTTTTGTCGTGATTAGCTACCTTCTTGGAATTATGACCTTGGACTGTTTCCTGACTACACCTATGTCTCACCCCTCTATCTATGGCATACTCTCTTGGCTTTTGACCTTGGACTTCTTGACAACACAGATGCACGGTTTATCCATGAGTAGAACTAGCATTAAATTGGGTATTCTCTTTTGTGGAGGTCACTGTGCAGTTAGAAGGAGAAGATGAACTGCCTCCATCTCCCATCACAGTCTTCTGTCAAGAAAGTATTCTGAAAAATAAAATAAAAAGTCCAAATGCACAAAATGATTTCTCTCACTATGAAATGCCCTGTTATGGCTAAAATGTCTATGTACCATACTTTGTCTATCTGATTTTAACTACCGTATATATCCATGTATAAGCCGAGATTTTCAGCGCATTTTTTAGGGCTGAAAGTCCCCCTCTCGGCTTATACGCGGGTCATATACGGGGGTCGGCGGGGGAGGGGGAGCGGGGGTGTCGGATCATACTCACCCCTCCGCCGGCGCGGTCTCTGCAGCCCCCTGCTTCTCCCACGATCTCCGGCTCCTTCCTGCAGCAGTCACATGGCACTGCTCATTAAAGTCATGAATATGCACATATTCATGACTTTAATGAGCGGTACCACGTGACCGCTGCAGGACTGAAGCGCTGCGGAGAGCGCCGGGAGAAGAGGAGAGGCTGCAAGGACTGCGCGGCGGAGGGGTGAGTATTGCTATATTTACCTGTCCTCTCTCCACCACTGCGCGATGCTCCCTCAGTCTGACTCCTCTGGCTGTGAATGTTCAGGCAGAGGGCGCGATGATGTCGTTAGTACGCGCCCCACCCCTGCCAGATCATTCACAGCCAAGAGGAGTCAGACGAGGACGCAGCGTGCAGAGAGGACAGGTAAATATCTCAGGTGCCGGGGTCCTGAGCGAGCGGTGACACCGGCACCTGTCCCCCATAGTGCGCCAGTGTCACCGCCTGCTCAGGACACCGGCACCTGGCCCCCAGCGACGAGAGGTGAGTATGTCATTTTTTTTTTGCAGCAGCAGCAGCATATGAGGCCTAATACTATGGGCCATATGGGGCATAATTGTGCAGCATATGGGGGCATAATCTGGAGCATATGGGGGGCATAATCTGGAGCATATGGGGGCATAAGCTGTGGAACATATGGGGCATAATCTGGAGCATATGGGGGCATAATCTGGAGCATATGGGGGCATAATCTGGAGCATATGGGGGCATAAACTGTGGAACATATGGGGGCATAATCTGGAGCATATGGGGGCATAATCTGGAGCATATGGGGGCATAAACTGTGGAACATATGGGGGCATAATATGGAGCATATGGGGGCATAATGTGGAACATATGGGGCATAATCTGGAGCATATGGGGCATAATCTGTGGAACATATGAGGGCATAATATGGAGCATATGGGGGCATAATCTGGAGCATATGGGGGCATAATCTCTGAAGCATATTGGGCATAATCTGGAGCATAATCTGTGCAGCATATGGGGCAAAATCTGTGGAGCATCATATGGGGGCATAATCATTTTTCACCCTAGGCTTATACGCGAGTCAATAAGTTTTCCCAGTTTTTTGTGGCAAAATTAGGGGGGTCGGCTTATACACGGGTCAGCTTATACATGAGTATATACGGTATATAGGGACTGCAGCACTGTTTCTCATTCACATGTGTTATCAGGGTAGTCAGCAAACTGTAGCATGACTGTATTCAAAGTGCATGTGATCGGCTGCAGATCAAGATGCCAGTGAAGGGAACCTCCCCTTTGATCTCAGGATTGATAGAAGTCCAAGAGGTTAGTAGAGACTGATTATTGAATGATAACATATCTTAATGATATGCTATACAGTTATATGAAAAAGTTTTGGCACCCCTATTAATCTTAAGCTTAATGTTTGATAAAAATTGGTGTTTTTGCAACAGCTATTTCAGTTTGATATATCTAATAACTATTGGACACAGTAATGTTTCTGCCTTGAAATGAGGTTTATTGTACTAACAGAAAATGTGCAATCTGCATCCAAACAAAATTTGACAGGTGCATAAGTATGGGCACCTCACCAGAAAAGTGACATTAATATTTAGTAGATCCTCCTTTTGCAAAAATAACAGCCTCTAGTCGCTTCCTGTAGCTTTTAATGAGTTCTTGGATCCTGGATGAAGGTATTTTTGACCATTCCTCTTTACAAAACAATTCCAGTTCAGTTAAGTTTGATGGTCGCCGAGCATGGACAGCCCTCTTCAAATGATCCCACAGATGTTCAATGATATTCAGGTCTGGGGACTGGGATGGCCATTCCAGAACATTGTAATTGTTCCTCTGCATGAATGCCTGAGTAGATTTGGAGCGGTGTTTTTGATCATTGTCTTGCTGAAAGATCTATCCCCGGCATAACTTCAACTTTGTCACTGATTCTTGAACATTATTGTCAAGAATCTGCTGATAATGAGTGGAATCCATGCGTCCCTCAACCTTAACAAGATTCCCGGTGCCGGCATTGGCCACACAGCCCCAAAGCATGATGGAACCTCCACCAAATTTTACTGTGGGTAGCAAGTGTTTTTCTTGGAGTGCTGTGTTTTTTTGACGCCATGCATAATGCCTTTTTGTATGACCAAACAACTCAATCTTGGTTTCATCAGTCCACAGGACCTTCTTCCAAAAAGAAATTGGGTTCTCCAAATATGCTTTTGCATACCTCAGCCGACTCTGTTTGTGGCGTGCTTGCAGAAACTGCTTCTTTCGCATCACTCTCCCATACAGCTTCTCCTTGTGCAAAGTGCGTTGTATAGTTGACCGATGCACAGTGACACCATCTGCAGCAAGATGATGCTGCAGCTCTCTGGAGGTGGTCTGATGATTGTCCTTGACTGATCTCACCATTTTTCTTCTCTGCCTTTCTGATGTTTTTCTTGGCCTGCCACTTCTGGCCTTAACAAGAACTGTCCCTGTGTTCTTCCATTTCCTTACTATGTTCCTCACAGTGGAAACTGACAGGTTAAATCTCTGAGACAGCTTTTTGTATCCTTCCCCTGAACAACTATGTTGAATAATCTTTGTTTTCAGATCATTTGACAGTTGTTTTGAGGAGCCCATGATGCCACTCTTCAGAGGATGAATCTCCTCTGAACAGGAGAACAACTTGCAAGTGGCCACTTTAAGTAGCTTTTCTCATGATGCATACACCTGGCTATGAAGTTCAAAGCTCAATGAGGTTACAAAACCAAAAAAAGTGCTTTAGTAAGTCAGTAAAAAGTAGGTAGGAGTATTTAAAACAAGAAAAAGTTAAAGGTGCCCATACTTATGCACCTGTCAAATTTTGTTTGAATGCAGATTGCACATGTTCTGCTAGTACAATAAACCTCATTTCAAGGCAGAAACATTACTGTGTCCAATAGTTATTAGATATATCAAACTGAAATAGCTGTTGCAAAAACACCAATTTTTATAAAACATTAAGCTTAAGATTAATAGGGGTGCCCAAACTTTTTCATATAACTGTATCTTACTTAGATGGGAGTACACCTTTAATTACACCACGTCCAATTTAAAAGGGTTGTCCAACAAGAATATAAGTCATTAATATCAGATCGGTGACTGTCCAACACTCGGCACATTCTCTTATCAGTTGTTACAAGCTTTGGCGGCAGTCGGATGTAAACACATGGAACAGAGCTGCACTGCTCAGAACATTCAGTGTGTAGTGACAGCTCCCGAGTGCTGTAGAACAGCTCCTATTCTTTTGAGTAGGCCATCAATATATTCTGGCCGACAACCCCTGTAAAAGAAGCTAATGTATGTGCAATGTGGTATGTTTGTGGCACATGACCCTCCAGCTATGGTGAAGCTGTCAGAAAGAAGATTTGACTAACATTATAAGTGAATAAAAGTGAATAAAAGTCATAGAAATGTTAACGGCAGTATTTTGGCAAGTTGGATGCCAAATAATACAGTGTATAGAGTGGTCAAAGCCTATAAAGTGGATCTGTCATTTGCCAAAAATATGTAATTTTTTAATCTGGTGGTAGAAAAACTGTAGGGGAGCAAGAGAGCATAAGACCATCAGGTAATACTCTTTTGGGTGCAAGGAAAGCAAAAGGAAGGTGCTCACCTGAGCAGGTCGTATGCAGTCACGACTCCTATGAACACCTGACAATATCAGTTGTTGCTGCCTCGTGGTTGGGGGTTGATCTTCTCCAAGATAGTTGACCAATTTGGACAATAACACGATATCAGACTGTAATGAAGAATTCTAAGCATAAAAGCCATCCCACCGCGACAAGGTGTACCCATCCAGGATATTTCCTAACAGTAACATCTCACCTTTCTAAGTGCCAACAGGCCTCAAAGTAGATGGGGGCAGAGCAGGACCCAGACCTAACTGTTTCAATACCTGCAATTGTAAAGTTATATGGATAGAAAGCACGGCCTAAAAAGGGCGAACCACATCTCTAATTGCACAAAGTACAAAAAACGAAAGCAAAGCCAAATTAATGGATTGACACACAAGTGGATATAAGTGCAATTTGTAGAAGCACGTTCCTGACATGTCTAGTCTTTTCTTCTCTAGTCTTGTTAGCCAAGGGGGCGTCATCCTCTGCTCTTCCCTGTGGGCATCCTCATTAGGATCATGCCCGCTTGGCTAACAAGACTAGATTTACATATAGGGCACAAAAATCCATATTTTGGTAATAAAGAAGCATGTGGGCAATATAAACATACATCAGATTCAGCAGAACTGCAGTATTTATACCATGAAAAAATGGCATATTTATGGAATGTGGCAGGTCCTCTTTATGGGAGTTAAATGTGTGTGTTGTAGATATGCAAACAATAGTCCATTATCATTTAGATTACCTTTTTTCAATTATTTTTCATTCTAACCTCATGAGGCTGATTAGAAGCACAATACGTATCGCACCTGTCCAAACCTGTGTTTAAGCAACATGTATATTTTGAACATGGGAATTAATTATTATTATTATCCTTAATATTATTATTTTATTGTTTTACATTGCGCCTTTACTGCTCCATGTCTATATATACATGAAGTTTCTAAGTTGCATTGTCCATAATGACAAATCCATTGATTACACAACAATTGAATTGATTATTTCAAGTCCTTTTAAAAAAAAAAAATTCACACACATGGAGCTGTGCCTTATAATCTGCTTTCAATGTGGAGGACATATTTTGCCGCACAATTAATCTATCTTCATAATGCTTTTCTCTGTAGAGGGAAAAAAAATTGTAGCCTATACTCATAAGAGGCCAATTAAAAAATATCTCTCTGTAAGCAAAAGTGGGCTCAATAAACATGTGTGCTGCTATTGTGTAACCATCTGGCAAATTTCTGATTAACTGGCAAACTTCCATTCCTTTTTTTCCCTTATGTAATTGTTCTCAATGCATGTGGCATTCAAACAAAATCAAAACCTAATAAGTATTTATTATTTATACGCGGAGCTGATAGTGGAATATAAATGTGGGCTGCAATAGGAAAAAATGAAACAGTGAAACTTTTTGTGCAATTGCAAAAGTCTATTGTAGGAAGACGCTATTACAGTATATATATATGTATATATATATAACCCCACCCCTTCCACATATACAGCAGAGATTACAGGGATTCTATCAAAACTACATGAAGCAACCAAGTACCATAAGTGACGCATCACTGGAATTAGGGCCTCTGTTCCTACAGCTGCTCTAAAATTACATAACAAAATACAGTCTGCAAAAATTATCTCTTATTCACTATATATGCGTATAAGTGCGACCAGACTCTTTATTCAACTCCAACTGGCTGTGATCTTGTGGTTGAGAACAAGGGACTTTTTGGCCATTGAAGGGGGCTCCACCAGTGAGAACCATATCAATCCAACAATTATAATCTATACTGTGTATACGTCAGTATTTTTGCAGACTGGAATACCCAGTTAAGGCCGGGGTCACACTTGCGTGTGCAATGCGCGGAAGCTCGCGCAAATCTTTCGCATCAATACCCGTCACTGCAGCCGCACACTCCTGTCCCAAGTGCCGGTGGTAGTGCCGGGTATTGATACTAGAGACTCGCGCGAGTTTCTCGCATCACACTCGCAAGTGTGACCCCGGCCTAACCCTGTAATAATTGTATCGAACTGCAAGGAATTTGCTTTGCTAAAAAAACTTGAACTATTGGGATGGGAACATTTCTGTGTCAGATCCCCAAAATGTAACTTGTTGCTCAAATCAAATGAGTACATTTATAACAGGATAGATATATATCTTCATACCGTGTTAGCCAGTAGATAGAAAAATATTAAGAATTGAGAGTCCTCAGTGGTTGATACCTTTTAATGGCTAACTGAAAAGATGGTAACAAATTGCAAGCTTTCGAGACTACTCAGGTCTCTTCATCAGGCGAAGACTAATACAAAATCTGAAGAATCACATATTTATACACAACATTTCATTATTCCTGTGTCCTGTTGTGTATAAATATGTGATTCTTCAGATTTTGTATTAGTCTTAGCCTGATGAAGAGACCTGAGTAGTCTCGAAAGCTTGCAATTTGTTACCATCTTTTCAGTTAGCCATTAAAAGGTATCAACCACTGAGGACTCTCAATTCTGAATATTTTACATTTCTTTTAGTAATACTATAATCACTTGTTTGCTGGTCCGAGTTCAGTTACTTGCACGGGTACCAGAAATTTCTGTTGAAGGACCTCTCTTTGAAAGTTGTTTTAACCCCTTACCGACATCCACCATACATATAAGGTGCAAGTTGGTAGTGTGTGTATGTGGTGGGCTTACGGACTGAGCCCTCAATTGATAACCTGTTCAGTGCTGCTGTCAATCATTGACACCTGAATTAGGCCACTTTCACACATTTATCACCCACTCCTGGTTTTGGCTTACAATTACTGATGTAAACTACTGACCAAATACTGAAAGTGTGAACGTGGCCTTAACATTGCATCGGCATGGGCGCACATGATTCTATACGCTCAAATGTGCTCCCATGGCACGATTTCGGGACGCTGATGGGTTACTATGGCAGTTGAGGCTCTGCTGAGCACCTCAGTGCCTCCCACAACACAGCTCCTCGTTGATACCCAACTTGGTCCCACCACCATTTTTAATATTGTTCTCTTGGTTTGAGGCAGATGACCATTTGAGGGTCAGTTTGTAAAGTATAAAATGGGTAGACAATCCCTAGAAATATCTTTTCCATGCCTAAAGTTAATATAAATAGAAGAAATAAAGAAAAGCAAATTGCAAAATCACTATTTTGCAAGTTTGGCAATCAGCAGAGCGGTGTAGCTGTGACATTTTCTGCGTTGCACGTTGCTTGGTTTGATAAGCAGACACTTCTTGGCCGTAACTGAGACAACACTGATCAGTGGGAACCTGGTATGATATTTAATCATCTCTCGCAGCAAAACACCTGCCGCTTGTCTGCATCAGGTGAGGCCTGGCACGGAAATAGTGCGTGTCATTTGCCAATGCATTTTATAAATGTTGTGGTTTTCCCCTTTTTCCATTGCAAGCAATCTGTTTTTAACGTAATTTCATGCTGTACTTTTTTGAATGTTTGCTGGGCCCTAAAGGCGAACGAAAGGGAAGTAATGACACACTGTGCTGTACCTAAAAGTTTAATTTAAGAACACAGTCGAAAAATGATCATTACAATGACAAACTATAATGGACTTACCGCTCCGCGTCCCCACACTGTTCTTCCTGCCAGTTACCAGTACCCTAGTCACTGGCGGACACAGAAAAGGCCCCTGCGCAAGAGCAGCATATGGACCCTTTCCAGAGCTCATCAAAATGCACAACCCCACCTGTTTTGAAGGTAGCAGTGGGATCCATTACCTCTTGGGCACAGGTTGCTCCAATGGTATTCCTGCCCCTGATCTTAGTATTCTCTGCAGATCTGACAGGGATGCTGGACGATAATCGTGCGGTGTACGGTACTGCTCAGCCAGCGGTAGAGGCCATTGTTGGACTGCTAGTCAGAGAAGTCGGTCAGATGACCTATCATAGGATGGTTAATTATAGCACTCGATTTAAAATCCCTCTTTATATTCTTTGTTCCAGCTATTTCATTTTTCACAATATTGCTTGCTCTTATACAGTACAGACCAAAAGTTTGGACACACCTTCTCATTTAAAGATTTTTCTGTATTTTCATGGCTATGAAAATTGTACATTCACACTGAAGGCATCAAAACTAAGAATTAACACATGTGGAATTATATACTTACCAAAAAAATGAATGCCAAGAGTGTGCAAAGCAATGATCAAAGCAAAAGGTAAAGTAAAGTTCTTTATATGAAATACCTAGGCAGGGCAAAGTGGCTAGTGGGCTATACCTTCATATCCTTTGTGTTGCCCCATGTGGCCCCCTCTCGTAACAGTAGTCAAAATTAAATAAAAACATAAATATTTTAAAATTACAAGACAGACCCCCTACTAAGTTTTTCTAAACCTCCAGCAGTGGAAACAGTCTGTCCCTACTGGTCCGTTTTTTTTTTCCACGGACCGTAAATACAGTTGTGTGAACGAGCGCTAACTAGCAGCAATGCTTATGAACACAATCAGGAGATTACAAGATCAGGTCTCCAGGGGTGAAAGAAAAGACAAAATGTAAAATGAAGTGTTTTTATGAAGAAAGTATTCCCAGAAATAAAAATAAAAACATTTTTATTCCACGGAAAGCACCTTTAATGGAGATATAAAAATATAACCGTTATCCCTGAAATCATAATGACCCATAATATTTTATGATATTTACACTGCATGGTCATTAGAAATATACAAAAAAATGGCAGATTGCAGGAAGGTGGTTACATTCTTCACTAAAAAAAAAAGTTGCCAAAAATAAGTTTCCAGAATTGTGGAACATAAAAAAATGCCCTACACAGTTGTCAAAAAAGCACAATGTGATCATTGGCAAAAAAAAAAATAAATGAGGTACTAAAAGGGTTAAATAGTGTTTACTGAGGGACATAGATGGGGCGACAAACATGTTCCTATAGTTAATATAGCAGATTGAGTGCTCATGATTAGTCAGAAAGACTCTTCATTAACCAATTAGTCTTAATCCGCAGAGCACACAGTGAGATCCAGCCTTCGCTCCCATGAATACATTGCTGAGGTTTACATGACTTCTCGCCGGACTTATTTCCTTCTTGAATCTCTAGGACCATCACATACGGGATATTTTCTATTGTCCGAGTTGAATGCAAGGCAGAAACTGGCGCTAACAATATAACAATATAGAGGTACCCACCAAAATGCACAGCCCTTCTGTTATCTGCCGCCTTTCAATAGATTAGAGTCCTTTCTCAAGGGAAAGAATTGCCTTTCCTCCCATGTGTTTTTTCGATTTTGTAAAGCTTATTGTGTTGTGATTTCCTGTACTATACATTGGTGCTGCTGAATGAATAAAAAAAAAAAAAACAACACACAAATGCCTTCTGTACGTCTCTATACAAATGAACAATTGGTTCTGTTGGAAGGCTTTTTGGCCGCTTATCAGAGGGCTCCATAAACCTATAAGGGATACAAGGTCAGAAATTGTAATTCTGCAATGTTAATGAATGGTGACAATAACAATGTGATATGTGACGAGCTTGGTAACATACAGTAAACCGACGATTCATTTTTCCATTTGCCCATTACCCAGTAACCATATTTGTTATTGAACCAAGAAGATGTTAGGCTAGCGTGGATCACACAAGCTTCCTGTAAGTACAGTCTATCATACTCCATCCAGGATCTTTTTAATTTTTTTTACTAAAAACTAACAGGCAGGTAGATGGTAACTACATGTCTGTTGTACCTGGCGCCGATCTCTGCCGGCACAAAGTGGTCCCATGTGGCTTCCACTGACATCACATCGACAGATCAGCGGCTTCTCTTTCGCTTGGTTCTGTTAATGGAACATGCCATCATGCTGATTGACAGCTGGCTCTCTGCTGCCTAACCGCGGGGAGCGAACTGTCAATCAGCATAACGTCGACAGTCATGCCCCATCAACACAGAAGCCTGGAAGAAGAAGATCTGTTCTGTTGACGTCGAACAGCTGAATCGCCAGCAGGCGCGGTCAGTGACCATTCTGTGCTGATCCTGGTTAGAATATGCAGATAGTTAGCAACTACCTGCTTGTTAGTTTTTAGGCCCATAGTAAAAAAAAGTTATACTGCATAAACCCTTAAAGCAGTGTTTCTCAACTCCAGTCCTCAGGACCCACCAACAGGTCATGTTTTCAGGATTTCCTTAGTATTGCACAGGTGATAATTTTATCACCTGCTCAAGCATTAATTCCATCACCTTTGCAATACTAAGGAAATCCTGAAAACATGACCTGTTGGTGGGTCCTGAGGACTGGAGATGAGAAACACTGCCTTAAAGGGCTTGGTCAAACGAGTCTATTGTCACTCCATATGGTGTTAGAATGTCAAACGGACTGCACATAGACAGCATTCTGACTAATACAAGTGAATGTGGTGGTTTAAAAGAACGTTTAGACACTTGGACCATCAGTAAAAAATATTCTGCACATACCTCTGGGATATATCTTTTAGATCAAGCTCACCTAGTAACCTCAATAGATGCCTCAGAGAAGTTAATGACATATAGACACCATTAATATGGCATTCGCTTTTAGCAGATCCATTGCAAAGATCACTAAAGAAACTATTTGGTATTATATTTTTGATTCTTGATTTTCAAAACTGATGCTATACTGATGTCAAAACCAGAGATACAGAGGACATAAGGAGCACCATATAGCTGAAAAAAATCATTTTTTTTTCTTGGTTGAACGATGACTTTTCATACTCTTGTCTAATATGAATTATCCGTTTCTGTCCAAGGTGTGCTCACAATATGTTGTACCCTGTTGATGGCAAGGTGATCTTCTTATATTGGGAACAACAGGATAAGAAGATAAGCTTTTCATTGGCTGCTGGGTATGCATAAATTGGTCAAATTATGTGCTGAGAATCTTTTTTTTCCTATTTTCTAGAGCAGTAATGCAATTCAAATTTCATATATTTCATGTTTACAGTTGTGCTCAAAAGTTTACATACCCCGGCAGAATTTTTGCTTTCTTGGCCTTTTTTCAGAGAATATGAATGATAACACCAAAACTTTTTCTGCACTCATGGTTATTGGTTGGGTGAAGCCATTTATTGTCTAACTACTGTGTTTTATCTTTTAAATCATAATGACAACCCAAAACATCCAAATGACCTGATCAAAAGTTCACATACCCAATTTCTTAATACCGTGTATTGCCCCCTCTAACATCAATGACAGCTTGAAGTCTTTTGTGGCAGTTGTGGATGAGGTTCTTTATTTTCTCAGGTGGTAAAGCTGCCCACTCTTCTTGGCAAAAGCCTCCAGTTCCTGTAGATTCCTGGGCTGTCTAGCATGAACTGCATGCTTGAGATCTCCCCAGAGTGGCTCAATGACATTGAGTTCAGGAGACTGAGATGGCCACTCCAGAACCTTCAGCTTGTTCTGCTGTAACCAATCAGGGCCGCCATCAGGGCATGAGAACCCTTACTGCTGTATGGGGCCCGGTCATTAGGGGGGGCCCGCCGCCCGAGCACGCAGGTCCGCGCTCGGGCCCGGGGGCCCCCAACATTTTGAGGCTCCCCCTGCACCTCAAGGGGCCCCCAGCTAGCGGCACATCACGCAGCCGCTATGGGGGCCCCTGTGTGGCAGGGGGGCCCGCCTGCCCCCAGCGCCGACTCCCCCTGCCGCTGCATTGAACTATACCGGCGTCTGCCGGCACAGTTCAAAGCGATGATGGAGGAGAGAGCGTCAGCTGACGCTCCCTCTCCCATCATTCCCTGCTCTGCCTCTGACACAGCGCGCTCACTGTGTGCCGGGCAGAGCAGGAGACAGGAGCTGGGAGCAGCGCTGGCACCAGGATGAGGTGAGGAGTGTTTTTTTTTTTTTTTTATAAATCTGTCCTGCTGTGTGGACATTCCTGGGGGGGGGAGGAGAGATGAGGGCTGTAAAATGTGGGCCCTGCTGTATACTATGGAGGCCCTGCTATATCCAATGGGGGCCCTGCTGTCTACTATAGGGGCCCTGCAATATACAATGGGGGCCCTGCTGTCTACTATAGGGGCCCTGCAATATACAATGGGGGCCCTGCTGTCTACTATAGGGGCCCTGCAATATACAATGGGGGCCCTGCTGTCTACTATAGGGGCACTGCTATATCCAATGTGGACCCTGCTGTATACTATGGAGGCCCTGCTATATCCAATGGGGGCCCTGCTGTCTACTATAGGGGCCCTGCAATATACAATGGGGGCCCTGCTGTCTACTATAGGGGCCCTGCTATATCCAATGTGGGCCTGCTGTATACTATGGGGGCCCTGCTATATCCAATGGGGGCCCTGCTGTCTACTATAGGGGCCCTGCAATATACAATGGGGGCCCTGCTGTCTACTATAGGGGCCCTGCTATATCCAATGTGGGCCCTGCTGTATACTATGGGGGCCTGCTATATCCAATGTGGGCCCTGCAATATACAATGGGGGCCCTGCTATATACTATGTGGGCCCTGCTGTATACTATGGGGGCCCTGCTATATCCAATGTGGGCCCTGCAATATACAATGGGGGCCCTGCTATATACTATGTGGGCCCTGCTGTACACTATGTGGGCCCTGCTGTACACTATGTGGGCCCTGCTGTACACTATGTGGGCCCTGCTATATACTATGTGGGCCCTGCTATATACTATGTGGCCCTGCTGTACACTATGTGGGCCCTGCTGTACACTATGTGGGCCCTGCTGTACACTATGTGGGCCCTGCTGTACACTATGTGGGCCCTGCTGTACACTGTGGGCCCTGCTGTACACTATGTGGGCCCTGCTGTATACTATGTGGGCCCTGCTGTATACTATGTGGGCCACGCTGTACACTATGTGGGCTGTGTTATATACTATGGGGGGATATATATTTTATAGGGTGGCTGTGTTATATAATATATGTGGCTGTGTTATATACTTTGTGGCTGTGTTATATACTATGGGGGGCTACGTTATATTCCTTTGGGGAGGCAGGCTGTATGATATTCTATTCGGGGATACATTATATTCTATGGGGGGCTGTATTATATTTATTATATTCTATGAGGGGTGATTGCATCATACTCTATGAGGTGGCTACATTGTATTCTATGAGGGGCTAGATTATATTGTATGGGGGCTTCATTATACTTTATGAGGGGGCTACATTATATTCTATGGGGGCTGCATTATACTATATGAGTAGGGCTACATTGTATTTTATGGAGGGGCTACATTATACTATAAAGGGGGCTCAATTCTATGGGGGTTTAGATTATACTCTGTGGGGTGGTTGCATTATACTCTGTGGAGTGGCTGCATTATGCTCTGTGGGGTGGCTGCATTATGCTCTATAGGGTCACTGCATTATACTATATGTGGGCTGCATTATACTGTATCGAGGACTATGGGGAATACATTATACCATATGAAGAACTATGGGGTGCATTATACTATGGGAAGTGAATTGTACTACATGGATGACTATGGCGGTGCATTATACTATATGGAGCACTATGAGGAGTGTATTATACTATATGGATGACTGAGTGTATTTTAATATATTGAGGGCTATTAGGAGTGTATTATACTATATGGAGGACTATGGATACATTATATTATATGAGGACTATGGGGTGTGCACTTTACAATATGGAGGACTGTGGTGCACATTATAATATATGGAGGACTATGGGGTGTATTATACTAAACAAGCAAAATGGTGCATATTCATCGAGTGATTGGTGTTAGGAAAAGTGCACACGTTCAGGAATGTTTGCAGAATTTTCCTGAGCAAAACCAGACTTTTTCCGCGGTAAACTTTCTAGGTCAATAAATAGCGGGAAAAAGGCTAGAATTCCGCAAAATTAATGAACATGTTGGTTCTTTTTCCGAGATGCGTTTTTTTTCGCGGAAAAAAACGCACCATGTGCACAAAAATTGCGGACTTCATTCTAAATGATAGGATGCTTAATTCATGCGTTTTTGACACGTTTTTTCCTGCGGAAAAAACGCAAATAATCCTGAACGTGTGCACATAGCCTGAATGTGTCATTGGTGAGGGCATGGTGCAGAAGTGAAGTTTTTCCATGAAAGGGCGGAGGGATTTTGGAAGGTTTGCGTGGTGGAGGAGGAGCTAGGGTGGATGCGGAACTGGGGGGGTGGAGCCTGGGCGGAGTCTCAAGGGGGCCCCATAAATTTTGCCAGTATGGGGCCCCGAAATTCCTAGTGGCAGCCCTGTAACCAATGACAGGTCGACTTGGCTTGTGTTTTGGAATGTTGTTAGGTTGGAAATTCCAAGTCCGTCCCATGCGCAGCTTATGGGCTGATGATTGCAAATTTGCCTCCAGTATTTGCTGATATCGTGCTGCATTTATCTCTCCTTCAACTTTGACCAAGTTTCCTGTGCCTTTATAGCTCACACATCCCAAAACATCAGTGATCCACCTCGTTCTTTACAGTAGGAATGCTGTTCCTTTCATCATAGGCCTTGTTGACCTCTCTCCAAATGTAACATTTATGGTTGTGACCAAAAAAGTTCAATTTTGGTCTCATCACTCCAAATTACTTTGTTTCAGAAGTTTTGAGGCTTGTCTCTATGCTATTTTGTGTATTGTAGGCGAGATTACATTTTTCTTCAAGTGCCTCCCTATTGTGAATCTTGAAACAGCCACACAGCTAGATTTCAGAGAGTCCAGTATTTCAGCTAATGTTATTTGTGGGTTTTTCTTTGCATCCCGAACAATTTTCCTGGCAGTTGTGGATAGATAGCCCCTGATTTTCCATTTGCTAGTGGCAATCACAGTTTGAAGGCTGCTGACTGACATTATCAATTACTTGGATATGTTTTTGTATCCCTTTCCTGTTTTATACAGTTCAACTACCTTTTCCCGTAGATCCATTGAAAATTCTTTTACTTTTCCCATGACTCACAATCCAGAAATGTCATTGGCTGAATGGAAGATGCAAGAGTCTGTCTGGATCCCAGAAACTCACTCAGCTTCTATGCACATACACTGATTAGAAGCAAACAGGTCACAGGGGAGGATGCTACCTTTAGTAGCCATTCAAACCCATTTGTATCACCTTCTGTGCATGCTATCAGGCCAAAATCACCAGGGTATGTGAACTTTTGATCAGAGTTATTTGGATGTTTTGGGTTGTCATTATGATTTAAAGCGAACATGTCAGCAGTTTTGGCCGATATAAGATACGGCCACCACCTTTAAGGGCTTATCTACAGCATTCTATAATGCTGTAGATAAGCCCCTGATCCGACCTGAAAGATAAGAAAAATAAGTTTTATTATACTCACCCGGCCGGTCTGATGGATGTCGCAGGTCCAGGTCCGGTGCCTCCCATCTTCTTGCGATGCCGCCCTCCTGCTTGCTTCATGGCTACCCAGCATTGCGCTCCTGCGCAGGCATACTTCTCTGCCCTGTTGAGGCAGAGCAAAGTACTGCAGTGCAAAGGCGTTGGAAAAGGTCAAAGAGGCCCAGCGCTTTGCGCACTGCAGGAATTTGCTCTGCCCTCAACAGGGCAGATAAGTACGCTTGCGCAGGAGCGCAATGCCGATGAGCCTGTGAAGCAAGCAGGAAAGCAGCATCACAAGAAGATGGGAGGGGCCGGACAAGGACCTGCGACACCCATTGGACCAGACAGCCCTGCAGGTGAGTATAATAAAAGTTATTTTTCTTATCTTTCATATCGGATCGGAGGCTTATCTACAGCATTATAGAATGCTGTAGATAAGCCCTGAAAGGCGATGACCGTATCTTATATCGGCCAAACCTGGTGACAGGTTCCCTTTAAAATGAGAAAACACAGTAGTTTGACAATAAATGGCTTCACCCAACCACTAACTATGAGTGGAGAAAAAGTTTTGGTGTTATCATTCATATTCTCTGAAAAAAAGCCAAGAAAGCAAAAATTCTGCTGGGTATGTAAACTTTTGAGCACAACTGTACATGCTTTAGCATTAAAAAATACCAAGTGCAACTTTATTTGTTAGTTATGTATGGAGATGGCTACTCTTACTATGTACCTGTTCAGACCAGTGATATGTTTAGAAGTGATGGTCAGTCTTTTGTTATTTAATGTCCCCTACTGGTCTTCTAGCTTTCCCTTCAGGTCACGGGGAAATCAGAGAACCACTCCAGCCAAACAGCGGCCACAGCCTAGCTCAAGGAGTCAAGATCTTTCCCATTCAGAAAAGATAAGAGAATGTTTCTGCCAGGTTAGACCCCTGCAGTAAATCAGTAAATGACAAAAGACTGACTGGCACTTGCAAGTTAATGTGAACAGGTGCATACTAGGAGCAGCCATCTCCATATACGATAAAAAAAAAAAAGTTGCAGTCTGTAGTGCTAAAGCATGTCAATATGAAATATATTAGCAAATATGGGAAACAGAAAAAGCGCAAATAGGGTCTTATATCCTGGATAGCTTTCAATTGCCTTCCCTCTGCCTTCAAACATGCCACCATCACACCCATCCTCAAAAAAACAAACCTTGACCCAACTGCTATGCCCAGCTATCGCCCAATATCATTGCTCCCGTTTGCTTCCAAACTCCTTGAGCAGCATGTCCACGCTCAACTTTCCTCCCACCTCTCATCTAACTCTCTCCTTGACAACCTCCAATCTGGCTTCCGCCCCCACCACTCCACTGAAACTGCCCTGACCAAAATTACTAATGACTTACTCACAGCTAAAGCTAACAGACAGTTCTCCATCCTCCTCCTCCTTGACCTGTCATCTGCCTTTGACACAGTCGACCACTGCCTACTGCTACAGATTCTTTCTTCCCTTGGCATCAAAGACCTTGCCCTGTCCTGGATCGCCTCTTACCTTTCCAACCGCACATTTAGCGTCTCCCACTCCCACACTACCTCCTCATCCTGCCCTCTCTCTGTTGGAGTCTCTTAAGGCTCTGTCCTGGGGCCCCTACTTTTTTCCATCTATACCCTTGGCCTACGACAACTTATAAAGTCCCATGGCTTCCAGTACCACCTGACCACCTGTATGCGGACGACACTCAGATCTACCTCTCTGGCCCAGATGTCACCTCTCTGCTGTCCAGAATCCCAGAGTGTCTATCAGCCATATCCTCCTTCTTCACCTCTCGCTTCCTAAAACTCAATGTTGACAAAACCGAACTCATCATCTTTCCTCCATCTCATGTATCTTCCCTACCCGATCTATCTATTATGGTAAATGGCATCACGATCTCTCCTGCACCTGAAATCCGCTGCCTCAGAGTAACTCTCGACTCTGCCCTGTCCTTCAAACCACACATCCAAACTCTTTCCACCTCCTGTCGCCTCCAACTTAAAAACATTTCCAGAATCCGTCCCTTCCTCAGCCCTCAATCTATTAAAACTCTTGTGCATGCCCTCATCATCTCCCGCCTCGATTACTGCAACATCCTCCTCTGTGGCCTCCCCGTCAACTCTCTTGCACCACTCCAGTCTGTCCTCAACTCTGCTGCCCGACTAATCCTCCTCTCCCCTCACTACTCCCTGCTTCTCCCCTCTGCAAATCCCTCCACTGGCTCCCAATTCCCCAACGAATCCAGTTCAAACTACTAACACTGACTTACAAAGCCGTCCACAACCTGTCTCCTCCCTATATCTCTGAACTAATCTCCCAATATCTTCCTTCACGTAATCTTCGATCCTCCCAAGACCTCCTACTATCCTCCACACTTATTCGTTCCTCACACAACCGCCTCCAAGATTTCTCACGAATATCCCCATCCTCTGGAATTCCACGCCTCAACATGTACGATTATCCACCACCCTTGGATCCCTCAAACGGAACCTGAAAACCCATCTCTTCAGGAAAGCCTACAGCCTGCAATAACCATTCCGCCTCGCCGCCACCACCCGAGCTTCCGCCTCGCTGCCACCACCAGAGCTGCGCCTCGCCGCCACCTACCAGAGCTGCCGCCACTACCAGAGCTGCCGCCTCGCCACCACCAGAGCTGCCGCACCCCCGACCTTCTGTTTCTTCCCCATTATCCCGTAGAATGTAAGTCCGCAAGGACAGGGTCCTCTCCCCTCTGTACCAGTCTGTCATTGTAAATTTGTTTACTGTAAACGATATCTATAACTTTGTATGTAACCCCTCTCATGTACAGCACCATGGAATTAATGGCGCTATATAAATAAATAATAATAATAATAATAATTGATTTTAGGTAACTGCTCACCTGGTAGTATAGACTGAAAGCATGTATGCCTCAGCTGCTGCAGATCCACGAAGTCGACACGCGACTTTTACCAATGACGTGATAAAGGGGATATGTGGATTAATTCTGCGCTGCCATATAGACACAAAACCAACCAGTAGTAGTTGAAAAGAACCCAGGTGGTTTATTCTACCCGTTTCGAAGTCTAAATGACTTCTTCTCTGTGGTATATTTCCTGAAGAAGAAGTCATTTAGACTTCGAAAAGCGTAGAATAAATCACCTGAGTTCTTTTCAACTACCGGTACTACTGGTTTTGTGTCTATATGGCAGCGCGGAATTAATTCACATATCCCCTTTATCACGTCATTAATATGAAATATGTTAAATATGAATAACAATACTGATTCTGGATACTAGGAAAAAATGAGACGCTTAACACATAATTTGGCCAATTCATGCATGCCCAGCAGTCAACGACAAGGCGGACTCAAATCTGCTGGGTCCTAACGTGTCTATTGTGAATAACTCTCTAAGACTGAAGTCTGAATTTCTGGGTAGATGTGAAGACATCCTAGTATCCAGATGCCATACGGAGCCACATCATAAAATCCAATTTTTATGGATACATTGCAATTCTGTAATGCAGGAAACCGTTATGGTCTTGTAAATTTTTAATAACTGCTGAAAAAAACGGATTGTACATGGATGACAAGTGAGAAAAAAATCATCCCTCTTTTCTGGATGAAACTATGAACAATCCTTTTATGAATTAGCATGAACTTACCCTTTAAGGCAGCCAAACCTCCTCAGCCTCCATGTATTACATGGATTTCTATCGATTTAAATAGTCATATGTAATATCACATTTCCCCTGTAGTGGTGGCTACATAGCTATCTATAAAGTGATTCAGTGCCTTTTTGGCTAATGTTAGCCATCTAAGACACCTTTGATAACCAGGAGCCAATATAAAATTCCAGTACATTAGAAAAGCAATTTACAATTTTAAACATTTTTTTGTGGTTTAGAAAGGAGCCTTGCTGAACAAAAATCACATTCTTTAAGGTTCCCATTATCTTATGTTCTTATTTTTCATGAAGGACGCTCGTGAAAATATGACTTGAATCATGCAAGAGTCATATTAAGATCCTGCTAAGCCTGCTTTGATGAATGGATGAGCTGAACGGTCTTTATAATTGCCAATTTTTCCTGCTTTAATCTGCTCTTAATCCTCTAGTAGCGTTGACCTTTGGGATTTGTTGTGAACCCTACGAGATTTCAATGATATAGTAATCAGAAGACGGTACACTAAATGCCATGTGGGCTTCTACGTAGCTTTATATACAGGTTTTATGTTTTGTTTAAAAGACAAAATGACAACTGTGAGGATTATTTTCTCCTGTCTCCGGCATTTTCAATATATGGCTGATAAGATCGTACATCTGGTTAGTTGTGATAAGTAAGCGAGTCTGTGACAGAAAGGGAATTCTCACACATATATAAAGTAATAATTCAGTCTAAGCATTTACTTTGAATTTACATGAAAGGCAACTTGGTAGAAAGTTTTCTTTTTTCTTCATATGTGTAGCAAATAGCTAACAAGGGAGCAAGGGGGTGGGTGCATTGGCCGCAGACAAACCTAACACGGTGGGGTCCATCTGGTTCCCTAGGCAAGGACCACTCTTAACTGTATCGGCATCCATAACGGTATCAGAAAAATGAACAGTTCATCAGCTCACCGGTGTAGACGATATATTGGATCGGGGCGCTATGCACGGAGGAATCAGGCTGGCTCCTGAGCTGAAACCATGGAAGAAATAATTACAAAATCCATCAACACAAAAAAAAAATTTACATATAAAACATCACATTTATTTGGATATGGCTAAAAATAAAATGAAGATAGTATAAAATAGCATGGTGGACACAAGGTCTGCAAGTTTCCGAAAAAAAGGTTTTGCCGTTGTTGGATTTTTCCACTATTTCATCCATAGTGGTAGCCTGCAGTCTGCAGAATGGAGGGGGCACGTACACGACGGTGATGTGTCGGCTCAAGCAGTGCAATAATATCACCGCATCTCTCCTCTTGTGCCCGCATGCTTATCAGTGGTTTTTTTTTATTTCTAGGATTCCCATTATACCTACTATAATTGCTATGCGTCTTGTAGGGGTAAACCTTTTTTAATTGGGTTTGAGACCCACAAAGATGTGTTTTTCTCTCCTCCTCTGTACTGAGCCCCTAACTATGCCTTTGATGTGCAGACATATATGAAAATATGGTTTTATGGAACTATTTCCATATGGCAGAAGGAAGACGTTAGAGCAACTGAGACAGGAGTGTGATGACTCATTGTCATGTGTGCATCGCCACGAAGATCGTCGCGGTTGCACATTCTGACTTCTCACAGCTGAGTTGCTGTTTCTTTGTGTTTGGCAGTTAGGGAGTTAATTCTGTCTGTGCTCAGTTCTGGGACTGGGTGCAGTTTCTCCCGGCTGCAATTAATTATTTGTTGATTGGTTTCCTTTAAATCTCTGGTTGTCTGTTTGGGAGTTGCCAGTGAAATTCTTCATGCAGACCACAGATAGGATTGTATCTGTATAGACTTAAGTTAAAGAGCTCCTTAGTTGTTTTAAGCTCACCTTGCTTAGAGTTTAATATCCCAGATCATTTATGTTCCTTCTGTGTTTGAGTGTGTATGCAAGTCTGTGTTTTCTCCAGTCTGTCTTATATTTCTAATCTGTGTATTTAGCAGAGATCAGCCCATATCCTTTGGTGGTAATCAGAATCCTTCTTAGGACTGATTACAGGGTTCAGGGACTGATAGGAGACAGGGTTAGGCTGGAGACTTGGACCTCTGAACCATTATCAGTACCTCCAAGGTGAGGGATTAGTTAGGACCCCAGTTTAGGGTCAGGTTAGACCCCCGGTCCTCTTCTTTCCTGTGACAGTGTATCAAGTCCTCAAGATTAATCCTGAGTTCAACGGATATCGTGTCAGGTAAATCTATTCTATATTTACATGCTGATGTTGCTAATCTATATGTTGTATAGAGGGTTGTTCTTTTAAGAATAGTTTACTGACATCGTACACATATCATAAGACCGCGTGACACTCATGCAGGGAAAAGAGACTTCTTGTTTCTACATAGAGCAGAGAAAGGAGAAGAAATAACTAGGTAGAAAGGCAAAATGAGCAATTGTAATTACACAGTGCTATATAATATGATGACTGCAATATACTTAGAGGATAAAAACTTTGATGGGAGAAGCGCTTCTTTAAGAATCCCACACACAATAGAGAAAAGTCAACCAAACCATTCAATTTTGGTGGGATGGTCCAACTATCTTACGTGTATGGGGCCATTCTGACTCTCCTCCTGGTGTGGGTGCGACATCCGGCAACCCCACCGATCAGCTCTTACCCTGGCGGCTAGGTAGTTTTTGGAAGCTACTGGACCATAGCAGCTTGGTCAAAACTATAGTGGCCATGGCGAGGTTCTGCAGATACACCCCCAATTCAATTGAATTCAATTGATTAGGGGGTGATTCTTTAGTACCTGGCCACGGCCACTATAGAATTAACGGATAGAGCCTGTATGTGAAGTATCCGGCCATGGCCACTATTTAAATGATGGATGGGGGTAGATCTGCAGTACCCTGGCATGGCCACTATTGAACTGGCGGAGCTGATGTGTTACGGCATCATCCAAGAACTTCCAGTCGCCACCGGCACTAGTGACACCTGATTAGTGGGGGTGCTGGGTGTTGTACCACCTCTTTTGGATATTGATAGGCCATCAATAAAAAACAATGGCCAACCTCTTTAAAGCTCATGCTGGATTCCCTTTAATAAAGTAAAAAGAATCCAGATTATAACATAAGAAACAAAACTATAACAAATATCTTGCAGTTCCAGAAACAACTTAAAAAGTTAAAGCTCTATTTGAGAACATTTTAAGAAAAGGTTAACTCCATCAAATGGAGAAGAAAATATAATTCTCTTTCATTTTAAGCAATCAGCCTAAGAGAGGACAAAATTGCATCGCATTTTGGGACGGAGGGTACAGCATGTGGTCCTGAAAAGTAAAAGCAGCAAGATTAAAGTACAATGATTTGTTGGGAGTAAAAGCGGGTGTTCATGATCAAGCCTGATTGTCTGCCTCCGACAAAAGCCTGCAAATGGTCCCAATCTGATGAAAGTGCTCCGACTCTGCAGCAACTACACGGCACGAAAGCTCCGTCCTCTATACAAGACAGCTTTATTTAGGACTCATTCTTCTTGTGTTAGTATTTCCTTAAATCATATTCCTTTATGATCTATTTATTTATGACTCTCCACAATCTACATTCATATTTCCAGTTATGCTATGAAATGATATAAAATGTACAGTAATTGGTTTTGACAAGAGAGTTTCAGGTTAGCAAAGGTCAATCAGCACCAGAGGACATTTGAACAGTAAATAATGAACATAATCAACCACCTGGAGACACCACTTCGTGCACTGACATTCCCTGTGGCGTGTAAGTAGGTCTGACATGTTCTGTGCGGGATGAAGGCGAAGCAGACACCATGCACAAGTGTAAATGGGAATCACTTTATTTTATGTTCTTCAGCAAACATCTGCCTAGCTATCGCACTTTGATGTTCCAGGCCATCGCCATTAACAGTGCCTCCACTAGCATGTGATCAAACAAAATGGGTCAACACATGGTGGAGATATCTGCTACAGGTTGGGATATCGACTATTCATCAAGTACAAAGGAGACTAAGCAGGACTGCAATATTGCAGATCTGTCGGCAAGATGTCTTGCAGGTTTGCCGTACAAATAGTATATCAATACAAATAAAGATGTGCTATAGTAATAAAACCGAGCTGCTCTGGAATACATACCATACGCAGGAGCAGTTAGAACCAAAGTTTCTGAGTATTAAAACACATTGGTGTCAATGATGCAAATTTCTACTTTGCTTAGAGGGTATTAGCGTCCATAGAAGTTGTCTTCTTTCTGCTAAAAGGTTCCCCTAACGAAAAGATGATCGTAGTCTGCCCCACTACTGATACCGAACAACTAGAGGCAATTTATAGGAGAACCAATCAACTAGTGATCAATATATCTGCCGTATAAGCGAAATAGATTGTTAAACTTCTCTTTTATAGAAATAAATCAGTCGTCATGGTAGAGCAGTTCAGGTCCTTGAGGGCAAGAGACACTCCACATGGCCACTCAAAATTCAGAAAAATTAAAGGGTTATATAGTCAAAATAAAAATTTGCCCAGAGGAAAAGTCTAGCCAACTAAGCTACTGGCACTCATGTGGATCCAGCACAGGCAGCTCTGTAGTCTGTGCAGAGGCAGGATCTTTGATGTCACTTGTTGTGAATGTGTTAGAAATGAATTCTGAGCAGAAGCTCCCTCTGGTGGTTACAAACAGTACTGAACCATTCAATGAAGATTGGCAATCAGGAGTTACAGACTGGTCTTATATAAGGGAGGTTCCCTCCCATCATGGTTGCCGGTGATCAATTGTTCTTGTCTCAACTGTGGTTCCTGGTTCACTTGGAAGCTTGCTGAGTCTTGCCTCTTCTCCTGCTCTCAGATAAGATATTTTCTGTTTTTATTTTTGTGCTTGCTTTTTGCATTATTCCCTGCACTTCTGTGGAGGTCAGCCAGGTCCCCTCCGGGGGCTTGTGCTCCTCTCAGTTTATCTGAGCCACTGTTATTTGTTTTTGCCTTTTCCAGTTTTTTCAGTGGCTGCGGCTTAGTTTTGTTACACCAGAGAACTAATTTAGGTGGTAGAGGTCGTGTGATCTCAGGTGTTTTTGCAATTAGTAGAGTTGGTATTTTTTAGGGTTTTTTGGATTGCAGTAAGTGTCCTTCCTATCCTTTTTCTTTCTAGGCAGATTGGGCCCCAACGTTTGCTCTTACTATTTTCTGTCTGTGTCTGTATTTCCTCTTGTCTAACCGCCATTACATGTTTGGGGGCTTCCTATGTTCTTTGGGGATCTGCTTCGGGGCAGAAGCTTTCCTCTTTCTATCTTTAGGTGTAGTTAACCTCTCAGGCTGTGACGAGGCATCTAGGACCAACGTAGGAACGCTCCACGGCTGCCTTTAGTTGTGGTGGTTAGTCAGGGTACTGCAATCCAGTAGATTCCAACCTCTCTGGTGTATTGCCATTTTTGCCTGCTCTCCTCAGCTACCAAATCATAACAGTCACTATTTTACCAGCTGTGTCCTGTCATTGGCTGCAGCGGTCAGCTTTGAGCAGAATGTCATCATAAAACATCACCTGACTGCTGCAGCCATTCATGGGCCACAGTGGTCTGGCGACTGATGGAACAGTGACATAATCGCGTCCTGTCTTTGTGGGGACCATGAAGCGGCCTGCACTGGATCCAGGTCGGTGCCAGTAGGTGAGTACAACTGAGTTTATTATTTTTTAATTTCCCGTCCACTGGCAAAGTTTTATTTTGCCTAGACAACCTCTTCAATGAGGACCTTAAATGATGGATATTCTATACTAACGCCTCCTTAAAAAACGTATTAAAGTGGTTGTCTTAAATTCTACAGTCCCACATATAATGATAAGAAACATTTACTCACCTCCCGAACTAGTGTCATTCCTATGATGTCTGCACAGTGTCTCCCGGAGCTCACTATTTCCATGTAGATGCTATAGCCTATCAGCGGCCGTTGATGGGCTGCAGCCTTCTAAGTTTCATAAGTCAGAATCCTGTCTGATGGAATCTTGCCTCTCATCTTATTAAACTTTCAAGGCTGCAGCCCATCAATGGCCACATGAGTGCAGAGAGACACAGTGCCAGTCTGAGAGGTGAGAACGTGTTTTTGATATATATATTATATATGGGGAACTAAGCATTTAAGAAGAGGTTGTCCAATAGTAAACAAACCCTTTAATAAGACAACATTTGCACAAAGTAATATTTAAGTTTTAACAACTTTTTGTAGCTCATTACATGCCTATGCTACATAGTGCATTAAAAAGGCCATCAGGGTCAACCAATTACTTACAATGCTTTGAACAATTCGGATTAAGATAAAAGAAAGTCACCAGACATGGACCAAATTGCAAAAGAGTGGAAATGCACATTACTGCCCCTACTGGATATCAGACAGATCTCAACATTTACAGTTATGCCAGGGTAGATCACACACATTAGCGAAAAGTCATCCAATCCCCTGATTCTGACTGGACCAACTGACCATTTAATGCATACAGGGGCCTCCCGACTCTCCCTCCACAGATGACGACATGGATGAAAATTAATGGGACATGTTGAATTTCAATGTCCGATCCTCTTGTTCTTCTGGGGGTATCTTTACCTTATATACTGTGGATATATGCTATCTATAGATACAACGGCATCTTACTTAATGCAGTAAACCAGATTCTACAAGAAGATTACAGTTGCGTAATTGATGCCGGTGGATACTAATCATTATGTCTGCTAATGTATGTGAAGCGTCCTCCATAGTAGGACCCACTGAAGGTCGGGCAGTAAGTCACTAGCAGCTGAGATTTTCCACTTGATCCACTCCTGCTTTATGCAGATAAAAGACTTAATAACTTGACACTCTATACAAAGTCTATATAAAAATTAACAGACCATAAATAAATGATCACATATAAATCAGAAATAAAAAAAAGCTCACAGAACATTTTGTAATTCAGTCCAAAACCTTTTGTTTCTAAGAACTGTCTCTCTAATTGCAATCAATGCTCGCTTGTTCCCCCTTCACCACTATAGCACATTCATACGTTCTGTCCCAAGTCCAGTGCCGCAAGACGATGTAACAAAATATAGAAATAGAACTAGAAATAGTAGACACTTGTTTTCTACAATTATCCTTAAAATAACATGTTCAAGAGCTCTGATTGATCATAAAGTTTAGTTTTCTGATTTGATCAAAAAGTTTCTTGAGGCTTTACCAGGAAAAATAGTTTAAATTGATTAAGTCTTTAATATCTTCAAGTTTTTTCTTGTGTTAGTGTGACAACTTACATTTGTCGCTAAAAAAACAAAGCATAATGAGGGCAAGCGCAAGGGTTTGAGGGAAGCTGAAATAGTTAGATGGATTGTCCACTACTCGGACAACCCCATCTCAATCAGTATGTTGGCCCCCAATAAAATAAGAACACTTATACTCCCTTCTTTGATGCCAGCACCTTTCTAGCGGTGTTGGAACTCGCTCTCCTGGGGATTCCTGAGGTCAATCGGAGCTAGTTTCACGCTCCCCGCCTTCTGATGAATCAGACAAGAGGAAGTGACAACTCACGTCCTCTTTATGTTTGATTCTCTGATTGGCCACAGGGATTACGTGACTTAATAATGTCATGTGATCTCCGGGAGAGCAAGTGATGACGGGAAAGGAGCCGCCACCAAAGATGAGTATAAGTGTTTTATTTTACTGGGGGGGAAACATGCTGATTGTGAAGGGGTTGTCCAAGTAGTGGATGACCCTTTAATAAATGGTGATAACCGTTTAATGTTTTTTCATATTATAAACTTTTAAAAAGAAACAATCATAATCTTACAAATTTTTCAATTGGATTTTGTGGCTTTTTTGGCCTTTATCATCTGCTCTCTCAGGAAGAGTTTACAGCAATTACCTTAAGCAGAGGAAGTATTACCTCTATACACAGCTGATAGCTCAGGCGCCCTCCAATCACGATAGGGGATATCACAGCTGACCCTGCTCCCCCTCTCTTCACAATGACCTGTGCACACGATCATTGAATGCTTCAATACAAAAGATAGGATCAGATTATGTTCATTGTGGCTAATGCACGTGTGGAAGGAAGTTATAGACTGAAAAAAGCCCCAGTGGCTAGTGTGAAAATTACAAGATATCTATTTTTTTTTTTGTTTTAACGCGTATTGTGATATGAAAAATATTACCAAAATGAAAAAAAAAGAATTAACACAAAGACCTAGATTTAAACAACAGGTACCGTAAATTTCTGGTGATAGCGTTCCTTTAAAGCCTAAGAGAAGAATGCCACCTGGTTGTCTGTAGGGTGATGAACATACCAGGCAGCATTTTAGCAAAACAGATAGCTAAATATATTTAATAGAGGTAGATCAGAAGCAATGGTTTTAGGGAAGAATATATTGGAACATGGAGTTAGATTTAGCATTCCATGATTCATATGGAACCTGTCAGAAAAAAAAAACTTTTATGCCTTCTGGTGAAACTGGAGGGGCAGTAGTCAACCCATGCATCTCTATGACAGCCTAAATATATCTCCATTATTCCATATCAGTTTCGTATATCCATATCAGCTGTTATTGGTGTTGTCGGCGGTGGTCACCGACCGGTAGTACTCACTTGTGGAGCCGGCTGTCTCATGATAGTGGCCGATACTTGGTATTACACATCCGCAGCCTGTTCAAGTCAATAGGAGACAGATGTGCAGTACCCTGCTTCGGCCACTATTAGAAGGAGGCCAGCTCCGCAAGTAAGGATGGTGACACCGATAACAGCTTGTCGGCGGGGGTGCTGGGTGTCGGACCCGACCAATTAGACATTGATGACCTATCCTAAGGATAGATCATCAATGCCAAAGTAGTGGACAACCTCCTTCTCCTTTAAGAACTAATAACAGTAATTCTATGATAAAAAGTCTAATGTAAGCCTTTATAACACAGAATTTATGTGCGGGAGATTTTATCAGTGATTTAATGCTTTATTTCCCTTTATCCCAAAGACAAGAATGATTAATATTACCAGGATATTATAAATGATGCAATAAATGAATTCTTATTGTGTGAAAGTCACATTAAATGTGACAATGTAGCATCCTTGTGAAAGAAATGTTCACTTACAATATGTATTATTGGCTCCAGACATGAACCGAACTGCGGGCTTTAGCATTACTTGCAACATTGTATTGCAACTTCTTACAGATGCCATTCAGTTGCTTAAAATATGTTTCCTGTTATTAAAGTCATTGCCTCCAGCAGGATGTTTGGTGCATAACATAAATCCGCCGAGACTTGTATCTTATTGTGTGAGAGGCTATTCTTCAATGACTAGAAATGCACACGACACCAGCACAAACATACAGGTTGCATGGAGGAAGAAAGTCTAACATATTGTAGAGAATAGGGAAAAGAAGAAGAAATAAAGAGGACGTGTAAATCATGTATTAGTCTCATTTCCTGTAAAATAAAATGAGTTATTTATAATAGTGATTGAAAATATTACAAAATCAATTATGCAGTTAGAGGACAATCAAAGAAGCTCTTGGGCTCCAATGTCAAATCCGTGACGAGCCCCCTACCTGCCATGTGAGATAATAGCCATTGTGCCCCCCTCAGCAAACATGGCTGCTACTTCTATACTTTCTTCCAAGTTATCATATCAGACCTTAATCTTCACCCTTGGCTGCAGGGTTCTTTTTTGTGAAAAAGAAAGATGGCAGTCTCTGTCCCTCTTTAGATTTCCAGGAATTGAATCTAATTACTATCCGAGATCCATATCCTCTTCCTCTGATTCCAAATCTATTCAATCAGGTGGTGGAAGCTAAGGTTTTCTCCAAGTTGGATTTAAAGAGGGCTTATAACCTGGTTAGAATCAGGGAAGGTGATGAATGGAAAACATTTTGAGAGTCTGGTTATGCCTTTCAGTCTGACCAATCGATGCACCGGCAGTTTTCCAGCATTTCACAAATGATATTTTTCATCACTTGATGGGCATGTTTATGTTGGTCTATCTGGATGACATTTTTGTTTATTCACCTGATTTTGAGATCAGGGTTTTACTAATTTTTACCCGACGTTTATTCAAAATTATTCGGTAATAGTGAAACCCCTTACTGACATGACAAGAAATGGGTCTGATTTTTCTAAATGGTCGGTTGCTGCTCAGCAGGCTTTTTCATCCTTAAAGAGTTGTTTTGACACTGCACCTATACTCAGTCAACCTGATGTTTCTCAACCTTTTGTCATAGAAGTGGATGCGTCGGATGTGGGTGTTGGGGCTGTGTTGCCTCAGGGTCCGTCCCTGGTAAATGGCATTCGTGCGCCTACTTTTCCAAAAAATTATACTCAGCTGAGAGAAATTAAGACATGGGTAATAGGGAGCTTTTGGCAATTAAATTGGCGTTCAAGGAGTGGTGACATTGGTTGGGGGGGCAGTACATCCTAGTACTGTTATCACAGACCAAAAGAACCTGTCATATCTTCAATCGGCTAAATGTCTCAACCTGAGACAAGCTAGGTGGTCTCTGTTCTTTACTAGATTCAATTTTGTGGTCACATTCCATTCAGGAGTTAAAAACACCAAAGCGGAAGCTTTGTCCCGGAGCTTCACTGGTGGTGGTGATTATGAGGACCCTGCCCCAATTTTTCAGAAGGGGGTAGTCATCTCGGCCTTACACCCTGACCTGGAGGGTGAGGCGTTGGAGGCTCAGGGGGGTGCCCCCGTCTTTTGCCTATTTCTCCAGCTTCTCATATTCCTTCTTTCTGATGTTGCTGTCACTTGGCACTGCCACATCTATTATAATTGCTGTCTTCTGATCCTTGTCTACTATCACAATGTCTGGTTGGTTGGCCAACACCTGCTTATCCGTCTGGATCTTGAAGTCCCAGAGGATTTTAGCCCTTTCATTCACCACCACTTTTTCTGGGGTCTCCCACCTGGACTTGTGGCACCCCAGAATGTGGTTGCCACGGTGACAATGCCTCCCTCTAAGGGGTGATGTCATTTCTGGTGGCAGGGGGGGTCCCCATGCCAGGCAACACAGTGTTCATGTCAGTTCCTGCTCCAGGCCAGAAAGGGGAGCTTCCTTATAAATTCTGGCCAGCAGGTGGGGTTAGTGAGTTAGAAAGAAGTCAGCTGAGAGAGTAAACAGGAGAATTGTCATGGAAACGGAAGCCAGTTGGAGCTCATGACAGGACAGTGAGAGAGGAGAGATGGCTGTTGGTTTGTTGAGAGGGAAGGGACAGGAGCAGAGACAAGAGCTCAGGATTATAAAAACTGTGTATAACTGACCCCAGTGCAGAGAACTGATAAAAAGGGATGCCAGAGTCCTTGGCTGGGTGGGTGCTGTATGCCCTGATAGCCGAATCTGGAGGGCAGGGGACTGCAAGCTCCCTGGCCACACCGAACACCTGAAGGCACGGCAGCAGACCAAGAGCCGGGGGCGGACAGTGAAAAGGACAGTGCCCGTGATATAGGCTCACGCTGTCTGCCATACAGGTTAGAAACCATCACGCAGGAAAGAGCCACAGCTTAGCTACAAGCAGCAGGGACCTGAAAAGAGAGCGCAGAAGGAAGGTCCCCAACCCCACCTGGCAAGGTAGATCCCCTGAATGCCTCCAGGCAAGCCGGACTCAATCAGTCATCTGAATTGGTACGCCAGATTGCATCTACTTTCAAGTAAAAGAAAACTGCACCTCTCTGTGTCCTTCACTTATTCTCTGCACCCCAACATTCATCACCATCTGAACAATCAAATATATATTTGCCCTGACCTGCTCTACCTGTGTGGAGCTGAACCATCTTTGCTGCATCACTATCAGCCCCAGTGGACCAAAACTGCTGTGTCGGCCACCCATTGCGAACACCACGGGTGGCGTCACGATTAAACACCACATAACTATCCCCTCTTTTATGACACGGTCAGGGCAACGGAAACGGATCACGGCCCTGTGACCTCCCCCATAGAACTGTCCAGTCCAATTCCGGGTACCCCACGACCCTGGTGGGTGCGTCAGACTTAAAGGTACTAAGACCATATGCTGTGCAGATGTTCCTATATACAATTCCTGCTACTTGGTTGTAGCGTTCGGTATACTCTGTTCCTGCTTGCATTTTGCATCCTGCCACTATGCATTGCATGGTTTAACCGGGCCGCTGCCGGTACTACAGACCCTGTGGGATCATCTGCTGTGGAGGAGCATAAAGGACACGATAAGTTTCTTCACTGGACTGCTATTATTCTGCATCTGTTGTTTCTAATATCTATTCCTTATTCAGTTACCTCCCTGCGAGGAGTTAATACTTTGTTGAATTAAATTGTTAAATTTTGCTAACCCTTGCTCTGCCTCCTGTCTGTCACTGCATCCCGCAACCTGCTTCCAGTAGATTCCTGTTTCTATGAATCTGGTACTTAGTGCTTGTTCTTGTGCCGCTATTAGTGCCCTAGTGCTCTCTCGGAGTCCAGCTTTTTCCAGTCATTGGTAGGATTTCTCCATGTCAGCCACCTCCATTATCTGTCGATGGTACATCGCATGCAGAGGCTTGCCTTGCTATGGCGCTTCATGTTCCTGTTCTTCTTTCCAGATCTGTTGTTGTTGCTGGTATAGTGTAATGGTTAAAGGGAATCTGTCACCCTAAATTGGCGGGATATTTAAATGATGGCAGTCAGGTTAGATGGGCGGTGTTTTGGGTACTTGCCTTAACATGTTGTTCGCCGCTGTCTCCATTATTTCTGGGAATTGTAGTCGTTGCCCTCCATATAACGCGCCTGCGCATTGCAATCTGCGGGCAAAGCATACTGCGCGTGCGCAATTCAAGATTGCAATGCGCAGGCGCGTTATATGGAGGGCAAGGACTACAATTCCCAGAAATAATGGAGACAGCGGCGAACAACATGTTAAGGCAAGTACCCAAAACACCGCCCATCTGACCTGACTGCCATCATTTAAATATCCCGCCAATTTAGGGTGACAGATTCCCTTTAACCATTACACTATACCAGCAACAACAACAGATCTGGAAAGAAGAACAGGAACATGAAGCGCCATAGCAATATCCCGCCAATTTAGGGTGACAGATTCCCTTTAAGTGCACAGCCTATGACATGGGAGACTAGGGTTTAAATCCTGGCTCTGCCCTGTGGAAAAATACATTAAATAAATTATATACCAAGGCTCCTAACACTATAATACACTAGAATACCTACCCTAGGTGGCTGTTAAAGTGTAGTGGTTAGAGTGCACAACCACCAATGGGGGAGACTGGGGTTCATATCCTGGCTCTGCCCTGTTGGAAATAATATACCAGTAGAGGTCCTTGAACAAGAGTACTAAGATATATAGTGCCTACCTCAATAAACATGAGAATGTCACAAACAAAGAGAGTCATGCCGGCCCGGACATTGCCGGGATTAACAAGGTCCGAGTCAGATGTTGAGGAACCAGGACAATCTGATGATAAATGGGCTACTGGAACAAACCATACATGGACAAGGCAAGAGAACCTGGATCAAATATATATATTATGTTCTGCTAATGTTACAACATAAAAAACACACAAAAAATTTGGTTTGGTTTGAGACAAACTTTTTTATTTTCCATCACTGGAACCGTGCAAGGGTGTAACGTTGGCATCCCTGCATCCTACCTCTTCACCTTCTTGACAGGGACACCATTATGCTCACCATCCTAGCTGCTCAACCACGTCCTCTTCTCCATCTCCCATGTCCCAGGGCATGCGATTGCCAAATAGGTCTCCTGGCAGCACGCTAAGGGTGCACGCGCGCTGACTCCTAAAGAGACAGCACACACTCCTGATTTCTCCTCAGCCAATAGTTGGGAGGTACGTAGTACTTAACGCACCTTCACCTGTTGGAAGGTCCCTGAGCAACTTTAGTACATTTAACGGTCGTGGACTGTTCTGCTGCGTTCCCACCCTTGAAGACAACAATCGCGTCATGTGTGCAGAAGAAATGTTGTACTAAGGAAGTAACAAGTAGTAAGTGTTGTGCCCTATCCCACATGTTACAACCTGATGAACTTGAACTGACCGGTAAATGTTTGCTTTTTGCAATGAACTTTGTATCTCCTGAGTTGTGTGCAGAGGCTCCTGAAGATGGAGGCCTGGAGACAGAGGAGGCCCACAGCCTACAAGTGAGTGTGGTGCACCCAACAACTGACAGCACACTGGTTTTCCAATAAAGTGCCAGAGCGTGACCGGACATCAGCTAGGTTATGACTACCACTTTTAGCAGCTTAACACATTGTAGGTTTGTATTTGCTTCCTTGTTGTTAGGTCCCTGAGTCCTTCCTTATCCTTTACCATCCTGTCTGAACCTATTCCTGTACATGTCCTTCCAGTACCTAGTCCCAAACCTGAAACTGTCTTGCCTGGACCTGTCTTGTATCCAGAAGCTCCACAGTCTGAACCCGTACCAGTGGCCATCCTCTTTTCTATCCAAAAGCCGCACAGTCTGAATCTTTACCAGTGGTCATCCTGTATTATACCCGGAAACCACACTGTCTGCACCTTCACTAATTTCCAGTCCTGCCTGGGACTCTGAATCTGAATTTGCATACCTGACCCTTGGGGTCAGCTTCTACAGTTACGAACACTGCCCTGGAGTGGTACCTGGTGGCTAAATGCATCTAAAGCCTGACCTCGCCATCAGAGGCTTCAGGTAGACGCTTAGCTAAACCCCTCCAGAGTAGCCCAGTGGGTTCACAATCCACCAAGGGCTTGTTTTTATGGACGAATGAGAAATATATTTTATTCCTATCATTTTAGAGTATTTGCAGCTTTATGACTGCTTTTGTTTCAATTTCTTTGGAAGGTAAGGTAACCATAAAACAGCAATTTTGCCTTTTTTATACCTATTACCTTGCAGGATAAATAATATGATATTCTAGTAGTTCAGACTTTTACAGACGTGATAATACTAATTATGTCTATGTTTTATTATTTAAACTTTTTTGAGTAATGCTAAAATGGGAGGATTTAAACTTTTACACAGTGTGTTGTACCTTTTTATTCTCAATGGGGAGCTCAAGCATGTGATTGCTTGGCTGCTGGTACACCACACTGAAATACTTCTGTAGTGCAGTGTATTGTCCTTTGAGCATTCTCCTGTTAAACCCTGGCAGAAATAAGGCTGTCATAACTTGATTAGGTCCTCAGATGCCCTAACAATCCATTAATGTCCTGCAATTATGTTGTCAAAAAAAGCACGGATGTGACAAAGGAACCCTTTCTGTCTAACCACTTAGATCCCATAGTCATTATTAAGGTCCTTAGTTTCCAGATTCGTTTAACACAACTCCTGCAGTACAGGGTTAATCATTTATTAAAGGGCTGCACATTTTTTAAGGTTATATAATTTGTTATTTTAAATTTCCTATTGAACTTTATAAGCAATACCAACAGTGGCTGTATGTGGAGTTTACACAATGTACAAATGACCCCGAACAGGAACAAATTCTCAATATGATAGTTATCCTGTACATAACCATAAACTGAAATACATCCGTAACCATTGAAATCCCTGTAGAGTTCATTGATTTCTTATTGAGTTTAACTTGGGTCTTTGCTAAAATTGGATTTAAATCTTAGGTAGGAAACAAGGGATAGGTCATCAGCCTACTCATATATACATTACCGGTATTCCATGGGACAGTGTTTTATTAATAGGTGTTACAAAATACAGCTCACATGGTAACCTGAGCTACTGAACTTTACAGGATATATGATCTGCCGGTCATGTGTGAATACCGTTCTATAGATCTGTGTGAAATACCAGGCGTAATCATCAAGTGACCAAGGAACTGATGTAGTTATACCATTCTACCATAATGCCAAAAGTACAAATGAAGTTTGAGTTTTCACACATCTGGAGTAAGAGGATATATTATTTATTTTTAAAAATTACAATACTGGGATTCTGTATTTCGTTAACAGATTAATCTTTATTCTATAATGTAAAATGGCAATGGTAGAAACGAGTAAAACACAACTATTGAAAATGGGCACCTTAAGAAATTCCTCTAATAGACAATATCCAAATTGTAGGTAGGAACCTTAGATTAAAGAACTTTTAGGACTGCAATATCCAAGCACAGCTCCAAGAAGTTTATTTTTCCTATGGAATAGACTAAATACGGGCAGCACGGTGGCTCAGTGGATAGCACTACAGCCTTGCAGCGCTGGGGTCCTGGGTTCGAATCCCACCAAGGACAACATCTGCAAGGAGTTTGTATGTTCTCCCCGTGTTTGCGTGGGTTTCCTCCAGGTACTCCGGTTTCCTCCCACATTCCAAAAACATACAGATAGGGAATCTAGATTGTGAGCTCCTTCAGGGACAGCGATGATAATGTGTGCAAACTGTAAAGCGCTGTGGAATATGTTAGCGCTTATAAAAATAAAGATTATTATAAAGATTATAAAATACAGCTTGTATTGACGAATAATTGTCTAAAGTAGCAACATGTTTCATGATGACCTGAATCTTCTATATTTCAGTTAAAGAGAATCTAGGATCAACCCTACAAAGCCACCTATATGGGCATATAGATCACAGGAAGCTGAATAAAATGATACCTTGATATCTGTGATCCTATGTCTTATTCCAGAGTAATCCATGTTTTCTTAATATATAAATGAGCTGTCAAGACCTATGGGCCGGACACAGATCTCCCTGAGAATCTGCCTCCAGAGATTATTGTAAATAAAAGGAGGCATTACCAGTGTGAGAAATATAATGACTGACAGTCTGCTCTCCTGATCTACATGTCTCACCCTGGTAAGACTTCCTTACATTTACAATAAGCTATGGAGGCAGATTCTCAGGAAGATCTATGTTCATCCTATAGATCTTAACAGCTTCCCTTTAATAGAAAGGTCCTTAAACAATTTTATCCTTGACTTAAACTGAATGGAGTAGTTAAAATGACTGTTTATTCGGATAATGTATAAGGTATCTTATGTGTACTATGCCAAAATTACAGTTTGGGTTTTTTCTTTCTTGCATTCAATAACTTTTCTTCTTTTTTTTAAATCTCTAAGGTGTCTGCTATTTAATCACCTCTTTATGGGTTGCATACGTCTTTATTTATTACTTTGAGTGCACAAGGGTGTACTGTTATGAAAAGGCAATTTTGCTCCAAGCACCATTAAAACGTTTATTAGAACCAATGGTCTACATTTATGTATGAAAAGGCAAAAGATAAGAGCTGAGCAAATCTCTCAAATTTTGGTTTGGGCAAATTCACTCAATCCACGGGGATAAATACATTTGGTGTGAATTGAGTCTGCAGGAAATGGGTTAAATATGTACTCGCCTCCCCATATCTGTCCCTACACTTCCAGGTCCTCTGATTGTTCCTCTTCTTCTTATCAGCTTCCTTCTTCCGGTTCTTCCCGCAAGCACCACTGCTGAATAGGACTCTCACAGCCACATGGAACACAACACACATCATTGACTTCAGAAGGCTCAAAAGAAAAAGGAGGCCAAAAAGGAGAAAACGAGAAATCGGAGGAATGGAGGACCAAAGGACCAGGTAGCAGCAGGTCAAGAATGTGTAGGACAGAGTGGAGGTTAGATTAACAGGTTGGTCTGCACAGCCCTCAGAATCCAGTAAAATGGTAACCACTTGGCCTCAATTTTCCTAGAATCACTCAATTCAAATCACAAAAAAATTCAACTTGTCAGAATCTGAATTTATTTTAGGAAATTTGTATAGAAATCCATTTGTTTAGAATCTATTTGCCCATTCCTAGCAATAGTATGTAACAGAGAAATGTGCATTTTAGGTCTGAGATTGGCAGAACATACTGTATTATTAGGCAGACTATTTAATAGAATATATAGAAAATATAGGGTAGATTACTCACCAATAGAACAAAGAGCAACATATGTTTAAAAAGACAACATCAATCATGTGATTGTATTAATATTCCATTTTACAAGGTAAGTTCAATCAGAATTCTGTCCCGGTAATTTAGGGGAGCATGTTCTTTGCCAAACCAATGTCACCATGTGTTTTCTAAATTTTTAAGGATGCTCTGTTTTGTGTCAATCCCTTTTTCATTTGCAATTAACCAATTCAATTCATTAGTGAACTCAAAAGTTTTGTGGTAATTTAACTAACCAATACTGAACAATTTGCTTTTGAGCCATACATAATAAATGTGTTGAGACTAACTTAATATGTTGCATCTCAGTCTCTATAGAGTCCAGTATATATAAATATTAAATTGAGGTTAATTAAGGAAATTATTTTATAAACTGAGTTTATAAGAATAAGTGTACAAATTGAACCATTGGTGCGATTTTCCAAAATTGTACAAAGAACGCTTCAGCTTTGATGCAATTTAAAAAAAATCAAAGGCAAAAAAATCCACCATATTCTTCACGTGTGACCCCAGCCTAAGCATCGCTTTCCAATAACTATTTAATTTTGAACATCACCACGCTATGTGTAGCAGAAATGAAATTTACCTCTACATCTTTGGCAGATGGCACTATCTGTTTTATGTTGTTTATGGCATGTTTTATGTTAATGACAACATTCCGTACTTTTTTCCTTTTTTATGGTTTTCAGCAGCACGGTGGCTCAGTGGTTAGCACTGCAGCCTTGCAGTGCTGGAGTCCTGGGTTCGAATCCCACCAAGGACAACATCTGCAAGGAGCTTGTATGTTCTCCCCATGTTTGCGTGGGTTTCCTCCGTGTACTCTGGTTTCCTCCCACACTCCAAAAAACATACTGATAGGGAATCTAGATTGTGAGCCCCATCGGGGACAGCGACGATAATGTGTGCAAAACTGTGCGGAATATGTTAGCACTATATAAAGATTATTATTAAACTATCTTTTTTAGACAAAAGAAAATAAAAAATAATGTTCAACATAACCTTGACAAATTCAATTCCAAATGTTAAAGTTGTCAATAGAATGCAAAAAAATATGTTTGGAGACTTTTTATTCCATAGCTAAAGAATAAAATTGCTAATCTTTTTTCAAGTCAATGGACTTTTCAATATTTTTTTTGTACATATTTCTGAACCAAAGAACACATTTTATGCAGGTCTTTCATTTCATATAAATAGTTCTTTAATAACATAGAACATGTAAGTGCACAAATTTGCTAAATTTGCCCTTTGAGACCCGATCTCAAGGCCTATGCCTGAATGGATAGGATGATTTACTTGTTTGGACTGTGAATCAATGCTTTTTCATAGTTATATGGAATTCTGTAAGTCGGTGCTATAAAAATAAAATAAAATTAAAAAAATATAATTTGTATGAAGCCTGATTGCAACATATGGGTAGTGAGATTTTTTTCCTTTTAGAGAAGGTTGACTCATTCCTTATAGTTTATTTTGTGCTTTCCTATGGATCAATAGCACAAAGACACACACCTCCCACTTCATTGTATCATCTTCATCTTCACTCCAATCATTGAATAACATGAACATTTTTTATATGTTAATTATTATTTGAAGCTTCGAACATAAAATTGAAAGGAGAAAAAAACAGAGGAGCACCAATGTTCACAACGATATAGTTTGAGGGATGTTTGCCTGGAAATCTCGGACAACAGGCCAAAAAGTCCAGGACATGTGCCAATGGGTCTCTTCACTTCAGCACTGGTAACCCCAACGAGAAGAACTATCCTAAGTGTAACAAGTTAGAATTCACTCTTTTATTTACAGATATAGGAATTCAGAAGTCCTCTCTCACGCTAAACACAAATCTATGAACACTTTTTGGTCATAAAATCCATGGAGACAATAAGCTGCAGGTCAAGTCGTATATGAACAGTGACCTGTGGAAGTAGGCTCCAGTGAGTTACACTTTGTAGTGATCTGGTTAGAAGAAGAAGATAAACCCTCATTGGCATCAATGAGGTAAAGAACAATCATCTGAAAGATGGTTTATAAACAGGATCCTCATTAGTGATTAGATGGCCCAGTGCATTTTGGCCTTGGACCGTCATTCTTCACCTGATCACCAAGAGAAGAAGCAGCAGCAAGAATCAGTACAGTTCTGCAGACAGCTCTGTATAAAGCTGTATGCATATATTCCAGGTGTGAGTGAATTGATTTGATGTAAATCAAATTCATGGAAAATTTTATACAGTAAAGATGTATATCTTTGTACCGTGTTAGCCAATAGATAGAAAAATATTTAGAGTTGAGAGTCCTCAGAGATTGATACCTTTTAATGGCTAACTGAAAAGATGGTAACAAATTGCAAGCTTTCGAGACTACTCAGGTCTCTTCATCAGGCAAAGACTAATACAAAATTCAGAAGTGGTTTTAGTTCCATCTTCAGATTTTGTATTAGTTTAGCCTGATGAAGAGACCTGAGTAGTCTGGAAAGCTTGCAATTTGTTACCATCTTTTCAGTTAGCCATTAAAAGGTATCAACCACTGAGGACTCTCAACTCTAAATATTTTTGGAAAATTGTATTAAATTCACAGTTTCAGGCAAATACAAACAATTTGATTTTCGCAAATCACCAAAACCTGCCTGCAGAAAATTGCATCAGCAGCAGAAGGCTGATGACCTAAGGTGAAAAAGGGCTTTCATATAATGCCTTGCAGTTATCACATTACATAGCATAGTACAGCCAATCAGGAGGGGCTATCATAGCATGTATAAATGTTAAGGCAGGGAATACAAGTGTCATATTAGGGTGATATAGGATAGTTAAGGGACAACAGAGCTCAACTCAGCAAGGGAAAGGAAGGGAAAGCCCTATGATATTGAACAAATACATTCAGTTTTGTGTTGTACTTCTGCAGCACTGAAGAATAAGAGTATCTGTGAATCATACAGAGGTTTAATTGATTGGGGGAGAGTCAAATAGGAGAAGTGCCCTCTGCTTCCTACCCATTAATATGATTGCTGGAGGTAAACAAGGCTGTTATGGAATGTATGGCACATCACTTGTTTCAGTCCCAGCAAGGTGCTTTTACCTCTGATAGTGACACCATCAGTTTAAGTCATTGTTCTGCAAGGAATAGTCTGATAACAAATGACTAAATGTCTGTCACTGCACTGTTACTAAATGGGCTGTTAGTTTCTACGTCTGTGGTGAGTTCCATAGAAACATCCTATATATGGACAATCTACACATTTAACATTGTATTTTTCTATTGGAGTGCAATATATTTGCATTATTAAAAACACCTTAAGTATATCTTGCATGTTAACCAACCCCAAGAAATATTCCCTGCTCTGTGCATGTTACGTAGATAGATACCGATCCAGCAAACTCAAATTCTATCTGCAGAAACTCTTTAGGAAGTGCAATGTTAACTGTCAAGTTCTGCATGTCATACACATAGTTTTGTTGGAAAATGTGTCCTCTTTTTTATGCAATCAATTTGATGCATAAAATTAAGTAAATTACAAAAACTGATTAAATTGCACAGAAGACATTGATGCATGAAATCATTTTGGCTCATACATATTACTATGTGTTAATTGAGGTGATGAACACATTTAGCTGTGGGGTTTTTTATGGGGCACAAAAGAATCCCTTTATTTAATTTATATTGCTGAGCTGATTAAAAGTGTATTCTGTATTGGCAGATTGAAACATTTTTGATGCAAATAATATACCGGTATGTCAGAAAGGACTGTGAACTGTCAGAATTAATCATTAAGAATTAGGAGTGGTTACATTTCCAAGTTGCTTGGGATCAGCAAACAATTTCTTTACAGTTTGTTTATTCCGCAGACGCTTTGAGTAAAGATTATTTATATTAAAGGGATTGTATCTATGCTATTTTTCACTTTTGTTCTTAGGTTGCCACTGGTATGGCAAGTTATTCCCATTCCAACACAATACTAAATACAGTAATAGTAGCCATGTCTTTAAACGCTCATTCACCTTGCATGTGGTTCATACTATCGATCAACTTTACAAAGTAATTTCCATGGCTAGTACAGTATAATGGTATTAACTAGTATACAAGAAAACAATGCATGAGTGAGTGAAAGATAACGCTTGGTTCATGCTATGCTTGACATTCTTCACAGTTTCCCAATCAAATGTACCGGAAGAAAGGCGTGCCTGTAACAAAGGTCAAAATGCCTTGCACCCCTTATTTTTGCAGTTTTGCCATTGAGCTTGTCATATAATAAGGCCCCCATATACTTGCATTAGATGAATCCTCTTTTACTGCTTGATAAAGGTCTTGTGTGGCTGAAATGTTTCATATGATTTTTTTTTGTGTGTGTGTATCAAAAAAGGAACCTGAAGAACGACATCTGATGCTTTGGTTCCTGGATTTATTTTGGCAAGGTTCCCATATACATTAGATCAAAGTTGGTCAAACCCGCCGATCTCTCCCACTACCTGATGTGTATGACGGCTGCTTGACTCTACCCCGACTGATGATGTTGGGGCAGAGAAATTGGCAAACATTGGAATTTCAACAGCAATAATTGTTTTCAGAGGTGTTTGGCTGTGACAAGAACACTTGGTTGAGACATACGCTATGTGTATGTCGGGAGAGATAGATGTTTGCTGAATATACCATCGGTTGACACTATACCCGTATGTATGGTCAACTTTATGAAAAGGAAGCCTTTACATGACATCTGGGCCAATTTCCATCCTTTTTCTTGCTAATAACACTGTTGATATTGAAGAAGTCCTGTACAGGTCTAACTAGAGGCAAAGGACATAGGACCAGCCAGTGCTGAGCCTCCTCTCTCCAAGGGTTAGCATAGCAGAAGCATGTTCTGCACCTTATGGTATACATATGCTTTACTAAATATATAGCAGAAAAATATCTTTTAGGTAAACCTATGCCGATATACATAAGTATGTCTATGTCTTATCTGCACGCAACCTCCGATCTCTCACAAGATCTCCTTCTCTACTCCCCTCTTATCTCCTCTTCCCACATACAAGTTTTCTCCCTCGCATCCCCCTTCTCTGGAACTCTCTACCCCAACATATCTGACTCTCGCCTACCGTGGAAACCTTCAAAAGCAACCTGAAGACCTACCTCTTCCGACAAGGCTACAATCTGCAGTAACCACCGATCCACCAAACCGCTGCACGACCAGCTCTGCCCTCACCTACTGTATCCTCACCCATCCCTTGCAGATTGTGAGCCCTCGTGGACAGGATCCTCTCTCCTCCTGTACCAGTCGTGACTTGTAATGCTTAAGATTACTGTACTTGTTTTTATTATGTACACCCCTCCTAACATGTAAAGCGCCATGGATTAAATGGCGCTATAATAATAAATAATAATACTAATGTCTGAACATAAAAAAAGGGAGTAAATGCAATGTGAATTCAGCACAACAAAATATTGTTAACTAGATGGTAGCCCGATTCTAACGCATCGGGTATTCTAGAATATGTATGTAGTTTATTTATGAAGATTTAAGAATAATGTAATGAATACACAGGATTTTTCAGGTAATATATATACTGTGTATTGCCTCATGTTACTGTGTATTTCCTCATATTACTGTGTATTACCTCATATCACTGTGTATTATCTCATGTTACCGTATATTACCTCATATTACCACATGTTACCTGTGTATTACCTCATATTACTGTGTATTACCTCATGTTACTGTATATTATCTCATTTTACTGTGTATTACCTTATGTTACTTATGTATTACCTCATGTCACCTGTGTATTACCCGTGTTCAGTAAACGTGACAGAAGTACATCAGACACTGTGACTGACAAAATATGTTCAGTACAGTACATCATGGGCAGTTGGTGAGTCACATGACCACATGGGCGAAGTTAGCCCTGCGTCGCTGATGTTACTGTGTATTACCTCATGTCACTGTGTATTACCTCATATTACTGTGTATTACCTCATATTACCTCATGTTACCGTATATTACCTCATATTACCTCATGTTACCTGTATATAACCTCATATTACTGTGTATTACCTCATATTACTGTATATTACCTCATTTTACTGTGTATTACCTTATGTTACTTATGTATTACCTCATGTCACCTGTGTGTTACCTCATGTCACTGTGTATTACCCGTGTTCAGTAAACGTGACAGAAGTACATCAGACACTGTAACTGACAAAACATATTCAGTACATCATGGGCAGTTGGTGAGTCACATGACCACATGGGCAGAGTTAACCCTGCGTCGCTGATTGGCCGCGGCCGGACCAATCAGCGACGCGGGATTTCCTGGACAGACAGACAGACAGGATAAGACGATATTGTTAATTTGGCATGTTCATATGCTGAAAGTTGTAGTTTGCATATCATACATTGTAAAAAGCACTGGATAAGGCTTAGCACAATGGATATAAAGAAGGTTTAGATTCTTAAAATGTTGTCCTTCAGGAAGAAGCCAATCCACCAACATGTAAAGACACGAGGACATTAGAATTTTCTTTGGATTCTTCTTCCAGGATGGAACTTTCCATATTGTTCCTGCAGTTCTTGTTTACTTTAATTCCCTAAAAAACAAGAGTTTTTTCAGGATCTTCCATGTTTGTTTTAATGCTATTTTCCTTTCTTACGTTAAGCCATGTCCTCAACTTCCTTCCTGCCTGGGTATTGTGTGCTACTCAGTGTCAGCTATCATCAAATCTTATTCCTTTCTTACAATTTACTTGATGCTTATTCATCCTCTCATAAAATCAAAGCAATGCCTCCAAAAAAAATGTTTTCTTTTCCAGATGTTCCTACTCCACCCATTAGTCCAGGAAATAGTAAAGAATAGCTAACATTAAGTTTATGTGATAGAGACCTGGATAAAGAGAAGTTTCATTGAAAGGGAATTTATCACCTATAGTATATAGTATTGCATATTTGTTTTTCTAATCTTTTTTTATTGTTTTTATTGTATTGTATTGTTTTTATTTTATTTTATTTGATCATGGAGGAAAAATCTTGTCTTAACTGCAGATAACAGCATGTTGAGGTATGCTTTTCCGCAGCCACTTCTGCCATACCACAATAGACAGGATCTCACACATTGATTTTTAAAAGGAAGTTTTATAAGCATGCTCTGTATTCTGTGCAGAGAGGAGGAGGAGGTAAGCTGTGAACATCACCTATTGTCAATGATGGATCCATTCATGGTGCTATCCTTAAGCTGGATTTATACTCGCCAATTACTGTGAATGGGCAATTCAATCAATCAATTCAATCTTAAAAATCATTGTTCTCACCAGCACCTCATCCTTTCTGCTTTAGCGAACAATGTATATGTATAAAACGATATATTGTGTTTCCCTGAAAGACCCGCTCCGAAAATAAGCCCTAGCATGATCTTATAGGATTTTTGGAGTATCCTTGAAATCAGGGCCGGCTCCAGGTTTTTATGGGCCCCGGGCGAAAGAGTCTCAGTGGGCCCCTTTAACGCAGACCACGATTCATGATGCTCCGATACTGCAGAGAAATATGGGTATAGTACAAGACCAAAGATTTCACTTCTTATTATAATTACACGAGTGATATCTATTGTAAATTCTACAATAGCTCAGAAACTGCCGAATCCTCACAACACACAGTACAGACCGGACAGTATAGTCCTCCATACAATATTATGGGCCAAATATAATGCTCCATAAAGAATATTGGACCCCAAATAATGCTCCATACAGAATACTGGACCACATAAATTGCTCCATACAGGATACTGGTCCCCATATAATGCTCCATACAAAATATGGAGCTCTCCTCTGCACTGTGCTGCGCTCTGCACTGTTACGGCTCAGGAAAGAGCGCTGTGGAAAGACGTCATCGCGCCCTCTGACCTGAGACATCACAATGCAGAGCTGCAGAAGACACCGGAGCTGCGGAGGCACGGGGAGAGGTAAGTATTGTGCCGGCTGCCGGGGCCCTGAGCAAGCGGGGGGGCCCAGTGGCGGCGCTAACACCGCTCTCCTCCACTAACGGGCGCCAGCAGAGGTGTATCTAGGTTTTCTGGCACCCAGGGCAAGAACTCAGTTTTGTGCCCCCCTCCACACACACCCCCCTAACCCTAATCCCCCCTTCACACTGAATAATCTCCCCTTCACACTAATAATAAATCCCCCTCACACTGAATAATCCCCAGCACACAAAATAATCCCCCCTCTACACAAATACCCCCTCCACACTGAATAATCCCCCCTCCACACAAATAATAAATCCCCCTCCACACTGAATAATCCCCCAACACACAAATAATAAATCCCCTCACACTGAATAATCCCCCAACACACAAATAATAAATCCCCCTCACACTGAATAATCCCCCAACACACAAATAATAAATACCACCTCCACACTGAATAATCCCCCAACACACAAATAATAAATCCCCCTCACACTGAATAATCAATCCCCCAAAACACAGAATAATCCCCCCTCCACACAAATAATAAATACCCCTCCACACTGAATAATCCCCCAACACACAAATAATAAATACCACCTCCACACTGAATAATCCCCCAACACACAAATAATAAATCCCCCTCACACTGAATAATCAATCCCCCAAAACACAGAATAATCCCCCCTCCACACAAATAATAAATACCCCCTCCACACTGAATAATCCCCCCTCCACACTGAGTAATCCCCCCACACAGAATAGATCCCCTCCACAAAGAAGGAATTCCACCCACACACAAGCAAAGATAAAATCATCCCCCTTCTACGCTGAATCTGCAGCTGCACAGACACACGAGGCAGGAGCACTTACATCAGATCTTCTGCTCTCTTCTGCCTGCCGGAAAGTGACTTCAGCAGCGTGATCACATGACATGATCATGCTGCTGACGTCGGCTTTAGTTGTACTCGCGTCTGAAAGACGCAAGCACACTTGTTCACTGGACTCTGGGAGCCGGTGTGCTGCAGCTTCTTTGTGCCGGCTGTCAGCTTGACAGCCGGCACTGAGAACAGCCGATTCCCAGTCCAGAGGGCGGCAGAATACAGCTGCCAGAGGAGACACTGCGGACCGCCGCAATAGGCGGTCCGACTGCACCCCCCCAGATACGCCTCTGGGTGCCGGCGTGCCCAAGGGCGAGTGGGCCCCCCCGCCGGCTCAGGGCCCCGGCACTTGCCCGGGTGTGCCGGGTTCTGACGCCGGCCCTGCTTGAAATATAAGCCCTACTTCGAAAGTAAGCCCTAAAGTCAGCCACGGACGGCATTGGGGGGACTGAAATGCCAATTGGGCAATTGCCAAGGGCCCTCACTTTCATAGGGGCCCCCAGGATTTCTATTTCTAGTGTAAGACTGCTTAAGGACCTTTTGGTGACTTCACTGTCAAGTAACTATGATGTCACCAAAGGTCTTTTGTAGGAATCTAGAGGAAATGAAGAGGAGGAACTGTTAGGCTACTTTCACACATCAGGTTTTTTGTGTCAGGCCTAATCCGTCGTATACCTGATAGGACGGATCCGGCGCTGATTTTGAAAAAACTGATGCAACGGATCAGTTTTCTTGCCGGATCCGACCTGACCTTTTCAACCCGGAAAATGCAGGTACGCATGTCCGGACCGAGGAGAGAGAGAGACCTTGGTTTCCAGAATCCGGATCAGTCTTTTGACAGATTGCACAAAAGACTGGTCCGGTTCCATAGACGTTACAGTGACCGTCTTGTCCGGCCGCCGGAATGTACATTTCCGCCGGATCCGGACAAAAACGGATGCAACGCAACGACATCAGGCGCAATCTGGTGCTAATGAAAGTCAATGACAAAAAAAACGCATCCGGTACCGGATGCGTTCTTTTAACAACACGCCGGATCGCGCCTGACGTCAAAAAACGGACGTGTGAAAGAGGCCTTAAGTACCATATGTGCAGTGTGTGTATATACATGTGTATGCGCAGTGTGTGTATATACATGTGTATGCGCAGTGTGTGTGTGATGACAGGATTGTATTTGAACAAATATTGAATTTTTGTTCAAGAATAAATGTGTATTGCTGTTCATGGAAAAAAAGAAAAGACAGCCACTTAAAATAAGCTCTAACCCCTCTTTCGGAGCAAAAAATAATATAAGACCCTGTCTTATTTTTGGGGAAACATGATATTACTGACAGTTCTGTGCTTGTAATCTTGCTATTAAACCACCGCCTATAAGGAAACGAGTTAGCTTTCCGGTAGTCATTTAATGATGCAAGTCGAATGATGTGCACTCACTCGCCGTTTTATAAATGTTACCTACCATTGTTAGTCTGCCAGGAATAATAGGGAGATTACTACTGAACAATACCAGCCTAATTTTTTACTTAGTGGCTACTGTACAAATTCCAAGGGCTTTCTTTTTAATATAAATAGTGATATAAAAAAAATAGGAAAAAAGTTGAAAAGGTTAAAAAATAAATTTGAGATAAAAACTTGATGTATTGGCCGGTATAAACACTACCCTGCCATTGCCCATCACTATCCATCACCCTAGAGATCAAACTCATTGCATGAAACTAATTCCAGCGCAAAGGCAACTAGACGCAAACGACCAGTTTAACTAATAATAAAATGAAAAAAAAATTCTTCCACGCCCATGACTAAGTTTGTGCTGAAATTAGAACAAATAAATGAACCATAGTCATAATTATTTTATGGTATTTCACGCTGTCCCAGGAGCTCTGTCCCATGGCCAAGTAATGATAATTACACACAACACCTCCTCCTCCTCTTCTCCTCCTTCCTTTGCTTTTATATCTATTTCCTTGTTTATTGCTTCTGAAAAATCCTGCCCATCTGAGTTCTGTAAGTACTTGGTGTACTAGAAGGAAGGCATATACATATAAAACTGTCCATATTTCTTGGGAAATATTAATGCACGCTCTATATGGAAATTCCATTAATTTCAATAATGGCAGCACGTAATCAAAAAATACTTGTAATAATTTAGAAAACCATGCAAGTCATAAATATATTACATCTTGTTTATGGCCAACAAAATATACCTATTAAATTACAGTAATGTAACAGAGAGTCACTCTAACACTCTGTTCACATCGGCATCCAGGCTTGGACTGGCCCACAGGAGAACAGGAAAATACTCCGGTGGGCCCCTGTGCAAGAGTAAGTCACCACCCTTTTATATGAGCAGTACTTGGCACAATATACTACATGAGTACAGTCAAAGACAGAATATTATTTATATTAAAATCTACCCAGTTCATTGTTATGTTAATTGGCTATTGAGGATAATGTCACATTTGCATGTAGCTGAAAAGTGCGGCCCCGGAGTTAGTTACTGGGGGACTCTTGGCACACCAGTCTGATACTGTAATTGCATCCAACGTTATTTTTTCCACCAAAATGATGGACATTGTGGTGGAATTCGATGGATTCCATATTAAATGAATGGGATACATTAGGGGCAGCAGTTTTACGATTGATCTGGCAGAGTGCTGTGGCTTCTCTTCGAAATGAAAGCCATCGTGCAAAGGTGAAATTGATGTTGGTTTAATTTTTGTTTTGTAAACTAATAATTTTAAGTGAAAACATGACACACAAGTTAGTAGCAAAACAGTTACTTGTTTATTTGTAAATATTCATGAATAATTATATATATTTAGATGTATACGTGCAGGAATGAGTTGCAAAGTATATAAGAGGCATGAAAAAAGAAAAATCCAATCATTTCAGACTGAGCCGTTCAGCATCTATTCACTGTGGATCTTGTAAGTGCTGTCTGCTCCACTTCACTGAGTTTATCAGCACAGTTGGGCTGTGCCTGGCATAGCAAATAAATTATTACTGCTAATCGATTTGCCAGCTTCCTTCAGACCTATTTATGAGACTCTGAACTACTCATTTTGAGTACAGAGCAAGCTGAAATATTAATATGAACCTATCTACTTTATAATATGTGTGTGCACATATACCAGTGTATACATATATTTAAATATATATATATATATATATATATATATATATATAATATATATACAGTACAGACCAAAAGTTTGGACACACCTTCTCATTCCATGATTTTTCTGTATTTTCATGACTATGAAAATTGTAGAATCACACTGAAGGCATCAAAACTATGAATTAACACATGTGGAATTATACATTACACTTTACAAAAAAGTGTGAAACAACTGAAAATATGTCTTATATTCTAGGTTCTTCAAAGTAGCCACCTTTTGCTTTGATTACTGCTTTGCACGCAGAAAAGGTGAACGGCTGGACTCTACAGGCCTGGTTCCCACCGTGAAGCATGGAGGAGGTGTGTGATGGTGTGGGGGTGCTTTGCTGGTGCAAAGCAGTAATCAAAGCAAAAGGTGGCTACTGTGAAGAACCTAGAATATAAGACATATTTTCAGTTGTTTCACACTTTTTTGTAAAGTGTAATGTATAATTCCACATGTGTTAATTCATAGTTTTGATGCCTTCAGTGTGATTCTACAATTTTCATAGTCATGAAAATACAGAAAAATCTTCGAATGAGAAGGTGTGTCCAAACTTTTGGTCTGTACTGTATATATATATATATATAATATATATATATATATAATATATATATGTATATCTAATATATAAAGCTGAATGTATGTATGTGTGTATGTATTTGGGTATGTTTGTCCGGGATTGGAATCCGCACCGTCGCACTTACGGGCATGAAATTTTGCACGCCCGCACGTCTCGACCCCAAAAGAGTTCTAGGCTATGTTTTGAATGGAAATTTTAACCCCCGCGCGTTCCAAATCGCCAAACAATTTTGGCCCTATCTACATAATGGGGAGAAAGCTGAATGCTTGTGTGTATGTCCGGCATAGGAATCTGCATTTACGGGCATGAAATTTTGCACACCCGCACGTCTCGACCCCGGGAGCGTCATAGGCTAGGTTTTTAGTCGAAATTTTAACCCCGCGCATTCCAAATCGGCAAATAATTTTGGCCCGGGATAGGAATCTGCACGGTTGTACTTACGGGCATGAAATTTTGCATGCCCGCACATCTCAACCCCAGGAGCATCATAGGCTATGTGTTGAATGGAAATTTTAACCCCCGCACGTTCCAAATCGCCAAACTATTTTGGCCCTATCTACATAATGGGGAGAAAGCTGAATACTTGTATATAGATATAATCATTACAATTTGTTATAACTAACCGTAGTTAGGTACTATGCCCGGGCAGCGCCGGGCTCTTCAGCTAGTATATATATATATATGCATATGTCTGGTATAAGTGTGTGTATATATTAGATAATAAACCTAATTTGCAATGAGGTTTCAATAAGCTTAACAGCACCTGAGTGTGTGTATATAAATATATATATATATATATATACAGTATATAATTATATATATATATATATATATATATATATACAGTGCCTACAAGTAGTATTCAACCCCCTGGAGATTTAGCTGGTTGACACATGCGGAATTAACTTGGCATTGTGACATTTGTACTGTAGATCAGCCTGGAAGTGGGAAATGCACTGCAGCAAAAATTTTGGTTTTAATTTTTTTTTTTTAAAAAACGTTAAAAGTTAATTCAGAGTGTCATTTATTATTCAACCCTCAAACCACAAGAATTCTGTTTGGTCCCCCTAAAGTATTAAGAAGTAGTTCAGGCACCAAGAATAATGAGCTTCACATGTGTGGATTAATGATCTCTTTTGCCAGCCTTTTCTGACTATTTAAGACCCTCCCCAAACTTGTGAACAGCACTCATACATGGTCAACATGGGAAAGACAAAGGAGCATTCTAAGGCCATCAGAGACAAGATCGTGGAGGGTCACAAGGCTGGCAAGGGGTACAAAACCCTTTCCAAGGAGTTGGCCCTACGTGTCTCAACTGTTGGGAGCATCATCCGTAAGTGGAAGGCTTATGGAACTACTGTTAGCCTTCCACGGCCTGGACAGCCTTTGAAAGTTTCCTCCCGTGCCGAGGCCAGGCTTGTCCGCAGAGTCAAGGCTAACCCAAGGACAACAAGGAAGGAGCTCCGGGAAGATCTCATGGCAGTGGGGACATTGGTTTCAGTCAATACCATAAGTAACGTACTCCACCGCAATGGTCTCCGTTCCAGACGAGCCCGTAAGGTACCTTTACTTTCAAAGTGTCATGTCAAGGCTCGTCTACAGTTTGCTCATGATCACTTGGAGGACTCTGAGACAGACTGGTTCAAGGTTCTATGGTCTGATGAGACCAAGATCGAGATCTTTGGTGCCAACCACACACGTGACGTTTGGAGACTGGATGGCACTGCATACGACCCCAAGAATACCATCCCTACAGTCAAGCATGGTGGTGGCAGCATCATGCTGTGGGGCTGTTTCTAAGCCAAGGGGCCTGGCCATCGGGTCCGCATCCATGGGAGGATGGATAGCACGGCCTACCTGGAGATTTTGGCCAAGAACCTCCGCTCCTCCATCAAGGATCTTAAGATGGGTCGTAATTTCATCTTCCAACAAGACAACGACCCAAAGCACACAGCCAAGAAAACCAAGGCCTGGTTCAAGAGGGAAAAAGTCAAGGTGTTGGAGTGGCCTAGTCAGTCTCCTGACCTTAACCCAATTGAAAACTTGTGGAAGGAGCTCAAGATTAAAGTCCACATGAGACACCCAAAGAACCTAGATAACTTGGAGAAGATCTGCATGGAGGAGTGGGCCAAGATAACTCCACAGACCTGTGCCGGCCTGATCAGGTCTTATAAAAGACGATTATTAGCTGTAATTCCAAACAAGGGTTATTCCACGAAATATTAAACATAGGGGTTGTATAATAATTGACCCACACTTTTATGTTTAAAATTTATTAAAATTCAACTGAGCAACATAACTTTTTGTTTTGTAAGATTTATGCTTCTGTTAATAAATCCTACTCTCGTTTGCAGTTTGAAGGCTCTAACTTATTTGCATCTTATCAAACCAGCTAAATCTGCAGGGGGTTGAATACTACTTGTAGGCACTGTATATATATATATAAATTTCCTTCTCACCCCCACTGGGGGGTGGTCTTTGTTGTCCTTTCTCATTTTCGGGTCCTCTCTACCAGAGACCTGGGAGTTTGAGGGTTCTGCAGGATCTTAGCTGTTCCCAGCATTGCGCTTTTCTGGACAGAGAGTTCAGATGTTGCTCCTGGGATCTGTTGTAGCCATTCTTCCAACTTAGGGGTCACTGCTCCAAGTGCTCCTATCGCCACTGGAATCACTGTTGCCTTCACCTTCCACATCTTCTCCAGTTCTCCTTTGAGGCCCTGGTATCTTTCCAGCTTCTCATATTCCTTCTTTCTGATGTTGCTGTCACTTAGCACTGCCACATCTATTATCATTGCTGTCTTCTGATCCTTGTCTACTATCACAATGTCTGGTGTCTGGTTGGTTAGCCAACATCTGCTTATCTGTCTGGATCTTGAAGTCCCACAGGATTTTGCCCTTTCATTCTCCACCACTTTCTCTGGAGTCTCCCACCTGGACTTAGGAGGACTTAACCCATATGCTTTGCAGATATTCCTGTATACAATTCCCGCTACTTGGTTGTGGCGTTCAGTATACGCTGTTCCTGCTTGCATTTTGCATCCTACCACTATGTGCTGGACCGTTTCTGAGGTTTCTTTGCATGCTCTGCACCTTGGGTCTTGTCTTATGTGGTAGATTCCTGCTTCTATGGATCTGGTACTTAGTGCTTGCTCTTGTGCCGCTATGATTAGTGCCTCAATGCTGTCTCGGAGTCCAGCTTTCTCCAGCCATTGGTAGGATTTCACCATATCAGCCACCTCCATTATCTGTCGATGGTACATCCCATGCTGAGGCTTGTCTTGCCATGGCGCTTCATGTTCCTGTTCTTCCTTCCAGATCTGTTGTTGTTGCTGCCTTAGGCTTTCTCTCAGCATCTCATCTTTTGACACCATTCTTCTGATGTATTCCTGGATATTCCTTGCTTCATCCGTGATGGTGGCTTGGTTGCTTATCAAGCCTCAACCACCCTCCTTTCTGTTGGTATACAATCTTTGGGTGATAGACTTGGGGTGGAGACCTCCATTCATTGTGAGGAGCTTTTGTGTCTTCACATCTGCAGCTTCCATCTCTTCTTTTGGCCAGCACACTATGCCCGCAAGGTATCTGATAACTGGCAGGGCATATGTATTGATGGCGCAGATTTTATTCTTCCCATTGGGCTGTCTCTTCAGGACCTGTCTTACCCTTTGATGGTATTTGGATGTTGCTGCTTTCCTTGCCTTCTCATCATGGTTACCGTATCCCTTTGGGATCCCAAGGTACTTGTAGCATGTCTTTACATCTGCTACATGCCCTGCTGCTAATTCCACTCCATCAGTCTTAACTACCTTGCCTCTCTTTATTACCAGCCGGCCTCACATCTCAAGTCCGAAGGATATCCCGATGTCTTCACTGTAGATCCTTGTCAGGTGGATCAGTGAATCGATGTCTCGTTCGTTTTTCGCATACAGCTTGATGTCATCCATGTAGAGGAGGTGGCTGATGGTGCTTCCACTCTTGAACTTGTATCCATAGCCAGACTCTGTAATTATCTGACTGAGGGAGTTCAAGCCTAAGCAGAACAGCAGTGGGGACAGTGCATCACCTTGGTATATGCCGCATTTGATGGTCACCTGTGCTAGTTGTCTTGAGTTGACTTCCAATGTTGTTTTCCATAGCCCCATTGAGTTTCTGAGGAAGGTTCTTAATTTCCTGTTGACATTGTAGAGAGCCATCAAGATATGAAATTCACCGCACACACTATTGTATTTAATTTTTGCAAAATAATTATTTATTGTGTTCCACAATGCTGGATAAAGTGCCGTGTAAATATAACAAAGATACCCCTACATTCACATATACCCGACGTTTCGACTCTACACGAGTCTTAGTCATGGGGTACTGAATGGTGGGTGGTATAGAATATGGGCACTTGTCACAGTAATGAATCAGGAATTGTGGTAATGGTTATGCAGCACTGTATCGTCAGATTATACATGCATGACAGGAAGCTGAATAAAGACAAGGATTTGGATGGCGGCGCTCCCGCGCCCTGCCACGGCTGTTCAATGCGGCCGCCATCCAAATCCTTGTCTTTATTCAGGGGTATCTTTGTTATATTTACACGGCACTTTATCCAGCATTGTGGAACACAATAAATAATTATTTTGCAAAAATTAAATACAATAGTGTGTGCGGTGAATTTCATATCTTGATAGTATTTGGTCCTATAGGGTCCAAATTCACCAGCACCCTCTTTCACCTTGAGATCTGTAGTGCACACCCATTCCCCCAAGTGATTGTAGAGAGCCAAGCATTCATAGATCCATGTGTGTGGCATTGAGTCATAGACTTTCCTGTAGGAAGGCCTATGATATATATATATATATATATATATATATATATACATGTATATATGTATTTTATACATGCACTCAGGTGCTGTTAAGCTTATTGAAACCGCATTGCAAATTAGGTTTATTATCTAAAACGTTCTGATGTTAATAATAAAACAATGCAAATAAGAACAATGTAAATAGTATAACACAACTAATATAAAATGTGATTTCTGCAAATTCAGCCCAAAATGCCACTTGTACTGACTACTGCAGTCTCAGAATTATATAACCATGACAAGCATATTTACTATTTAGAACCCCTTTGGCTGTTATAACCTGCTGCAAATGTGATGCCGAGCCAGACACCAGCTTCTGACAGCATTTCTGAGGAATCATAGGGCATTTTTCAAGGGCTTCCAGTTTAGTAATATTCTGGGATTTACATGCTGCAACAACCATCTTCAAATACCACCAAATAATTTCTATGGGGTTCACAGAAGGCACAGCGTTTTCTCTCAAGATTTCCTGACACTTGATTAAATTCTTTTTGCCCTCCACATGCTGCAGGTTTCCAATGCCAGAGGATGCAAAGCAGCCCCAGAATATTATCGATTCGCCACCATGCTTCACTGTAAGCAGGGTGTTATTTACAGTATATGCGTCATTCTTCCTCCTTCAGACATGCCCATGATCCATGAGCCCAATATATTTCAGTTTTGCTTTATCATTCAACAGAACAGAATTCCAAAAATGTGTTAGTTTATTTACAGTGGGTGAAATAAGTATTGAAGACGTCACTATATTTCGAAGTAAATGTATTTCTAAAGGTTCTATTGACATTAAATTCTCACTAGATGTCAGCAACATCCCATCCAATCCACACAGGCAAATAAATCAAACCACAGATGTCCATAAATTAAGTTATGTGAAATAAAGGGAAATGACACAGGGGAAAAAGTATTGAACATGCTTACTGAAATCTATTTAATACTTCTCACAAAAGCCTTTGTTGGTGTTGTCTGCTTCAAGACGCCTCATGTAAGGAGAAACTAGTCGCATGCATTGCTCAGTGATTTTGGCCCATTCTTCCACACAAACACTTTTCACATCCTGAAGGTCCTGTTTGCTTCTTCTATGAAATCTGAGCTTTAGTTCATTCCATAAATTTTATATTGGATTCAGATCACGTGATTGGCTGGGCCATTGCAGCAGCTTTATTTTCTTTCTCTGAAACCAGTTAAGAGTTTCCCTGGCTGTGTTTTTGGGATCATTGTCTTGCTGAAATGTCCACCTTTGTTTCATCTTCATCATGCTGGTAGATTGCAACAGCTTTTTATCACGAATGCCTTTGTACTTTTGTCTATTCATCTTTCTTTCAGTTATATGAAGTTTGCCAGTGCCGTATGCTAAAAAAGAGCCCCATACCAAACTTCACTGTTGGTATAGTATTTTAGTGCGCTATCCAGTGCTTTTTGGATTCCAAACATCGATTGTATTATGCATCCAAAGAGTTTAATTTTGGTCTCATGTGACCTGACTATATTCTCCCAGTATTTGGGAGAATATTGTTGAGCAAACTTTAAATGTGCTTGAACATGCTTTTTGTTCAGCAGTGGAGTTTTGCGTGGTGAGCATGCATACAGGCCTTGTAGGTTGTGTGCATTTCTTATTGTTTTCTTTTAAATTTGGATGATATCTTAGAATAGAATGATAGAGTTGGAAGGGACCTCCTGAGCCATCTGGTCCAACCCCCTGCTCAAAGCAGGATTCTCTAAATCATCCCAGACAGATGTCTGCCCAGCCTATGTTTGAAGACTTCCATTGAAGGAGAACTCATCACCTCTCGTCGCAGCCTGTTCCACTCCTTGATCACCCTAACTGTCAAAAAGTTTTTCCTAATATCTAATCTGTGTCTCCTCCCATTCAGTTTCATCCCATTGCTTCTAGTCTTTCCTTGTGCAAATGAGAATAAAGATGATCCTTCTACAATGTGACAGCCCTTGAGATATTTGTAGACAGCTATTAAGTCTCCTCTCAGTCTTCTTTTTTGCAAGCTAAACATTCCCAAATCCTGCAACCGTTCCTCATAGGACATGGTTTGCAGACCGGTCACCATTCTGGTGGCTCTTCTTTGAACTTGCTCCAGTTTGTTGATGTCTTTTTTAAAATGTGGTGCCCAAAACTGGACACAGTATTCCAGATGAGGTCTGACCAAAGAGGAGTAGAGGGCAATAATGACCTCACGTGATCTAGACTGTATGCTTCTGTTGATACATCCTAGAATTGTATTTGCCTTTTTTGCTGCTGCATCACACTGTTGACTCATGTTCAGTCTGTGATCAATTAGTATACCAAGTCTTTTTCACATGTGCTGTTACTTAGCCCTATTCCTCCCATTTTGTATATGCTTTTTTAATTTTTATTGCCCAGATGTAGTACTTTGCATTTTTCCCTGTTAAAAACCATTCTGTTAGTTGCTGCCCACTGCTCCAGTTTATTTATATCTTTTTGAATCCTCTCTCTCTCTTCTCTAGTATTAGCTACCCCTCCTAGCTTGTGTCATCAGCAAATTTGATCAGTTTACCCTCAATTCCTTCATCTAAATCATTGATAAAGATGTTGAACAATACAGGGCCCAAAACAGAGCCTTGTGGTACCCCACTTGAGACATTCTTCCAACTGGATGTGCAGCCATTTACGACCACTCTTTGAGTCCGATCACTAAGCCAGTTATGAATCCACCTAACAGTTGCCTTGTCCATTCCATACTTAGTCATTTTTTCAATAAGGATTGTGTGAGATACTTTGTCAAATGCTTTGCTGAAGTCAAGATATACTATATCTACAGCATTTCCCTGATCCACCCAGTCAGTGATTCTGTCATAGAAGGAAATTAAGTTAGTCTGACATGACTTATTAGTTACAAACCCATGCTGACTCTGTTTAATCACTTCATTCTTATGCAGGTACTTAAATACATGTTCTTTATTTGTTCAAAGATCTTTCCTGGTATAGAAGTCAGACTCACCGGCCTGCAGTTCCCTGGGTCCACCTTCTTCCCCTTTTTGAAGATAGGAACAACATTTGCTCTTCTCCAGTCTTCTGGGACTTCTCCTGTTCTCCAAGAATTTTCAAAGATTATGGACAGTGGTTCAAGAATTTCTTCTGCTATCTCCTTCAGTATTCTGGGGTGTAATTCATCTGGACCTGGAGACTTGAATTCATTTAGGTTAGCTAAGTGTTTCCTCACTGTCTTTCTGTTTATAGATATCCTGGATTCTTCTATTCCTTTAATAGGACAGTGAAGATCAGTTGATGTTACATTTCCTTTCTGAGAGAAAACAGATGCAAAATAGGAATTTAAAAGTTCAGCCTTCTCAACATCCTTTCTTACCATTTCATCATTTTCATCCTGTAAAAATCCTATAGCATCTTTGACTTTTTTTTTACTTTTGACGTATCCCCAAAATCCTTTTTTGTTGCTTTTGACATCTCTTGCAAGCCTTAAATAATTGTACCTGCTGATTCCAGGCCATTGTATAGGTCTCCACACATGGGCGTACCCAGGATCAAAACTAGGGGGGGGCAAGCCAATGTCGCATCTTATACAGGTGACATCATATACACTGTACATTATACTGCATATTAGGTATGGAGCATTAGAACTGTTGTATATTGTATAATACAGCAGTGTATGCGACACTACGCTGTATATACCATATATTATACATGGCAGTCGCGCTCATGTCAGGAGCGGTACCAGCAAGTCCGAGGATTGCAGTGCGATCTTCGCATGAGTTATACGGCCGTCTGTCTATGCCCTTGTTATAATAATACTGAAATATGAATCTATTATTAAAGTATTGAGGAGCTCACAAGTAAAAAAAAGCCCCCTACCTCCCCTGTCCCCCACCCACACCCCAACAGCCCATCGTCTCACATGCACCCCTTAGTGTTCTGTCCCACTGACCCCACAATACCCCCATCCTCTCACATGCACCCCCAGTGCTCTGTTGCCCCTCCCCACTTCAGCCCCCACAATACCCCATCCTCTCACAGTAAACCCCCAGTGCCCTAGCCCCACAATACCCCCATCCTCTTACATTCAACCCCAGTGACCTGTCCACCCTCCCTCACAATACCCCATCCTCTCACATCAACCCCTGTGCGCCAGCCCCCACAATATCCCCATCCTCTCACATTCACCAACCAGTGCCCTGTATCCCCTCCCCCACAATACCCCATCCTCTCACATTCACTCTCTGTGCCCTGTTGCCCCTCCCCACTTCAGCCCCCACAATACCCCCATCCTCTCACATTAACCCCAACAGTGCCCTAGCCCCCACAATACCCCATACTCTTACATTCACCCCAGTGCCCTGTACCCCTCCCCACAATACCCCATCCTCTCACATTAACCCCCCCAGTGCCCTAGCCCCCACAATACCCCATCCTCTTACATTCACCCCAGTGCCTTTTACCCCTCCCCCACAATACCCCCATCCTCTCACATTAACCCCCCAGTGCCCTAGCCCCCACAATACCCCCATCCTCTTACATTCACCCCAGTGCCCTTACCCTCTCCCCACAATACCTCCATCCTGTCACATTCCCCCACAGTGACCATGACATGCCTGAGCAGAATACATTTATTAAATTCCATCCCCTCTTACCATGAAGCTTGCAGGCAGTGGCTGAGGCCGGAGCAGGAAGTGTCCAGTGTTTCACACAGAGGGCACTAGGACCCAGTGTGGCGGAGACAACCAGAGCCTGCACGGCAGAAAGTGAAACTACAGCTGCTGCAGCCAGGAAGGAAAGAAGGAGCTCTGTTATGATTTGGTAGCTGAGGAGAGCAGGCAAAAACGGCAATACAGCAGAGAGGTTGGAATCTACTGGATTGCAGTACCCTGACTAACCACCACAACTAAAGGCAGCCGTGGAGCGTTCCTAAGTTGGTCCTAGACGCCTCGTCACAGCCTGAGAGGTTAACTACACCTAAAGATAGAAAGAGGAAAGCTATCTGCCCCGGAGCAGATCCCCAAAGAACATAGAAAGCCCCCAAACATGTAATGGCGGTTAGACAAGAGGAAATACAGACACAGACAGAAAATATTATGAGCAAACGTTGGGGGCCAATCTTCCTAGAAAGAGAAGGATAGGAAGGACACTTACTGCAATCCAAAAAACCCTAAAAAATACCAACTCTACTAATTGCAAAAAACACCTGAGATCACACGACTTCTACCACCTAAATTAGTTCTCTGGTGTAACAAGCCAAGCCGCAGCCACTGAAAAAACTGGAAAAGGCAAATGAACAAATAACAGTGGCTCAGATAAACTGACAGGAGCACAAGCCCCGGAGGGGACCTGGCTGACCTCCACAGAAGTGCAGAGAACAATGCAAAAAGCAAGCACAAAAATAAAAGCAGAAAATATCTTATCTGATAGCAGAAGATGCAGGCAAAACTCAGCAAGCTTCAAAGTGAACCAGGAACCACAGTTGAGACAAGAACAATTGATCACCGGCAACCATCATGGGAGGGAACCTCCCTTATATAAGACCAGTCTGTAACTCCTGATTGCCAATCTTCATTGAATGGTTCAGTACTGTTTGTAACCACCAGAGGGAGCTTCTGCTCAGAATTCATTTCTAACACATTCACAACAGAGCTCCTCTGGTGAGACAGCAGCTCCGTGCACTGCGCACACAGACAGGAACTGCAATCTGTGGCAGAGGGAGCCGGCATTGTGCTGCTCTCTCCGCTCTCTTTCATTGTGTGCCCCTGCTTCTGGGGGGGCACCTGCCCCCCCTGCCCCACGGTGGGTACGCCCATGTCTCCACAAGTGATCCTTATGATGATTCTTTCCTCTCTTCTTTCTGAAATCTTGCAGGAAGTACCTTACCTGGTCATAGCTGGTTTATTGTGAAACAATGTTCATAATTCTTCAAGATAATGACTCCAACAGTGCTCACTGGAGCCTTCAGTAGTTTAGAAATTCATCTATCAATGCCACTGCAATGCAATTCAGCGTATTGGTTTTACCCATCATGAGATGTTTCCTGTGTGGCATCTTGGTGATGAGACACCTATTTATGGGCCTTCAGTGGAACCTACTGATATGATTTTTCACTAAGTGGCAGGATTGCTATCTAATTACTGATAGATCTCAGCTGGTGTCATGACTTTCCATGACTTTTTGCACCTCTCTTCCTTCATATGTTCAATATTTTTTCCCTGTGTCATTTCTCTTTATTATGAAAAGCTTAATTCATGAATACCTATGGTTTGGTTTCCTTGCCTATGTGTAAAAATCAATTTGCCTACTACCTTTTTTTTTTTTATCTCGTTTGTACAAGGCTATGATCTCGGCTCTTAAATGGACCCTCTAACCTGGGACTGAAAAGTGATAACCCACCGTTTGCCTCTGCTATCTCCTCTTCTCAGATCAGCATTCCAATCTTATAGCTTCCAAGATGGCCACCACGGTGGCATTGGTAGTGCAGTGAGAGGCTTAACCCACACCGCCACAGCACAGGAATTTCAGGGAAAGCTTTAATTAGACTTACAACTGCCTTACCAATGCCACACCAGAGGCCATCTAGAAAGCAAGGAAACAGAATGCTCATATGAGCTGAGGGACAGCATGAAGCAACGAATGGCAAAAATTCAGAAAAATAGAATCACTTTTACCACTCCACTTCCATTCCATCAATCTTTGTCCAATTCTCCCCCTTATGTCAGAGTTACCTGACTCTTCCATTGACTCAAAGAGCGAGCATTTCGGTCTGCCAAGATGCAACCATGAGATGAGCAAGGACTGGCTAAGCACCAGATTGGAGCTACAACAGATCAATGTGGATACATTTTCTTCCATTTTTTTATTAGACTTTTAGCATTTTTTATCTTCCGGGCAGCCCCTCTAAGTTCTAACTATGACTTCATCTGTTGATTTCTATTTCATGTTTGACAGTGTTCGCCAAAAATTCCCTTTATTCCAACATCCATGTATCTTTTTATTTCATCAGCTTGTGACTACATGTTGGAGCTTCTCCTTTATCTCATATGTCTTATGTTGTGTTCTATTCTCCAACCAATCAATTGCTATTGACAGCTTACTACTTTGAGAATACTTATTATCAAGGCTCGTTCAGATGGCTGTAAAGCAGCTGCATTCTAGTTTCCTTATTACAGCCAAATATTCCTGCCAGAACATGGATCTAATGAACCCATCACAGGGATTTGTTATATGGATGCTACAATAAGGCTTCACAATGACCACCTGAGTCCTTACACATATACTGTCAACCCTGCTGTACTGGTACCCACTGAGATAATATTACCATTGACATTGGTTGAGTAGACATGTTACTCCATCAGACCTTGACTAGGTCACTCTCGTACACAATATAAATACACAAAACCCAGATCAAGTCTGGAAACAAGGAGTGTCTGTATCCATACGTAGAATAAACATAAATTTTATTTAATTACAACACAGAATAATCAAAGAAATATAAAACTAGTTAAAAGATGCCTCGTGTCAACATGGAGACGCAGCAGAAAAAGTATATATTTAACATAAAATCCTTTCCAGAGATTAAATAATCAGATGATTATGGTAAAAAATGCATAAGAGACTATCATTTATCATGTGGAAAGGTCAACAAAAAATCTATTGCCAGCAGAAGGTGAGTGTAATCAGAACAGCAAATGCTCGGTGCTGTAAGTCTGTCTAGTAAAAAAAAAAAAAAAGTGTTATTTTGCTCTTTAAAATACAGATTGCTCACTTGGGTATTATTTAGTATATCTAATTTTTTGTAGCATACACTGGTGTAAATGTCTATACTGATGGGATGTTCATATATGTGTTACTTTGGTTTCATTATGTGCACTATGCACTTTACCATCTGATGGACAGCTCTGAATGATTATGTCACAGCACCCTGATATTTATTAGCCTTGACATTATATCAAGTATTTTACTATACATGACCTGAGGCATTCATTTAACTGAATAGTGGTATCTATGGTTTTGCCTTCTCCTTTGTCATTGACATTTTGTATTATGTTTGTGTATTTCTTTTAAAAACTTTTTTGTATTAATTAATAAAAGTTGCATTTTGCATTTTTCTAAAAATCGGCTCTGTTTTCATATATTCATTTTTGGGTATCTGTATATTCATATATGAATGAGCGTTTATAAATCGGCCTCTTTTTGGTTAAGTCTGTCTAGTAGTACACCTTTTTGCTGCAGAAATCAGAGATGTGTAAAACCACTGATCATGCATAGTGATGTCTGCCAATATAAATAGATAAGGGTAAACTGAAATCACATAGTGGTTTGCTACATAAACTACACTCGTGGCAAGAATTGGAATAGTTTTAACCCAGTATCACAAAAAAACTGACAAGTACAGACTGTGATAAAGAAATTAAAGCATATGACTTTTTTTACCTGTGGTATATGACCACTGCGTGTCCCACCCCAACGCGCGTTTTGCCTATTCTCCTTTCACGTCAAGAAGAATAGGCAAAACAGTATGATTTATTGTTAATTGCACTTCAAAGGCTAATAAGAGGCTCTTATCTATGGTTGTCCTGAGGAAGTAGTCGATGTGACTCGGAAACGCATTGATAATAAACTATCATACTATATCCGATAGTCATCCTTCCAATAAGCGCAGATCACTTCAATTTCCTTGAATATATCATTTCTGATAGTTTTTATGGAAGCCGCAGCATCTGATTTTTTTAGTGGTTGCGTCTCACGCAACCTTGTAAGGTGAGAGTTTCTACTCATTCTTGTTTCATTTATATTAGCATGAGACCCTATTGCGCTCTGGTATTTAATCTAATACTGATTCTTGACAGTCCCCAGCAGCTCCCATTCTGTTTGCCCAGGTCCTTTTGGTCTCTACTTTATAGTTAGGAAATTTCCACTCAGTCATTGGCCACAGAAGTGATCCACCTCAATCAGGGATTGGTTAAATGAGTATTTCCTGCTATTTCCAGTGTTCCAAGTTGGGACCAGAAAGTAAAGGCCATATGGGTTCAGATAAGCATGTGGAAAAGACCTGCCAGGATAGGTGACCATGGCTTCTTTCATTTTTTTACCAATCTGAGCACTTTAAATAATATTTTTCATCTGCTGGACACCCCCTTTAATTTCTGACAAAGCTAATCTGAGCTCAGAAAGTCTCTACTTACATTCAGCGACAAACGCAAACACACACGTGAAAAATTAACAATGACAATGTTTGGTCAATTGAAGGCCAAAGACATATCAAACTACATTATCCATCTTCAGCGAAGATAGATCTATACCAACCACCAATTATCCCAACATAGCACCAGCTGTTGCGGCTGAATAACAGCCGGCTGTCATTATGCAACTCTACATCCCTCACATTTCAAAATGATCACAATGAATTACAAAGGCATTAAATAGAGGAATAATTTATGAATTATAAATGCTAGTTTGCAGCCAAGGGATTCATTGAAGTTCATAGATGCACACATTTACATAGAACTGAACAGATATTCCATTGTGTGTTCCGTTTGGGCAACAAGTTTGCGATAAGGCTTTTATCGAAGCTATGTAGAGCGCGGAGTGGCATGACTTTCTCACAGCAGAGGCCTATAATTATCGACACGCACGCAGCCATTAGATGGACAATGCCGCCCCTATTCAAAACAATAAGAAGTGAGTGTATATGCACTTAATGATGCATCAAATTCCATTAACTTGTCACTGTGTTCAAGGGGCCAAATGTTGTCAATGCCGCAGCCTTGTGTCAAAATGTTTGAAATAATTGCTTTCTATAATGTTCTATTGCAGAGGTTTACCCAACAGGATACCTGTCAGATTTCCAATATAAAGCAACAAGTTCCAAGTGACTTTAAACCTAGAAATGTTTTAAATAGAGTTTAGAGGTGCATTTAGAGCCTTGGGGAATATACACAGCTGCAATCAAAATTATTCTGCAAATTGGGTTTATTAGAATAATTTACAAACTTTCTACTATTTGCAAAAAAAACAATCAAACAAGAACAATGTAAACAGCTCAAAATAACTAATATAACAAGTAGTTTCATAATTATTATTCGATTTTTTAGCACTTAGTATAGCCCCTCTGGCTGTTACGACCTGCTGCGGACGTGATGTGTAGCCGCGCACCAGCTTCTGGCAGCATCACTTTAGGAATCTTGGCTCATTCCTCATGGGCAATGGTATCCAGTTCACTGATGTTTTTGTTTTGTCAAGAGAGTAGTGAAGGGGTGAATAATTTTGAGACCGCAGAAGTCGGTAAAAGTGACATTTTGTACTGAATTTGGAGAAACCACTTGTCACATTAATACGTATTATTATATTTATGACGTGTCAAGACTTTTAAAGTGTTCTCTTCTGATCAGTTTATTGAAAACAGCAGAAAGTTTGTACTTTTTGCTAATAGACCTATGGTAAATTGTAACGGGGGTTGAATAATTTTGATTGCAATTGTCCTACTGACAAGTTTATAGATCTCAGATGATACATGCATCCATCAAAACAGGATGAGATTGGACATCTCTAAGATTGTACCTTTGGAAGAAATTAATTAGTATGTTTGGTTGTTAGGCTGTGTGAACACGGTGCATTTTTGCGGCAGTTTTTCCACGTGATTAGTAATTTTTAAATATTTGCAGTGCGTTTTATTCTGCAGCATGTCAATTCTTTGCGTGGATTTTTAGCGCTTTTCACCCATTGACTTCAAGTGAGTCAGTCAAGTCTGCATCCCCTCCCTAGGCTAGTAAGTGTTACTTACTAGTTGTGAGCGAACTTGCTCGGATAAGCCGTTATCTCAGCATGTTCGGGTTCTACAAGTGTCTTTGGCATGCTTGAATAATATATTCGAGTCCCCGCGGCTGAATGTCTTGCCGCTGTTCGACAGCCACAACACATGCAGGGATTGCCTAACAAACAGACAATCCCTGCATGTGTTGCGTCTGTCGAACAGCCGCAAGACATTCAGCCGCAAGGACTCGAACATATTATTTGAGCATGCTGAAGACACTCGGTTAGCACCCGAGCATGTTCAGATAACACCTTATCCCAGCACGTTCGCTTATCACTATTACTTACTTATCCCACCTAACACCTGATGCTTTAGCGCCACCATTGTGGCAGTCTTATCCTGGCAGTAAAGTATTGACATCCCATCCAGCAGTCACCTAACTGTGCATTCAATCTCAGTGGTCCGGTGTGCAAACAAGGGAGACCACCAGAGCTGATGTGGTCCAGCATGGTGAGAGTTGTTGCTATAATTTATAATAATGCCATCCCTCTGGCCAATTTCAATACATCGAAACCACCTTGAACAGTGCTATGGCTTCCTGTCATATAGAGCTAAGGTTCCTTATATAGCGCATTATAATGTAAGGATGTCCTTGCCTGGCTGAGAGGAGAACTTTATGCATTGACAAAACAATGTTTGATGACACTCGCCTTGTCATCTAGGACAAATTACCGTATACATTTTCTATCTGCACTTGGAAAACAGTTTTTCTATGAATTGTCTGATAAGTGTCATAAAACATTCAATTACGAAATAGCGACACATATAATCACGACAGTCCCAGTATTCCCTCAGTCTCATGATTTATTCAAGACTTCAATGACGCCTGAGTTTAGCAGCATAGTCCGAAAAGCAGAAAGTTCAAAGTAATATTTGTACTTGTAAATAAACTAAATATCAAAATTTTTATGTAGTTCCACAGACCTGCAACATAGGAGCTGCCCGATTTTCCAAAGGTTAGTCCAATGAAATTAGATATTTTACCTTTTCCAGATATAACTAAATGTAAAATTCTGTTCTGAGCGATGTTCTCAATTTCAGATGCTTCAGTCTTGGACATTGATAGGAATACAAAGAAAAAATCTGGGCTCCTTGCACGTCGATGGATAATTTGTAAAGAGAAGGGGCTTATCGTCGATCTACTTTCTCATGACTCAGGCACTTTAGCAATTGTGAGGCAAAATAATCATGGATGTAGTATGCTAGTTTAATAATACCATGAGATCAAAATGGGCTTCAACTGTGAAAGCCTGAGCCTGACATTCTGTGTAAAGCAGAGTCCAAGGATCTCACTGATATTCACCCTTTAACGCCCCTACAGCAATATGGACAATGCTGCATCAATAATTGAGGAATTGGCAAACAAGCCAAGGTCAGACCCAGTGAATTGCTAGATAAAGACAGAATAAGAACCAAACAGCAGGGTTGTTGATACATGGGTGACAATGCAGAAGAGGCAGGAAGAGTAATCAATAGGGTCAAACAGGCAGAAGACAAACCAGAGTATTCCTCAAAAGGTTATTCCAGAAGAGTAGCCTATTAATAGCTGGGTCAGAACATAAGTAAATATGAAAGATATTAAATAAAATATAATTACTGGCACTGGGCATAGAAAACATGGAAAGGGACCTCCAGGAGTCCAGGTCCACTGATTGGCCAGGAAATTCATCCACTGGTTGGTTCCTCTTTTTGACTGGAATCTTTGATTGTCCATAGCCAGTGCCATTCAACTTGATTTGATGGCCAAGTGTACTACTGCTGCCGAGAAGACCAATCTGGTGGTGACTGTGAAAGAAGACTGACACAGGAACATAGTGAGCTAAATGTTCCAGTTCCAGAGCCGAATACTACATCATTCCTCTCTTTTGGGCAGATCTACTATTACACTAGCACCAAGCAAATTCCAATGATGTCATTCTGTCAGGTTATTTAATCACTGTTCAAGTGACAGGATGATGTTGTGAATAGGCTGGAAATGAGTTCTGAGCAGAAGCTCCCTCTGGTGGTTACAAACGGTACTGGACTGTCCAGTGAAGATTGTGAGGATTGGGAATCAGGTGTTACTGACTGGTCTTATATAAGGGAGTCGCCTTCCCATCAGGGTTGCCGGTGATCAATTGTTCTGGTCTCAATCCTTGATTCCTGTTTCCTTGGTAGCCTGCTGTGTCGTGTCTGAATCTCCTGCTAACAGATAAGACATTTTCTTCTTTTTGTTTTTGTGCTTGATTTTTGCATTTTGTCCTGCACTTCTGTGGGGGCCTTCAGGGTCCCCTCTGGGGGCTTTTGCCCTCTCAGTTCAGTTCAGCCACTGATGTTTGTACATTTGCTTTTTCCAGTTTTTTCAGTGGCTGCTGTTTTGTTTTTGGTTACACCAGAGAACTAATTTAGGTGGTAGAGGTCGTGTGATCTCAGGTGTTTTTGAAATTAGTAGAGTTGGTGCTTTTCAGGGTTTTTTGGGATTGCAGTAAGTGCCCTTCCTATCCTTTTCTATTTAGTAAGTTTGGGCCCCAACGTTTGCTCATACTATTTTCTGTCTGTGTCAGTATTTCTTCTTGTCTAACCGCCATTACATGTTTGGGGGCTTTCTATGTTCTTTGGGGATCTGCTCCGGGGCAGATAGCTTTCCTCTTTCTATCTTTAGGTGTAGTTAGTTTCTCAGGCTGTGACGAGGCGTCTAGGACCAACGTAGGAACGCTCCACGGCTGCCTCTAGTTGTGGTGGTTAGTCAGGGTACTGCAATCTCATAGTTTCCAACTGCTCTGGTGTATTTCCTTTTTTGCCTGCTCTCCTCAGCTACCAAATCATAACAGTATCACCGGCCCAAACTAAAAATTATATGGTACTCACAGAAGGGAAAAATATTGTGGAAAGAAAAAAGTTGTCAGAGTTGTCAGAGATTTTTTTTTTTCTGTTTGTTGCATTTTTTTTTCCCTCTGTATCTCTGGGTGCTGAGGAGGATTTTTTTTTTTCTCTCTCAATGGAGTTTGCACAGTTGTCTGGCCGTGTGGATCAGCTTGCCACTGAGGTTCGGAGTATTGCTACCTATCTTGCTGGGTTGCCTGTTGTGGAACCTAGGATTCCCATGCCGGATTTATTTTTGGGGGATTGAGCTAAGTTTCTGAATTTCAAAAATAACTGTAAATTGTTTTTTGCCTTGAAATCTAAGTCCTCAGGGAGCGCAGCAGGTTCAAATTGTCATCTCTCTCCTGCGCGGCGACCCTCAGGATTGGGCTTTTTCCCTGACACCTGGGGATCCTGTTTTGAGTGATGTTGATGCGTTTTTTTCAGGCTTTGGGGTTATTGTACGATGAGCCTAATGTCACTGATCAAGCTGAAAAAACTTTGTTGGCATTAAGTCAGGGGCTTGAGGACGCTGAGTTATACTGTCAGAGATTCCGTAGGTGGGCAGTCCTGATCAAATGGAATGACGACGCTTTGTCAGCTCTTTTTCGGAAGGGACTGTCAGATAATGTAAAGGATGTTATGGTGGGATTCCCTGTTCCCTCTGGTCTCAATGATTCTATGTCATTAGCGATTCAAATTGACAGACGTTTGCGTGAGCGGAAAGGTATGCGTGGAATAATGTTGCCTTGTGAACCTGCTTCTGAATCCATGCAGTGTGATAGAGTGGTTTCTGGGGCACAGCGTCATGAATTTCGAAAGCGCAATGGGTTATGTTTCTACTGTGGTGATGCCTCTCATGCTATTTCAGTCTGCCCTAAGCGGGGAAGACGTTTTGCACGCTCAGTTGTCTTGGGTAGTGTTCAGACTAAGTTTTTATTAACTGTTACCCTGATATGCTCTCTGTCCTCATTTTCTGCTCAGGCTTTTGTTGATTCTGGAGCAGCTATTAACCTGATGGATTTTGATTTTGCTAAACGTTGTGGGTTTCCCTTGATACCCCTACGGAAGTCTATTCCCCTACTGGGGATCGATTCTACCCCTTTGGCTGAGAATAAACCTCAGTTCTCTACTCAGGTGATAATGAGGGTAGAACCTGATCATCAGGAGAGTTGCAAATTTTTGGTTCTGTATAATCTGCATGACATTATCGTACTGGGTTTCCCTTGGTTACAGTCTCATAATCCTGTTTTGGATTGGAAATCTGTGTCTGTTACCAGTTGGGGCTGCCAATGTGTTAATACCAACACTCCTGTTTTTTCTGCCTCTCCCCAGGCTCAGGATGTTCCTGACTTTTTGATTGATTTTTCTGATGTGTTTAGCGAAAGTAAATCTGCATCCTTACCTCCCCATAGGAGCTATGACTGCGCTATTGAATTAGTGCCTGGTAGTAAATTCCCTAAAGGTCGCCTTTTTAACTTGTCTGTACCTGAACATGACGCTATGCGGTCTTATATCAAGGAGTCATTGGAGAAGGGTCATATCAGACCATCCTCTTCACCCTTAGGTGCCGGTTTTTTCTTTGTGGCCAAAAAGGATAGTTCATTAAGGCCGTGTATTGATTATCGTCTCTTGAACAATATTACTGTGAAATATCAATATCCTTTACCCTTGATCTCTGATCTGTTTTCCAGGGTGAAAAACGCTACTTGGTTTACCAAGCTTGACCTCAGGGGGGCATATAACCTTATTCGCATTAAGCACGGGGATGAATGGAAGACGGCATTTAATACCCCTGTAGGGCATTTTGAGTACCTTGTGATGCCCTTTGGGCTCACTAATGCTCCTTCTGTCTTCCAGTCCTTCATGAATGACATTTTCAGGGATTTTGTGGATAAATTTCTGATTGTTTATTTGGATGATATCTTGATTTTTTCCAATGACTGGGACTCTCATGTAAAACATGTTCGGACTGTGTTTCAGATTTTGAGAGAGAATGCTCTGTATGTGAAGGGATCAAAGTGTCTTTTTGGCGTTCAGAGGATCTCATTTCTGGGATTCATTTTGTCCCCATCTGTTATTGAAATGGACCCGGTCAAAGTTCAGGCCATCTGTGATTGAGTCCAACCTACTTCATTAAAAGCTCTTCATAGATTCTTGGGTTTTGCCAATTTTTATCGTAAATTTATTGGTAATTTCTCTGTTATTGTTAAACCATTGACTGATTTGACCAAGAAGGGTTCTGATGTGGTGAATTGGCCTCCTGAGGCAGTCTCTGTATTTCAGGAACTTAAGCAGAGATTCACTTCTGCTCCTGTTCTACGGCAGCCTGATGTTTCTCTACCATTTCAGGTGGAGGTTGATGCCTCTGAAATTGGGGCAGGTGCCGTTTTGTCCCAAAGAGATCCAGAGACCTCTAAAAGTAACCCTTGTGCCTTTTTCTCTCGAAAATTTTCTCCCACTGAACGTAATTATGACGTGGGTAATCGGGAGTTATTAGCCATGAAGTGGGCTTTTGAAGAGTGGAGACATTGGCTGGAGGGAGCCAAACATCAGGTGGTGGTCCTTACGGACCATAAGAATTTAGTTTATCTGGAATCTGCCAAGCGACTTAATCCCAGACAGGCCAGGTGGGCCTTGTTTTTCACACGTTTTAATTTTGTGGTTTCATTTCTTCCTGGCACTAAAAATGTTAAGGCGGATGCCCTCTCGAGGAGTTTCCTGGTGGACTCTCCTGAGTTATCTGATCCTTCTGTTATTTTGAAAGAGGGTGTAGTTCTTTCCGCCATCTTGCCCAATTTGAGACTGACTCTGGAGGGGTGTCAGGAGGATAAGCCCGAGCGCTGCCCTGTTGGGAAATTGTTTGTCCCGGACCAGTGGAAAAAGAGTGTAATGTCTGAGTTTCATTGTTCCGCGTTGGCCGGTCATCCCGGAATTTTTGGTACCAGAGACTTGGTTAGTCGGTCCTTTTGGTGGTCTACCTTGTCTCGTGATGTCAAGGAGTTTGTGCAGTCTTGCGGGACTTGCTCTCGCTCCAAACCTTGCTCTCGTTCGAGTGGTTTGTTGATGCCATTACCTGTGCCCAGGAGACCGTGGACCCATGTCTCTATGGATTTCATTTCCGACCTCCCTGTTTCTCAGAGAATGACCGTCATCTGGGTGATTTGCGATAGGTTTTCCAAGATGATACATCTTGTGCCATTACCTAAGTTGCCTTCCTCCTCTGAATTGGTGCCTTTGTTCCTTCAGCATGTGGTTCGTTTACACGGCATTCCTGAGAACATTGTGTCTGACAGAGGAGTCCAGTTTGTTTCCAGATTTTGGAGGACCTTTTGTTCTAAAATTGGTGTTCAATTGTCTTTCTCCTCGGCGTTTCATCCTCAGACCAATGGTCAAACTGAGAGAACAAACCAGACATTGGAGACTTATCTAAGATGCTTTGTGTCTGCTGATCAGGATGACTGGGTCTCTTTTTGCCTTTGGCTGAGTTTGCTCTTAATAATAGGGCTAGCTCTGCCACTTTGATGTCTCCATTTTTCTGTAATTCTGGGTTTCACCCTCGATTTTCTTCAGGACAGACGGAGGCTTCTGTCTGGCCAGGTGTTGATTCTGTTGTGGAGCGTATGCAACAGATTTGGTACCAGGTAGTGGAGAGGTTGTCCCTCTCTCAGGAGAGGGCCCAGCGGTTTACTAACCGGCATAGGACTGATGGTCCTCGGTTTAAAGTGGGGGACTTGGTCTGGTTGTCCTCAAGAAATATTCCTATGAGAGTGGCATCTCCTAAATTTAAGCCTAGGTTCATTGGACCTTATAAGATCATGGAGATTCTTAATCCTGTTTCTTTTCGTTTGCTTCTTCCAGGGACATTTAAGATCCATAACGTGTTCCACAAGTCCTTGTTGAAGAGGTTTGTTGAGCCAGTGGTTCCTACTACTGTGCCTCCTGACCCTGTTTTGGTTGAGGGCAATCTGGAGTATGTGGTTGAGAAAATATTGAATTCTCGTTTTTCTAGACGGAAACTCCAGTATTTGGTTAAATGGAGAGGTTATGGTCAGGAAGACAATTCTTGGGTGTTTGCTTCGGACATCCATGCTAGGAGACTCATCCGTGCGTATCATAGAGCTCATCCTGACCGACCTGGTTGCTCAAGTGAGGGTTCGGTGACCCCTCCTCAAGGGGGGGTACTGTTGTGAATAGGCTGGAAATGAGTTCTGAGCAGAAGCTCCCTCTGGTGGTTACAAACGGTACTGGACTGTCCAGTGAAGATTGTGAGGATTGGGAATCAGGTGTTACTGACTGGTCTTATATAAGGGAGTCGCCTTCCCATCAGGGTTGCCGGTGATCAATTGTTCTGGTCTCAATCCTTGATTCCTGTTTCCTTGGTAGCCTGCTGTGTCGTGTCTGAATCTCCTGCTAACAGATAAGACATTTTCTTCTTTTTGTTTTTGTGCTTGATTTTTGCATTTTGTCCTGCACTTCTGTGGGGGCCTTCAGGGTCCCCTCTGGGGGCTTTTGCCCTCTCAGTTCAGTTCAGCCACTGATGTTTGTACATTTGCTTTTTCCAGTTTTTTCAGTGGCTGCTGTTTTGTTTTTGGTTACACCAGAGAACTAATTTAGGTGGTAGAGGTTGTGTGATCTCAGGTGTTTTTGAAAATTAGTAGAGTTGGTGCTTTTCAGGGTTTTTTGGGATTGCAGTAAGTGCCCTTCCTATCCTTTTCTATTTAGTAAGTTTGGGCCCCAACGTTTGCTCATACTATTTTCTGTCTGTGTCAGTATTTCTTCTTGTCTAACCGCCATTACATGTTTGGGGGCTTTCTATGTTCTTTGGGGATCTGCTCCGGGGCAGATAGCTTTCCTCTTTCTATCTTTAGGTGTAGTTAGTTTCTCAGGCTGTGACGAGGCATCTAGGACCAACGTAGGAACGCTCCACGGCTGCCTCTAGTTGTGGTGGTTAGTCAGGTACTGCAATCTCATAGTTTCCAACTGCTCTGGTGTATTTCCTTTTTTGCCTGCTCTCCTCAGCTACCAAATCATAACAGGATGACACCAAAGCATTGAAATAGATGGCGTTCCCATTGCTATTTGACTGCTACAATGTCCACTACTCAAGCTCTGCTATATCAGTGCCTACTATTCCAAATTAGCTACATATCAACTTTGCTGCTCAGCTATGCCACATCCTAGTCTTCACTACTCAGGGTAGCCTGAATTATTCCAGTTTCACTTCTCATCGCTGCTGTTTCATGTGGAACTATTGTGTTACGGACTCCTGCTGCTCCAGGGCCCCTTGTCTGTACTGCTTATAAGAAACCTGCTATCATTTGTGTAAATGCCATTTAATGCTTATTAAATCAGTACTTTGCTTGTATTCAGATTTATAAATCCATACCTTGCATATCATTTGGAGTTGTTAACAAAATCCAGCTTTGAAATGTTCATCACAAGTTCACTGGGCTGATATTGCACTTGCAGCTCTCCTGCCTTTCTCCTTATTTTTTGTCTGTCGCCGGCCTTTGATCTCTGATGGAGAGGTCACTCTTCTCTCAGCGGTCTTCCTCCCTTGGCTGTGTTTGCTCAGAGTCATCTCATTAGAAGGGCTGGCGCATGCGCAGTAAGCTCCTGATGACATTTTGAGAGTAAAACTATCGATCAACATATGCGCCGCCTCCGCTAATGAGACAACCCAGGGCAATGGCATCTGCGCAGAACCTCAGACAAGTGAGGCAGGTTCCTGAGAGAAGAGTTACAGGTCCAACAGAGACAGGAGGACAGCAGTGGACAGAGAAATAGCGAAAGAAGCAGGTGAGCTGGAAGTGCAATGTCCGCCCCTTCACTTGCAGTTAAAACTTCAAGACAGTATTTCTCTACAATTTCCAAGTGAAATATTTGAAGTAATGCATGGATTTAAAAGGCATTAAAGGGCCTTTACACACATACCTTTAGATAGGGGTCTAATATCCTGATGACAGGTTCTCTTTAAGAACTGCTCATCCGGGCAAGAGGCTCCAGGGTTCCAACTCACCAGGTGAGACATAATAATAAGAGGTGCACAACTGCGGTATCAATTGTCCTTGCTTGCTGTCTATGAAATGTTACCTGTAGTACCCCTTAGACGTAATATTTTTCACAGAGGGTTTCCATAGCCCTAGCCAAACATCTTACAAAAGACATTGAAAAATTGGAGCAAGTTCAGAGAAGAGCTACCAGGATGGTGAGCAGACTGCAAAGTATGTAAAACAAGGAATGGTTAAAGGATCTTGGAAGGTTTAGCTTGCATAAAAGAAGGCTAAGGGTGAGTTTCCACGGTCAGGAAACGCTGCGTGTTTGGCGCTGTGCGCTGGCGCAGCGCCAAACACGCAGCGTCCAGATGTTACAGCATAGTGGAGGGGATTTCAAGAAATCCCGTCTCCACTATGCGTAACAATACGCAGGTGGCAAACCTGCGTAAACGGACATGCGGCGCGTCTTTTCAGACCGCAGCATGTCCTCGCGTGTTGCGGCGACGGTGCGTCCCGCAACAGAATTAACACAGGGCTATGTAGCCCTGCGCTCTTTCCGGAGGTGTTCCGGAGGTGTCCTGAACACCTCCGGAAAGATCGGCGTCAGAAAGGGGGCGGGGCTTAGACGGAGCGGAATTTCCGCTCCGTCCAAAGCGCTGTGGTTCCGGACCGTGGAACCACAGCCTAAGTGAAGACTTAATAGCTGTCTACAAATATCTGAAGGGCTGTCACAGTGTAGAGGGATCATCACTATTCTCATTTACACATGGAAACACGAGAGGCAATGGAATGAATCTGAAAGGGAGAAGATACAGATTAGGTATTAGAAAAAACTTTTTGACAATGAGGGTGACCAATGAGTGGAACAGGCTGCCACGAGAGATGGTGAGTTCTCCTTCAATGAAGTCTTCAATCAGAGGCTGGACAGACATCTATCTGAGATGGTTTAGGGAATCCTGCATTGAGCAGGGGGTTGGACCAGATGACCCAGGAGGTCCCTTCCAACTCTAACATTCTATGATCCTATGCTGAGGTTGATATCCACGTTCACGTAGGGACCAGCATTGAAACTAACATGCTAAAAAATGCTGATATAGTCAGTGGAGTAACGTTAAGCTTGTGGGACCCAATGCAAAAGCACCAACGGGGCCCCCAATTATTGAAAATCTTTAATAGTAATGGTCTGTTCATGGTGACACACCACCAGCGGTCTTGAGACAGCAGCAGGGGGATAACAATTGCCATAAGGCAAAACAGCTGCAAATTATAGTTTTATTGGTTCCATTTTTATTCAATATCCGTTTTAAAGAAGGGACGGTCTTTTGGACACTCATTATTCTCCACTTGAAAGATAAATTAAAAAGTGGGAAGTAAGACTTATCAAATACACAGGAAATAAGTGCCACCGTTGTGTTATCGGAAAACTTTTCAAGAAAGGAACTCTCAAGAAGCAATACTTTGAATTACACTTTTCAGTGTGATGCAGTATTGTACGCGCAAGACAGCACAAGTTTATAACATGTTTTTTAATAATCTTTGAAATCGACGGAGTCTTTTCAAGGTTATTTTCTTCCTCTGTATGTAATTTCGCACAGTGACCTATTATTGTGTTGAACTGACACTGCCCACATGTAACCTGACAGCAGGATTGCAGTATTCAGAATTTACAAGGTCTGTCTTTTTGTGCTTTTGTCTCAGAAGGAGTGGTCGCTTCTCAGAGGATAATGCATTGGTGAATTTTTTTTCTACCACCATAAAACAAGATCCCGACAAAAAGCCTTGAGCCATCTCTAAATTCTACAGACTCTAATAAACAGACGGTACCAGGATTACAGTGGAAGTGAATTCCTACTTCTAGAAAACATTTTCTAAAACATGGATTTTTCAATATATTTCATTAGCAAAGAGAAATGTCTGGTCCAACTGCATGAACTTGTGAAAATGAATGCTATAGCTTTGATTTTAATTATTTATCTACAATAGACTGGAGCTTTCAGCACTAACTCTTAGATTTTGTCTGTTAGCCATCAGCGTACCTACATCGATTTTTAAGGAGAAGATACTTCAGGAACGCGTCGGCTGTATTTTTCCTGAAGCGTCTTGTTTGTAATCTTTCCATCGTTGCTTTACTGTGGCTTTGTCGCCGGCGTCTTCAGTTTTTAATTTTAATTATAAGTTGTGGCAGTGTCCAAACGAGAGTGGTCTGAAGAATGGTCAAGTCACTTCTTTTAGCCACTTCATGGCTTTCGAAACCTGAAACGGTTAAAAGAAGTGAGAAAAGACAGAACTTGTGTACTATAGCTCATTTGGTCATTGCTGTGCATATGTCCATTATTTTTAACATCTATAGAGCGCTTTTTCAGGTGGGTTCCTGATGGTATCCACCTAATAAAAATGCTGTGTGCACAAACCCTTAAAGAGATTGTTCAATATCGTAAGTCAGGAACTGGATATGCCACAAATTCTTAAGAATAATGACGCATGTACCTTTTATGCCAAGTGTCATGGGCGTACCCACCGTGGGGCAGGGGGGGGCAAGTGCCCCCCCCTAGAAGCAGGGGCACAGTCCCGCACACAATGAAAGAGAGCAGAGAGAGCAGCACAATGCCGGCTCCCTCTGCTACAGATTGCAGTGCCTGTCTGTGTGCGCAGTGCATGGAGCTGCTCTCACCAGAGGAGCTCCCTCCTTCCTTCCTTCCTGGCTGCAGCTGCTGTAGTTTCACTTTCTGCCGTGCAGTCTCTGGTTGTCTCAGCCACACTGGGTCCTAGTGCCCTCTGTGTGCAGACACTGGACACTTCCTGCTCCTGCCTCAGCCACTGCCTGCAAGCTTCATGGTAAGAGGGGATGGAATTTATTAAATTCATTCTGCTCAGGCATGTCATGGTCACTGTGGGGGGAATGTGAGAGGATGGGGGTACAGTGGGGAGGGGTACAGGGCACTGGGGTGAATGTAAGAGGATGGGGGTATTGTGGGGGCTAGGGCACTGGGGGGGTTAATGTGAGAGGATGGGGGTATTGTGGGGGAGGGGTACAGGCACTGGGGTGAATGTAAGAGGATGGGGTATTGTGGGGCTAGGACACTGGGGGGGTTAATGTGAGAGGATGGGGTATTGTGGGGGAGGGGTACAGGGCACTGGGGTGAATGTAAGAGTATGGGGTATTGTGGGGGCTAGGGCACTGGGGGGGTTAATGTGAGAGGATGGGGTATTGTGAGGGCTAGGGCACTGGGGGGGTTAATGGGAGGATGGGGGTATTGTGGGGGCTGAAGTGGGGGAGGGGCAACAGGGCACTGGTTGGTGAATGTGAGAGGATGGGGATATTGTGGGGGCTGGCGCACAGGGGTTGATGTGAGAGGATGGGGTATTGTGAGGGAGGGTGGACAGGTCACTGGGGTTGAATGTAAGAGGATGGGGGTATTGTGGGCTAGGGCACTGGGGTTTACTGTGAGAGGATGGGGTATTGTGGGGACTGAAGTGGGGAGGGGAAACAGAGCACTGAGTGGTGCATGTGAGAGAATGGGGGTATTGTGGGGTCAGTGGGACAGAACACTAAGGGGTACATGTGAGATGATGGGCTGTTGGGGTGTGGGTGGGGGACAGGGGAGGTAGGGGCTTTTTTTTTACTTGTGAGCTCCTTAATACTTTAATAATAGATTAATATTTCAGTATTATTATAACAAGGGCATAGACAGACGGCCGTATAACTCACAATCTCACAATCACAATCCTCGGACTTGCTGGTACCGCTCCTGACATGAGCGCGACTGCCATGTATAATATATGGTATATACAGCGTAGTGTCGCATACACTGCTGTATTATACAATATACAACAGTTCTAATGCTCCATACCTAATATGCAGGATAATGTACAGTGTATATGATGTAACCTGTATAAGATGCGACATTGGCTTGCCCCCCCCCAGTTTTGATCCTGGGTACGCCCATGCCAAGTGTCATGTTGTTTTATGCCTATCGGCTTCTCTTCTGTGCCCTGGCAATAGCTCTGCTCCCACAGTCATCGCTTCCTTTTCCAAATCCCCTGCTCCCTTCTTCCTACATTTCCCATGATTCATTGTGCTGGTAAACATGCCAGCGGGGAGCACAGACCTGTAACTCAGCCTACCCCCCCTCCTCCCCCAGCGTGACACACAGGTTCAGCACCATTTCCTGTACAGGACACTGGTTCAGGGAATAGAAGTAATGAATAAAGTGCAACGGGGACCAGGGTTGTGGTAGTTGTGGCTAACAGTGGTAGTTCAGTCACACCTTGGCTCCCAGTCACATTAATACATTGTAGTCCACTCACTTGTAAGTCAGGGTCCACTCCACACTGCAAGGGCTCCTTTTCTTTCAGCATCACACATTGACAGTCAGAGGCCAAGTTCATTTTCAGCAAAACTATTTTACTCAGCTCATCCAGTTTAGTCATAGAAACAGCACAAGATTCTTCACAGAATATCACCATTCCGTTCCCTGTACTGTCCCTCTCTCCTCCATGAATATCCACTGGTTCCGCCGGTATCTCAGCTTTCTCACTAGTCAGACTAACGCTCTTCAGGGTTCCCCACCTGCTTGCCTCTCCAAGGTGAAGTTAAAGGATGGCTCTTCCATTCCTTACCAGACCGTAGATCTCAGATGTTAAAGGTTGTTCCCACTAAGTTAGCTGCTACGATTCTTATGCTGCCCTGATATTCTTCCACTATGTGTGACTGTCAGCTCTGAGGCCTGGACTGCTGGGCTCTTTGGCTTAAACATTCCCCAGACACAACTGCACTGCCTCAGCTCCTGGTTCTCTCTGACGAAACTCCATGAAGCTCCCTCAACTACTCTTTCTTAGCCCCTCCTAATTAGCCTAATCCTATTGGTCTGACAAATGCCTATCCTATTCTATTGTGCTCCCGCTATGGTCTAAGTCCTACACTATCCCTATATCTACACAACATATAAACATAGGTACAATGCAATACACAATATATCAACATTACAAGGCATATGGGATATACTCATTTTGCCAGGAACATATGCAAGGAGTGCAGGGTGTCAAACCACCCCCGTTGCCCTTACAAAAGAATCAGCCCTGCCAAAAAAGATTACCCCTTACTCCACCTCACTTACGGATGGATGGGATGAATGTTGGCTTAGACTGGACCACAGGAGAATAGAAGGATCCTCCAGAGGGCTCTGTGCAAGGGTGGCCCACCACCCTCTAATATGAGCAGTACTTGGCACAATATACTTGAGTCAGTATGTACAGACAGAGGCGGCATCTTATCATTTAACAATCTTCATTGTTCTTTAAATTGTGATTGAGGATAATGTCACATTTGCATGTAGCTGAAAAGTGGAGTTGGTTACTGGTGGACCTTGGCATCCCAATCTGACACTGGATGAATGGATGGGACAGATAGATTGGATAGATGGTAAGAAAGATAGATCAGATGGATGGGCGAGGTAGATTGAATGGATGGGATTGGATGGATCGATGGATGAATGTGAGAGATAGATAGTTTGATGGATGTGTGGTGCGATAGATTGGATGGATGAGTGCGAGGGATAAATTGGATAAAAGGGAAAGAGATACAGTGGATGAAATAAGTATGAACATGTCACTAATTTACTAAGTAAATATACTTCTAAAGGTGCTATTGACATGAATTTCTCACCACATTTCGGCAGCAACCCATCCAATACACACAGGCAAAGATCTCAAACCATAGATGTCCATAAATTAAGTTATGTGTAATAATGAGAAATGACACAGGGGAAAAGTGTTGAACACATGAAGAAAGAGTAGTGCAAAAAGCCATGGAAAGTCATGACTCAGTAATGAGAAAGTAATCCTGCCACTTAGTGAAAAATCAACTGGTTCAGCTGATGGCCTAGAAAAAGCAGGAACAGTGTGAACTCTGCTGAATGGAGCCTCAGCCCTGTCCACTCGCATGTTAAGCTACGCCAACGCAACAGTTTCCAGAGCCTGCAACTGAGGGAGAATCTGATGTGACATCAAGTAGTGGCCAATCCCTTTAAAATTGTATCTCTTTAAAGAGATTTGAGTGAAATAATCGCTAATCTTTATAAGGATAATGTCTGGAAGATCGAGTTTATACATAGAGAGGGCACTTGACCATCATTAATTGAGGTCAGACTCTATAATAGAGTTTAGTTCTGATTAAAATATTCAAAACACTTGAAATTAGAATTCTTTAATCATTTTCGGTCTTTTTTGTGATGATAAAAAAAATAAATAAATGCAGGTTCAGTCAAAAAAAAATTTAAATGACCACCAAACTTTTTAAGCACTTTCTAACAATCAATGTGAAGTTTATGTTGAATCAACAGATGTTAATATTTACATAGATACAAGATCATAGACGTAAAACACGGATAGAAATTGCACAAAACCAATGTAGAAAGTCCCTTTTAACTGCATTACAATAAAGGAACACAAGAGAAAACTGATATATTGTGTTATACCTGGAGAATTGTCTGTAGGACCTATACATGACTTTTTATTTTTTTTGAATCTCTGTGTCATGTCTCATCTCCCATGAATGATAATTCACCAGTGATTACATGGGTATTGGATATTTCTGGAAAGCTCTTTCCATCAATGTTTCAGAGCTAAGTAAAGAGCAAATTAGTTTTTTAAATTCATGCGTAATGGGAATCTGCCATTTCTGAAATCTATAGAAAAGAAAGCGCCAGTGCATTTAAGGACCCTTGCACTTTTTTTTGTTTTAAAAATCCTCTGGATCATTTTGGAGAAAACCTCCTTTTTTCTATACAAACATGAAGTGTTTGGAGCACCCCTTGCCGGCCATATAGTCCGATTCACCCTTCCCGCCAACAGTTCCATCTCTGCTGCTTTGCTTACTGGATTTGTGGTGCCCCTGAGGGTCCAGTCGCCATCAAGGTACTGCACCTTAGCCAGAGAAGGGGGAGGAGAAGGGGGCTGAGCTCCTTGGCCAGTTCCTTTGACCTCATGATTCTCATTTGGTCTGACATGCACTGTGAGCTGTGAGGTCTTATATAGACAGGTGTGTGCCTTTACAAATCAAGTCCTATCAGTTTAATTAAACACAGCTGGACTCCAATGAAGGAGTAGAACCATCTCAAGGAAGATCACAAGCAAATAGACAGAATGTGACTTAAGGGTATGCCACACTGAACAATATCGCTAACGGGATCGCTAAAAAACGTCACTATTTAGCGATCCCGTTAGCGATGTTGTTCAGTGCGGCATCTGCCAGCGACGAGCTTCCTGCTGTGATCTCGCTCGTCGCTGGAATCGTTCCGGACCCTATTTTCTCGTCGGCGCTCCCGCTGGGTAAGTATATATCGCTAGTGTGGCACCTTTTCTTAGCGATTTAGCGGTACTTTTGTACCGCTAAAGTCGTTAAGAAGATCGCTAACGGCGATAGCGTCGTTAACTATATCGCTAAATGTGGCCGCACTTAGCGATATAGAAACAATCCCGCTAGCGATCGCATTAGTATGCGTCGTTATCGTGATCGCTAGCGGGATTGTTTAGTGTGGCAGTACCTTTAAATATGAGTGTCTGAGAAAAGGGTCTGAATACTTATGACCATGTGATATTTTAGTTTTTCTTTTTTAATAAATTTTACAAAAATAAATTTTTGTAAATTTATCAGTCAAGATGGGGGGCAGAGTGTACATTAATGAGAAAAAAAATGAACTTTTTTGAATTCACCAAATGGCTGCAATGAAACAAAGAGTGAAAAATTTAAAGGGGTCTGAATACTTTCCGTACCCACTGTATCATCCAAAAAGAATCTGAAATCTTGTGTGTGAACAAAATTTCCATCCTCTACCGACCAAAAAGTCCACTAGCCGTATTTTCTCATTTAAAGGTAAACTGTCAAGAATAATAGGGTCATAAGACCAGTTACATTGCTGGGTACTTCATGAGAGTGGTAAAATTTATTCGATATAACTTGCATTTATTTATGAAAAAAAACGGAAGTATGGTGAAATTTTTGAAAATTTTGCAATTTTCAAACTTTGAATTTTTATGCCCTTAAAACAGAGAACTATGTCACACAAAATAGTTACTAAATAACATTTCCCACATGTCTACTTTACATCAGCACAAGTTTGGAAACAAAAATTTTTTTGTTAGGAAGTTATAAGGGTTAAAAGTTGACCAGCGATTTCTCTTTTTTTTTTAAGGACCACATCACATTTGAAGTCACTTTGAGGGATCTATATGATAGAAAATGCACAAATGTGACACCATTCTACAAACTGCACCCCTCAAGGTGCTCAAAACCACAGTCAAGAAGTTTATTAACCCTTCAGGTGCTTCACAGGAATTTTTGGAATGTTTAAAAAAAATGAACATTTAACCTTTTTTCACAAAATATTTACCGTAAATACTCATGTATAAGCCGACCCGTGTATAAGCCGACCCCCCTAATTTTGCCACAAAAAACTGGGAAAACTTATTGACTCGCGTATAAGCCTAGGGTGAAAAATGATTATGCCTCCATATGATGCTCCACAGATTATGCCCCCATATGCTGCACAGATTATGCCCAATATGCTCCACAGATTATTCCCCCATATGCTCCAGATTATGCCCCCATATGTTCCACAGATTATGCCCCATATGCTCCAGATTATGCCCCATATGTTCCACAGAATATGCCCCCATATGCTCCATACTATGCCCCCATATGTTCCACAGCTTATGCCCCATATGCTCCAGATTATGCCCCCCATATGTTCCACAGCTTATACCCCCATATGCTCCAGATTATGCCCCATATGTTCCACAGATTATGCCCCCATATGCTCCAGATTATGCCCCATATGTTCCACAGCTTATGCCCCAGATTATGCCCCCCATATGTTCCACAGCTTATGCCCCCATATGCTCCAGATTATGCCCCAATATGTTCCACAGCTTATTCCCCCATATGCTCCATATTATGCCCCCATATGCTGCAGATTATGCCCCCATATGTTCCACAGCTTATTCCCCCAAATGCTCCATATTATGCCCCCATAGGCTCCAGATTATGCCCCCATATGCTGCAGATTATGCCCCATATGTTCCACAGCTTATGCCCCATATGCTCCATATTATGCCCCCATATGCTCCATATTATGCCCCCATATGCTCCAGATTATGCCCCCATATGCTGCAGATTATGCCCCCATATGTTCCACAGCTTATGCCCCATATGCTCCATATTATGCCCCCATATGCTCCAGATTATGCCCCTATATGGTGCAGATTATGCCCCATAGCATAGGCCTCATATGCTGCAAAAAAAAAAAATGACATACTCACCTCTCGTCGCTGGGGGCCAGGTGCCGGTGTCCTGAACAGGCGGGGACACCGGCGCGCTATGGGGGACAGGTGCCGGTGTCACCGCTCGCTCAGGACCCCGGCACCTGAGATATTTACCTGTCCTCTGCACCGCAGCGCTGCTCCCTCGGTCTGACTCCTGGCTGTGAATGATCTGGCAGGGGCGGGGCGCGCACTAATGACGTCATCGCGCCCTCTGCCTGATCATTCACAGCCAGAGGAGTCAGACCGAGGGAGCAGCGCAACGGTGGCACGGGGACAGGTAAATATGGCTATACTCACCCCTCCGCCGTGCGTCCCTGCTGCCTCTCCTTTTCTCCCGGCGCTCTCCGCAGCGCTTCAGTCCTGCAGCGGTCACATGGTACTGCTCATTAAAGTCATGAATATGTGCATATTCATGACTTTAATGAGCGGCGCCATGTGACTGCTGCAGGAAGGAGCCGGAGATCGTGGGAGAAGCAGGGGGGCTGCAGAGACCGCGCCAGCGGAGGGGTGAGTATGATCCGACACCCCCGCTCCCTCTCCCCCGCCGACCCCCGTATATGACCCGCGTATAAGCCGAGAGGGGGACTTTCAGCCCTAAAAAATGGGCTGAAAATCTCGGCTTATACATGGGTATATACGGTACTTCAGATCCAATATGACGTACTATTCCGTCCATGGGGATTAAGTCACAGGGCACATGGATGGAATAGTACATCAGATGGCAGAAATTGGTTAAAGATGTCCCATGTATGGAGAAACTAGTCGCCTCCATTGCTCAGGTGTGATTTTGGCCCATTCTTCCACACAAACACTATTCACATCCTTAAGCTCCCGAGGAATCCGTATATGAACTCTGAGATTTAGTTCCTTCCATAAATTTTCTATTGGATTCAGGTCAGGTGATTGGCTCGTCCATGCTAACAGCTTTATTTTCTTTCTCTGAAACCAATTGAGAGTTTCCTTGGCTGTGTGTTTGGGATCATTGACCCTCGTTTCATGTTCATGAACAAGACTTGAAAATCAGCCATATACTGTATAATAGACCTATAGACATATAGTTGTTGTGCCAATTTACCAAAGAAAAATATATAGAATTTAATATGCAGAGTTTATTTTCTTAGCTAGGCAGACTGCATCCTCTGAATTACCATCTGTCTCAGCCTTCAACCTAGTGCCTGACATTAACTTGTTTTCAATTTCTGCAATATGGGAACATTAGTCTCCACAGCTTGGACCATGTAACGGTTTATGGCATTCTGGCATTCTCCACAACCATGGAGCATTAGTATAAAATCCTGTGTTTTTTACTACATTGCCAGATCAGATAGGATTTAAAGCCACCGCAATGAGAACATGGTTATGATGTGCACAGCTTGACCTATGGTGGTCCGAGCATTGGCTCCTTTTCTTAGGCTGTGTCTATTCACTTTAACGCTGAATTCAGACGTCAGTGAAATATGGTCTGAGTACATACCATGATGTTTGGACCAGTCGTGGATCCCCTGCCCCAAGTTTAACAGGCTTATATGTGCCTCTGAGGTTGTTGAGTTTGGATCAGGGGACCTGAGTCCTGTCCTGACATCAAAGTCCATACTCAGAAAGTGTTGACATCTGGATTCAGTCTAAGGTCTCATTCAGACGTCTGATTTTCACGTGTGAGGCCATTTGCATGTGCGATTTTGTTTTTTCCTCAGACTGAAGGGTCCAGAGAAAATATTGGCGACATGTGTGATTTTTATCCGAGGGTCGGATCAAAATCAGCATTGTAATGAGTCTGTGAAAAAATCAGACCTGACTTTTCACAGACTGTCAAAATGGAGAAGGTGGATAATTTTATTTCTCCACGTATAAGAAATCTGGATGACACTCATACTGCACTGTGGTCAAACTGTGATCAAAGTCTGATCAGAATAATCGGTCTGATTTTCTCGTAGTTGAATGGGGTCTAATAGAGATGAGCTGCCAAACCAAACACAACCCACAGTCAACAATCATGATGTTTCAAGTTAAAAGAAAGCATATCCTTCTTTTTTTAATGAAAGCCACCATGAGCCCCAATGGCTTGGTGGACAAATCAAAGCATAAATACGAAGATCCTGCCTATAATTGTGCATCATAATTTGCAGAATCCTACCAAAATCCTTTGTTATGCCTCCTGAAAGTTTATGAATCCTTTGACTACGGACACTGTCGGCATTAATTAAACAGTGTGTTGGTGGCCAAATTGGGCAAAAATAGTAACAGCCAATTCATTAATAAATTTCCAGAATGGATAAAGGCTTGTTCACATGCTCCGTTTTTCGCACATGTTTTTGCTGCACAAAAAAAGTATAATTTTTACAGTACCAGAAAGTGAATTAGATTTCTGAAACCTCATGCACACGCTGCTTATTTTTTCCTGGCAAATTTGAAGCATCAAAACATTTCTAATCTGCACTGTGACAATTCTTTTAGCTTTTTTGCTGCATTTTTCGCACTTTCAAATCAATAGAAATACGTATCAAAAATACATGTAAAAATGTGCATATTTTATGCACTGTGTTTCCTGCCAGCACTCTTTTTTTCTACAGAAAAATCTGCTGCAAATACTCAACATGTGCACGCAGCCTAAGGGTATGTTTCCACGTAGCGGAAACAATCAGTATTTGCTGCGGATTGAACGCTGTGCACAGCCGCAGCATTTAGTCCGCAGCGGCCAGATGTTCCAGCATAGTGGAGGGGATTTTATGAAATCCCGTCTCCACTGTTCGTCCGATTACGCAGGTGACACACCTGCTAAACCGAACATGCAGCGCGTCTTTTTAGACCGCAGCATGTCTGTTTACCTTGCGGAGACGCTCAGTCGGTAAACAGCCTACTCTATGTATACTGTGCGGCGATTCCGGATGTGTTCAATGAACACATCCGGAATCACCGCGTGTACAGAAGGGGGCGGAGCTTTGGGCGGAGCGGGGTTTCCGCTCCATCCAAAGCGCACACATTACGGTACGTGGAAACGTACCCTAACAGAGGTTTTCCAAAATTTTATATTTAAGTATTTACTAAAACAGACATGTCAGAAAAAGCTGCCAAGTCCTCTTTAAAATATCTTCAGTGATAAGTGGTCATTTACATAATTTTTCACAGTCTGGGTAACTTTTTCGTTTACTCTAATGACACTGTCATTCAATAATAATTCAATTACCTGAATGTTTCTTTAATTCTGTGCCTCATTTATCGTTTCCTCTCACGGCTGCTAAGAAATGTTATGCTCTTATTTAATTATGCACCATGTCTTATTTCACCAAGTGCAGAATATCAAGGCGCAGGTCTTCCTTTATCACAATATTAATATCAGGGGCAGAAGGAATATATCAAGTCACACAATAATCAGAAAACATTCACATTCATCATGAGATTAGATGACATAAGACTTTTAAGCAGCCGTATTTCCTATTAGATTATTTTCTATAATACGTTTATTATATTTATTATATAGTAGATGTTATCTTAAATACTGTGTGGAGAATTATTAGGCAACTTGTATGTTTGATGATCCATTTTAACCCCTTCACCCCCAAGGGTGATTTGCACGTTAATGACCGGGCCAATTTTTACAATTCTGACCACTGTGTCTTTATGAGGTTATAACTCTGGAACGCTTCAACGGATCTTCGCGATTCTGAGATTGTTTTCTCGTGACATATTGTACTTCACGTTAGTGGTAAAATTTCTTCGATATACCTTGCGTTTATCTTTTTAAAAAAATGCAAATATGGCAAAAATTTTGAAAATTTTGCAATTTTCAAACTTTGAATTTTTATTCCCTTAAAACAGAGAAATATGTCATACAAAATAGTTAAGAAATAACATTTCCCACATGTCTACTTTACATCAGCACAATTTTGGAACCAAAATTTTTTTTTGTTAGGAAATTATAAGGGTTAAAAGTTGACCAGTGATTTCTCATTTTTACAACAAAATTTACAAAGCCATTTTTTTAGGGACCACCTCACGTTTGAAGTCACTTTGAGGGGTCTATATGGCAGAAAATACCCAAAAGTGACACCATTCTAAAAACTGCACCCCTCAAGGTACTCAAAACCACATTCAAGAATTTTATTAACCCTTCAGGTCTTCACAGGAGCTGAAGCAACGTGGATGAAAAAATGAATATTTAACTTTTTAGCCACAAAAATGATCTTTTACAAACTTTTTTTTATTTTCACAAGGGTAAAAGGAGAAAATGGACAGATAAAGTTGTTGTGCAATTTCTCCTGAGTACGCCAATACCCCATATGTGGGGGAAAACCACTGTTTGGGCACACGGCAGAGCTCGTAAGGGAAGGAGCGCCGTTTGACTTTTTCAAACTAAAATTGGCTGGAGTTGAGATTGGACGCCATGTCGTGTTTGGAGAGCCCCTGATGCGCCTAAACAGTGGAAACCCCCCACAAGTGACACCATTTTGGAAACTAGACCCCCTAAGGAACTTATCTAGATCTGTTGTGAGCACTTTGAACCCCAAAGTGTTTCACAAAAGTTTATAATGCCTGGGTGTGAAAAAAAAAAAAAAAATTTCCACAAAAATGATTTTTTAGTCCCAAATTTTTGATTTTTCCCAAGGAAATTGGACCCCAAAAGTTGTTGTCCAATTTGTCCTGAGTACGCTGATACCCCATATGTTGTTGGGGAAACTGTTTGGCCGCATGGCAGGGCTTGGAAAGGAAGCAGTAACGTTTTGGAATGCAAACATTGATGGGGGTCATGTTCCACTTGTAGTGCCCCAGATGAGCCTAAACAGTGGAAACCCCCACAAGTGACCCCATTTTGGAAGCTAGACCCCCTAAGGAACTTATCTAGATCTTTGGTGAGCACTTTGAACCCCCAAGTGCTTCACACAAGTTTATAATGCCCGGGCATGAAAATAAAAAATCCTATTTTTTTCCCACAAAAATTATCTCTTAGTCACTAATTTTTTATTTTCCCATAGGTAACAGGAGAAATTGGACCTCAAAAGTTGTTGTCCAATTTGTCCTGAGTACGCTGATACCCCATATGTGGGGGGGAATCACTGTTTGGGCGCACGGCAGAGTTCGGAAGGGAAGGAGCACCATTTGACTTTTTCCAACCAAAATTGGCTGGAATTGAGATTAGACGCCATGTTGCATTTGGAGAGTCCCTGATGTGCCTAAACAGTGGAAACCCCCCACAAGTGACCCCATTTGGGAAACTTGACCCCTAAGGAACTTATCTAGATTTTTGATGAGCAATTTGAACCCCCAAGTGCTTCACACAAGTTTATAACGTAGAGCCGTAAAATTAAAAAATCATATTTTTTCCACAAAATTGATCTTTTCACACCAATTTTTATTTTCCCAAGGGTAACAAGACTCCAAAAGTTATTGTGCAATTTGTCCTGAGTACGCTGATACCCCATATGTGGGGGTAAACCACTGTTTGGGTGCATGGCAGAGTTTGGAAGGGAAGGAGCGCCGTTTGACTTTTTCAACGCAGAATTGGCTGGATGCCATGTCGTGTTTGGAGAGCTCCTGATCTGCCTAAACAGTGGAAACCCCCCACAAATGACACCATTTTGGAAACTAGACCCCTCAAGGAACTTATCTAGATGTGTGGTGAGCACTTTGAACCCCCAAGTGCTTCACAGAAGTTTATAACGTACAGCCGTAAAATAAAAAATCTTTTTTTTTTTTACAAAAATGATTTTTTTTGCCCCCAATATTTTATTTTCACAAGGGTAACAGGAGAAATTGGACCCCAAAAGTTGTTGTCCAATTTGTCCTGAGTACGCTGATACCCAATATGTGGGAGTAAACTACTGTATGGCGCACGTCGGGGCTCGGAAGGGAAGTAGTGACGTTTTGGATTGCAGACTTTGATGGATTGGTCTGGGGGCGTCATGTTGCATTTGGAGAGCCCCTGATGTGCCTAAACAGTGGAAACCCCCCACAAGTGACCCCATTTTGGAAAATAGACCCCACAAGGAACTTATCTAGATGTGTGGTGAGCACTTTGAACCCGAAAGTGCTTCACAGAAGTTTATAACGTACAGCCGTAAAATAAAAAATCTTTTTTTTTTTTTACAAAAATGATTTTTTTGCCCCCAATATTTTATTTTCACAAGGATAACAGGAGAAATTGGACCCAAAAAGTTGTTTTCCAATTTGTCCTGAGTACGCTGATACCCAATATGTGGGAGTAAACTACTGTATGGGCGCACGTCGGGGCTCGGAAGGGAAGTAGTGACGTTTTGGATTGCAGACTTTGATGGATTGGTCTGGGTGCGTCATGTCGCATTTGGAGAGCCCCTGATGCGCCTAAACAGTGGAAACCCCCCACAAGTGACCCCATTTTGGAAAATAGACCCCACAAGGAACTTATCTAGATGTGTGGTGAGCGCTATGAAGCCCCAAGTGCTTCACAGAAGTTTATAACATACAGCCGTAAAAACAAAAAAAAATCATTTTTTTTTTACAAAAATGATATTTTCGCCCCCAGTTTTTTATTTTCCCAAGGGTAACAGAAGAAATAGGACAAATTGCACAATAACTCTTGGGGTACAGAGTACGCTGATACCCCATATGTGGGGGTAAACTACTGTTTGGGCGCATGGCAGAGCTCAGAAGTGAAGGAGCACCGTTTGACTTTTTCAACGCAGAATTGACTGGAATTGAGATCAGACGCCATGTCACATTTGGAGAGCCCCTGATGTGCCTAAACAGCAGAAACCCCCCAATTCTAACTCCAACCCTAACCCCACACACCCCTAACCCTAGTCCCAACCTTAACCACAAACCTAACCCTAACACACCCCTAACCCTAATCCCAACCCTAACCAACCTAACGTTAGCGCCAACCCTAACCCTAACTTTAGCCGCAACCCTAACCCTAATGGAAAAATGGAAATAAATAAATTTTTTTAATTTTATTATTTTTCCCTAACTAAGAGGGTGATAAAGGGGGGTTTGATTTACTATTTATAGCGGGTTTTTGTGATTGGCAGCTGTCACGCTAAAAGACGCTTTTTATTGCAAAAAGTAGTTTTTTGCATCACCACATTTTGAGAGCTATAATTTTTGCATATTTTGGCCCACAGAGTCATGTGAGGTCTTATTTTTTGTGGGACGAGGTGACGTTTTTATTGGTACCATTTTTGAGCATGTGACGTTTTTTGATCGCTTTTTATTTCGATTTTTGGGAGATTAGAATGAACAAAAATCAGCAATTCATTAATTTCTTTTGGGGGAGGCGTTTATACGTTTCGCGTGTGGTAAAATTGATAAAGCAGTTTTATTCTTTGGGTCAGTATGATTACGGTGATACCTCATTTATATCATTTCTTTATGTTTTGGGGCTTTTATAGAATAAAAGCAATTTTATCTAAAAAATTATTATTTTTGCATCGCTTTATTCTGCGAGCTATAACTTTTTTTTTTTTCGTGATGATGCTGTAGGGGATGGCTTTTTTTTTGCGGGAAAAAATGTGTTTTACCCGGTACCGTTTATTTTTTATCGTCTTTTTGATGGTGTTATTCCACTTTTTTTCGGCGTATGATGTAAAGCTTGATTTTTTGTTGTTTTTTTTTTTTTTTTTAAAGGGGGTTCTAAAGGGGTTAATTGGGTAGTTTTTATGGGGGGCGTTACGGAGCGGTGTACCCAAAAAATTTTGTATTTTTTGTTTTTTTTTTTTTTTTTTTACAGGAAGAAATGAATTTTTTGGGGGAATTTTTTTTTTTTTTTGATTTTTTTTAATTTTTTTTTTTCTTTTTTTAATTTTTTATTTGTCCCCCTGACGTTTTTGAGATCGCTGGGTGACGTGTGCCCCACTCTGCCCCCCAGCGATCGCTTGGCAGTGCTGCGGTTTCAGTGTGCTCTCAGCAGGCATGAGGGAAACCGCCCCTGCGGCCCGGCGCCCCTTTGGATGGGGACCCGGAGGGAGGACGGACCCCGGGGCAGGGAACATCGCGTGTTGAGGGTTCGGGGAACGGGAAGGGGGCCCCTCCTGGGATTCCCCTGTGCCCCGGTACAGCGCGATCTGTTTGATGGGGGGGTGGGGGTTAATGTGCCCGGCAGCGGTCCCGGGCGTTGACCAATTGTGGGGGGGTCAGCTGTGATAATAGGAAACCCCCCACGTGGTGCGTCCCCCGGGGGGGGGCGTATGCCCGGGATTTTTTCCCCTCCTGGTATAGGGCCCCGGTTTTCATGGCGGGTTAGTTGAGGGAGTAAGGGATTTAATTTTGAACAATACAGAAAGGGCAACCCCAAAAGGGAAAAACCTGAATATTTAAAGAAAAATTAAAAAAAAGTGAAATTTTCTCTTTTTTTAGGGAAAAAAATTTAAATTTTGATCTCAATTGTTTATTTATTGTTAAAGTGGAAAAATAAAAAGAACTTAAATGTAAAAAATTAAATTTCTAAATTTTTATAAAAAAAAAATTTGCCTTTTAGCCCCCCTTTTTTTAATAACAGTCTAAATCCCTATCGAGTTTGTCAGTTTCTTTTGTGG
>JARQOD010000006.1:31158691-31234340 GCA_033576555.1 Oophaga sylvatica
ATATTTGAGCGTAACCTTGATTTAATAAAAAGCAGAGTTTCAGTTCCTGACATTGTTTATTCTGGAAGACACAGTTCTCTCCATTTTCCTAATTGGTGCACTTTCCTCCATAAAGATAACATCCATTCCTGCAACATTAGGTTTAGTACTTCTCTTTCGTTATTTCTTTTTATTACATATAATTGTATATGCCAAATTGTTTAGTTCCTATTTTAAATCATTATTGTATATTTTTATAAACACTGCCTACCTTTCCAGATTAAATATGTAAACTTAATAGCTCTGTTCCTCTTGCACCTCTAAAGCCATGCGATACCTGTAACAGTTGTCCAATCGGCCTGAATAAACGATTGGTGGTGGCAGCTAGTAGTTCCTCCAGTTATTGTGGAGTTGGCAGTGATCGTACAGGCCATATAATTATATATATATATTTATTCCATGAACTTGAATAGGAGGTCTATATACCATACGCTCACCGTGAGGTCTCCAATAATTGACTTAGTAGTGGAAGCAGACGCTGCCTCTTCCATCACTTGTCAGTCAAATTTGTAATTGTCCTGACGATTTGAGACAGTGCAGTTGGGTCCCCTGAAAAACTGGTGGCCGCAATGGGATCTGCGCAATTCCCCCTGCTGTTAGTCTTGGCAGGCAGCACTTGAGGATAATGGCTTTCTGGTCACTTCACGTTTGATTCTTCTCAGATCTTTGGCAGTTAGTGTGCGTCTTTTTGTCTCAACACGTTCTTTTTGCGACTCTGTTGGTTCTGTGATTGACCCAATATCTTAGCAATTTCAAAACTGCTGCATCCCTCTGTAAGACGTTCCAATTTTTTAATTTTCAGTTTTTTTACCCATTTTGCCTGAGGAAAACAAGATGACTAATTTTTCTGCACACATTGATAAATTGTGCTGTATGTTTGGGTTGCACCCTGCTCATTACACAAATGCACATCACTTGATCTACTTCTTCTAATAAGGATTTAAGTTTATAGAGCTTGGAGTTGGAAAATCTAAATAAAAATAATGATATGGTCAAAATACTCAATTGCCTAATAATTGTGCATACGGTGTACAAGTGTATTGTTTTCTGATGGACAAACTATGTGCGATCACATCAGAGGAGAGAGAAATTAAATGGAAAATCTGACCTTTTTTTTGCGGTCCCCGTTATACCGTTAATAATGGCGATCACAACACCGGGGTCGGTAAAAAACAACCCGAATCATGTTCTCTGGGGTCTCAGCTACCCCAGTACCCAAGACCACGAAGAAATTCCAACTCTGGGGGGCGCTATACACTTATTTCTCAGCGCGTTTAAAAGGCAGAGCTGAGACATAAGTACCCTTAACTGCCGCCATTAAAAGGCGGTCGTTAAGGGGTTAATATAAGCCCACATCTGTCTGCTTTCCCTTAGATGGTTATTAACAATAGAGGGGGCCGACGCTGTCTTATTTCATTTATTTATTACTAATAAATAAGTGAAAAATACTAATAAATAAATAAAAAAAGATTAGTTTTGTCATTAAGGTTATCGCAGTTTCACAGCCATTGAGCTGTGGTAATATTTCTGTAGTTCATCGGCTGTGAACTACGATAACCTTACTGACGTCAGCGCTCGTCACAGCAGCCAGATTCACATGCTACTTTCAGTGTGTTCCTGCAGCCGTGCTGAGCAGTAAAATTACTGATGTCATACATCTGGAGGTAGCAGAGTTGGGGATGATAGTAGGACCTCTTTGGATTATGTTATTTTTTTAAAGATAATAAATGCGCAAAAAGAGGGTCAAGGAGTGCTTTTTACAATTACAGGACTTTTTTGCTGTGTGTGTGCTTATTACTTTTGACTTCGGGATTAGCAATGGGGGTATCATATAGAAGCCTCTCCAATACTAATCCCTTGGCTTGATGTCAGCGGATATTACACAGCTGACATCAACCCCAAAATATTGCCCTGCTTGCCAACTCATAAGGGCAAGCGGGAAGAACCAGTAAAAGCGCCAGAATTGGTGCATCTAATGGATACACATTTTCTGGGGCAGCTGCAGGATGCTTTTTAGGCTGGGGAGAGCCAAATATCCATGGACCTTCGCAGCCTCAGAATACCAGTCCCCAAATGTCTGTTCTACCTTGGCTGATTATTAAAAATACGGGGCATTCCACACAGTTCTTTTTTAATTATTTATTTGAACAACTTTAAAAAACGGTGTGGTGGACCCTCTATTTTTGATAACCAAGATAAACCAAACAGAGCTGAGGACTACAGCCCACAGCTGTGTAGTTTACCTGCACTTGTTATCAAAAATAGAGGAGGCTCAAAGTCTTTTTTTTTACATATTGTGCCTGCCAATCACAGCCATGCCAACACTTGGCATGGCTGTAACAGAGCCATAAATGCCCACAACGGAAAAGCTTGTTGTTTGGATGCGCTGCAGCCTCTCAACAAGGTTTGTTCGGTGTGTCGACCATGAACAGTAACAGAGACTTCTGGGAGAAGTACTTGTTTGAGGTTTGTGCACGGGCACTAGGTGTCTGGTACGGACCTCATACTTTACTTTTCGTGTTCGCACATCACTAATCGGAAGTCTTATAATACGGGTTTTCAGAAACTTTGATATTGACGTCTTTTAAACAATGAAGGGGATGGAGCTCAACTATTGGCGATCAGCTGATCAGTGAGGGTGTAGGGAATCAAACATTTTTTTATATTTATGTCTTCTTTATATGATTTGCCATCAATATCAATGTTCTGGAAAACTCTTCCATTGACTTCTACCTTTGTTTTCTAGGGTAGTAGGTGGATTTTTCATTATCTTTATCCTCATAGTCTTGGGTAATAGACGCAATGATGCTTACTTTCCGGGTGATGTAGCATGGTAGCATGGTTAATGCCTAGTGGCTAGTGGTTTACACATCTTTTATTTACTTTAAGGCGGCTCTTATCGTGGCCGTGAGTGAAATAGATGCTCCTGTGCCGACATTCAAATGTGAGCATATGACTACAGTAGAATTCAGCCTCCTGATGTGCCTACCTAATAAATTGTGGTGGCGAAACGCGGTGGGGTGAACTATATAGCAATGGTAGTTCTATGCAATGGGTAACTATTCATATGCCAGTGAATGAGATAGGTTACATATACACATGTATTATAATTTTGTCAGATTTATTGAGGACTATGTCATTGCACTAGCGCTTTTACCTGTATAAATACTACTGGAAACCAAGATAGGTATTCTGACAAAACAAGGGAATAGTGCAATCTCTCTTAGTGAGCTAAATAAGGTATTGGTCTGAGTATATGGAACCAATAGTTTCTTATTATCAGTCTAACCCACTATTACACTGATATATCATGAGGGATGAGAGAATAATGGCTAGAGTACAGAGAAGATGATATGATACATGTGTGACCTTTGATACACAAAATTATCCATGACAGGATATAGTGAAGGAGCACGGTAGCCGATAGGACAAATTTTGGATTTTATTCATTTGCCTATGAAAAAATTAATATCACCCTGATCGTAAACATGGACAAGTGCCAAAAATGGATGAAAATGCGATCCAGCATGGATATGTGAACAAGAACTTATATTCATACAAATCAATATCAGTCAGGTAGAGAAAGGCTATGATTACATGTTTTATGCCTGATAAATAAAACTATTATCACATCCACAATGGAGGCTCCAACTCATACAAGATACAAAAGGACCGATTTTCTTCAGTATGCTGGATCAGATTTTTCATCAGTGTCTGTCTTCACCATCAGTGTATTGTCAGTGTCTACAATTTTTAGAGATTTTCTCTCATGCCGAAAAAAAGCGAAAAAATTGAAAGCTTTTACTACTGATTACAATGGTTTTTCTTTGGTAACATATGGATTAGAAACCTGGACAATAAAGAAAAAAGACAGAAGTCGAATCGGCACCTATGAAATGGAGTGCTGGATAAGGGTGATATCAATACCATGGATGGCAAGAAGAACAAACAAATCAATTATGGAACAAACCAAACCAGACATGTCACTCAAAGCAATGATCACCAAGATACGGCTTGCCTACTTTGGAGACACCATATGAAGAGAGAAATCATTGGAGAAGGACATCATGAATAGAAAAGAAGGATGAAGGTGAAGAGGAAGACCAGCAACCCGATGGCTTGATTCTATCAAGATAATGGTGGAGATGACCCTGGATGACCTATCTAGGCTTGCAGAAGATCGATCTTTGTACAGATCATTCATCCATCCAGTTGCCATGGCTGGAAATTGAGCCTTAGGCCAATAAAACAAATTAAAAAACAATGTTAAGACTGATTCCGAGATTTTCACAGACTCATAGATTTATACTAGTGACAGTGATTCATGACTTGGATCAAAAACAGACATGTATCCATCTTTTTTTGAGGACACACAGTCTGACAAAAAAACAGGAATTGTAATCAGCATGGATACAACACGTATATGAAAAATGAATGTCTGATTGAGTTGTAAGAGAGTCCAGGGTCGTAATCATGGACTGCAATGATGGCACGCCCTGGCCCTATGTCACAAATACACAATGTCCCCTTTGTAGCGTACCTTTCTTCCCGCTTTCTGCTCCATTAGGGTCCTCTCGGCTCTACTGAGGATTTCCTTCCGGCGGCCTCATACAAAGAGTGACAGAGTCCAGTTCCAAATTAAAATAAACGATTTTACTTGGTTCCATTCTCAGTACGTCCAACTCAGTCACAGACACAACATAGCGTTCATCACATCATTTTCTTTCCCTGTGCTTTCCCTCACTTCTTCCAGAATGTCCCAGGGTCATACGACTCGTCCAGTACTGCAGCGTTCCTTCTGGCCAGCCTAACTTCAGGAGTTCCCCTGTTCGTTTCGCCCCAGACATAATGGCATCTGCCTATGTAGTTAGCTGCCACATATTGGAGCTGCACCGCATTCTTTCTCTGTTGTGACCTTCAGCCCATGGGCCCTGGATGACGGGGCTACTTGCTTGAATGCTGTATTGCCAACTTCCTTGTCCGGGCTCTCAGGCCCTACTGACTCAATTCAGGAAATTCTCCTGGCTTACCCACAGTTGGCCCCTCTTATGTTAACTATTTGCTGTCCTATCTATGTGTACTAATGTGCTCTCCTCTAGTGGGCTATTCTGAACATTACACTTTCCCTACGCATCAACATATGTACATTCAGTATATAACATGACAGCATTACAGGACATAACCATATATACATATTGGACATACACAGCAAGACATTTAACATTTATTAATAGCTTTTCACTGGGACGGGCTTAGGGAGTAAGGGCATGTACCAGTTTCTGTAACCCCTTACAGAGGTTTAGTTCATCAATCAAAACTGCTATACAGCATCAAAGACAAACCAAGCAACAATAATACAATCCACAAAACATGACAAATATCATGTCTCAGAATAAAGAAGAATCCTGTGTGACTTTCACACCATCCCAACCATATCTGTTAACGCCAACTGCTTCGCAATGAAAATCTTGATCTGGATAATGACGGCTGGAAGAGCTAATGAAATCCATAAACAATTGAATGTAATATTTGGAATAATTCCACTTCATTAGAATGCAGCACATTAGCAGATAAACGAAAAGCAAAAAAACAAAAACCCCATGAAGATCACAATCTCCGTTCCAGCTATGAAGGCCGGGTTCTTATCACACACAAGTGTTGAAAGGCATTGTCTTGTGAAATATATTTCAGCCTGAATTACCAAAGTTTGAAGATTATTTGACTTTGTCTTCTCTTTGTGAGAAGGAAAAAAATAATTATTTGTTCACAGGCTTGACAGACGTTAGATGCGGTAAAAAGGTTTATGACAGAAATCCATTCCAGGGGAGATGCAAGGTTTCTGTGATGTGATTTAGATCTGGTTTACACATGGCAGGATGCTCTCAATCTTTTTAACCTATGTGATGAAAATGATAATTGCTGTGGAGAAGGAGGGATGTGTGTCTGTATCTAGTGCAAGTCGCACGCAGGTGGAGTCTGGCGGTCGTCAGGCACTGACAAATATGTATGAGCTGCTGTGGATGATGAGGGCAAACATGTAAGATACAGAACAACTCAAGAAAATCATGCGAAGACAGAAGTTCAGGGAGAAATAGAAAAGTGTTCGTAGAGCGAGATAGATAGATAGATAGATAGATAGATAGATAGATAGATAGATAGATAGATAGATAGATAGTAGATAGATAATCATTAGCACGTTTGCTAGTTGTCAGATCCCCAGTATCTGCCAGTCAGTTACCTGTTACGTACTATCTGTCTGTACTTGTCTTTTGTCCGTATTCCAGTCTGCCAGAATATCAAGTCATACCCGCCAGCACCAGCTTGCCTTTATATCAGCCATGTCCACCATCATCAGCCTTCTTGTATATCAGCCGTATCAGCCTGCACCTGCCTGTGCCTACCTGTATACCAGTCATAGCAACCTGCACCGGCTGGCACCAGCTGTACTCTCCTTCTGGGTTGTTCCAGCTACCTGTCCCTTGGGGGTCAGCTTCTGTGCATCTGAGGTCTGCCCTGGTTTAGCACCTCGTGTCCTTTGGGAGCCAAGTCTAACCCTACTATCAGGAGTGAAGAGTCTAGTGAAGAGTCAGGTGTTCAGGCTCTTCTCGGACCACGGCACAGTGGTTCCACCACTCCCGTTACAGAGATTGCAAAATTATTTTTTACTTTTTAAATTGTTTATATCAGTGTTTGTTGAGACAAAAGAAACAATAAGGAAAGACGTGTGTATAGTATTTCTAATATCAACCTCAAAGTGGTTGGAATTGAATGGAATGGAATATCTCCATTAGTTCTATAGACACTGAAAAGAGCAGCCGTGACAAGGACCACGAGAAGTGGTAGGGCCCCTGATAATTACACAGGATTGGTGTTCAATGCCTTTCATGAGTAATCCCCTTTAAGAAGATGAAAATAATGTATTCCTCATCCATCCCTAGCTGCTATTGATTTCACGACATCTTTGTTTACATGCTAACACAAAAACTAGTCTATTTATCTATCTATCTATCTATCGCGGTTAGCGATCTCGTTAACGACTTTTGCGGTCATTGTGATGTAAAAAACAGCGCACATCGTTAACAAAAGGTGCCAGACACAGCGATATAGCGCTCACCAGCGGGACGCCAACGATCAAAATACGGTCCAGAACGCTAGTGAACGATCAACGAGATCACAGCAGGGGCCACGTCGTTGCTACATGCCACACACAACAGCGTCACTAACGAGATCGCTAAATAGTGACTTTTTTAGCGATCTCGTTAGCGTTCTTGTTTAGTGTGGCATACCCTTTACTGATGAGACTGAGAGACCTTCCTTAACGTGTTTTCGGATAAGTTGCTGAGTCACGAGAAACCCAAGAGCTTGCTACTGCTGAAGGTAATTAAAACACACACTGCATACACAGGGAGCTCTATAATATTAAATATACCAATAAATCTCAAGGTTTACAATATATGATACATATATCAATATATAAATAATTGAATCCGGATTTATTCTAGATACAAAATAATAAAAGAGTTTAAAAATATACTATTTACAATTATATATATATATATGTATCAACATTATCTCATTAACGTGCTCACCATGGTGCAGGTGGAAATAAAAAGTCGAGACCACTATATAGAATTAAACACCAAGCCAGAACCAGATTAGACCAAAAAAACAAACCAATCAAGGTAATTTAATTATCAAGGATTATTTATTTATTATATAGTGACAGTACATATACCATATATAAAATCAAGAGATAAACAGAATTGTGCGTATACAGAAAATTATAAAATATATAGCATATATAACAGACTCCAAAGGTAAAAATTCATACAATTAAACCAGGATAACATACATTGTGCAAAATATAATAAAAATATAAATAAATAAATAGTAGTGCAAAGTGCAACCACAAATGTGTAGTTTATATAATATAGGAGGACATTTCATATAGAAAAAACACCTATTATACTATGCCCAGTATATGGACATAGGTATGAAAAGTGCAGTGTGCAACCAAAGTGCAACTTGCAATGGATCCAGGGAATGAATATGAAATGTCATATTACCTTTTGGAGAAAAATCCTGCACGCACAAGTGCCCCAACGCACGTTTCGGATGGTAAGGAAATCAACAATCGCGCCAGGTCGTGTCGTTGTCGTGATCGCTAGTGCGATCGCTAAGTGTGACAGTGCCTTTACTGTGATGTAAATGTGGTTAAGACTGTGTACCCGCTATCCCTTGTACAGTACATATCCCGCTCAAGTTCAGTAAATATCCCATGTTTGAGCGAAAGTCTCCTTTATTAATCTGTGGAATTTGTGGTCCTGGCCAGAGAACACCATCGGGTAAAGACGGCCTGCACGGACAGAAAACCAACAATCCTGCCAGGACCCTCACTTTCCTGTAAAGTGCCAGGGCAACATGGAGCAGCAACTTGTCCACACCTACCGCCCTCCGTCACTTTACACTTACATACAGTTTTTTTCCAGGAATAATTCCATGTCTGTCTAAAAAATTCCATGCTGGACAAAATTATAATAAAAAAAATAAAATAAAAGTTTAGTTATTCTTGAATAGTTTGTAAGAGACAAATTAAATTTTTAATTTTCTTCTATTCTCTATATAATTTAATCACTTCATATAATTGGAAAGTGTGTAAGTGTAAATTATGTATTGCTTCTCCTTCAGTTACTAATAAATCTAACTTCTTGAGTAATCACATTTTCTAACATCCTTAAAGGAGAGGCCTACATTAGGGTTATCCCTTTTTGCTTGAAAGACTCCCCAAAAGATGAGTGGGATATTACTCTATTGGCACACTCACCAGCCTGTTTTACTGTGGGAGGAGGAGGGAAATCCTGCAAAAAAAATGTTTAATTTCTCTGTAGCACACCACAAGAGAAATGAAGCATCAAAAATTTGCTGTTGTGGCTAAAGGCAGATATGCTACTTCTGTTAATCTTGGGAATCCTGAATAGGGGATAGTACTATATTAATCCGACGAGAGGATCACATCTGCCAATCAATTTAAAGATAAATCAATAGTACACATAACAAACTTTGAATACTTATTACTGAAAAATGCCTCTTTCCCCACATATCAGACTTCTCCTCTGAATTCTCAGTGTAGTGTGCCTACCAGTGGCGTAACTTGAAGCTTATGGGCCCCAATGCAAGAGCTCTAACGTGCCCTCAATTATTAAGTCTTTAATAGTAATATGGGCCTTTTAGGCCTCCTAGGCTGCAGGGCCCGGGTGTGACTGCAACTCCTGCACCTGTTATTGTTGCACCCCTGGTGCCTACAGAATTTGACTGCTGCAAAGTTAATGAGAATGGCTACACTGCTGGGCAAATGTGGATATTCCTGTAACAAGTATTGCTCGTTTTAGATCAACCACAGCCCTTTATGGCAAAAATATTCAATAATGACAGTGGCCTTTTACAACGGGTCAATGCCCTCCTGTCACACTGCAATATCTGGCAGGATTGGTATGAGGAATATGATGAGTTCTTTGTGCTGGCTTGGCCTTGGCTGCTGACGTCTTGGTGCCACAGGACTTCTGGGAAGCTATTTCGGGTACCAAATAACATTATTGGCAGTCATACACGACAGGGAGGTTTAGACAATGTATAGATTGGCAATAATCTTCTAGATCCCCTTCATGCTCGTGGACATCACAGATCTGTTCCAGGAAATTGGGTGAGATCAGCTATTTATTATTACGCACTATTTTTCAGAAGCACCATTTTGCACATTGTTGGACTGATTTTGGCTGCAAGTGGTATTAACAGTTTGTTACTTTGTGAATCAGTTCTTTCTGAGAACACAGGTTTAGTCAATTTTAACCTTATCAGTTTCTCCTAATAAGCCTTTAAGGTTTATTTTATGGTCCAAATATACATTAAAGAAACAGGAAGTCTATTTTTCCTGCATGAGTCATCATTAGCACTACAATTCTACACCAATGCAAAGTCCCTGGCAGTCCAGCTCCACCCCCTCTTCAACTCATGGCCCAGCTTATCTTCTCCTCCTCCCTGTCAGGGACTTTGCAGTGATGTAGATTAGTAGTTCTAATGATGACTCATGCAGGGAAAAGAGACTGCCTGTTTCTATATACAGCGTAGAAGGTTTTAGCTAGCTTGTTTTTAAGCACATGATGTCATAGACCTAATGAAAAAGAGGAGAATTGACCTGGTAGAAGGGCAAAATAAACAATTTTAAGCACACAGTGCTCTATAATATGATGACTGCAATATACACTGCTCAAAAAAATAAAGGGAACACTCAAATAACACATCCTAGATTTGACTAACAGTAGTGTGTGTGGCCTCCACGTGCCTGTCTGACCTCCCTATGCCTGTTTGACCTTCCTACAATGCCTGAGCATGCCCATGATGAGGCGGCAGATAGTCTCCTGAGGGATCTCCTCCCAGACCTAGACTAAAGCAACCGCCAACTACTGGACAGGCTGTGGTGCAACGTAACGTTGGTGGATGGAGCGAGACATGATGTCCAAGATGTGCTCAATCGGATTCAGGTTTGGGGAACAGGCGGGCCAGTCCATAGCTTCAATGCCTTCATCTTTCAGGAACTGCTGACACACTCCAGCCACATGAGGTCTGACATTGTCCTGCATTTAGGAGGAACCCAGGGCCAACAGCACCAGCATATGGTCTTACAAGGGGTCTGAGGATCTCATCTCGGTACCTAATGGCAGTCAGGCTACCTCTGGCAAGTACATGGAGGGCTGTGCGGCCCTCCAAAGAAATGCCACCCCACACCATTACTGACCCACTGCCAAACCAGTCATGCTGAAGGATGTTGCAGGCAGCAGATCGCTCTCCACGGCATCTCCAGACTCTGTCACGTCTGTCACATGTGCTCAGTGTGAACTTGCTTTCATCTGTGAAGAGCACAGGGCACCAGTGGAGAATTTGGCAATCCTGGTGTTCTGTGGCAAATGCCAAGCATCCTGCACGGTGTTGGGCTGTGAGCACAACCCCCATCTGTGGAAGTCGGGCACTCAGACCATCCTCATGGAGTCGGTTTCTAACCATTTGTGCAGACACATGCACATTAGTGGACTGCTGGAGGTCATTTTTCAGGGCTCTGGCAGTGCTCCTCCTGTTCCTCCTTGCACAAAGGTGGCCCCCTCCATGGCTCCTGGTGTACTGGCCTGTCTCCTGGTAGCGCCTCCAGCCTCTGGACACTACGCTGACAGACACAGCAAACCTTCTTGCCACAGCTCGCAATGATGTGCCATCCTGGATGAGCTGCACTACCTGAGCCACTTGTGAGAGTTGTAGAGTCCGTCTCATGCTACCACGAGTGTGAAAGCACAACCAACATTCAAAAGTGACCAAAACATTAGCCAGAAAGCATTGGTACTGAGATGTGGTCTGCGGTCCCCACCTGCAGAACCACTCCTTTATTGAGTGTGTCTAGATAATTGCCAATAATTTCCATCTGTTGTCTATTCCATTTGCACAACAGCATGTGAAATTGATTGTCAATCAGTGTTGCTTCCTAAGTGGACAGCTTGATTTCACAGAAATTTGATTTGCTTGGAGTTATATTCTATGTTTAAGTGTTCCCTTTATTTTTTGAGCAGTGTATTAAGAGGATAAAAACTTTGATGGCAGTGGTTCTGTGAAAGATATATTATAATACTTTCCTCCTTGCTACATACACAATATATTTCTTTTTTTTTTATAAGAAAACTCAAGTAAACTCTTCCTCAAAAAGTACAAGAAGCATAGAAAAAAAAAACAGTGGCCAGTGTGAAAATTGAAGTGTTACTAATTCTATTTTTTTTAAGATCATGATATCAAAAAATATACGTTATTTTTTTAAATATACTTTTAAAACAAAAACCTGATTTAAACAATGGCTCATATTCTGATTGTAGTTGACCATTGGAGTCTTGAAAAGCAGTAAATCTTGGGATCAATCCATTCAGAGAAGACTTTTCTAACCAACTAGATTGTTCAAAGAGGACAAACCATTTTCATTTTAAAGTGGATCTCCTTCCAATTTTAACATTACAAACTGCATACATTATTAAATAAATCTATTAAATCTGATGGGGCTGGGGACTTACTTTGAAAATTCAAGTCAGACTGGCTGCATCATCCTCATTCTCATTGATAATAAAATCTAGAGCTCATTTTAATATCAGGGAAGACAAATTTATAAAAAAAATGATTATACAACCATTATGGCATAGATAATCAAAGTAAATACACCAGTCCCATCAGATGTGATGTATTTATGAATGTAATCTGGTGTGAAATCTGGCAACAGATCTTCTTTAGATACAAAAAGTTGAAAATGAATTATCCCAGAATAATGATATAAATAGTTTTCTACTTTAACAGTAGCATACTAGCAATTTAGGAAATAACTAACGGGACAGCGCCGTCTTTAATAGTGCAGTATATTGAAACATTTTCAATAAATTTTACAAAAAAATACTATAAATATGACTTCTTCTCATCGAGAAAACTGTATAAGTGCTCAATTCGTGGTCATTACACGCTAATTTTGCTGAAGGTCATGTAGAGCCACAGCAGGTCATAGCTCATATTAGAGCGGAGTTTGGTTGTAAAGTACTGGTGATTACCTGCTCCTTGGGGAGAAGGTGAGATTTTGAATTCAGGCTAAAAAAAAGGAGTAAATTGATAAAAAATAAAGGAGATTACACTGGATTTTCACAGGTAATCCTTGCATGTGTTGCAGCTGTAAAAGAGCCGTGAGACATGCAGCCGCGGGGGCTCGAACATATTTTTCGGGCACCCTGAAGACACTCAGCACGCGAGCATGTGGATAACACCTTATCTAATCACGTTCGGTCATTACTAGTTATAATTAGTGATGAGCGAGTATACTCGTTGCTTGGGTTTTCCCGAGCAGCTCGGGTGGTCTCCGAGTATTTCTAAATGCTCAGAGATTTCGCTTCTGTTGCTACAGCTGCATGATTTATGGCTGCTGGACAGCTTGAATACATGTGAGGATTGCCTGTTTGTTAAGGAATCCCCACATGTATTCAGGCTGTCAAATAGCCGCAAATCATAAAGCTGCGGCAACAAAAACTGAATCTCCGAGCACTTCAAAATACTTGGAGACAACCTGAGCCGCTCGGGGAAAACCCGAACAACAAGTATACTCGCTCATCACTAGTATAATCAACAAAAGAAAAATAACCTGGCAACCTAGTGTTGAAATCTTTCTAGAATTACATAAAATGTGAGTATGATAAATATTAAATGTACAGAGACAATATAAAACTATTGTAATTGGCATTGATGAAAATGTAAGGGGATGAAGAGAAGGATGGACTCAAATGGTGTTGCCTCCTATGCCCCATGTCCGGAACCACCGGGGCAGATTCCAGTGTTCCCGGGGGAAGCTTACCTTTCCTGGACCGACCTTCTCATGAGACAGAAGGGGGCAGAGACCGGTCAAAAGGTGCTGCGCATGGGAAGCTGACAGGAATCCGGGCGGGAAAGTGCAGAGCGCAGGAGAGTGAGCTGCCAGCAGCACCACAGTCACTGAGTGTGAGGGCCCCCCGACTGAGGACTCGAGCAGAGAAGCTTGACACTGTGAGCGCCCCCCGAACTAACGCTGACCCACCAGCCTCCATGACTGGAGGAGACTTCCCTGACAGGATAGAGGCAGACGCTGGCACAGACAGGCCCGGTGAACTGAGTAGTAGCCTGAGCCCCTGAGAGGAGTAATTGGACCGACCGATGAGCGCAGTATCGGTCCTGCGGTGACTCGTGTTGGATGGAGCTTTGTGTCAAAGACCAGTGAGAGCAGGACCTTGTCTCACCCACATCATCCGTTGCCTGCCTTGGGGACCGTGTTTCATCGTGGACTAGGACCTGAGAGACTGCATGTGCCGCTGTTGACGATGCCGACGATGGAGAATTAGACCCTTCAATCAAGCCTTCTACAGACTGATAAGTGTATATCTGCTTTTGTTTATTTCTTGAAATACTGTTTAACCCTTTGCTTGTTGCATTTAATCCCCCAACTGCTCCTCCCTGTGTGGAGTGTTTTGAACCGTTAAATAAACCTTTAACTCTTGGTCTAACTCAAATCCGTGGCGACATCCACCGTACCTGCAGATTATTACAAAAACATAAACAGATAAGTAACCAAACAACTAGGAAAAGGAAAATAAATAGAAAAATAACAGAGGAATGAGGGAGAAGGAGAAGGCAGAGTGGTGTTTGGTCTGTGGATCCCTGCTTTCTCATGTATTTCAAGATGCATTAAGTAGATTATATGGGCCAGTCTTCAAGTAGCTCCCTGTACCAGGTTGTTTTGCAGAAATGTGTCTTGATTTTATTCTGGAAGTTAGACGGCAGAAAAGCAAAGAAACTTTACCATGTCTTAAAAAACATTTTTTTTTACTCTTGATTCTTTAAGGATAAACACTTTCATCCAATCCATATGAAATAGAAAAGGTCATTTTTCTAGAAATAGTTTATGTCCTGGAACTTGGCGGGAAATCCAAGTTTGGAGGATCGATTTTTATACGACAGCTGATACTACTGTAAATATAGAAGTTTTTTAGAGCCTTTGTCACTTCTGTATTTATTGGGATCTACCTAGACAAACAAGCCCCAGAATAAATCGAAGGGCAGAGAGGTAGTCAGGTGTTTTAAGATAAAGTGCCTGATCCACAGTCAGTATTCCATTTTTACTTTACACAAACACAGTGCATAAAATTCACTTGAGGGGAGCCACATTTGAAGCATGGATCAGCTGGATAGATACCCATTTTATAACCCCTGAGTGGGGAAATATACGATCTGTGGTAAATCCTTAGGCTTATTTCGACATACTGTATATTTCAGACTATAAGACGCACTTTTTTCCCAAAAATTTTTGGGGAAAATGGGGTGCATCTTATAGTCGGAATATACTTACAAGTAGTGTGGTGGCAGCAGGAGTCGGGCAATTCTACGGCGGTTCGTCGCTGCAAGGCAATGATCACACTCCCTTCCCAGGCTGGTGCGGCAGTATGCGGCCGTGCATAGTGGTGCGGGGCTCCGACAACATTTTCTGAAAGCCTGGAGCCCCCGGACTTCCATTGCTGTGATGGGTGGCCTCCGGGAAAATGGCTGCCGGAAGCGGCGCATGCGCAGATTGAAATCCTGGCAACGAGATCTCGGTGCCGAGATCTCAATCTGCGCATGTTCCGACCCGGCTGCCATTTTTCCGGAGGTCATTTTCCCGAAGGCCACTGCATTGCAGCAGTGGGGATGTGCGAGGCTCCAGGCTTTCAGAAAATGTCGGCTGAGCCCCCGCACCACAAGCACCACAGAACCTGCCACACCAGTCTGGGATGGGAATCATATAATCGCCGGAACACTGAACACCCCCTGTGACCACGCTCCACCAGAGCTACTGATTTCCCCCGTTAAGCTGAATTTGGACTGTAAGACGGACTCCCATTTGACGCATTAATTTTTTCCCCTATTTTCCTTCTGAAAATTTGGGGTGTGTCTTACAGTCCAGTGCGTCTTATAGTCCGAATAATATGGTAGTTGGCCAATGGAAGTGTTTTTACATAGTGTCTGTTCTTTTTTAATGATGTATATGGTTTTTTTTTCAATTTCCTGACACTAATAATACTAGAGACACACTTATCTTTTGTATGGTCTGCATTACGGCAACTGCCTTAAATGTTAGCCAATTGACAAAGAAATTGAAAAGCTCTCAAGAGGGACAGAATACCACACAAAATAGGGCAATACTGTCTGGTAAGGGATAGGAATCATCGATGGTAGCGCTCACCTAAACGTGTTGTGTGCAGGCACAACACCTATAAAAGCATGGAAAACCGCATCTGCTACCCCTTGGCTGGAAGAAAAGGTTCTTCCAGAGGTATAAATGGAGGCTAAAATGAAGACTGGCACTATTAAGTGGGCAGCACTGTGGGAATGTAGAACCTTAGAATCCCAAAACAGTTTTTAATAATACCAACACATTTCTGCGCCGGAGCGTCGCCTTTCTCAAGATATAAAAACAGTTTCTCTGGCGCAGAAACGCGTTAGTATTAATAAAAACTGTTTTGAAATTCCAAGGCTATTCATTCCCATAGCGTAGCCCGCCTATATATGCCAACCTTCATTTTTGAATCGACAAAAAATGTCATATATTATTTCACAGAGTGACAGAAGAGCTGCATAAGGAGTTGTACATGTGTATTTTTTTAGTGTTTCTATCAAGCCTCACCTAAGCCATTAGAAACACAATAGAGTTGACATTAAATCTCCCATCCTCTGCTGATTCTGTCCCAGTCTACACAGAAAAGTTGCGAAGTGTACTGCAGAAAAAAAAGGAAGCATCAGATTATTGTGTGTGTCTAGTGGCCAGTATGAAACTAGAATATTATTTTTTTTAATGATTGTTGCACAAAAATAAATAACTCCTAAACTTAAAAAATAAACAATATATATTTATAATGTGTATAATCATATTTTCATTGCTGAGGCTGATTTATTTTATGATTATTACTATCAAAGGTGATATTCAGATTGTGTGATTCATTAAAGTAAGGCAGTGACTCCATAGTAACAGTATTTCCTACAGTCTCTAAAAATATTAGCTTCTACACCACAATCCACAAACAGCGACATTGTAACCCTCTAAGGGCAACTTCTGGCAGTCAAAAGAATTCTGACCATATGGGAATTTTTAAGCAACTTTTCTTCATTAAGGCAAAGATTGAGGTTATGCATGAGTTGAATCATTTGAAGTGGCTAAAGTCATCTGAACCTGCCAATATCAGTGGGATTAGACAACAGTACAATGTGAATGGGGTCTACCTAGGCCCCTTGAAATGTGATGTCAGTGGCGAGACTGATCCAGCCTGTTGAATTTCAGTGGTTGATTCTTTTTTTTCCCTTGAAATAAGCTGCTGCCAAAAGAGTCTGGCAGCGGCTCTCAGAGAGCATAGGAGCTGACCGTTCCTGCATATGGAAGTGTGCGGAGAGATAGCTGTTGTCTGAATGATCATTCACTGACAGCCATCTAATGTGTATGGCGGCCTTAAGACAATACTGTAAAGCCATAATCTAAAACTAGTGTAACCTCTGCAGGGGGAATACAGTGCATAGAGACTACTGCAGCTTATGGCAAGGAGAATTTCACAGAAGCAGACAATAATCCTTTTTGTGTTACATTGCCTTGGACTACAGCTCTCAGAAACCTTTGCTCTTCTTTGCAACCTGGAAGACCAGGAGCAGAATGAGAGGAAAGGACTAATTGGCTGAGTAAGCTGGAGAAGAAGGGAGGAACTGGACACATGAATGTGTGGGTCATTCTCCATGGCAGGGAGAAGAGTACTTGTCCCTGAATGACCTTGAACAGGACCACAGAAGATGTGATGACAGCAGTTCTGCAGCCCAGTGTGAAAGGAGAACAGCTAGTCCTTGAGACCAGTCATATTACCAGGAGTTGTTCACCGCCTCTTAGCTTACCTGAGAGGAGGGTCCTGCTGTCCATTCCCTGTGTCACCAGGCATCTGGATGCTGTAGCCCAAGCTGGGTTCCTGTGTGACCTGTGCTACATCAAGGACTGAAAAGCTAGGTATTTTGATTGATTATGATTGTAAAGTGTGCCAACGATTCCTGTACACGCGCCAACATTCATAGCAACTGGGTCCCTATGTTTGACATTACTTGCACTGCTGCAGCCATTTGTGACTTATGTATTATCAGTTAGTTATTAGTTAGGAGTGTGTCTGTTTTCTCTTTTAGGTAAAATGTCATCTTTAACTGTGTTTCAGTAGCATAAGTCGAATTAGGGAATTTATCTTCACATAGATGTACTGTTTTTATCCTCCACCCCTCTTTCCCCCGGAATTGCTCAGTGCTATCACAGCATCCAGACCAGCTGTAAAGCACAACCTGTACTTTTAAAAAGTATCACATATCTGTTGGGTTTGTGTGGTATCACTTATTTTTCTGTTCCCTGTTCATTCCCCTTCATTTTTCACAATTATAACCCCTAAAAAATAAACCTGTTAAGTTGTATCAACCCCATCTTTTATGAGTGTGTACGGAGCGTGGACAGGGGTTTTTCTGAGTTGACCCTTGGCACATGGGGAAGACCTTCCTGCACTCTTCTAGAGCCCCTTGCAAGGTTCGGGTGGAGACACTACATAAAATTAAGGTGGGAACTACTGGACACCCTGCCCACAGAGGCGGCCAAAAGGGGTGTTTCACTAGTTTACAAGCTGCAACACATTTTCTGATAAACGATGCATGAATAATAATCAATTCCACGTTGTTTATTCTTCAAACATAAATTAGAAAACATTCATATGCGTGTATATTTATATTTTACTTACAAATAATTATCTCTAATAATTATATTTGTTTGATTTTTTTTCTTCATGTTAAATGGATTTCTGGCATAAAGTACATTGAAGTAATGGAAAGTTAATGCACTGCAATAATTAAAGCATACAATATAGATTTTAAAATCTAATTTTTATCAACCCTGGTACTATTGGCGTTCAACTACTTCGAGTTCAGCTAGAGGTAATTCAATTATTTTCTCCACCGTGTCCATTAAATTAGGTAAACAACACAAAATTTTGATGAATAATTCTTTTTTTTTGTGCCTTGTGCCACTCAACAAAGCCTTGGTCCCTCTGATCGGAATATTTCAAGTGCTAATGGACACGATGCTTTGAAGACAGTTTCAAATGGGATTTGCATTTGAATACAAAGCCCCGCTCTATTTATTAGAAAAAAAACAAAATTATCTAATTTTTATGTAAATCAGCTTCCATTAAAACACTAGTAAGATTACTTTCCATTGTATAATCATGCTACCGGTCAGGTGTAGAGGTAAGTTTTCCCATTCAAGGGAACACATAACAGCTGTTTGTAGAATCAGGTTTTGCCATCAGAATGCATTAGCCTAATCCAATTTATTTCAGTGGATAATGGTAGCTTCTAGTCCTCAGAAAAACATGGGAAAGAAGCCACTATGGCTGATCATGCGCCGTGGTCTTCTGTCTGGAAATTATTGTAATAATTGTAGGTATCAGTAGGTTTGTGTTTACTTTATGCACGTGTCTCAATTCAGATTCACACTGTATTTGAATACAAATTCTCCAAGGAAAGGTAATGAAAGGCAGACAAGGGCATCCGTCATTGCCTTCCCTCCCGGGAACCAGACAGATAGGCCTGAACTTTTATAATAGAATATTGTATAATTGACAGGCTGCTGCCCGGTTAATGAACTCGAGGCGGGGTGACATGTTCGAGTTTAGATGCCATAACCAACTTCACCAAGTTCTAAAAGTGCAAATCAAAATCTGCATCTAGAGCTTGAGGACAATTACTTTATAATATAGTACGATGAAAACGTATCCATACAGATATAGTTTTTTATTTAATGGCCTACAGCTCGATCTCAAGCCATGGAGACTTGATGGAAGAACGCTCTGTAGGAAGATTGATGTTGTGGAAGCCTAAATAGGTCCACCAGGGACTTCTCTGCTGTTATCTTGATAGTATCAAACCATCGGTTTCTGGTCTTCCTCTTCGCCTTGTTCCTTCTATTCTTCCGACCATGATGTCCTTCTCCAGTGATTGCTCTCTTCATATAATGTGTCCAAAGTAGTCAAGTTGTAGCTTGGTGATTCTTGCTTTGAATGACATATCTGGCTTGATTTGTTCCAGAATTGATGTGTTTGTTCTTCTTGCCATCCATGATAACATCCTTCTCCAGCACCACATTTCAAAGACTTCAATTCTTCTTCTGTCTTGTTTCTTTATTTTCAAAGTACGTCCGTTATGAATGAGAAACCTGGATGAAAAGGAAACAGACATAATGGGGAAGATTTATTACATGAAACCTGTCACCAGGTTTTGTTACCTGAAAGCACTATGATGTCGGGGAAGAAACCGGGATTCCAGCGATGTACCAGTTATTGAGTTGCTTGCTGCAGTTTTGATAAAATCAATGTTTCATCTGCTGCAGATCTACCAGTTCTCTGATTGCTGAGTCCTATATACCCCACCCACACGACTGATTGGCAGCTTTCTATGTATACTGTGCATAAGCAGAAAGCAGCCAATCACTGGTGGGGTAGGGTTGGACTACCTGGCAGCAGATTTACTAGTCCTCTATTGATAATCTCTAGCTGATTAAATAGTGATTTTAGCAAAACTACAGCAAGCAGCCCAGTAAGTGACACATCACAGCAATCTGTGGCTCTGTCTCTACATTTTGCTGCTCTCTCATGTGGCAAAAGTATAGTGAAAAATTCCCTTTAAAGAGATTAGAAAACATGGCTGTTTTTCTACAAAAAAATGGTGCTTGTATGTCTCTAGAAAGTGTGGATCTATGGATCTATTTTTAGAAAAAACAACCATTTTAATGCTGTACTCATTAGATAAAAATTGAAAATATCTGCCCTTAAAGAAGCACTCCTCCTCCTCCCATCAAAGTTTTGATCCTCTCAATATATTGCAGTCATCATATTATAAGCACTGTGTACTTACAATTGCTCATTTTGCCTTTCTACCCAGGTAGTTCTCTCCTCTATGTAGAACAGGAAGTCTCTTCTCCCTGCATGAGTCATACCTCTTTTTAATCTTAATGCTTCAGCAAACTAAGACATTTTTGGACAATTGTACTTTCCAACTTTGCAGGAACTGTTGGGAAAAGGCCATTTTTTTGTGAATTTGGCATAGAAAAAAATTGTCTGGTTGCACATAGCCCTTACATCAACCCCATCCAACACCTTTGGAATGAACTAGAGTAGAGATTGGACTGCAACATCATATTTGTCTTCACAAATGCGCTTTTGGCTAAATGGGCAAAAATTCGCTCAAATGCGCTTTAAAATTCTGCAGTAAGCCTTCCTAGAAGAGTTGAAGCTGTTATTGCTGAAAAGGAGGGGACAACTTCATATCAAAGGGAACCTGTCACCAGCAAAAATGCAGTCAACCTGTAGATATGGGGTTAATTTGCAAGTTAATAGCGTTATTAAGCTGCCCGGGACCTGCATGTAGCAGCAGGCTTCAGTCAAGGAGGTGGCGCTGGCGCCAGATCAATCACCGCTCTTAGAATACACAGCGGCGGCTGTAACCGGGCCCTCGTCACTGACTGACGCTCACTCTGCATTGGTGACAGCCCTGTGACTGAAACCGGAATGCTGCCGGGAGAATAAAATAAATTTTCTCCCCGCAGCCTTTGGCTACGTGCAGGTGCTGGGCAGCTTAGCAATGCTATTAACGTCAGATTGATCCCAGATCTGCAGGTTAATAGCGTTTCTGCTGATAACAGATTCCTTTTAATGCCTATAGAAACAGAATGAGATGTCATAATATCTTCTTTAGGTATAATATGTAGGTGTCCCAATACTTTTGTCCTTATAGTGTAGGTTATGAAGTAAAGTAAGTTAAGTGGGGTGGAGGGTCTGTCCTCTTGAATCCTTAATGCTGCCAAGAATGAGGGATCTTTAGATCCTATTCAAAATCAAAATGGATTCTCCCCAGTATGCTTAATGGGGCTGTTAAAAAAAATAAATAAGTGAGCATGCGGAAGTAATTTTGTAGCTTATTTATTGATACGGACTAGAAGAGCTCTCCAGCCACGAATGAGGACTAAAGGCACCTTGCTCTTGGCAATTATAAGGGTTCTTAAAATTCCAACCCCCTCATATCTTACATTTTGTCATGCAGCTGCAATGCAGGTTAGTGTGTGCTCCACCTGTAGTCAACAGAGGGGAGATGGGATTACACACTCTCAGGGCAGACCTCCACTGCAGCAGACAAAACCACCATCAGATGGCAGCAAAAACGTCCAAAGCCGGGTCAGCAACAATCAGTCGTGCGAAGTACCAGAAGTCTCATGAGCACGTTATCATAAACAAGCCAATAGGTCAAAACCAGAGGGGAGCGCAGTACCGGGGGGAGAAGACATGGAAGAGTAACTAGAGACAAGGCAGAGGATCAGAAACCGGAGCAAGCTATACAGTACCAAAGCGGAGGACAGAAACTCAGGTCAGGGAACATCCGAGTCATACATACAATAGCGGGCAAGCACACAGAGAAGCAAGATTACCAACAGAGTAACCTAGGTCAGCAGCTCAAGCCAAGGGACCAGAACTATCACCGACGCCAGACCTAGGTCATATGGCAACTAGATAGCCGCCTACACACCAGAGAGAGGCAGATACAATTAACCACTGTCTGACCAGGATGGGATAAAGACAAAACCCCATTAATGCGTATCTGATGGTAACCCACCTACAGGTCAATGGAATAGAATATTATACATTTATTGGACCTCAAAATATTACATACCACTAGGCATATTGGGATAGGGTGCCAATCCTCCAGAAATTCCAGGACCGTCCATAAAAAGGGCAGATTTTTAAGGCCTCCGTGATTTTCGTGAATAGATATATGCAGATTATTTTGACTGTAATTATCATATTACAATAAATGCAGCTGATTTCTTCATATCAGAATTGTGGGCTGTAGACAGATATCACTTATAATGATAATGATTTATTATAGATTTTCAATGTGTTCATAAATAAATATTGTCTGTCCCTGATTTTGATACGAAAGAAAAAAATAAAAAGTCAAGTTGGCAACCCTGACATTGGGCAGAATATAAATAATCTTTAAATCACAAAATGGAAACAGAAATTTATAAAACTATGGTTAAAAAAGCTGGATATCACTTGGTTGTTTTTCTGTATTTATAAAGTTAATATTTCATGTACTTCCGCCCAGAATTAATTGGATAAGCGCCATTTTAATCCTTATGGGACTTGGTTTGTCAATGCAACAAACTAGCGGCCCAAAATTGTGTTCTCTTATACGGAATAAGAACAAATGTTCTTGGCAACCAGTAGAGAACTGGAAAAGTGATTCCTAATCAAACAACTATTTTTCTGAGAAAAAGAGATTTGCCAAGTGCCAAATTCTCCTCTCATCTGCATGGCTGAGTCTGCAGAGCGCACATTGTAAATCATAAGTTTTACTCATTATCAGATGATAATAGAGACGCACATCTGTTAAACTAAGAAGGAACATCTTTTCTCCATGCAAAGTAATTATTTAGTGTAGTGCTATTCATGCTTTTAAGTGACAAATAAAACAAAAAAAAGACAATTGCATCGAGCTGGAATTCACTTCCTATTTTCTGTCTAGAGGCCCCCCAAAAAAATGTCCTATCAGAGCAAGTTTGTAGATGGTCTAGCAGCTGGGGGAACAAAGGGACGCCGAAATTAAAGCCTATATTTGTATGGGAAGACAGTTTTTCCAATTTTCCAACATGGAACAGCTCTGATATAAAAATGAAGAACATGTTATATATTGTCCCTTTAAATGTCATTGCAGAAAATTATATATAGAGATAATAGTTAAACTTCCAATGGATGTGCGCTCCTTGCTCTCTAATATGAATTATACCTTATCACACAGCTTATTTCTATAACAATTCACCAGTAATTGCAAGCTATCAAATTCATGAGATCTGTCTCTTACGTATAATTTAATATATGGTATTAAGCTGTTTTTAAAAGAGACCTGTCAGTAGAGTTATAGGGGTATTCCCATCTGAGACATTTACATGCCATAAATGTTTGATTTTATTGGCCCCAACTCTGGGATCTGCACCCATCTCAAGAAATGGCCTGATCTGGAGCTACTTTCAGTAAAGAGATGGTTGTATATGCAACGCATTCGCCATCAAATTCTTTGGGAGTTCCAAAACAAGCTGAGTAGGCTCGCTTGAGTGAGGCCAGCAGTAGTGGTGACTAGTCTCATCATTAGTTGCATTCCCAGTCTGCCCCGATTGACCTTCCACTGAGCACATGCTCAGCCACCTTTACATTTACATGATGCAAGTCAAGATATGTGGAGGTCCCATAGACATATAAGTCAAGATATGTGGAGGTCCCATAGACATATAAGTCAAGATATGTGGAGGTCCCACAGACATATAAGTTAAGACATGTGGAGGTCCTATAGACATATAAGTCAAGATATGTGGAGGTCCCATACACATATAAGTCAAGATATGTGGAGGTCCCACAGACATATAAGTCAAGATATGTGGAGGTCCTATAGACATATAGCATAAGTCAAGATATGTGGAGGTCCCATAGACATATAAGTCAAGATATGTGGAGGTCCCATACACATATAAGTCAAGATATGTGGAGGTCTCATACCTTATATCAGAATGGAGTCATAATTAAGTCAAGATATGTGGAGGTCTCACAGACATACAAGTCAAAATATGTGGAGGTTCCATAGACATACAGTACAGACCAAAAGTTTGGACACACCTTCTCATTTAAAGATTTTTCTGTATTTTCATGACTATGAAAATTGTTCATTCACACTGAAGGCATCAAAACTATGAATTAACACATGTGGAATTATATACTTAACAAAAAAGTGTGTAACAATTGAAATTATGTCTTATATTCTAGGTTCTTCAAAGTAGCCACCTTTTGCTTTGATGACTGCTTTGCACACTCTTGGCATTCTCTTGGTGAGCTTCAAGAGGTAGTCACCGGAAATGGTTTTCACTTCACAGGTGTGCCCTGTAGGTTTAATAAGTGGGATTTCTGGCCTTATAAATGGGGTTGGGACCATCAGTTGTGTTGTGCAAAGTCTGGTGGATACACAGCTGATAGTCCTACTGAATAGACTGTTAGAATTTGTATTATGGCAAGAAAAAAGCAGCTAAGTAAAGAAAAACGAGTGGCCATCATTGATTTAAGAAATGAAGGTCAGTCAGTCCGAAAAATTGGGAAAACTTTGAAAGTGTCCCCAAGTGCAGTTGCAAAAACCATCAAGCGCTACAAAGAAACTGGCTCACATGAGGACCGCCCCAGGAAAGGAAGACTTAGAGCCACCTCTGCTTCTGAGGATAAGTTTATCCGAGTCACCAGCCTCAGAAATCGCAGGTTTACAGCAGCTCAGATTAGAGACCAGGTCAATGCCAAACAGAGTTCTAGCAGCAGACACATCTCTACAACAACTGTTAAGAGGAGACTTTGTGCAGTAGGCCCTCATGTAAAATAGCTGCTAGGAAACCACTGCTAAGGACAGGAAACAAGCAGAAGAGACTTGTTTGGGCTAAAGAACACAAGGAATGGACATTAGACCAGTGGAAATCTGTGCTTTGGTCTGATGAGTCCAAATTTGAGATCTTTGGTTCCAACCACCATGTCTTTGTGCGACGCAGAAAAGGTGAACAGATGGACTCTACATGCCTGGTTCTCACCGTGAAGCATGGAGGAGGTGGTGTGATGGTGTGTGGGTACTTTGCTGGTGACACTGTTGGGGATTTATTCAAAATTGAAGGCATACTGAACCAGCATGGCTACCACAGCATCTTGCAGCGGCATGCTACTCCATCCGGTTTGCGTTTAGTTTGACCATCATTTATTTTTCAACAGGACAATGACCCCAAACACACCTCCAGGCTGTGTAAGGGCTGTTTGACCAAGAAGGAGAGTGATGGGGTGCTACGCCAGATGACCTGGCCTCCACAGTCACCAGACCTGAACCCAATCGAGATGGTTTGGGTGAGCTGGACCGCAGAGTGAAGGCAAAAGGGCCAACAAGTGCTAAGCATCTCTGGGAACTCCTTCAAGATTTTTGGAAGACGATTTCCGGTGACTACCTCTTGAAGCTCATCAAGAAAATGCCAAGACTGTTCAAAGCAGTCATTAAAGCAAAAGGTGGCTACTTTGAAGAACCTAGAATATAAGGCATATTTTCAGTTGTTTCACACTTTTTTGTTAAGTATATAATTCCACATGTGTTAATTCATAGTTTTGATGCCTTCAGTGTGAATGTACAATTTTCATAGTCATGAAAATACAGAAAAATCTTTAAATGAGAAGGTGTGTCCAAACTTTCGGTCTGTACTGTATAAGTCAAAATATGTGGAGGTCCCATAGTCATATATGGCAAAGCTTTGATAGGAATACCGCTTTAACAATGATTGATATACCCATGTGAACATTGCACTTGCCATCAACCTGTATATAAAGCCTTATTTGTACTACTTTTCAGAAAAATAACTTATTATATTTCCAAACAAACAAAAACATGTTAAACCACTCAGCACAGCCAAAGATGTCATCAAATGCTCAGTGGAAAGTCAATCGGGCAGACTGGGCATGCAACTACCGATGAGACATAATCACCACTGCAGCTGGCTACTGGTGAGATGTAGTAGCGATCTATCTCTTTTTCTGCCAAATAGTAAAACTCAGATTTTAAACAGGGTAATGATTTAAAAAAAATAATGATGGAAGTATGTTAGGACTATACTTAGGTCATCAGTATCAGATACGTGGGGGTCGGATAACTAGCATTCCCACCAATCAGCTGTTAGCACTGCCCAAAGTAGCCAGAAGTACATAAATGTGTGGAGGCAGGACAGCGCGGCCCCATATACTCTATAGTAGCCATTCTCAAGTACTGCAGCTCGGAGCCTACTGAAGTTAATAGTGTTATGCACACATGGTAGTAATAGGGGAAAAAGGATCTAACTATAAATAAACTGCACAAACCCCATCTGGTTACTGTACAGACAAAATTATAACTCAGGCCCTAGCAGCTTCTGTGCAACCTTGATAACCCCTGCAGGAAAAACTAAAGATGACCACTGGACCTGGCTCCGTCAAGTGTATCTCGTATCTCCTAAGGACCTGAGGGAGAGTGTAGCAAAAGAAAGAGACCTCAGCAGTACACTTATATGACTGGCCTAGATACCCAGAAGTAGGAACAGAACTTTAAGCAGAATCCATTAAAGACTATCACCAGCAGAGAAGGCCAGCAGGGGCGAGGTTTAACTAGTAATACCTGCAGTTTGATAGCACAGCCTAAATAACAAATGAAAAACACCTCCTGGGTAAAGGCAAAAGGTAATCAGCACCCAGACAATGATAAAACCTGCTACGGCTCCGAGGACAGAGGCACAGACAGAAGAGCACAAAACCGTCAGATCAAATCCTGAGGCATTAGAAATAGGAGCTGAGCTGCCTGAGAACACCCGCTACAGAACACAGAGCTGTGAATGGCTGTTAGCAGTGGGAACTTTTGAACATACAAATTGTGGGGGGTGATGGGTGTTGAGCCACCACCAATTTGATATTGGTGACCTATGTTAGTCATAGATAACTTTTTTAACTCTATATGTAAATTGTCTCTTCAGTGAGACTTGAACTCTAGTGCCACCTACTGGAAATAGCAATCCTACAAGTCAATATCGACCCTTTAATGAGTCTCCTCATACTGGCATGCTAGACCTGGCATGTCACACTCCATAAGGAGAAACCTACACCTTAGATCCCTTTAACTCTACTAGCAGGGTACCTTTACCTTCTGGGCTGCTATATCACTGCCCAAATTGCACATATGGTATTTCCACTCCTGAGATGATCATGAGATGTGTAAAGAACAGAAACTCCTTCCATGGTGCCATGTTTCTATCCGGACCATCCTGTGAATAGAGTGGTACCACCAATTTCCCAATAACCAATCATTTGTACATATTGTGTAACACACTTCTAGATAATTTTATTTCCGAATTTACACCTGAAGAAGAGCGATTAGCACTACAGTCAGACCACAGAGCTAACCATTCTTAATAAATATGTATGCTTTCCTATCACGCTCCCAGCTTGGGCATGGTAAGAAGCCATGACAGATTTATTCTGCAGATGGAACCAGGTCTATTTTGCTCTAAGTAAATGTATAACGCTCAGCATTTGAGTTCCTTATCCGCAGATATAAATGTCATCCTGGTGCCGGAGACTCAGCACGGCTGATGAAAAATAAATATACAGCGGCCTTTATAGATGTAGACATTGATGCATCCTCTCTTTATTAATATTAAAGGACAGTAAATTGCTCTGACTGCTTCTAGGATCGCATTCTGATATTTGCTTTATAGATATGTATAAAGTATTACTCATAAATGTCTAGAGATTTCTGCTTCACATTCTGACAATAGCAGCTTGCTCCTTATAGTCATGGCCGGTCTTTGGGGGCTGTGATCAGTGGCCCTTGCTTATGTGGGTCCCTAGGGGGCACCTTTGGGGTGCTTACAGTATTACTCAGTATTCCTTAGCAGTCCTATTAAAAGGAAAGTTTTTTTGCCACCTAATCTGAAAGCAGCATGATGTAGAGGCAGAAACCCTGATTCCAGCAATGTGTTACTTACTGGGCTGCTTGCTGTAGTTTCAATAAAGTCACAGTTTTCTCAGCAGGAGATTGTCACTAAAGGACTAGTAAACCTGCTGCCATGGAGTCCTCCATATTCATGCGCTGTGTATAACCCCGCCCACCCCCATTGATTGGCAGCTTTCTGGCTATGCACAGAGCAATACAGAAAAAATGGTCTGCACTTAAAATTTAAAGGAGAGGTGCAGGAGAAGTGGGTTGTGATCCCAATGCATACAAGAAGAAAAATCCACCGCACTCTCAAAAGTTGATACTTTGATTTTATCGATTAACATACTGTATATACATAAGGTGAATCAGATGGGATGCGTAAGCGACAAAATAAAAACTATTCGACCCGAGACTACCCAACGTATATGAGACCACATAGCGAGTCATAAATTTACAGTTAGGTGTTGGAAAACATGGCTTCCCTTGCCCCACCATTTTTTGGCAGCAGGACATTCAGTTTCTTAGCTTCGCTTTCAAGTAATGGAACAGGTATTACGACCTAGACGGGTGTAATCATAGCAAGTTACTCAAAGCAAGGGAATCTTATTAAATTTTTACACTTTGGACTCTGACCCCTAAAAGAACTTAACAGAGAGCTCGATAGAACGTTGTCACGAGTCTATAAAACCTTTGATGTTGCCTCTAATTTTTACACAGCTAATTTTTACACAGCAGCTGTGTAACTCCTGTGTAAAATAAAGAATTAAATTTTAAAAAATGTTGTGGGCTTTCCCTCAATTTTCATAACCTGCAGAGAGAAAGCCAGTGGCTGGGTGTTGATGTTTATAGTCTTTGACAGGGGACAATATCCCATGAGGTTCCCAGGCTATAAATAATAGCTCACATTGGTTTGCTTAGCCTTTCCTGGTGAATTCACAGGGGACCCCAGAAAAAAATGACGTAGGGTCCCTCTTTAAATGCAAACCAGCAAAGGCTAAACAGACAGCTGTGGGTTGATATTACTAGCCTGGGAAGGGGGTCAGAGATATTGCATCCCTCTCCCCAGGCTACCAACATCAGCCCTCAGCCACCCCAGAAATGGCGCATTCAAAAGATCAAAATCTGGCGCTTAGCCTCGCTCTTCCCACTGCCTTCTGGCATTGACAAGTGGGGTAATAGGGTTGGGGTTGTTGTCACCTTTGTACTGTCAGATGACATCAATGCCAGGAGTTAGTAATGGAGAGGTGTCTATAAAACGTCCTGATTAATATCCCCATAGTAAGTTTGGAAATAAACAATAAAGTCCTTTATTTGAAATAAAACAAAACACAAAAAAGCACAGTGTTACTGACTGTACACCTTTTCTATTGAAGGCCTTGTACCCTGTAAAAACAGAAAATAATAAACAACCATATCCGTCACCTGTCCGAATTGAAGATTAGCAATACTGTCCCATAGCGCTATCCATCTCTGCGATATCTGGTTTACAACCTGCACAGTGTCATGATGCGACCGTCCAGGCTGAAACCATGAGACAATGAGGTGCTGTGAGCGCAGCTTCAGTGACAATGAGATAGGTGTCAGGTGAGCATAACTGTGCTGCAAGGACTTTATTCTTGCTGTGTGTTTATTTCCAAACTTACTATGGGGTTAGTAATGGGGATGTCTTGAAGAACGAGGCTAGGCGCCAGATTTGGATCTTATGAATGAGCCATTTCTGGGGCAGCTGAGGGCTGATGTTGGTAGCCTTGGGGAGGGGGAATCTCTGACCTGTTAACAGGCTATTAATATCAACCCACAGCAATAAATTCAGCAGGAAAGGCAAAGCAAACAGCTGTGGGCTATCATTAATAGCCTGGGGACCTTATGGGTATTGTCCATTGTCCCAGATTATTAACATCAGCCTCCAGCTGTGGGCTTTCCCTCTGCTGGTTATGAAAATAGCGATGGAGCCCACACTGTTTTTTTAATTTAATTCTTTATTTTACACAGGAGTTACACAGCTGCTGCTGAATGCAACTCCCATCATTGTTGCCAGGTCTCGCTGATCTCAGGGAAACCAGGCAACAATGATGACAGCTGCATTTAGCAGTCGATGCCTGCTATCAGGGCGAACTGTACCGCTTTTCCCAGGTGCCGGTATTTGTCACACTGATGAAACACAGATCTCACATACATACATACCGACACAGACTACTGTTTTTTCCTGGACAGGAATCACCGAGACGTGTGAAGGAGGCATAAGAGAGAAAACTCTAGTATACTGACAGCCATTTGCACTTTGAATCTTGTATCCTGTTTTTGCTAAATATATAGAGAAATTTCTTTTGATGTTTTTTTAATACAAGCAAAAGAGTTGTTTGCCCGCTCTCCACTAAAGATGGTCCAGTGTGCCTGGAACCACGATCTGACCAGATGTGGAAAAATGCAATGCAAAAAAAAAAGGGCATATAATTCATGACTTTAAAGAAGCACTTCCATTAAAATGTTTATCTTCTTAATATATTGCAGTCATAGTGCTGTGTACTTGCTGTTGCTCATTTTGTCTTTCTACCCAGCTAACTCATCTCTTTTCCTTTAGGTCTATTACATCAGGTATTAAAAACTAACTAGCTGAATCCTTCTAAAGTCTATGTAGCAACAGGAAGTCTCTTGTCTCTGCATGAGTCATCACCATAACTGCAAAGTCCCTGCTGGAGGTGGGGGTGGGGTGAAGAGAGCAGCCAGATCAGGAGTTGAAGGGCAGGATGAGTCATGCAGGGAAAAGAGACTTCCTATTTCTACATAGAGCAGAGAAAAGAGAAGAGTTATCTGGGTAGAAAGGCAAAATGAGCAATTGTAAGTACACAGTGCTATATAATATGATGATTGCAATATATTAGGAGCTTAAAAATTTTGATGTGAGTGCTTTTCTAATAAAAAGAGAGCTATATAGACCTGTCTGATCTATATGTAGAAAATCAGAAAATCTACAACAAATATAAATATATTTATCGTCGTTCCATCATAAAGAATAATTGGCGCTGATCTTATTATTGTTTTAGTGTATCTGGATATAAAATTGTTTTGCATTCACATATTAAAGCTTTATACACTCGCTATATTTCTGTGCCAAACTGTTTAATTGGATTGACACGCACTGAACCGACTGATTGAATAACATCCCTGTAAACAAAAGACATATTTACTTGGTGATAATAACAAGCCGATACCTGCGGAGAATGCTTAGGATTTTGTTAATATTTTCGTCTACTGTAATGTAACTCCTAAAACACCCCTGTTAATGAGATGAGAATCAACCTGTTTGCTACTTGTTTATTGCTCCTGTTTCATATTTCTGTGCATATGGCCCCATGCACACAGCAGTACTACGTCTCTGTTCTCAGATGTAGGCAGCAGTAATACGCAATCATCAGAAGTCCCATACGTACTGACATATACAATTTTCAGATCGCTAGTATTTTTTTAAGGCATCAGCAGATTTTTACATAACATGTTCAACTACGCACCACCTGAGGAACAGTGACAACAGCCTTGAGACAGTTTAGAGATGAATTAAAAAAATAATACTTTAGTATTTTGCCGGATAAAGAGATTTACAGACATCAATATCAGATCAAAAAGGTTGCCATCCCACTAAACCAGCTTATACCAGACACGGCTTTGAAAGTTTAAGGAATTTGAAGTTAGAACCTAAAACTTGTAGCATCTGAGTTCTGCACTTCCATCAATATAAAGAGAACCCAGCCACCACACTTATATGAGCATCGAAGTTTCGCTCTGCACTATTACCTCCGAAACTCAAACCATATAAAATCTAATCAGTGAAGGTGCCCACTGATTTCACATTGTTGGACAGACAGTGGGGAAAAGAAAGTATTTGATACTCTGCTGATTTTGCAAGTTTTCCCACCTACAAAGAATGAAGAGGTCTGTAATTTTTATTTTAGGTACACCTCAACTGTGAGAGACAAAATTTAAAAATAAAAAAAAAACAGAAAATCACATTTTATGATTTTGAAATATTTAAATTGCATTTTATTGCATGAAATAAGTGTTTGATCACTGACCAACCAGTAAGAATACTGGCTCTCACAGACCTGTTAGTATTTCTTTAAGAAGCCCTCCTACTCTGCACTCTCTTCCAGTATTAATTGCTCCTGTTTGAACTCATTACCTATATAAAAGACACCTGTCCACACACTCAATCAATCATACTCCAACCCCTCCACCATGGCCAAGACCAAAGAGCAGTCTAAGTACACCAGGGACAAATTTGTAGACTTGCACAAGGCTGAGATGGGCTACAGGATAATAAGCAAGCAGTTTGGTGAGAAGGCAACAACTGTTGGCACAATTATTAGAAAATGGAAGAAACACAAGGTGACTGTCATTCTTCCTCGGTCTGGAGCTCCTTGCAATATCTCGCCTTGTGGGGTAAGTATGATTGTGAGACATTAGCATTAGTGCCAGATCGCGCCGCATGTGCTTGCGTTTTGTCAGTTTTTGCCGGATCCATCTCAAATTTCGTTTCCGGCTGCCGGACACAACGCATGTTGTAACGTTTTTTGTGTCCGGCGCAAAAAACGGACAGCAGCGGATGCGGCGCAACCGGCTCTGGTGTGCAATGCAAGTCAATGGGAGAATCCGGCCGCCGGATCAGTCTTTTTAGATATTGGATGGATTGTGCCAGACGACAGAAAACTGATGTGTGAAAGAGGCCTTACTCCTTTAGCACCGAACAGAAAATGTAATAATGACGTTGACAATTATAGCTACAATCATTGGAGTATAACTTTCAGGCCCCCAATGTATAAAATAAGAAGCTTGGACCCCGACTATTACATGTCATTTATAATATTGGTGATTATTATGAGGCCGAGGGGCCTTTGGACTCCTCAGGCCATAAGACTCAGGTACGGCTACTAACCACACAACCTTGACAATATTTTCCTCCAAAGAGTTCTCACAATCTGATTTCTGCTCCGACTTAAAGATTATTTGTTCTCTTGTGCCAGTACGTAATACAAGCTCTTAAGTCATGCAGATAGTGTGCAATGAATAGTCAAGGACACTTAATATGAATAGGAAAGTAAAAGCTACGAGTCTGACAAATGTGAGAGTGAATAATAAAATTGAGGCGAACAATAGAATTTCCTAACTCTATAAAAATGAAATCATTCTTGATACAAATCAGAGTAACGACTGTAAGCTGGGACACGATGCACCTCACATCCAATATTTCACCCTTTTTTTTAAAGAATGTGTCTAAGTATGAAATTAGATCACAGCATGAAGCCCCTGCAAAGATAGATAATCAATACACAGCCTTCTCAGATTTTCCTTATGACAGGAACGACCTGCTGTTTTATGAAACCTTACAAAAATCATTGGTCCATTAGATAATCTAGCAGCCATTCCAATTAAATCTTCCTCTCTGTGAACTGCTGAGGTAATACAGCATGACAAGTTGTCAATATCACCGGTAACTGTCATGTTTTACCATGAAATATAGAGTATATTGTGAGGACGTAATATAGCGGAGGGGTGATCAAGCAGAGGCTCTACTACCGCAGAGAAATAATTTCATCGGATTGGAAAATAGAAAAAAAATTCGGAAAAAATTTGAAAAATTAGGTAATCAAAAGTTTTTATTTTCAATACATCCCTTGAAATGTTTTATATCATGATTCTTCACTAGAAAATCCCAGCTAATCAGGACAAATATCCTATATTTTTTGTGGAATAAAGGAGTTGGTGCATATCCATTCGCAGGAATAGGACCATTGGCCACATCATGTGGGCGGCACCATAATAACACCCGGCAGCAGGCTCGCTGTCTGGGTGTTATGTTTGACACCAATCTCTCCTTCACTTCCCATATACAATCTCTTGCCCGCTCTTGCCGCCTACACCTAAAGAACATCTCTAGAATCCGCCCTTTTCTCACCATGGAAACAACAAAAACCCTCACTGTAGCATTGATCCATTCCCGCCTGGACTACTGCAACGCTCTATTACTTGGCCTCCCGATTACTCAACTATCCCCTCTCCAGTCCATCCTTAATGCAGCTGCCAGTGTCATCCATCTGGCTAGTCGGTACTCGGACGCGTCCGCTCTTCGCCAGTCCTTACACTGGCTGCCCATTCATTATAGGATCCAATTCAAAGTACTGGTTCTCACCCACAAAGCTCTCCACAGTGCAGCACCCCCTACATCTCCTCCCTCATTTCTATCTATCGGCCTAACCGACTGCTGCGCTCTGCAAACGACTTTCGACTAACCTCTGCACTAATCCGTACCTCCCACTCCGACTCCAAGACTTCTCCCGCGCTGCGCCAATCCTCTGGAATGCTCTACCCCAAGAAATTAGGACTATCCACAATTTGCATGGTTTCAGGCACTCCCTCAAAACACATTTGTTCAGAGCGGCCTATCACATTCACTAACCAAAGTCTTCTATGTGTAAGTGTGCCTGTGTAGCCCATTCACTATCTCCATCCATCCTCACTCCCTCAAGATGGCTGGACCATCATTGTAAATGCACCATTGTATATACACACCTGTACTTTGTATCTCCCCCACCTCAATGTAGATTGTAAGCTCTCACGAGCAGGGTCGTCTTATCTTGCTTTAATTATTGTATTGTTAACGTTGTTACCTATGACTTGAGTTTTGAAACTGTTAAACTGTAAAGCGCTGCGGAATATGTTGGCGCTATATAAATAAAGATTATTATTTATATATATAGTATGTGTGACGAGTATGCTCGTTGCTGGTTTTCCGAGCTAGCGGTGGTCTCCGAGTATTTGGAAGTGCTCGAGATTTAGTTTATGTCGCCGCAGCTGAAATATCTTAGATTGTGCTACTAGACAGCTGCATACATGTGGGGATTCCTAACAAAGCAGCAATCCTCACTGTATTCAGGCTACTATACGCAAATCATCAGCTGTAGGACACAAACTAAATCACCTAGCTTCCAAATACTCGAAACCCGCATGCCGGAAAACCCTTGCAACAGGTTCACTCGCTCATACAAAACAGTAATCTATGAACAAAGACTAGAAGCCTTGAGAATTGTTTCCTAAATGATAGCATCCACAGTCTGTTTTGATTAAAGCCTGTTGCGATGTCACACGTGCGTCGCAGCATCAATGTCGTACAACAGTCATGACTAATCAACAGAAATGCATGGCTCCCATACATGCGGCACAAGTACTGTCATTTATGTCACATTCACTTTGAAAAACCCCAAATTTTTTAGAAAAGTAAAAAAAAATGGTGATTAATTCTCACTTCCAGGGAGGACAACTTCATGTAAAACCACATGTATTCAGAAGCAACCCTGGTAACCTGCTGTCCATGTGATGTAGATGGAGTAGTAACACCCCAGGAGGATCAGGTCAAAATGGGTGGAAGATCCATGAGGACTGAGCTCCAGCACCAATGGAAAGATAAAACAAAACTTTTATGTTGAATAAAAACAAAATGCTCAATCAATAAAGATAAAGATTAAGGATCCATACTCGTTTCGGTAGCAACTCTTAAGGGTATCCACCTAAGCAGATCCTAACCAGAATCGCTAACGAGATCACTAAAACGTCACTATTTAGCAATCGTTAGCGACCTCGTTTAGTGTGGCATAGCAACGAAGTGGGCCTGCTGTGATTCGCCCTGATCGTTCACTAGTTTTGGACCGTTTTTGATCGTTGGCGTCCGCTGGGAGCTTATATCTGTGTTTGGCACCTTTGGAACTGCGAGCGACCTCGTTTGTGAACGCTGTTTTAAGCGTCACGGAGTGGATCGCAATATCTGTAAGTTCTCTTTTGCGTCACAGAGAGCATCCAGATTCAAAGCATACTGGCAGTACCAGAAGATGGAGCGATATCTGGAAATTCTATGATCAGAATCGCTCAGTACATGTTAAGAAATCTCTACGTACCGCAAGTCGCTCAAAGAGATCGCTGACCGCTGTCGATCTTTATGAATCTTCCTGTTTGGCACGTACTGAGCCTAAAAAGCACCCCAACTGATCTCGTTAGCATGCGTCTTATCGAGATCGCTAACGAGAGTCGCATAAGGTGGCTTACCTTAATTCATAGCTATTCACATTATCAAAAGGGTTTTGCTAACCCAATCTGCCCCAACCTTATGGATCCATATTTTTTAAATCTTGTTTTGCTTTGTTTCACCAATTTATAATTGTTTAACACATATAATCCATTGTGCACATTTTAAAATAGCTAAATAAATCATTAGGTGTTACAGAGAGCTTTGAATAGAATAATAGGTAAAAAAAAAGTCAAAACGCCAGAATAACGTTTTTTTGGTCGCTGCAATATTGCATTAAAATGCAATAACGGGCGATCAAAAGATCGTATCTACATCAATATTGTATCATTAAAAACGCCAGCTCGGCACACAAAAAATAAGCCCTCACCCAACCTAAGATCGCAAAAAATAGAGACGCTACTGGTCTAGGAAAATGGCACATTTTTTTTTAACAAACTTTGGAATTTTTTTTCACCACTTAAATAAAAAAGAATCTAGACATGTTTGGTGTCTATGAACTCGTAAAGACCTGGAGAATCACAGTGGTTTTAGCGTTTGGTGAGCAGGGTAAAAAAAACAAAAAAACAGTTCCGGAATAGCACTTTTCTCACAATTTCACCGCACTTGGAATTTTTTCCCATTTTCCAGTATATGATATAGTAAAAAAATGGTGGTCGTTCAAAACTACAACTTGTCCCACAAAAAACAAACCCTTACATGGCCATATTGATGGAAAGATAAAAAAGTTATGGCTCTGAGAAGAAGGGGAGCAAAAAATGAAAATGGGCTGCGGCGTGAAGGGGTTAACAAAACCATGTACAGAGTTGACCGTTTTGCCATTTTTTCTGGCCATGTTGGAGAATTCTCATATAATAAGGGGGGCAAGGCTTAAATGTCATTATTTTGCATGATGAATATTAGAAAGTCTGTCTTTCTATGACCCTTAGGCTAGGTTCACACATTGCGTTTCTGCAGCGTTTTTTTATGCAAATTTTCAGATACGTTTCACAGCACCAGCAAAGTCTATTGAAATTTCAAAAATCTCATGCGCACAGCTTGTTTTTTTACCTGACTGTTTTGTCAAAGAGCTTGCTTTTTGCAAAATGCCAGTTTTTCAGTGTTTTTTTCAGCGTTTTTTCACCTATTGAAAGCAATGGGTAGTGCAAAAACACAGCAAAAACACTGCAAAAAATGCAGGTATCGGGTTTTGCTCTGTTTTTCATGCCAAAACCTGATGAAGTTGAATCAGATTTTTTGTATGCACTAAACTTTATCAGTATGAACAAGAGACAAATGGAGCCTGACAAAACCGCTGTAAAAAACGCACCAAAACTAAGCAAAAGCTGCTTTTTGGAGGCAGTTTAAACTTGGCATAAAAAAATAAATGCAACATGTGACTATAGCCTTATAGTCCAACATGTCCATTGGAACTACCTACTGAAAAAGTGGCCACCGGCAGACAGCATAGGCAAGGAACGATCAGGAGAAAGATCAGCTGTAATTGAGATTGGATTTGCCAAAAAAAAAATAATGAGGAGGCAAATACCCCTTTAAGACGATATCTCCAGAGTAGGTTTTGTGTTTTTTGGGGGGGATTTTTATTCATAAAGCAGATTAACTATTTCAATTCTGCAACCACTAATCAAAGGCAAATAGCAAAACTATCAAAGGATAAATCATTAAACTAAAGATAACATTTTTTCCAAAAACATGCAAAAATGCCGACTCAAATTAGCAACTATAGATTTATATCAACACCAGATGTTCACCGTCATTAATAACAAAATAATCATCAGACATCAACATATAAATTAGAATCCTATCATCAGCAGATCCACAATACAATGCAGGTTTTAGATGTTTAATTAAATGGTAAATGGTGCGGTATTTCTCAGTCAACTAACTGGTAATAAATAGTAGGTACAAGTACAGCGCTAGAACAGTATGTAATTGTCAGGTATGCCCCAGGAGCGTACGTGTTTTATGTTATGTGCAGGCAAAGTCTGTAAAGTATGTTTTTATTTTATTATGAGGTGCAAAAATACAGTATTCCTATGCTTATTTATGTATGTGCCTTTATTTTCATCAAATATACACCATATATCGAGCACACTTGCATGCAGCAGGCTCAGGTCCTGAGCCTGAACTATTCTTGGTAGATGCCAGTTGTACCACCTGTAACCCCATCGTTCTCCCCATGATAGCGGCTTATCACTGCAATTGGGTGTCTAATGAAGACCCCTGTGTCTTCCATCCTTTTGCTCCTATGAAGCCCTCAAATAAAATTACAGTACACTGCAATATATAAAGGCACTAAAATAATGTTAAATAAAGTTTAAAATAAAGAAAAACAATAAAAATCCATTCTCCTATTCCATAAATAGATCAATCTGAAAAAATAAATACATAAACAATATATACAGTGCCTTGCAGAAGTATTCGGCCCCCTGGAACTTTTCAACCTTTTCCCACATATCATGCTTCAAACATAAAGAAACCAAATGTAAATTTTTTGGTGAAGAATCAACAACAAGTGGGACAAATTGTGAAGTTGAACGAAATTTATTGGTTATTTTAAATTTTTGTGGAAATACAAAAACTGAAAAGTGGGGCGTGCAATATTATTCGGCCCCTTTAACTTAATACTTTGTTGCGCCACCTTTTGCTGTGATTACAGCTGCAAGTCACTTGGGGTATGTCTCTATCAGTTTTGTACATAGAGAGACTGAAATTCTTGCCCATTCTTCCTTGGCAAACAGCTCGAGCTCAGTGAGGTTGGATGGAGATCGTTTGTGAACAGCAGTTTTCAGCTCTTTCCACAGATTCTCGATTGGATTCAGGTCTGGACTTTGACTTGGCCATTCTAACACCTGGATACGTTTATTTGTGAACCATTCCATTGTAGATTTTGCTTTATGTTTGGGATCATTGTCTTGTTGGAAGACAAATCTCCGTCCCAGTCTCAGGTCTTTTGCAGACTCCAACAGGTTTTCTTCAAGAATGGTCCTGTATTTGGCTCCATCCATCTTCCCATCAGTTTTAACCATCTTCCCTGTCCCTGCTGAAGAAAGCAGGCCCAAACATGTGCTGCCACCACCATATTTGACAGTGGGGATGGTGTGTTCAGAGTGATGAGCTGTGTTGCCTTTACGCCAAACATATCGTTTGACATTGTGCCAAAAAGTTTGATTTTGGTTTCATCTGACCAGAGCACCTTCTTCCACATGTTTGTTGTGTCTCCCAGGTGGCTTGTTGAAAAAAATTAAACAGCACTTTTTATGGATATCTTTGAGAAATGGCTTTCTTCTTGCCACTCTTCCATAAAGGCCAGATTTGTGCAGTGTACGACTGATTGCTGTCCTATGGACAGACTGTCCCACCTCAGCTGTAGATCTCTGCAGTTCATCCAGAGTGATCATGGGCCTCTTGGCTGCAGCTCTGATCAGTCTTCTCCTTGTTTGAGATGAATGTTTACCGGGTCTTGGTAGATTTGCAGTGGTATGATACTCCTTCCATTTCAATATGATCGCTTGCACAGTGCTCCTTGGGATATTTAAAGTTTTGGAAATCATTTTGCATCCAAATCTGGCTTTAAACTTCTCCACAACAGTATCACGGACCTGCCTGTTGTGTTCCTTGGCCTTCATGATGCTCTCTGTGCTTCAAACAGAACCCTGAGACTATCACAGAGCAGGTGCATTTATACGGAGACTTGATTACACACAGGTGGATTATATTTATCATCAGTAGTCATTTAGGACAACATTGGATCATTCAGAGATCCATAATGAACTTCTGGAGTGAGTTTGCTGCACTGAAAGTAAAGGGGCCGAATAATATTGCACGCCCCACTTTTCAGTTTTTGTATTTCACAAAAATTTAAAATAACCAATAAATTTCGTTCAACTTCACAATTGTGTCCCACTTGTTGTTGATTCTTCACCAAAAATTTACATTTGGTATCTTTATGTTTGAAGCATGACATGTGGGAAAAGGTTGAAAAGTTCCAGGGAGCCGAATACTTTGCAAGGCATGTTATATATATATATATATATAAACGTCTTGTCAATAAGGAGTGAAAGTTGTTTCTTTTACCTGTTTAGGATTTTCAAAATTTTGACTTTCCTACTCCTTGACTTTATGTAACCATTTTACATGTAGAAAAAAAAGAGTCATCCCATCATCTCTTATCCAGTTTTCAATTAAATTCAACTTTTTAAAGAGTCTACAGGTTCAAAGAATTAGCCGACCTTGCCCAGCATTAAAATATGCATCCTTTCATGCAGTGATAAAGGACCAAATCTTAATTAAATACAAAACCTTGGTGTTATGATAATATTGTTCATCAGAACTGGAGCCTGACTTCTGCAATGTAACATCTATAATCTAGAGGTTAATTTTAATGAATAACATGAAACATAGCAAAAAATGTAAGATCTCTGCTCTTGAAACTGGAAAGCCTGACACAATAAAAGCCAAGGTTAGGTCATAGTCATCTTCACCATGTGAAAGTCATGCAGATAGGACACATTACTTTGTCTCATATTAACAGACATATTCCATGATCCTAAATAAAAGTGTCTATTCTTTAAAGGTAATCTGTTACCAAGTTTTTTATACTCAATCTGAAAACAGCATAATGTAGGGATAGAGACCCTGATTCCTGCGATGTGTCACTTACTGGGCTGTGTGCTGCAGTTTTGATAAAATCGGATGCGATATGCTAGTCTGACCCCGAACTTACAAGATGGCATAGTAGATCAGATGACCGACTGCAGCTTCATTCATTCTCCATGGGGATACTGGAAAAAGCTGAGCGCAGTGCTTGGTAGCCCCTTTGAGAATAAATGAAGATGAAGAAGAAGGTCGCATATGAACGCTGCCACTCTATTCTTACAAGAATTAAAGTTCCCCATCTTGTCCAATCGTGCGGGTTCCACTTGTTGAGCCCCACAGCGGTCAAAAATTTGTCATCTATCCTGCAGATACGTGATAACTTTTGTTAACTGGACAACCCCTTTATGGCACTGCAGTCACAACTAGATGTAATGCTTCTGGAATATTCAGTAATAGTCTTAATGAGGCATGGTACAATATGGGACCCGAATAACTTATCAATGTCATTTTACATTACAGTAAGGCTATGTGCAGACAGAATTTTTGGTAGTCAAATATGAGTTTTTCAAATGGAAACCGATTTAGGAAATTTTCCTTTTTGGTGAACAGTTTGGTGAAGAGTTTTTAGTTTACTGAAGCAGTTTTGGAGAGTTTTTTTCCAAAGTGTTCTTTTTTTTGCAGTCTTTCAATTGGACAGTGCTTAGTTTGGACAAAATTCGATCAGTGACATACACTTTTTTTTCCCCACCAGGTGTTTTTTATAATCTCAAGCAGAAAAAAATGCTCAAAGCTCTGATCCCAAGAATAGCAAAGTGGTTTTACAATAGAAATTAATAGGAAGAGCTTTTCAAGTATCTTTTTTAGAGATGGTGAACCATAACAGTAAAGTTCAGGATCTGTACCAAACAATTGGTGTCCTTGCATGGACCCCGAACATGGACTTCACGAGGAAGTCCATGCTTCGGCACCCCGAATATTGGCTGTTTCCCACGCTGTCATCTGTGGTACAGTGTGAGAAATACCAGCGGCTCCGATTGGCAGTAATTTAGTTACCACCGGTCAGAGAGCTGCGGTTCCCACACTGTCTGATGACAGCATATGAGGCAGCAGCTGTGACCAGCAATAAAAAGGTTACCGTCAGTCACAGGCATCGGCTGATGAGAGAGTGCTACTCTCATCAATGTATGCCTATTGTCTCTGATAACAGCGACAGCCGGTGCCTATCCTATAAATAAATAATGATAACGTGAGGTCTCTTCTATTTTTGATAACCAGAGCAGACAAAATTATTATTATTATTTAATTATTTCAATTAGAGGATTTTATTCTGGCTGTGTTGTTGTTTTTTTAACAATCTAAATATGGGGTTAGTAATGGGAGCATCTTAAAGACGCCTCTCCATTACTAAAAAGATGGCTAATGATCTTACCGCCGATTAGAGCTCGTGTTTACCGCGCTGTCATGCAGATGACAGCATGGCAAACGGATGTTCGGGTCCCCCATTCATCTGAAAGGGGTCCAGGGTTGGGTTCGGGTACTGTTCTGTTACCCAAACCAAACTTTTTTTAGATGTTCAACCGAACCCGCTAAACCCGATCATCCACAGATTCGCCCATCGCTAATCTTTTTTACACTTTTACTGCAGATTTTTCTTTATGATTGCAGTGCAAAAGTTACTAGCGGTTAAATAGATCCAGCATAGCTTTATCAGGAAAATCTGATGTTCATTTTTTTTTTTACTATATAAAATGTAAGTAATGAAACTGTGACGGATGAATGGCTTTTAGATAGATTTTTGAATGAACCGTTGTGCGTCTTTTTTTAAGTGAAATCAACGCACCATTTTGGCAGCTCACCACATGTCCCTCTTCAATTTGTGAAGAAATACGGAGAAGTCTATTTTAATGAAGTGCAGGTGAGACAGGTTAAAGACTGCCTTTAAAGTGTCAAATGGCATTAAGTAACTCACTCTTTAAGCAAATCAAGAATGAATGGTGTAATGGCATTTCCAATAATAATAATGAAGTTGATTGTCTTGAAACATCTCATTGATTTTCTATGATACGTTAAATCTATATTACAAACAGAAAACGTGCTGATTTTTAATCCTATTTTAATGTAGAAAGATTTAAGCTCAGCAGCAAACTATAAACACAGAAAAACGGAATTAATTCAAAGAAATCATTAACCCAACTTTGATCCCTAATATTTGCACATTGGTTCCTCTTCTATACATGAGATGACTATACTCACACATACAACGTCCATATGAAGATATCTTCATATGACAATGAAACAAATTAATCTAAGCTTGAGACAAATTTCTCACTTTGACAGCTGATTATTATCTCTGACACATGACAAAAGAACCTGACGCATGAGTAGTCAGACTCAGGTTTCAGAGTAAAAATTGTCCTTAATCATACATTAATATATATATAACAATATCTTGATATCTAGGCTGTGTTAGATACTATTTTAATATATATACGTAACCCTATCTACAGCAGTGGTCCTTGCAATAGAAGTATGTGAAATACTCAGAATTAAGGAAGTACTTACATCAAAAAGTTTATCCTTTAGTATATTGCAATCATCATATTACATAGCACTGTGTACTTAACAATTGCTCATTTTGCCATTAAAGACTGCCTTTAAAGTGTCAAATGGCATTAATCACCTAACAAAGTGATTTGCAAAGTTTCATAACTTTCCATGGTGGATAAAATTATTTAAAAAGCAAAATTTAAATTTAACTACACTAAGGAAAAAAATATCCCTAAAAGTGTACAAAGCTTTTAAGCTTCATCCATCACTGTAAGTGCAGTGCAGGTAAGGAGGTCAACTTTTGGCATGTGTAAGTAAGAAAGATCTGGAAGGTGATATTTACTACACTGTGCTAAGTCTGTGGTCATTAACATTTTTGTAACAGACAAATCCTTACAATGTACTAAACATTTACACCTAAATGTTAATATGTGGTAAAGTTTTTTTTTTTTAAATAATGGAAATCAACATTAAGAAATCATGAATTACTGTGTATGTATACTATGCACTCCTAAATCAAGCTGGCTAAAATTTTACTTGAAGAAGTTGACCACTACTTGGACAATCTCTTCTCATACCCCTCGCATGGCCCGATAAATAAAAAAGCCTATACTGGCGCCATTCAGGGGTGTGGCACTCATTTTCCCTGGCTCTCGTGTGGTTGTTATAACACGTGACGCCGCTGCAAAATCAGCGCTGGCGTCACTATCTCCGCCTTCATACGAATCAAACACCAATAGGAAGTCCGGGCTGTGGCTGTTCTCACTTCCTCTTGATGTTCAATTTGCCTGAAGCAGCGAAAGTGACGCCAGCGCGGATTGGAGCCAGGTCGCACCAGAGGTCTGGAAGAGTGAATGCCAACACCGTTGGAGCGGTGCTGACACGGGAGATGAGTATAAGCTTTTTCATTTTATCTGCACTAAACATTTAATAAGGGGTTGTCCTAGTAACTTTAAACTTTCCCCCAAGTCATAATTTCCATTAAAGGAGTATTTGCTTCTAAATGTAAACAGGAATGTTCTCTTTTCTACAGTGTTTAATTCCAAAAATCAAGGGTGGTTAGGTTACTGAGTGGTGCCTAGACCAAATATTAATTGAAAGCAAAAGTTAAAGTGGTTGTGCCCTTAATATGAATGTTCATTCCTGGATGCAGTTTGGTATAAAAAAAAGTAAACTGTGCTCACCGCCCACTGGAGAATCTCTCCAACTGCTCCCGGTGTCTGGCATTGTCTGTGGCACTGACGTCATGACAACAACGTGGCAGCCAATCAATGAGTGGCAGAGCCTCTGAGCTCACTGATTGGCTGCTGTGCTGTCACATGGTGACAGCGCCACAGCCAATGCCCGACACCGGGAGCATCAGCAGAGACTGGACCAAGGGATGGTGAAAACAGCGTGGTTTGTTTCTTTATAACAAACTGTGCTGAGGGCCAAACATTAGCTCAAAGGCAGCAATTGTTTTTTCAGGTGGCCATACACATTAGACAGAAGAGTACAGAGTAAAAGCTTCTGTGGCTTTTAAAGGCCAACAAAAAGAAACAAGTCAATTGGGTTGGGTGGAAACAGGCCTAAACACAGGGACTTTGGTTCATGGCCCATCAGCTCAAAATGCCCTGATATTTCACCCTGAACTATATAGAACACGTGCACATCCACTTTAAGGGGTACCTGTCACCAAATTTTCCCATATAAAGTATGGTCAGCATGTTAAGCCATATTTTAACAGCATTCTAGAATGCTCTGTATATGATATGTCCCCAATCCACTATGCCAGGCACAAAAAAGAGTTTATTATAATACTCACAGAGGATGCTGTGGGTCTGATGGGCGTCTCTGGTCTTGATCCACGGCCTCTTTTCTTCTTACGATCACCGCACTCCTTTCCTGCTTTTACGTGGATGAAGCGTCCTACGTCATCCACACACTGTCTTCCATCCTGCTTCTGCGCTGTTCTCTCTTTTTTGCCCAGGGCAAAGCAAAGTACTCTAGTGCGCATGCGTCGGGAAAGGCCAAAGAGCGTCGATGACCATAGGTAAAGCCGGCGCATGTGCACTACAGTACTTTGCTCTGCCATGGACAGGGCAGAGAGCAGTTCACCTGTACAACAGCGTGATGGGGGACACTGTGTGGATAACATAGGATGCTCAGCCACACAAGACAGGGAAGGAGAATGGTGATTGTAGGAAGAGAGGACTCACCAGTCCAGGACCAGAGACGCCCATCGAACGAACGAAGCGAAGAGAGCTTAAAGATGCTTCCCGTATTTTTTATGGGAAAACCTTTGTGACAAGTTTCCTGTTAATGATATTATATACTTTGTTATTATCATTCACAGGATGTATCATCCACAGATTTTATAGGTTATATTTGAAGCAGCATATAAGAAGTAGGAATAAAGTGACAAGTTTTTGGCTTCCAATTCAGCTCCATTACTGTGTAAAAGTCTCAGTTCCATCCTCTAGTACCATTGATGGTCATCTAGAGCTGCTAGTCCATCTATTCTCTACTAGATTAGGCCCAAACTCTGCAGTTTGAAGGGTGCCCATACTTGAAATAGCTTATGACCCGTAGAAGGCTCACATGCAGTTTTACTGAATTGCCGCAATTTTTCTATGTAGTTTTCAGCTGCATGAATTACACATTAAAATATATGGATTAAATATGCTTTACTACAGGACGCAAAAGCCTAATAATGGAGCCAAATTCGTCAAATGACAATCAATCTTCTGGCATTTTTTTTCAGTGCAGTTCTCAGCTGAGCGCTAAAACCCGTCATGAGCAGACACCCGAATAACATAGATCAAACAGGCAACTAGTGGCCTAATGGCTCCCTGTTGTACAGGTCTTGAATAGTCACACAACATCCACATACATAATGACCAATGCATATTCTCAGTCTCTTCTATTTTCCCATCATGCTGACATTCTTCATACCAGTCACTTCACATAAACCAGTCCTTACAGACTAAGTGGATACAAAACGCTAGACACAACCTTGAGCAGGGAACAAGATTTGTGATTTAGTATCGGAGGAGGGGAACGTGCTTACGCCTTTAATATGACGCAGATGTCGTTGATTAGACTTTAATCAACTGCTCACTTAAGGTATGTTGGGAAAAAATGATCTGAAAATCAGCAGGGGAATGTATATGGCTTCCAAAGTTTCCAAAATCCCCCCCAAATAAAGGCAATATAATGGAGACACATTCATCACAAGCACAAATAAGACGACATAGAATGAAAAAAGGAATGTGTGATAAATTGATAATATTACAACGGCCGATTTATTTAATGCTGTTCTCATTATCATCTATGCAAAATGAGGAACAAAATGAAATGAGAAATGTATGGCAGCAGAGGTGAAAATAAAAGTGCACTGATTAGATCGGAATATACACGTGGCAGAATTTCCTGGAATACCAGACGTAAAATCATTGTTTATATAACTCATCGTCAGTCTTAACTAAGCCGGACTGGGGTTCTTGAGGCCATCAAGTGCAATGATTCTGAGGACATACCCTCACGTCCGTGTCCTCTTTTAGCATCATAAGTTAATGGTGCCATCATTTTTATTTTTTCTTAGTTTGCAGATTATTTGGGACATATGCCTGAAAAAAAAGTGTTGTACAAATTTGGCGTAGAATACAAGGGTTAATTTCCTGTTAATTTGTTCCATTTTTGGCTACTGAGCAGCTATGGGGCTTGAATTAGTCAAGAAGGTGAGACTTAACACTGTGTAAACCGGACCGAGGGGGAGGCTCCTGCTGCAGTTGTCTCATAGAAAGATGAAGTACATTGAGGAGAAGGGACAGGAACATGGCATAGATCCATTTATATATAGTTTAATTCTATATCTAATATGAGACAAAAAAGCATCAATAAAGAGAATGAGATTAAGGACAGAAAGATGGAATTATTTTCATACTTTTTTGTGAATTGTTTACATTTAGTTTTTATTTAATGTCCAGATAACTCCATTACATCAATCAATTAAGAATAAAGCTGTGTGTTATACAAATGCTGGATATTGTGGTTGTGGGACAGTGACACGTACATTATCAAGTGCAGTGAAGCAGCTGTTTTTTATTTGCTTCATCTTTACTTACTGGTGATCATTAGATATTTGTTGTAATCCATGTGGGCTTTTGCCGTGTAGCTCAGTACCATCACGTGGCCGGAATGGGAAACCTCGGCATTGTGTGAGCTAACTTTTTGCCCTTGATCGGGAGTGTAGTCATGGAGCATTTAGTAAGTGCCACTGCTTCCTCTTGTATAACGCCATCTGATACCTTTCCTAAGAGATGTTTCTAAGATAGTTTTTGTTGAAAACACCACTCCAGCGTTTTGCTTTTTTCAGCGCTGGAGTGGTGCTTCTTATGTAGTGTAATACTTACACGCTGGTGTCTTCACCTTTTTCAGTGCCGCTCCGATCCCACAGTGCCATTTTATGACCACATCTTCTGAATGGCCAAAGTCAGAAGTAACGGTCACACGCTCTCAATGCAAGTCTATGAAAGCCAGAAAGAGGATTTCATAGAGATGCATTGAAATGTGACCTCTGGCGTCCTCCATGAAACACTGGAGCAGGTCACAACTGCTGGAGACCGGCAGGAGCAGGGATGTTAAAAGGTCAAGTAGCAGCAAGTAAGTATTAGGGTCCCGTCACACTCTTCAATGTCCCAGCGATCCCACCAACGATCCGACGTGGATGGGATCGCTGGGACATCGTTAGCTAATCGCTGGTGAGCTGTCACATGGGCAGACTCACCAGCGATCAGGACCAGCGAGCACGCTAGTATCCAATGTACACATCGAGTAGGATTAGGGACCATAGATTAGAAGCACCACTCCAGCGGTGAAATAAAAAAAATGCTTGAGTGAGGCTTTTAAAGGGGTTCTCCTCTACAATGATATTGATGACTTCTTCATAAGGTTACATATAGTGACTGCTGAAGCTAACAGCTGATAGACCCTCTAAAATTGGATATTGGCAACAATATCTTTATAGCGGAAAATCCCTTGAAAGCGAACCTGTCATATTCGAAAATGTCATTAACCTGCAGATATGAGATTAATGTGCAGGTCAGTGGAATTTTGAAGCCATGCAGCCACCACACTTAGACTGGCTACCGGGAAGAAGATAACTTTACTCCTCCCGGCAGCCTCAATCATAAAGGCGAGGCTTCAGTCACTTATCAGTATGTAGTGATACAAATCAAAATGCTGCTTACATCTACCCCACATAAAGGGGAGCAGGCAAACACAGGTGACCACGTCAAAAGAGTTATATTTATTTTAAATAATATATTTTATTAACCAAATTATTTGAAAAGAACAAAACAACACATGATTTCGAGAAACAGAAGGTGCCTCTTGTGTGAGGGATGGCACAACACATAACCTCTGCATGTGATAGCAGTATTTATTAGATACCCAGGTTTTTATGGAAATCCAACCCAAAATTAGAAATATAAATATTAATTATGGGATTGTAACCTTAATTATTATGTAATCAGAACATATAGGTTCCCCAATGTCAAAAGTCCAAGTGCATGAGAATAGGGGTCTAAATTTCTGTTGAAGTGGTCACCTGTGTTTGCCTGCTCCCCTTTATGTGGGGTACATTTTGATTTGCATTGCTACTTGTGACGCCACACTATTGGACACTTTTTTGATCTTATATCAGTATGTAGTGAGCGGCAGCTGTACCCACGTCCCAGCCCTGACTGACAGCCGGCTCAGCACTGATGCACTGCAGATTCGGCTGTCAGTCGGTGTCGGGGGCGCGGTTACAACTGCAGCTCACTTAGTACTGAGGAGGGATTGAAGCCGTGCCAACTGCGCCTATGACTGCCGGGAGGAATAAAGTTAATTTCCTTCCAGCATCCGGACTTTCCCGTATCTGCAGGTTAACAGCGTTTTTTTGACATAACAGGTTCCCTTTGAGCTTTCATAAAAAAAAATTAAAAAAACATAACTTAAGTAAATATTAATAATCAAGAGAAGGTATACTAAGCCATAATTTATTCTTCCTTTTAATGCTGGTGCCAATCACAATTGCTGCCTTTGATATTATTACAAAAATCTTTGTGTATGTAGGTTTTTCAGCTTGAACCTAGAAATAAAAAAGGGCAGAACTTCCACAATGAATAATTCATCTGCATACAATAGTAAAAGTATAAATGTAAGAACACAATAAATGAGGTAAAATGCAATCATACCATGAAGAATTGAGTGGAAGTGAGAAAAAAACAAAGGTCATGTCAGTCTTCTATTCACTCATCTTCTGCAGTCAAGCAACACAAATGTTAAGAAATAAAAGATTTATCACCGATAAATAGGGAGCATATAAGAGCTAATCTTAAGTCATGGAAATCTAATGATTAATGAGTAAGACTGTTCATGTTTTCAGATGGGACAGCTGTTTAAAGATCAATTAACATTTCTTTAATAAGCTTAGTGAATTACAGATTTGCATTAATGTGAAGTTAACATTGCTTTAACGGCCTATATGAGCCCAGTGAATGCAGTCTACTGTACGAAATATTGCATTTTAACAATTGATGATTTGTAAATGGGATGTAGCAGCTGCAACAATTAAAAGAGGCTTAGCAAACTTGATTCAATATTAGATTTGATATTAAAAACCAAAAATGTATTTCACCTAGTTTAGGAAGGAAATTATCGGTAATTTAGGCACTTGTGAAAAACGGGATAGAAAGAATCTGGTGGCAAATACCTTGGATAGTGATATGGATTCAATCAGAAAGATAATAGTATTACTTAGTATGCACCACTGATTATTACAGGGTCATTATTAAGTATTAATAGACTTGAAGCAACCAACAATGAAACATTTGAGGGAGTCACGTGAGGCACTGTAGCTAGAGATGAGTGAATCGATTCTAAAGGTATGTGCACACGTGCAGCATTTTTGCTATATCTTTTTTAAGCATTGTATTTGGTGATTGAAATCTGCAGTGTTTTACAGTATCAGCATAATAAATGTGATTTCTTAAATCTAATACACATGTTGAGTTAATTTTCCACACGTAGTTTGAGCCCTGCGCTTGTCGATTCATCATTTTTGCAGCACTTTTCAACCATTCAAAATGAAATGGTTAAATACTCTGCAAAAATGCTTGTAAACATGCAAAAAAATACTAATATCGTACTCGACCTGTGAGCACACCCTACGCTAATCAAATTGAAATGGACTTTACCAAAATTAATTCATTCAGGTGAGTCTTAATTTCCAGAGATTCCAATCTTGCAATATAATGGTTGACTGACCGCCGTTTTGCTGTATTCTAAGGGGCTAGAAGGGGTAAAAAAAGAGAATTATACTCCTTTCACCTCTTGGCTCTTCCTTAACTAGCCATGCAGCCCATTCACCCTCCAGTCTTTTGTTGTACACTCCGTTTTAATCCACCATGTTGCAGTATCTATGACACTTCTGTACATCACTAGCCCTTGTGACGCTGGAAAAGACATTGCTGGCGTTTTAAGGAGTAGTCATGGGGTTCCTCCTATTTTTTAATAACCAGCCAAGGGAAAGAAGAGAGCTGTGAGCTTGTCTTATTATGCTGGGAAAGGGCCAATATCCATGGACATTCCCAGCCTATTAATATCAGTTCACTGCTGCCTGCTTCGCCTTTGCTGGTTATTAAAAAATGGGGGGACCCAAAAAAAGTATGTGGGGTCTCCCCTATTGAGAACGACACTTCATAAGTTACTCACGGTCATGTCTCATGAGCAATGATGTCAGTAATTTAATCGCCTGTGAAACATAACCTGGAATGTCTCGAGGCTCCATAGGTCACATGTCTTACGAGAAATAACGTCAGTAATGTCATCGCCCATGAGACATGACCATAAGTAACCTATGAAGTGCCATTCTCAGAACGACGCCCCATAAGTTGAAGGAAATAATCGTTGGGCGTGATGTCAGCTGAAATCCCACATTGCATCAGGGCAATCGGGAAGACCTGAGGATAAGCACCAGAATTGGCGCATCTAATGGATACGCCATTTCTGGGGCCACTGAGGTCTGGTCTTATTAGAGTGAAAAAGGGCCAATAAACATGAAACTTCTCAGCCTATTATTTGGTTATTAAAAATAGGGGGGACCCCACTTAATTTTTGTTCCCCTCATTTTTAATAACCAGCAAAGGAAAAGCAGACAGCTGGGGGCTGATATTAATAGGCTGGGAAGGTCCAGGTCTTTTTTCAATTTATTTATTAACAAGTACAGTAAGCCCCACACGCAAAGGCACTGCTCCACTACTCCACTTTGAACTTCGCCTCCTGGTTCAAGATTATTATTTTTTTTTTATTCTGTTATTTTAAGTAAATTCCCTATCCACATTTCTTTGTAGGGCAGTTGTTCTGCTCTTACCTCCATTTTGCTTTCTTTTGCAGCCCCCTAGCCATTACTAGGCTTACAACCATTTTACAGCACCAAAGTTTGGGTCCTCATTGACTTGTATGAGATTTGGATTCAGAGTCAAGTTCCTGTACCCAAACCGAACTTTGGACTAAAGTTCGGCCAAACCCGATGAGCCTGAACTTCCGCGGGTCCGCTCATCCCAATCATAAGATGTAAGAGATAGGCACAAAGATTTATAAGAATGAAAAAAATTACAATATTGGAATCTTCAAAAAATCTTCAAAATATTTTTTTTAAATATAGAATGCTCTGGTCACTTAGCTGAATAATTCTCTGCAATTTCCTGCTTTGCAGAGATCAATTTTCACCAGTTATCTCATTATTATCACAAACAGGATTACAGACAGGGTACAATGAAACAACCATAGATGGATAACAAAAAATTCACCATTCACAATAACTTTTGCACAGATCATAGAGCATGCTCACAATACTATACCTTAGAAGTCAGCAAGCATTATAAGTGTATAATTTGCTAAGGTCATTGTGGCTGCTTTAAAGCATATCTCTAAATGTTATTCACAGTTGCTCAGGCAAGATTACCTCCACCGTAATTACCGTATGTACAAATAATAAAGTATGATGAAAAAATGTAAGATCAGGAAATAAAAACAGAAAAAAATGTCAATATCTGATTTTAATTAATTAAATAAAATGATAAAGATAAAAAGTAATTTTTTAACCAGTTGTAGACTAGGCCATTTACCCCCTATTCCTAACCAGGTACATTTTTGTTTTTTTCCATATATATGATTTAAAGAGCTGTAAAAATGTTCCTCTTTCGAATATTCCAGTAACGTTTGCATCCTTTTTTACGTGATATATAAGGCTTCATTTTTATGTCACTGTCATAGTCTCATTTTTTGCTGATATTGGGCGATATTGATGGACAAATAAAGGAAATAAATTAACGTTTTCCCATTTTTTATGACCACAAAGAATTATTAAAATACATTTAAAATTGTGTTTTCCATCCTGTAATATTCTACATATTCTGTGCCCTATATTACCATAAAAGACCTTTGGGGGATTGAGCACTTACCATATTTTTCGGACCATAAGACGCACTTTTTTTCCTCCAAATTTGGGAGGAAAGTGTGGGTGCGTCTTATGGTCGGAATGTAACATGTGGGGAGGGGGCAGGGGGCAGCGGTGGAGTGGGATCGCAGGAGGCAGGAAAATATCCCCTCTGCTGCAGGAAACAAGCGCTGGGGAAACCCCTGGTCCAGATACTTAAGTGCAGTGAATATTAATCAGCCGCTTCCCTGCCCACCTATCAGCTGAGCAGTGAGCAGGGAGCAGCTAATGACAGAGCCACATGGTTCCCCAGCACCTGATTCCTGCAGCAGCTGGGCAGATCGGTGTCTGAAGTAGAAGGAGGCAGCAGGAGCAGAGTGCAGCAGGAGGCATCCATACCTGACAGCACAGGGCTGTGCTGATGCCATGCTGAATGCTCCTGTGGAGGACCTGTGATGAGGTCATGAAGAGGGCGGGCTGGAGCATCACATGACCAAAGCCCTGCCTCTTCATGATGTCATCACAGGTCCTTCAGACACACTGTATAACAGAGAATTAATTAAAAGGTTAGGCTACTTTCACACTTGCGTTTTTTGCGCAGCACATCGTGCGCACATGAAACGTATTAAAAAAACGCATCTCTGTCTCTATCATCTCTGTCTCTATCATCTCTGTCTCTATCTCTATCATCTGTCTCTATCTCTATCATCTATCTCTGTCTCTATCATCTCTGTCTCTATCATCTCTGTCTCTATCATCTGTCTCTATCATCTCTGTCTCTATTATCTCTGTCTCTATTATCTGTCTCTATCATCTGTCTCTATCATCTCTGTCTATCATCTGTCTCTATCATCTCTGTCTCTATCATCTCTGTCTCTATCATCTCTGTCTCTATCATCTGTCTCTATTTCTATGCAGCCGCACGCTCCAGTCTGAGTGCCAGCGGCAGTGCCGGGTGTTCATGCGAGAGACTCACACGAAATCATGCGAGTTTCTCGCATGTGTGACCCCGGTCTTATACTCACCCTCCAGCGTCTTCACATAGTAGTTTACAGACACCACACTGGTCCCGCAGCACCATCTCCTACCCGTAGCTTCCTACATAATAACATTCTATTATATATAATAACACCACATATAATAGTATGTTATTTATGTTATTAAATATTTTACCACATTTTTTGCTTCAAATATATTTTTCCCTATTTTCCACCACTAAAACCTGGGTGCGTCTTATAGTCCGTTGCGTCTTATCGTCCGAAAAATACGGTAACTATTGAAATATTTGTATTTTCATCTTATTTCCCTTATAACTGGACTGATATATTTGCCCCAGTTACAGAGGAAATGCAGAATATTGGCTGTATAGCAAATCAGTCTGAATCTTCTATGACCCAGAAGCTCCTGTTGCCTATACACAGTGCTTCCTATTACTGCATACACAGTGCTTGTTCAGTGCCATATATAGAGATCAAAAATGCACAAACAGCAATAAACCATTTCTGCCTTCTCTATGGGAACAATTAGATCCCCACTCCGACAGATACAAGATAGTGTGTAACTTCAACACAATGAAGTAAAGTTTTAAAATGTCACTGCAGACTAGAAGCCAGAACGCCTGGACATATAAAGTCAATGGGTGGTCCTGGAGCAGATAATGTTCAGATTAACACAATTTTATGAAGGTAGCACTTTTCACCTAGAAAAAAGTCAGAAAGAAAAAAAATCTAACTTGTCCAATCAAATTTTGTCCTGTCAACGTTTTTGCAGCCTTATAAAATTAATTTTCATCTACTTCCCAACAAATATGTAAAGGGATTTTCCACTTTCTACATAAGTTTTGTAGAGTTGTGTTACACATAAAAGTGGTATACACTAGAACTCTAGTGCCACCTATTTGAAGTAGAAATCCTAAAATTTGATATTGACCCTTTAACGAGCATTGGCATCCTAGTAGAATACCTAGTGATAAAATGTAATCCACATGGAAACCTGTTGGTAAGGGTTTAGTTTCCATCGAGTACCATCACGTAGGAAATAAAGCTGTTGCTTTTTAAATAAATGGATTGCATATGCATTTCAATGATGTGTCTATTCCTCCAGAAGGAAAGACAGATTCCCCTTTGTAGACCTTATTTGATCTAGCTAGCTTTCTGAATGTGTGACCTTATTATATTTTCTCAGAATTCCCTAACAGGTTATATGGTAATTGAGTTTTCTACCCATCTAATGCCTGTGGCACCTCTTAGTCTCATTGGGCTTGTGGATGAGCTATAGTCTCTAACTAACTGATCTATGATTGTGAATAAGGGACTTTTTCTACTTAATCAGGACAAGCTAACAGAGTATTTGGGATGGGTTTTTCTAACATTTTATGCCCATGGTTTCCTTTATGCCAGGGGCTTCCTTAGCTAACAAGACGGCATCAAATCAATGTACATATTTGAAAAGAACGAGTCAGTTCACCGGTTCTAGGATAATAATGCATTTATAAATCGCAGAGCGTGAGAATATGTCAACATCCTCAAGAAAATGAAAATGTATCTAAGGCAAACAGAACAGAACAATTATTTAACCATATTGTTAACTTTGGGATTTGTTTTGTGTCATGTTAAATTTATTCAACATAAATATTAAAATCCATTATGTGCCGGATAAATGACCCCAGAGCTCCAGGGATGTGATCTTAAATAAATTAGGCAAACATTAGGATTAGGCTAATTTGTACAGCCAAACCGATCAGTGATGAAAAAGAAACAACTGAGTTGGAAATATATGTAACAGATTATCTTTTAACTAAAAAGGATTTTTTTTTCAGTCATTTTTGACTCAAGATTTTCACTTACAGCTAATCCTTAAGACTGAAGCATCACTTGATGAATACAAATGTGGCCTGAAGCTCATCTTCTTGAATTTTCAGATTTGTCCATGCTCATTGAACTGATGTTAGAATACAAATCTAGAATCGAAAACTAGCCAGCGCCAGAATATTACTGATGCAACTTATATGTCCCGCTGGTGAAAGTTGGGATCTAGCCACAACAAGGTTTATGTAGCTCAATGTTAAACCAATCGCAGAAAGCGATGCCACTAAAGGGAATGTACAATTATGATGACATCACTTGCCCTTCTTACCTGGACAAATAAGAATCAGAAGATGTGTAGTAAGTCCCTCAACTGAAAGGTGAAAAAGCAAAGACTTTGGACGAAGACACAATAGACCAAAAGAATACCAACATAAAGCTACACTCCTACATTCTTTTGGGAATTGCTAATATTCATTGGGGCTCAATCATTAAAGCTTTTATGTAAGTGTTGTAAAAGCTTTGAAAAGTAGCAAAAATTTTGCTACTTTTAGTATTTTTACTCTACCTTAAATCAGCTCTGCCAAAATGGGTGTAGCTTGGGAAGAGTCGAGACAGGGCAGGTAAATGGCCGCCCGTCAAATTCACCAAATGTCCCAGTCGAGAGTAGAATTTCTGGCGTGACACCCAGAAGCACACAACACTCAGATGAGGCGTCAAACTCATTAAGTGGCGAGCATCTCTTAATGAATTTGGCATGCTACATCAGTCTTCACAAATCGATCACATTGAATTTTGATATCGATGCTTTTAGGAGTAGGAAAGATCTAATTGTGAATATGATCACTTGTCTTCCCTTATTTCTGGAACAAGTAGGACAGGTAATGATAAATGGATCAGAACCCTAAATGAAGCTCATTCTGGTTGTCACTCTAATCTAGCTAAAGATCTAAGTGACATCACCTTAGGGGTTTGGTAAAAAAAGGCAAGTAACATGGGCACCAGCTTAGGGGAAACGATATCTATTGACTTAAAATGTGTCTCTTAAAATGAAGCTATCATCAGAAATCTGTTATTTAAATCAGGTTTTTGTGTTGAGTGTATTTTTTTTGAATCTTTTTTCCAGATCATAATTGGAATTAAAAAAAAAATATATAGAAATCTAGCAATATTCACACTGGCCACTGACATTTTTTAGACTAACTTTCTGTTGGTTTAGGAAATCAAGATAGATATAAATCACATAATGACTCTTGTATTAAACCAGCTGATGAGCATGTGTAAAGGTTATTATAAGGCGTGGGATAGTGACTATGCCCTGACCCCAGCAGTGACATCACTTATTGTGAATGGTAAACTCTGTTATCGGTTGTGTAAAGAGATGCTACCTGTCATTGCGATCCTGCCTTTGCTGATAAGAAGCCTGCTGAAAACTTCCTGAAAGGACAGGAAGTTTGAGTCAAAAAAAGTCCCAGTGGACAGTGTAAAATTTGAAAGGTTACTAATTGTATTTTTATTTTTTTTAATAAAGATCGTGAAATGAAAAAAATATGGCAAAATTAAACAAATATATATACTTTACCCAAAAACCTCATTTAAACAATAGTTTATTTTCCAATTGTAGCATCCCTTTAAGTGGTGATCATAGTTGTTTAAAAGTTTTTAATTCTCAATAAGTTACTAAGGGCAAGAAGTTATTGGCAATTATTATTATTAATTGCTAAATATTATACATTTCCAAATTTATTAAACGTGTTGTCTCATGAGTAAAACTTGGGGTTTTAGTATAGGCTGCAGCTCTGATAGGTATAGTTTGTTGATATGTGTAGCATTTCTTCTAGAATGTATTGTATGACTTCTCTAGTTTGTGTGTTCCGTTCTTATAACTCTTCATGTTGATGATGAATATGATAATTATCTCTGTATGATCCAATTAAGACTATTCACCGTCCCACTATGTCTGAGTGCTAAGAATTCTGCTGAAAGTTAAAATCTGTAACAAGATCTACACTGCAGTTAACAAAATTGCTCCTCAATATTACCGTCAACATGCTATACGAATTAAAGCATTAAATTAAAGGGGTTGTTTAATGCCAAATACTATTCACATTGTGTATCACTTCTTTTACCTTCTTATCTTTAGGGGAGATAAGGAACTTGTCATTAATTTCTCTGCAGTGCCACCACAAGAGAAAAGAAGCATTACACACATTAGTGAATTCCAAATATGCTGCTTATAGTCACTCTGCGCTCATAGGTTAGGGAACTAAGTGGGTAACAACACTCTATTATATTGGTGTTCTCTATTTAAAAAATCGGTTTTCTAAATCAGATACCCTGTAAGTGCATCCGAATGTCATCTATATTGACATCTGTCGTTACAGTCTTGTAAGAAATATCTGAAATAAAATACAGACTCACAGAAGATTTAAGCCTGATGAAATAAGGTAAGCAGCCTATAAAATTTAATTGAAATAATACCTTTGTTCTCCTGGCCATGTTGTTGTTCGAGCAGCTATGCAGAGCGGCACACGGTGTAATGAAATGGCAAAGAGCTGAAAGGTAAAAAGAATCAGCGTGATAACACTTGCCACCACAAATGTTAAAACGACCCTGCTGGGCAATAAAAATAATGTAATCCAAAATGTTACCAGTGGAGAGAAGTGATTAAGAGAAAGCATTGGGAAAGGTGAAAAAATGAGAGAATGTTTTCATCATGAGAAGGGGATAAAAAAGGAAACCGTGCCAGATAATTTAAAGGCTGATTGAATGTGGCTTCCAAAGACTGACATCAGGGAAAAGAATCGGAACAGAACTAATGAAAAAATGGTGAATAAAATATGTATACTGAAAATCCAATTGCATAAAAACTTTTATGATTGCTCAGCATCTAAGTTCTAGGATTTTAAAGCGACTATTACATTATAGGAAATACTGTGATTTTATAGAACTCTGATCGGTGATCACAGGAGAAAATTACTATTACATCAGTGAATCTGCAGCAAAATATAAGAGACCGGAGCGTGTGATGTCTTGGTTTTTGCGAAATGATGTTATATATGATTTATCTGGGTTATGAATATTTTTTGTTCATGACCCCTTTACATGACACCATATTCAGGAATGGGGCAAGGTGGCATTAAGTTAAATGAGACTTCTGGGAATAGAAAAAAGTCAGATAGGAAAAATATAATTTAATAAACAAATTTTGTCTTCTTTAATGAACAAATTAATAAACAAATTAATAAACAAATTTCTAAATATCTTTATTTAGCAATTCACAATTGTTTGGTCTATCAAACATTAAAATATACTAAAATGGACACTGTTTTATAAAATTTACAGAAACCTGTCCTATAATGCTAATAGGGCAGGTAACAGTGAGTAGGAGCAGTATGAATCTCTGCTGATCCGACTTGGAGATAACGAAGACAAGGCAGACAGCAGTGTGAGGGGCCTTCTCTTATGTCAGCACCCCTGGAATCTCCAATATTAGATCAGATAGACAGGGAGGATAGCAGTGTGAGCAGCCTCTTCTTACCTCTGCATCCTTGGCATTTTCAGTATTAGATCCTATAGACAGAATGGACAGCAGTGTGAGCAGTCTCTTCTTATCTCTGCATCCTTGGCATTTTCAGTATTAGATCCTATAGACAGAATGGACAGCAGTGTGAGCAGCCTCTTCTTACCTCTGCATCCTTGGCATTTTCAGTATTAGATCCTATAGACAGGATGGACAGCAGTGTGAGCAGTCTCTTCTTATCTCTGCATCCTTGGCATTTTCAGTATTAGATCCTATAGACAGGATGGACAGCAGTGTGAGCAGTCCCTTCTTATCTCAGCATCCTTGGCATTTTCAGTATTAGATCCTATAGACAGGATGGACAGCAGTGTGAGCAGCCTCTTCTTTTCTCAGCACACCTTGTATCTCCAGTATTAGATCAGATAGACAGGGTGGACAGTAGTGTGAGCAGCCTCTTCTTACCTCAGCACCTCTGGTATCTCTAGTATTAGATCAGATAGACAGGGTGGACAGTAGTGTGAGCAGCCTCTTCTTACCTCAGCACCGCTGGTATCTCCAGTATTAGATCAGATCTACAAGGTGGAAAGCAGTGTGAGCAACCTCTTCTTATTTCAGCACACCTTGTATCTCCAGTATTAGATCAGATAGACAGGGTGGACAGTAGTGTGAGCAGCCTCTTCTTACCTCAGCACCGCTGGTATCTCCAGTATTAGATCAGATCTACAGGGTGGAAAGCAGTGTGAGCAGCCTCTTCTAACCTCAGCACCCCTGGTACCACCAGTACTAAATAAAAAAAGATATCATGGACAACAATGTGAGCAACCTCTTCTTACTTTCTTGTATAACCAGAGCTGGTCAGGATGGAGGACTTTCATTTTACTATTGTGTGCATCTACTTAGACAGATTAACTACATTTGCTTGGCCATCTGTCTTGTGTCAGGGTAGTAGCACTCAGCAGTAACTTCAGATTCCCCTGTCCTGAATTTGAATCTGTTCTCGACATGCTCAGTAGAGAAATTCCTAAAGACCAAAGAAGGACGTTCACTAGAAGGGTACGCTCACACTAGCCTATAAAAAAAAAATTGGTCCCATTCTCATCCAGGATTTTTTTCTCACTTGTTGTCCGTGTGCTGTCAATATGCAATCCATTTTTTTATTCAGCAGCTATTAATCTTTTACAAGACTATTTACAGTTTCCTATGCTACAGAATTGCAATGTATCCGTAAAAATCGGATACATACTGATGGTCCATTTGGCATGAAATTTTCTTCTCCCATCTGTACCGATTTCAGAGTGAAATCACAAGATGCTGTTTTTTTTCCATACTGAATACAGCTGAGAAAAAATACACATATCTGCACTGCCTCATTGAATAACATTGGTCCAAGTGCAATCTGATTTTTTTATCAGATTGCACTAGTCCGATTTATACCCTAGTGTGAAAAAGCCCTTAGTGTTAAGGGTTACCGCGACAGTGTAGAGCCAGAAGACCCCAGCATCTGATTTCTCCTACTCCGGCGCTGAGTAGAAGCACTTCTCCTTCATTTTATATGTGTTTATTCCTTCTGGCAGAACATGTGAGTGAATATTTTGTATGCCTGGAGTTTTCTGTTAACCCTTGTCTGTGTTGCCTTGTTTGTCGGGTTGGTGTACTATGTGCACAGCAGCGCACCCTCCTCCCTGGGTGGGGAAAGACAACAGACGGAGGGTTAACTCAGGAGATAAGGCAAGGGCGGAGGCCCCGGCATCTTCACTGTCTGAAGTATCCTGGTGAGCAATGCGAGCTAGGGTGTCCCAGGTCACCCGACAGCTGTGTCGTGACACAATGGTATACCTGCAGTCATCACTAGAGTAACCAAAGTTTTGGCTTACCAAATGTACAGCCCCTCCTCTAGCAGTGACTTATTTAGTATAAGAATAAAATGATCGAACATGTGATTTCAAACTGCCTGATCTGATCCTTATGAATATTAGATGGTTGGCCAAGATCAGTGGGTTTGGTCAAATTTAATGTGTATGAGGCCTTTCTAGTGCAGTTCTATGATTTGTAAAGAACCTTGCTTACTGGGTATATGTCATTTTGCTTGCAAAAATTGCCTTTCTGTATTATGGACTGCCGATATCATAGCAGACCCTCTCTTAAACTTTCTGTTCTGACGCGATACAATTTTAGCTCATGCTGAAAAACTCATCACATCGTTACTGTGCATGTGCATTTATGCAGAGCTTGTTATTATATTGGAGAGAATTAAAGGGAACCTGTCACCAGATTTGGACATTACAAGTTACGGCCACCACCTTTCAGGGCTTAAATACAGCATTCTATAATGTTGTATATAAGTCCCAACCCGACCTGAAAGAGAAGAGAAATAATTATTAATATACTCACCTGCGGGGCGGTCCGGTCCGAGGGGTGTCGTTCTTCTTGGTCCGGCGCCTCCCATCTTCTTGTGATGCAGCCCTCCTTCTTGGTTTATGTGGATGACATGTCCCTGCATCATCCACACAGTCTGCTCAACATCGCGCTCCTGCTCTCGGCCTCTCTGACCTTTCCCGACACCTGCGCACTGCAGTACTTTGCTCGGCCCTCAACACGGCAGATAAGTACGCTTGTGCAGGAGGGCGATGCTGATAAGACTGTGTGGATGATGCAGGGACAACAGGTCAGAAACTACATTACTACAAGGAACTGGAACTCTGATTCTGTTCCACTCATACTTTATGACTGTTTGAAGCCACATTTAAAATCTAGATAAAGAAGTCTGTCACGTTGATTAATATGCCAAATTGCCCCTTGGTCTGGGTGCAGATTAATATTGGGATAATTCACAAATGAAAACAAACATTTAAAAAAAAACTAAATTAGGTTTAGGAAAAAAGTATGATTAAGTGGTAATTGATATTGTTATACAGTGTTAGGGAGCACTGTGCTCCGTGTCCACTAGGCTAATAATACCTCTCTATTGGTGGTGTAGTGTTACTATACCATGGGTCTGTAACTTGAATCAAATCATGTATTTTATACTTTACAGGCTTATGATTATGCAAGCTTCAAACCAAATTTATAAACTCATGTGCATGGTCCAAGGTGTTCACGTTGGTGACGCAGTGTTTTTAAACTTTAAAAATAGGAGTACTCACTCAGTTGATGAGTTGACATGAAAGTCCTGCTTGCAGCGATGTGGCTGGAAGGGGTTAAAGATCTGAGAGCTGTGTCCTTTAAAATCTATATTTCGTAAGAGTGGACCCTCATGGTCCCAATATATTATGGTCACAAAAAAGACCAAATTATCTATGATATGTATCTTCGTCACCAGCTAAATGTTCCTGTGTTTGAAGATCTTGTCCAGTGACTTCATTAAATACCATACCCAGTACTGATTAAAGTAACACAGGTCAAAAGAGTTTTTTTAGAAAAATAACAAATTATATTAGAAACAGACTAAAATTACACCAAATAACAGAGCAACTCACTAAGCAGGCTGAATAGTCAGAGGAGTAATAAATCAAAGACTTTATCAGGACACAGTAATTAACACCTAATCCAGCAACTCACGGGTCAATATCTCTATAAATCAGCAGCAAGGTTATTTATATCTCAATTCCTATATGCAGAAATTAAAAATTCTATAAACCATCTGTTAATTATTATAACATGTCATAATGAATCGCCCCACAGAGTCATCTGGAAAGTGGTACTTATTGTATTGCCTTCAAGCATTTCCATATATCTAGCAGCTACAGAATGTCTGGGTTATTTTAAACATATATGGCAAAGTCTGTAAACTATGCTACAATCTCCCTCACCTGTAGAACGTGTGCTATTTTAAAGTCTCAAAAAATGACGGTCCCTATGTTAAAGGATTTTTCAGCTAGATTCACATATTAATTGGCTATAATACCGCACAATTAATCCCCAACATAATAAGGAGCCGCATTCCATAAGGAGATGTTAATTAGCTACACCGCACCATCATTACGCAATGCTTGCAAAAGGTCAGCAACTCCACTTACAATGTCCATACTTACATCTAAATAGATTCTGAGAGAACTCCCCTGGGCCTGCCGCCTCAACGCACGTTTCACCGCTTATTCGTTGACTTGTCCATGTCTATTCTCCTATTGAGTTCGGATGTCGTCGCTGCACCTTGAGAGATCATTGATCCAAGTAGGTTGAAGTAATTTACAACTTCCAGTTCGTCGCCATCCATCTGAAATGTGTCCTGGACGTACCTGGCAGTACTCTATTTCTTTGTCTTCTTTGTGTTGAGTAGCAGTCCCATGTTTGAGCTTTCAAGCTTCACAATCTGTAATAAGTCCTTCATGCCATCTACGCTTGTTGCTATCAATGTTGTATTGTCTACGTATTTAAGATTGTTTATGATTAGTCCAGAAATTTGATTCCTTCTTCTTTTTCGGCAAGAGAAGCCTTCCTGCGGATAAGAAACATCTACAATAAAGAAACAAGACAGAAGAAGAATCGACTTCTTCAAAATGTGGTGCTGGAAAAGGATGTTATCAATATCCTGGATGGTAAGAAGAACAAACAAATCAATTTTGGAACAAATCAAGCCAGAGATGACAATCGAAGCTAGGATCACCAAGCTACAACTTGCCTACTTTGGGCCATCATAAGAAGAGAGCAATCACTGATGAAGGACATCATGGTCTGAAGAATAGAAAAAATATGGCAAAGAGGAAGACCACTAACCTGATGGCTTGAAACTATGGAGATATTGAAGGAAAAAAACCTGATGGATTTATCTAGGCTTGCACAAGATCTATCTTCCTAAACATCGTTCATCCATCACGTCGCCATGACTTGAGATCAAACAAGTTTAGATGGTGATATTATCTGGATCCCTGAGATTCTATGGAGTCAAACATAGATCATCTTAGAACTTTCTGTCCATTTCAGTTTGGGTAAGCCAGAAGTTTTGTTGCATCTCTAATACAAATGTTACAATGTAGCTGTAGTACTACCTTCAGATAGTGGACTTACTGTAACATAATGGTATCAGTGAAGTTATATACTTACAGTCAATATGTGCTGTAAAAAAGAACAAATTATTTTTTCCACTTTTCTTTACTTAATACATTTAATAGGTATACTATTATTTTTTTTTTTGTGATGATAGCCTCGATGTCCATTATGCGCCTCTGCCGAGACCACAAGCTGTCTGCACTAGTCTAGATAACATCAAATAAAAATAGACATGAAATATAGATCATTTGTATTCCTTACATAGAAGCAGAATTCCTGGAGAAACAGCTTATCTTTGAAGCAAGACATCACAGCACTTACAATTTATCCAGGACTTTTACATTTTAACCCCGAGCCGTTTTAGATACATTTACATTTTTATTAACTTTCTGTGCTAAGTGCTTTGGCTTCTGTTTCTGCTGCTCATTAGCAATTATTAGTTGTTATTCAAATTTCTGTGATGATGTCTTTGTGTTGCCGGAAGGCTATACGCCATATAGTAATTAAAGGAGCTAAAAATATTGATTCAGGCAAAAAAGTAAAATAAAGCGAAACACATAAAACCTCGCTCTATGTTTAACCTGTTATTTAAATTAAGCATGCCGTGGTCACAGGTAAGAGGGATGATTTGTATTTTGCATTCCTGTAATTTCTACAGTTGTAAGAAGGAATAACATATTTAACCGCTTTCCGACCGCCCACTGTAGGGTCCTGCAAGCGCTGTTATTGTGGTGCAGAGTGATAGCCCTGACAGGTGACATCATGGGGACCTGATTGGATCAGGTCTACGTGATGTTAACCCTTTGCTATCTTCTAGATGCCGCAATCATGGCATTTAGAAGAAAGTGAGAGGAAGAGCATTCCTTCTCTTACCTCTCCGGCACCCCCATGATGTGATCAAGGGGAGCAGAGGGTTGTCATAGCAGCCAGATGTCACATGATGACCTCCAGGTCTGCCAGGTAAAACTGACAGATTTCATGCATTGCAGTACTAGTGTATTGCAATGCATGAGACCAGTAAGCTGACATAAAAGTTGAAGTCCCATACAGGGGCTAACCAAAAAAGTAAAAAAAAAAAGTTAAAAATGTTTTAGAAAAAAATCACAGAAAAAAAAAGAAAAAATATTACACCAACAAATATGTATATTTATGTTAAAACAAAAAAAATAGGCATGGTGACTCAGTGGTTAGCAGTACAGCCTTGCAGCACTGGGGTCCTGGGTTCAAATCCCACCAAGGACAACATCTGCAAGGAGTTTGTATGTTCTCCCCGTGTTTGCGTGGGTTTCCTCCGGGTACTCCGGTTTCCTCCCACACTCCAAAGACATACTGATAGGGAATCTAGATTGTGAGCCCCATCGGGCGCTATATAAATGAGTAAAATAAATATGTGGAATCACTGTGTCCAGAAAGACCTGATCTACGAAACTATTTATCTCTTTATTTTGCCAGATGCGATGTTTCAACCTCCATAGGTCTTTTTCAAGCATGCTTGAAAAAGACCTATGGAGGTCGAAACGTCGCATCTGGCAAAATAAAGAGATGAATTGATCTTCACCTGGATTGGTATGCTGTTCTTCATTCATTATTTGATATGTTGTTGTCCCCTGGATCCGGAGGACTAGAACGTGCATCCATAGACTGTTGTGCTGTCGGCCAAGTTTGATTATTCTTCTGATCTACGAAACTGTCACATGGTAAAATAAATAAATAACAAATGTGGCAAAAACTATGCTTTTTCATCATGCTGCCAGAAAAAAAGTGTAATAACACGTGATAAAAAACGAATGTAAATAAAAATGGTACTGCTGAAAACGTTATCATGTCCCACAAAAAACAAGCAGCCATCCAGCTCTGTCAGTGGAGAAGTAAAAAGTTATAGCTCTCAGAATAAAGCGATTCAAAAACAATTAGTTTTTCTAAAAATTTGTTTTTATTGTGTAAAAGAGCCAAAACGAACAAAACAAAATTACATAAATGTGGTGTCACTGTAATGTACTGACCCGAAGAATAAAGCTGCCTTATCAGTTTTACCACACGTTGAACAGCATAAACAGAACTCAAAAAACAAATGCTGAATTGCTGGTTTTTATTCATTCTGCTTTGCAAAAATGAGAATAAAAACAATAAAATGTGCCTGAAAATTGTACCAATAAAAACGTCAACTAGTCCTGCAAAAAACAAGCCATCACATTACTCTGTGGCAGAAATATGGAAAAATTATAGCTCTCAAAATATGGCCATTTTTTTTTTTTGTATAAAAAGCACTTTTTAGTGTGCAACAGCAGCCAAACATAAAAACCCCATATAAAGCTGGTATTGCTGGAATCGCGCCAACGCGAAGAATAAAATTTCCTAATCACTTACAACGCAAAATAAATAAAACCAATTTTTCACCTTCTGTTGATTCGCTAATTTTGCTTCCCAAAGGCTCACAATTATCCTGCGCTCTGCGCTGAACGCTTTCTCCGGGGTTTCCATGTAAATCTCTGAAATACGTGATTCAGATGGAGCTCCAGGCGGAAGATTCCCTATAATGAGGCAGATAGTGGTGTCCGTCTTTTTAGGCGTGCATAAAAGAGCGGTCCGCCACAGTTTTGTGCACCTCTGAAAAGAAGGATTTTTTCTTCACCGCCCAATGGTCCAGTTTTTCTTGCTATCCTTTTGAAAATAAAAATTTGGGGCTAAAATAACATATTTATGGGAAAAAATGTGTTTTATAATTTTCATGGCTCAAAATTATAAATTTATATAGAATTCTGTGAAGCCCCTTGGGGTTCAAAGTGCTGAGCACAAATCTAGATAAATTCTGTGAGGGGTGTAGTTTCCAAAATGGGGTCACTTGTTCTGGGTTTTCACTGTTTAGGCACATCAGGGGCTCTCCAAACGCAACATGGCGTCCGCTATTTATTCCAGCCAATTTTGCATTCTAAAAGTCAAATGGTGTTCCTTCCCTTCTGAACCCTGCGCCCAAATAGTAGATTTCCCCCACATATGGGGTATCGGCATACTCAGGAGAAATTGCACAACAAATTTTATAGTGTATTTTCTCCTGTTACCGTTGTGAAAAATTTGGGGCTAAAGTAAAATTTTTGTGGGAAAAGGTAAAACTTTCATTTTTTCCTTCCACATTGATTTAGTTCTCGTGAAGCACCTGAAGGGATAATAACATCTGGAATGTCATTTTTGAGCAATTTGAGGGGTGCAGTTTTTCGAATGGTGTCACTTTGGGTATTTTATGTCATATAGGCATTTTAAAGTCACTTCAAATGTGAGGTGGTCCAGAAAAAAATGTTGGAAAAATGAGAAATTGCTGATCAACTTTTAACCCATCCAACTTCCTAACAAAAAAAATATGTTTCAAAAATTGTGCTCATGTAAAGTAGACATGTGGGAAATGTTATTTATTAACTATGTTGTGTGACATAACTCTCTGGTTTAAGGCATAAAAATTAAAAGTTTGAAATTTGTGACCAAGTTTTCCCCAAATTTCCAATATTTTCAGAAATAAACGCAAGTCATATTGAACAAATTTTACCACTAACATGAAGTACAATATGTCACGATAAACAATCTCAGAATTACTGGGATACTTGGAAGTGTTCCAGAGTTATTACTACATAAAGGTCAGAATCGTAAAAATTGGACTGGTCACCAAGGCATAAACAGGCTCTAGCGCGAAAGGGTTAAAAGGTTAAAGTTACTGCAACATTTTTTTGTAATTTTAGTAATTGTGGCTTTGGAGAAAATGTTTCCATATAATATTCATTACGTCAAAATTTCATAAGTTTTCTTGGCGTGGCTGCCTACTATTCCAAATGGGAGGAAAAGATATCGCCGTCTTAAGAAGCACAGAGGCAAAAAGGGACAAGGCAATGAAAAAGTAAAAAGCACAGACCTTTATTAAAACACTCCGCAACGCGTTTCAATAGCGGCACGCTATCTTCATCAGGTAGTATAACAACAAAAGGAGGAAATTACATATATAGAGGAAAGTGCACCAATGAGGGACAGCGACCAATTAAACCCATGAGGCACTCATTAAAACGCCAGAGGGAGTTAAAGATAATACAGCAATATCTTAAATGATGATAACAAATAAAAATAAAATAAAAACTGTATACATATATATAGATATACTGTATATACAGTATATATTTATAAAACAAAAAAAATACTAAAAAATTATAGTTAATTAAAGTTATATTACTGACTGACAACATTATCTATAGTTAAATTAAGTCCTTCAGGAGCCAAAGTACCCAATTTGAAAATCCAGTAACTTTCTTTATAAATGAGACTTCCCAAGCAATCTGAAACATTGTCAGCGACCTGATCAATGATAATGAGACTCAAAAATTATGGATCTTTCTCATGTGCCTCAGCGCTTCTTAAGACCACAAAATCTTTTCCTTCTACTTCATATCCTCTGTTGAGGGCACGCAACGGAGCAGCACGGGCGCAGCAAGTCTTTCCTTGTTATCTAAAGGACCTGCAGTCACGTGACTCTAGGACCTGCAGTCATGTGCTTCCAGCCTAGATCCATCAATGTCTGTTAGCGGTCACGTGGTGTACCTCTGGATCCACAACAGGAGCAGCCTGTTATGTTTCGGTAGCTGAGGAGTGCAGGTAAAAAAGGCAATAGACCAGAGAAGTTGGAATCTATGAGATTGCAGTACCCTGACTAACCACCACAACTAGAGGCAGCCGTGGAGCGTTCCTACGTTGGTCCTAGATGCCTCGTCACAGCCTGAGAAACTAACTACACCTAAAGATAGAAAGAGGAAAGCTATCTGCCCGGAGCAGATCCCCAAAGAACATAGAAAGCCCCCAAACATGTAATGGCGGTTTAGACAAGATGAAATACTGACACAGACAGAAAATAGTATGAGCAAACGTTGGGGCCCAAACTACCTAAATAGAAAAGGATAGGAAGGGCACTTACTGCAATCCCAAAAAAACTGAAAAGCACCAACTCTACTAATTTCAAAATCACCTGAGATCACACGACCTCTACCACCTAAATTAGTTCTCTGGTGTAACAAAATCAAAACAGCAGCCACTGAAAAAAACTGGAAAAAGCAAAAGTACAAACATCAGTGGCTGAACTAAACTGAGAGGGCAAAGCCCCGGAGGGGACCCTGAAGGCCCCCACAGAAGTGCAGGACAAAATGCAAAAATCAAGCACAAAAACAAAGAGAAGAAAATGTCTTATCTGTTAGCAGGAGATGCAGACACGACACAGCAGGCTACAAAGGAAACAGGACTCAAGGATTGAGACCAGAACAATTGATCACCGGCAACCTGATGGAAGGGCGACTCCCTTATATAAGACCAGTCAGTAACACCTGATTCCCACTCTCATAATCTTCACTGGACAGTCCAGTACCGCTTGTAACCACCAGAGGAGCCTCTGCTCAGAACTCATTTCAAGTCCATTCACAACAGTACCCCCCCTTGCGGAGGGGTCACCGAACCCTCACTTGAGCAACCAGGTCGGTCAGGATGAGTTCTATGATACGCACGGATGAGTCTCCTAGCATGGATGTCCGAAGCAAACACCCAAGAATTGTCTTCCTGACCATAACCTCTCACTTAACCAAATACTGGAGTTTTCCGTCTAGAAAAACGAGAATTCAATATTTTCTCAACCACAAACTCCATATTGCCCTCAACCAGAACAGGGTCAGGAGGCAAAGCAGTAGGAACCACTGGCTCAACAAACCTCTTCAACAAGGACTTATGGAACACGTTATGGATCTTAAATGTCCCTGGAAGAAGCAAACGAAAAGAAACAGGATTAAGAATCTCCATGATCTTATAAGGTCCAATGAACCTAGGCTTAAATTTAGGAGATGCCACTCTCATAGGAATATTTCTTGAGGACAACCAGACCAAGTCCCCCACTTTAAACCGAGGACCATCAGTCCTATGCCGGTTAGCAAACCGCTGGGCCCTCTCCTGAGAGAGGGACAACCTCTCCCTACCTGGTCCCAAATCTGTTGCATACGCTCCACAACAGAGTCAACACCTGGACAGACAGAAGCCTCCGTCTGTCCTGAAGAAAATTGAGGGTGAAACCCAGAATTACAGAAAAATGGAGACATCAAAGTGGCAGAGCTAGCCCTATTAGTAAGAGCAAACTCAGCCAAAGGCAAAAAAGAGACCCGTCATCCTGATCAGCAGACACAAAGCATCTTAGATAAGTCTCCAATGTCTGGTTTGTTCTCTCAGTTTGACCATTGGTCTGAGGATTAAACGCCGAGGAGAAAGACAATTGAACACCAAGTTTAGAAACAAAAGGTCCTCCAAAATCTGGAAACAACTGGACTCCTCTGTCAGACACAATGTTCTCGGAATGCCGTGTAAACGAACCACGTGCTGAAGGAACAAAGGCACCAGTTCAGAGGAGGAAGGCAACTTAGGCAATGGCACAAGATGTATCATCTTGGAAAACCTATCACAAATCACCCAGATGACGGTCATTCTCTGAGAAACAGGGGAGGTCGGAAATGAAATCCATAGAGATATGGGTCCATGGTCTCTTGGGCACAGGCATGGCATCAACAAACCACTAGAGCGAGAGCAAGGCTTGGAGCGAGAGCAAGTCCCGCAGGACTGCACAAATTCCCTGACATCCGAGACAAGGTAGGCCACCAAAAGGACCGACTAACCAGTCTCTGGTACCAAAAATTCCGGGATGCCCAGCCAATGCGGAACAATGAATCTCAGACATCACACTCTTTTTCCACTGGTCCGGGACAAACAATTTTCCAACAGGGCAGCGCTCGGGCCTATCCTCCTGACACCCCTCCAGAGCAAGTCTCAAATTGGGTGAGATGGCGGAAAGAACTACACCCTCTTTCAAAATAACAGAAGGATCAGATAACTCAGGAGAGTCCGCAAGGAAACTCCTCGAGAGGGCATCCGCCTTAACATTCTTAGTGCCAGGAAGAAAGGAAACCACAAAATTAAAACGTGTGAAAAACAAGGCCCACCTGGCCTGTCTAGGATTGAGTCGCTTGGCAGATTCCAGATAAACCAGATTCTTATGGTCCGTAAGGACCACCACTGATGTTTGGCTCCCTCCAGCCAATGTCTCCACTCTTCAAAAGCCCACTTCATGGACAGTAACTCCCGATTACCCACGTCATAATTACGTTCAGTAGGAGAAAATTTCGAGAGAAAAAGGCACAAGGGTTACTTTTAGAGGTCTCTGGTATCTTTTTGGGACAAAACGGCACCTGCCCCAATTTCAGAGGCATCAACCTCCACCTGAAATGGCAGAGAAACATCAGGCTGCCGTAGAACATGAGCAGAAGTGAATCTCTGCTTAAGTTCCTGAAATGCAGAGACTGCCTCAGGAGGCCAATTCACACATCAGAACCCTTTCTGGTCAAATCAGTCAATGGTTTAACAATAACCGAGAAATTACCAATAAATTTACGATAAAAAATTGGCAAAACCAAAAATCTTTGAAGAGCCTTTAATGAAGTAGGTTGGACCCAATCACAGATGGCCTGAACCTTGACCGGGTCCATTTCAATAACAGATGGGGACAAAATGAATCCCAGAAATGAGATCCTCTGTACGCCAAAAAGACATTTGATCCCTTACATAAGAGCATTCTCTCTCAAAATCTGGAATCAGTTCGAACATGTTTCACATGAGAGTCCCAGTCATTAGAAAAAATCAAGATATTATCCAAATAAACAATCAGAATTTATCCACAAAATCCCTGAAAATGTCATTAATGAAGGACTGGAAGACAGAAGGAGCATTAGTGAGCCCAAAGGGCATCACAAGGTACTCAAAATGCCCCTCAGGGGTATTGAATGCCTCTTCCATTCATCCCCGTGCTTAATGCGAATAAGGTTATATGCCCCCCTGAGGTCAAGCTTGGTAAACCAAGTAGCGTTTTTCACCCTGGAAAAACAGGTCAGAAATCAAAGGTAACGGGTATTGATATTTTACAGTAATATTGTTCAAAAGACGATAATCAATACAACGGCCTTAATGAACCATCCTTTTGGCCACAAAGAAAAAACTGGCACCTAAGGGGAAGGGGATGGCTGATATAAACCCTTTTTTCCAATGATCCTTGTTAAGACCCCCCAAAGGGCATTTCGGGTTTACAACAATTTAAAAAGGCGCCCCTTTTGGGAATTTTCCCCGGGAATAATTCAATGCGAGTCAACCCCCCCAGGGGGGGGAAAGGGTTGCAGATTTTACTTTCGTAAACACTCAGAAAAAAAAAAAACAAAAGTCAGGAATTTCCTGACTGGGGGGGAGCAGAAAAACAGGGTGTTGGATTAAAAAACTTTGGACCCCCCAAATGGTTACAGACAGGGATTTCCAACCCAAAAAAAGGGATTATGGCTGAAACCCAAAGGGGAACCCCGTAGAAAATTTTCAGAGATTTAAAAGAACCAAAAAAATTTACAGCACCCCCGTGAAGGTTCAACCCTCATTATAAATGGTAGAGAACGGGTTTTTCTACCAAAAGGGGGGAAGAATGGGCCCCCCCGGGGGGGGGAAAATTAGACTTCTGTGGGGGTTTTTTTTTTTTTTGGGGGAAAAACCCCAAAACTTTGGGGGCAAAATAAAACCCCCAGGGGGTTTTAAATAGCCCCCCCAATCAACAAAAAGCCTGAGCGAAAATGGGGAAAGGGAAAAAAATTTCAGAGTGACAGTTAAAAAAAAACTTAGTCTAAAACCCCCCCCAAGACAACTGAGCGTGCAAAAGTTTCCCCCTTTAGGGCAGCTAAAAATAGCATGAGAGGTTTCACACGTAAAACAAAACCCTTTTTGCCTTTCGAAACTCATAAAGCTGTCCCCAAAAAACCCACTCTACACATGGGGGGGTTTTCAAAAAGCGGGTTCACAAGGAAACCCATTCCACGCTTTTTCTCCGTCACGCAAGTTTTTCAATTTGAATCGCTAATCCCTTAAAAACTTTTAGACCAAAAGGGGACAGAAAAACCCACCATAACACCTTTACATTTTTGGGGACGACCCCAAAAAAGGGGGCCCCCCAAAAATTTCGTTCTTTCCCTTTTGGGCGGACTGCCCATTTCGGAATCTCGAATATAATCAGAAAAACAAGCCCTGTTTTAAACCCCCAAACCCAGGTTTTTAGCTTTCATGACATTAGGCTCATCGTACAAAACCCCCCCAAAAAAAAATGCATCAACATCACTCAAAACACCCCCCCAGTGTAGGGAAAAAGCCCAATCCTGGGGGTCGCCCGGCCCCCGGAGAAGAGACAATTTGAACCTGCTGCGCTGCTTTTTCCCAGGACTTAGTTTTTTAAGGGAAAAAAAAAAATTTAAAATTATTTTTAAAAAATTTAAAAAATTTGCTCGATTCCCCAAAAAAAAAAATTTTGGCATGGAACCCAGGTTCCAAAACAGGCAACCTAAAAGAACAAAAACTCCAAACCCCCAGGGGGAAACTGATCCCAGGGGCCCGGGAAAAATGTGAAAAAACCCCTTGAGAAAAAAAAAATCCTCCCCACCCAGAGATAAGGGAAAAAAAAAAATGAAAAAAAAAAGAAAAAATTCTGACAAAATCTGCCAACCTTTTTTTTTTAAAATTTTTTTTTCCCCTTTTTAGTTTCCAAAATTTTTAAAATTTTTGGCCGGTTTTTGTTATGTTTCGGGAGCTGAGGTTTGCAGGAAAAAAGGGAAAAAGGGCCAGAAAAGGGGAATCTATGAGATTGCAGAAACCCGAAAACCCCACAATAGAGGGGACCCCCGGAGCTTTCCCACGTTGGCCCCAGAAACCTCGTCACACCCCGAGAAATAACTAACCAAAATAGAAAGAGGAAAGCTTCTCCCCCCGGGGAGAACCCCCCAAAAAACATAGAAAGCCCCAAAAAAATGTAATGGCGGTTAACAAGAGAAAAATGAAAGACAGAAAATAGTAGAGCAAACGTTGGGGGCCCCCAAAAACCTAAAAAAAAAAGGATAGGGGGGCACTTACTGCAATCCCAAAAAAAAAGGGAAAAACCCCCAAATTACTAATTTCAAAAAACAAACCCGAGACACACGGACCTTACCCCCCCAAATTAGTTTTTTGGTGTAACAAAATTTAAAAAAACAAACAAGAAAAAACCCGGAAAAAAAAAAAAATACAAACATCGTGGTAACTAAATGAGGGGCAAAAGCCCCCGGGGGGGAAAACCCCCCCAAAGGGCCCCCCCAGAAGGAGGACCCAAAAAATTTAAAAAAAAAAACACAAAAACAAAAAGAAGAAAATTTTCTTTTTGTTAGCAAAAGGGGATCAACACACACAGCAGGCTACAAAGGAAAACCCCCAATCAAGGGTTGAGACAGAAAATTGTTTACCGGCAACCCTGAGGGAAAAGGGGCTCTTATATAAAAACCAGCAGTTTAAAACCCCCTTCCCCCCCCACAATCTTTTTTTGGAAGTCCAGTAAAAATTTTAACCACAGGGGGGTTGCCCGAACTCTTTCAAGTCCCTTTTTTAACGCAGCCGTGCACCGGGGGGAAACATTTTTCCCTTTCGTTTCTCTCTTCAGGGGGGTTTTTCGGGGGGTGCTTTTAACCCCCCGGAGGTTAGTGGCCCTTGGCTTTTTCCCTTTTTTTCCCTTTTAATTTTTTTTTTAATAAACAGGTCCTCCTCTTTTTGCGCTTTTTGGGTTTTTTTTTTTTTTGCATACTATTCCAAAGAACACGGGGGTTCCCTAGTTTTTCCATTCACACCATTACGTGACATGAAAACCCCTGTCAATTTTAAACCCCCCTTTTTTCCCAAACCCCCCACTATTACATGGGTGCCGTATATATGTACACGCACAGGAGAGGGGGCCCAACCCCCCCCAAAAATGGAGGGAAAAAGGGCCCGTACCCTACATAAAAAATGTGCAAAAAAAAATGTTTGGGGGTGTATGAGGTATTGGTTGTTTTTTTTTGGGAAAAAAAAACCCAAAAAGGGGTTTTTAAAAAAAACGGGCAGGGTCCCCAAAAAAATTTTTTTTGCGAGGGCCCTGCGCTAAATTCAAAAAAAAATTTTCTGAAAATTGGACTAAAAATAAAAAAAAGACATAATGAAAAAAAAAAAAAATAGCAGCCATTTCCCCTTTTTCCTAGCGTGCATTTGTGTTGGGAAAGGTGCAAAACAGCGTGAACGGGTGCAGTTCACAAAAACGCAGGCAAGGGTTAACAGGAGTGCAGTTTAATTAACAATAAGAACTCACAGGGAAAAAAAATGAAGGGGGGGGGAAAAAAGGGGTTTTAAAAAATGTAATTTTTTGGTTTTAAATTTTTAAAGGCTTTTTATCAAATTGAATTTATTGTGACTTCGCTGTCCCCTTTTTTTTGCCCCTTTTTGTCCCGTTGGATGAGGGAATGCCCCGGGGGGGGAAAGGGGGGGGGGGTGCGTTTCAGGCT
>JARQOD010000006.1:31234440-31286036 GCA_033576555.1 Oophaga sylvatica
TGTAATAACACGTGAAAAAAACGAATGAAATTTAAAAAGGGAATCCCTGAAAACGTTATCAGGGTCCCACAAAAAAAAAGCACCCACCCAGCTTGCATTGGAGAAAGAAAAAAATTTTATAGCTCTCAAAATAAAGCGATTCAAAAACAATTATTTTTTCTAAAATTTGTTTTTATTGTGTAAAAGACCCAAAAAACGAACAAAAAAAAAATTACATAAATGTGGTGTCACTGAAATTTGGACTGACCCGAAGAAAAAAAGTTTCCCCTTTAAATCATTTTTTCCCCAACCGTTAAAAACCCATAAACAAAATCAAAAAAAAAAAGCTGAATTGTGGTTTTTATTCATTTGCTTTGCAAAAATGGAATAAAAAAAAATAAAATGTGCCTAAAAATTTGTACCTTTAAAAACGTTCAACTAGTCCGGGAAAAAAAACAACCCCATCCATTACTCTGTGGCAGAAATATGGAAAAATTATAGTTTCAAAATTAGGGCCCTTTTTTTTTTTTTGTATAAAAAGCCTTTTTAGTTTTTGCAACAGCACCCAAAAATTAAAACCCCCTTTAAAAAGGGGTATTGGGGGTTTGCGCCAACCGAAGAAAAAAATTTTCCCTAATCATTTTAAAAACGAAAATAAAAAAAACCCAATTTTTTTCCAACCTTTTCCGGGTTGATTCGCTAATTTTGCTTCCCAAAGGGCTCACAATTATCCTGCGCTCTGCGCTGAACGCTTTCTCCGGGGTTTCCATGTAAATCTCTGAAATACGTGATTCAGATGGAGCTCCAGGCGGAAGATTCCCTATAATGAGGCAGATAGTGGTGTCCGTCTTTTTAGGCGTGCATAAAAGAGCGGTCCGCCACAGTTTTGTGCACTCTGAAAAGAAGGATTTTTTCTTCACCGCCCAATGGTCCAGTTTTTCTTGCTATCCTTTTGAAAATAAAAATTTGGGGCTAAAATAACATATTTATGGGAAAAAATGTGTTTTATAATTTTCATGGCTCAAAATTATAAATTTATATAGAATTCTGTGAAGCCCCTTGGGGTTCAAAGTGCTGAGCACAAATCTAGATAAATTCTGTGAGGGGTGTTAGTTTCCAAAATGGGGTCACTTGTTCTGGGTTTTCACTGTTTAGGCACATCAGGGGCTCTCCAAACGCAACATGGCGTCCGCTATTTATTCCAGCCAATTTTGCATTCTAAAAGTCAAATGGTGTTCCTTCCCTTCTGAACCCTGCGCCCAAATAGTAGATTTCCCCCACATATGGGGTATCGGCATACTCAGAGAAATTGCACAACAAATTTTATAGTGTATTTTCTCCTGTTACCGTTGTGAAAAATTTGGGGCTAAAGTAAAATTTTTGTGGGAAAAGGTAAAACTTTCATTTTTTCCTTCCACATTGATTTAGTTCTCGTGAAGCACCTGAAGGGATAATAACATCTGGAATGTCATTTTTGAGCAATTTGAGGGTGCAGTTTTTCGAATGGTGTCACTTTGGGTATTTTATGTCATATAGGCATTTTAAAGTCACTTCAAATGTGAGGTGGTCCAGAAAAAAATGTTGGAAAAATGAGAAATTGCTGATCAACTTTTAACCCATCCAACTTCCTAACAAAAAAAATATGTTTCAAAAATTGTGCTCATGTAAAGTAGACATGTGGGAAATGTTATTTATTAACTATGTTGTGTGACATAACTCTCTGGTTTAAGGGCATAAAAATTAAAAGTTTGAAATTTGTGACCAAGTTTTCCCCAAATTTCCAATATTTTCAGAAATAAACGCAAGTCATATTGAACAAATTTTAACCACTAACATGAAGTACAATATGTCACGATAAACAATCTCAGAATTACTGGGATACTTGGAAGTGTTCCAGAGTTATTACTACATAAAGGTCAGAATCGTAAAAATTGGACTGGTCACCAAGGCATAAACAGGCTCTAGCGCGAAAGGGTTAAAAGGTTAAAGTTACTGCAACATTTTTTTGTAATTTTAGTAATTGTGGCTTTGGAGAAAATGTTTCCATATAATATTCATTACGTCAAAATTTCATAAGTTTTCTTGGCGTGGCTGCCTACTATTCCAAATGGGAGGAAAAGATATCGCCGTCTTAAGAAGCACAGAGGCAAAAAGGGACAAGGCAATGAAAAAGTAAAAAGCACAGACCTTTATTAAAACACTCCGCAACGCGTTTCAATAGCGGCACGCTATCTTCATCAGGTAGTATAACAACAAAAGGAGGAAATTACATATATAGAGGAAAGTGCACCAATGAGGGACAGCGACCAATTAAACCCATGAGGCACTCATTAAAACGCCAGAGGGAGTTAAAGATAATACAGCAATATCTTAAATGATGATAACAAATAAAAATAAAATAAAAACTGTATACATATATATAGATATACTGTATATACAGTATATATTTATAAAACAAAAAAAATACTAAAAAATTATAGTTAATTAAAGTTATATTACTGACTGACAACATTATCTATAGTTAAATTAAGTCCTTCAGGAGCCAAAGTACCCAATTTGAAAATCCAGTAACTTTCTTTATAAATGAGACTTCCCAAGCAATCTGAAACATTGTCAGCGACCTGATCAATGATAATGAGACTCAAAAATTATGGATCTTTCTCATGTGCCTCAGCGCTTCTTAAGACCACAAAATCTTTTCCTTCTACTTCATATCCCTCTGTTGAGGGCACGCAACAGGAGCAGCACCGGCGCAGCAAGTCTTTCCTTGTTATCTAAAGGACCTGCAGTCACGTGACTCTAGGACCTGCAGTCATGTGCTTCCAGCCTAGATCCATCAATGTCTGTTAGCGGTCACGTGGTGTACCTCTGGATCCACAACAGGAGCAGCCTGTTATGTTTCGGTAGCTGAGGAGTGCAGGTAAAAAAGGCAATAGACCAGAGAAGTTGGAATCTATGAGATTGCAGTACCCTGACTAACCACCACAACTAGAGGCAGCCGTGGAGCGTTCCTACGTTGGTCCTAGATGCCTCGTCACAGCCTGAGAAACTAACTACACCTAAAGATAGAAAGAGGAAAGCTATCTGCCCCGGAGCAGATCCCCAAAGAACATAGAAAGCCCCCAAACATGTAATGGCGGTTAGACAAGATGAAATACTGACACAGACAGAAAATAGTATGAGCAAACGTTGGGGCCCAAACTACCTAAATAGAAAAGGATAGGAAGGGCACTTACTGCAATCCCAAAAAACACTGAAAAGCACCAACTCTACTAATTTCAAAATCACCTGAGATCACACGACCTCTACCACCTAAATTAGTTCTCTGGTGTAACAAAATCAAAACAGCAGCCACTGAAAAAACTGGAAAAAGCAAAAGTACAAACATCAGTGGCTGAACTAAACTGAGAGGGCAAAAGCCCCCGGAGGGGACCCTGAAGGCCCCCACAGAAGTGCAGGACAAAATGCAAAAATCAAGCACAAAAACAAAGAGAAGAAAATGTCTTATCTGTTAGCAGGAGATGCAGACACGACACAGCAGGCTACAAAGGAAACAGGACTCAAGGATTGAGACCAGAACAATTGATCACCGGCAACCCTGATGGGAAGGCGACTCCCTTATATAAGACCAGTCAGTAACACCTGATTCCCACTCCTCATAATCTTCACTGGACAGTCCAGTACCGCTTGTAACCACCAGAGGGAGCCTCTGCTCAGAACTCATTTCAAGTCCATTCACAACAGTACCCCCCCCTTGCGGAGGGGTCACCGAACCCTCACTTGAGCAACCAGGTCGGTCAGGATGAGTTCTATGATACGCACGGATGAGTCTCCTAGCATGGATGTCCGAAGCAAACACCCAAGAATTGTCTTCATGACCATAACCTCTCCACTTAACCAAATACTGGAGTTTCCGTCTAGAAAAACGAGAATTCAATATTTTCTCAACCACAAACTCCATATTGCCCTCAACCAGAACAGGGTCAGGAGGCAAAGCAGTAGGAACCACTGGCTCAACAAACCTCTTCAACAAGGACTTATGGAACACGTTATGGATCTTAAATGTCCCTGGAAGAAGCAAACGAAAAGAAACAGGATTAAGAATCTCCATGATCTTATAAGGTCCAATGAACCTAGGCTTAAATTTAGGAGATGCCACTCTCATAGGAATATTTCTTGAGGACAACCAGACCAAGTCCCCCACTTTAAACCGAGGACCATCAGTCCTATGCCGGTTAGCAAACCGCTGGGCCCTCTCCTGAGAGAGGGACAACCTCTCCACTACCTGGTCCCAAATCTGTTGCATACGCTCCACAACAGAGTCAACACCTGGACAGACAGAAGCCTCCGTCTGTCCTGAAGAAAATTGAGGGTGAAACCCAGAATTACAGAAAAATGGAGACATCAAAGTGGCAGAGCTAGCCCTATTAGTAAGAGCAAACTCAGCCAAAGGCAAAAAAGAGACCCAGTCATCCTGATCAGCAGACACAAAGCATCTTAGATAAGTCTCCAATGTCTGGTTTGTTCTCTCAGTTTGACCATTGGTCTGAGGATTAAACGCCGAGGAGAAAGACAATTGAACACCAAGTTTAGAACAAAAGGTCCTCCAAAATCTGGAAACAAACTGGACTCCTCTGTCAGACACAATGTTCTCAGGAATGCCGTGTAAACGAACCACGTGCTGAAGGAACAAAGGCACCAGTTCAGAGGAGGAAGGCAACTTAGGCAATGGCACAAGATGTATCATCTTGGAAAACCTATCACAAATCACCCAGATGACGGTCATTCTCTGAGAAACAGGGAGGTCGGAAATTAAATCCATAGAGATATGGGTCCATGGTCTCTTGGGCACAGGCAATGGCATCAACAAACCACTAGAGCGAGAGCAAGGCTTGGAGCGAGAGCAAGTCCCGCAGGACTGCACAAATTCCCTGACATCACGAGACAAGGTAGGCCACCAAAAGGACCGACTAACCAAGTCTCTGGTACCAAAAATTCCGGGATGCCCAGCCAACGCGGAACAATGAATCTCAGACATCACACTCTTTTTCCACTGGTCCGGGACAAACAATTTTCCAACAGGGCAGCGCTCGGGCCTATCCTCCTGACACCCCTCCAGAGCAAGTCTCAAATTGGGTGAGATGGCGGAAAGAACTACACCCTCTTTCAAAATAACAGAAGGATCAGATAACTCAGGAGAGTCCGCAAGGAAACTCCTCGAGAGGGCATCCGCCTTAACATTCTTAGTGCCAGGAAGAAAGGAAACCACAAAATTAAAACGTGTGAAAAACAAGGCCCACCTGGCCTGTCTAGGATTGAGTCGCTTGGCAGATTCCAGATAAACCAGATTCTTATGGTCCGTAAGGACCACCACCTGATGTTTGGCTCCCTCCAGCCAATGTCTCCAATCTTCAAAAGCCCACTTCATGGACAGTAACTCCCGATTACCCACGTCATAATTACGTTCAGTAGGAGAAAATTTCGAGAGAAAAAGGCACAAGGGTTACTTTTAGAGGTCTCTGGATCTTTTTGGGACAAAACGGCACCTGCCCCAATTTCAGAGGCATCAACCTCCACCTGAAATGGCAGAGAAACATCAGGCTGCCGTAGAACATGAGCAGAAGTGAATCTCTGCTTAAGTTCCTGAAATGCAGAGACTGCCTCAGGAGGCCAATTCACCACATCAGAACCCTTTCTGGTCAAATCAGTCAATGGTTTAACAATAACCGAGAAATTACCAATAAATTTACGATAAAAATTGGCAAAACCCAAAAATCTTTGAAGAGCCTTTAATGAAGTAGGTTGGACCCAATCACAGATGGCCTGAACCTTGACCGGGTCCATTTCAATAACAGATGGGGACAAAATGAATCCCAGAAATGAGATCCTCTGTACGCCAAAAAGACACTTTGATCCCTTCACATACAGAGCATTCTCTCTCAAAATCTGGAATACAGTTCGAACATGTTTCACATGAGAGTCCCAGTCATTAGAAAAAATCAAGATATCATCCAAATAAACAATCAGAAATTTATCCACAAAATCCCTGAAAATGTCATTAATGAAGGACTGGAAGACAGAAGGAGCATTAGTGAGCCCAAAGGGCATCACAAGGTACTCAAAATGCCCCTCAGGGGTATTGAATGCCGTCTTCCATTCATCCCCGTGCTTAATGCGAATAAGGTTATATGCCCCCCTGAGGTCAAGCTTGGTAAACCAAGTAGCGTTTTTCACCCTGGAAAACAGGTCAGAAATCAAAGGTAACGGGTATTGATATTTTACAGTAATATTGTTCAAAAGACGATAATCAATACACGGCCTTAATGAACCATCCTTTTTGGCCACAAAGAAAAAACTGGCACCTAAGGGTGAAGAGGATGGTCTGATATGACCCTTCTCCAATGATTCCTTGATATAAGACCGCATAGCGTCATGTTCAGGTACAGACAAGTTAAAAAGGCGACCTTTAGGGAATTTACTACCAGGCACTAATTCAATAGCGCAGTCATAGCTCCTATGGGGAGGCAAGGATATTACTTTCGCTAAACACATCAGAAAAATCAATCAAAAAGTCAGGAACATCCTGAGCCTGGGGAGAGGCAGAAAAAACAGGAGTGTTGGTATTAACACATTGGCAGCCCCAACTGGTTACAGACACAGATTTCCAATCCAAAACAGGATTATGAGACTGCAACCAAGGGAAGCCCAGTACGATAATATCATGCAGATTATACAGAACCAAAAATTTACAGCACTCCTGATGATCAGGTTCAACCCTCATTATCACCTGAGTAGAGAACTGAGGTTTATTCTCAGCCAAAGGGGTAGAATCGATCCCCAGTAGGGGAATAGACTTCTGTAGGGGTATCAAGGAAACCCACAACGTTTAGCAAAATCAAAATCCATCAGGTTAATAGCTGCTCCCGAATCAACGAAAGCCTGAGCAGAAAATGAGGACAGAGAGCATATCAGAGTGACAGTTAATAAAAACTTAGTCTGAACACTACCCAAGACAACTGAGCGTGCAAAACGTCTTCCCCGCTTAGGGCAGACTGAAATAGCATGAGAGGCATCACCACAGTAGAAACATAACCCATTGCGCTTTCGAAACTCATGACGCTGTGCCCCAGAAACCACTCTATCACACTGCATGGGTTCAGAAGCAGGTTCACAAGGCAACACCATTCCACGCATACTTCTCCGCTCACGCAAACGTCTGTCAATTTGAATCGCTAATGACATAGAATCATTGAGACCAGAGGGGACAGAGAATCCCACCATAACATCCTTTACATTATCTGACAGACCCTTCCGAAAAAGGGCCGCCAAAGCGTCGTCATTCCACTTGGTCAGGACTGCCCACCTACGGAATCTCTGACAGTATAACTCAGCGTCATCAAGCCCTGATTTAATGCCAACAAGGCTTTTTCAGCTTGATCAGTGACATTAGGCTCATCGTACAATAACCCCAAAGCCTGAAAAAATGCATCAACATCACTCAAAACAGGATCCCCAGGTGTCAGGGAAAAAGCCCAATCCTGAGGATCGCCGCGCAGGAGAGAGATGACAATTTGAACCTGCTGCGCTGCGTTCCCTGAGGACTTAGATTTTAAGGCAAAAAACAATTTACAATTATTTTTGAAATTCTGAAACTTAGCTCGATCCCCTAAAAACAAATCTGGCATGAGAATCCTAGGTTCCACAACAGGCAACCTAGCAAGATAGGCAGCAATACTCCGAACCTCAGTGGCAAGCTGATCCACACGGCCAGACAACTGTGCAAACTCCATTGAGAGAAAAAAAATCCTCCCCAGCACCCAGAGATACAGAGGAAAAAAAAAAATGCAACAAACAGAAAAATATCTCTGACAACTCTGACAACCTTTTTCTTTCACAATATTTTTTCCCTTCTGTGAGTACCATACAATTTTCAATTTTTAGGCCGGTGATACTGTTATGTTTCGGTAGCTGAGGAGTGCAGGTAAAAAAGGCAATAGACCAGAGAAGTTGGAATCTATGAGATTGCAGTACCCTGACTAACCACCACAACTAGAGGCAGCCGTGGAGCGTTCCTACGTTGGTCCTAGACGCCTCGTCACAGCCTGAGAAACTAACTACACCTAAAGATAGAAAGAGGAAAGCTATCTGCCCCGGAGCAGATCCCCAAAGAACATAGAAAGCCCCCAAACATGTAATGGCGGTTAGACAAGATGAAATACTGACACAGACAGAAAATAGTATGAGCAAACGTTGGGGCCCAAACTACCTAAATAGAAAAGGATAGGAAGGGCACTTACTGCAATCCCAAAAAAACCTGAAAAGCACCAACTCTACTAATTTCAAAATCACCTGAGATCACACGACCTCTACCACCTAAATTAGTTCTCTGGTGTAACAAAATCAAAACAGCAGCCACTGAAAAAACTGGAAAAAGCAAAAGTACAAACATCAGTGGCTGAACTAAACTGAGAGGGCAAAAGCCCCCGGAGGGGACCCTAAAGGCCCCCACAGAAGTGCAGGACAAAATGCAAAAATCAAGCACAAAAACAAAAAGAAGAAAATGTCTTATCTGTTAGCAGGAGATGCAGACACGACACAGCAGGCTACAAAGGAAACAGGAATCAAGGATTGAGACCAGAACAATTGATCACCGGCAACCCTGATGGGAAGGCGACTCCCTTATATAAGACCAGTCAGTAACACCTGATTCCCACTCCTCACAATCTTCACTGGACAGTCCAGTACCGCTTGTAACCACCAGAGGGAGCCTCTGCTCAGAACTCATTTCAAGTCCATTCACAACAGCAGCCGCTGCACACGGGGAATCATTTCCCTTACGTCTCTCTCTTCACCGGGGTTATGCAGGAGTGCATAACCCCAGGAGGTTAGTGGCCCCTTGGCTGTCCTTTGTTTGCCTAATTCCTTTACATAACAGGTCCTCCTCATGTGCGCTTCTTGTTTCTCTTTTTTTTGCATACTATTCCAAATGCACACAGGCTTGCATAGTGTGCCATTCACACCATTACGTGACATGCACCTCTGTCAATATAACAGCCTATTACCAACGCCCCTACTATTACATCAGCTGCCAGTACTATATGTACACGCACAGGAGAGACACCCCACCCAGCCACCACTGGAGGGACCTGGCCTGTACCCTACATAAAAAATGTGCAAAAAAGATGTTTGTAATGTATGAGGTATTGGTTGATATTTTGGCAAAAATACCCAAGCTTGCAACTAGCGTCAAGGGTCCTCAATCATTATCTTGCGAGTCCCTGCGCTAAATTCAAAAACAATTTACTGAAAATAAGGACTAAAAATCAATAAAAGACATCACTGAAAAAGAACAAATAGCAGCCATACTTGCATCCTAGCGTGCATTTGTGTCTGGGCATGGTGCAAAGCAGGTGAACGGATGCAGTACACAAAGACGCAGAGCAAGGGTTAACAGGAGTGCAGTTTAATTAACAATAATGAACTCACAGGGAAATAACATGAAGGGGAAAACAAGTTAAACAGTGTAATTGTGGTTCAATGCAACAGTCTTTTTATCAACTTGAATTTATTGTGACTTCGCTGTCCTTTAGTCGCTTGCAGTCCCGATGGATGAGGGAATGCCGGCAGAGGCTGACACTGCGTCTTCAGGCTTTCCCGTCCAACACATGGTCACACTTCTGGCAGGCGGTCACCGTTTTTTCCCGCTGAACCCCTAGTCCATTGAACTGCAGAGCCGAAGTGTGAAGCTCCGCACAAGTCTCTACTCGGCGTGTGCTCCCCTGCGCACCAAACAACTGGATGAACGCACCACGATGTCTCACTTGGCGCTCGTCCCCGCTGGTACTTGAATACCTGCGCTGCTTCACTCGGCGCCCGTCTTTCATGTGTGCCCAACAGTATCCGGGAGTCCCCCTGCACCCGTCCTGGATCTCTGCTCTGCAGTCAGTCTCTCTCAGCGGCGCACAGCAGGTCCCTGCTCTTTCTTCCCTGTGGCAGGAACTCTCTGTCTTTTCCCACGCTCGACTTTCCCTTGCTTACCACACCCCTTCTCTCTAGGTCATGGGTCCTTTCCGACTCCCATTTCCTTCCCCACTGTAACACTGGATGCGACCTCGGCAGTTCCGGACCGGTGTCTCATAGGTTCCCACAGCCCGTTCTCCTTCCTTACAATGGTATTGTAAGTATATAGTACGGAGTAAATCATGGCACTCCTGGTTGGTGCTCAAGTAAGGTCCAAAACCAATACAGTATATGAAAAAACTTGGTTGTCAAAATTGAATGTATTTCTTAATTTAAAATCTTGTTTCCCTGCACATTCAATTTTGATGTGCTGCATGATCTTAAATCAGCTGAGAGGAGCTCAGAATAGGACAGATAAAAGAGTTATAAATTGCCAATTTATGTTCCTGCTCATTTGGCTTTGCTGTAGTTTCTTGTACTTTGTACAAACAATGGCATGGCCCCCCCGTTTTTGAGCTAAGCATTTCAGCTTCCCATGGACAGGTGTCTGAACTGTCGGCCTGTGTCTTGCTGTGCCCTTATCTATAGTGTGGATGGCTGACACAAGGGGTTTTAAATATTGGAGACATGATAGGATCGTCCCGATAGGGTACACCTTGTCGCAGTGGGATGGCATTTATGCATTTTTTTATCAAAATAAAGTCTACTAAGTCCCTTATGTTATTTACATGTGCTATTACTATTTACATACTACAGGGTATATGCTTATTTTGTTTTTTATTGGGTCTGTGAAATAGCCACAGTGTGAATGTGATCCTACAAATGCACATACACCAACTTATGCTCCGGCTCATTTCTTTGGTTTTGCTGTAGTTTCTTGTACTTTGCACAAACATTGGCGTGACTACTCCTTTTTGAGCTAGGCATTTCATCTATATAACTTCCATGGGCAGGTGTCAGATCAGTTGGTTGGATCTGGGTCTTGCTCTGCCCCGTTTTAGTATTATACTTACCAGTCGCGGTCTTCTGCTATTCTCAGTGTCGCGCTGGTCATCTTCTGGTGGTTGTTGTGATCTACATTGAGATTGGCTGACACAAGGTGAAGTTTTAATACTAGAAATAGGACTGTCCTGATTGGGTACACCTTGTCACGGTGGGATGGCTTTTATGCTTTTTTTTATCAAAATAGTGCTAATTAAGCACCTTATATTATTTCAATGTACTATTATTATTTTATTTAGTTACTTACTACAGAGTACATGCTCATTTTCTTTTTTACTTTAGGTTTTATAAGTTGCATTAGTGATACTGTAAGGAGAAGCACCGGGTCGTGGGTGCCTGTTCTGTGCAGGGTCCGGAACTGTCGAGGCTGTCTCCTCTGTTGTCCGGGGGAAAGAATAAGAGACCAGACAAACCAGACAGACCAGGAAGCAGGGGGCGTGGCTAAGGGGCAGCAGCCACAGCGCTCAAGGAAGCAGTCAGTTTTTGGCGGGAGAAGACAGTGCGCACCAAGGAGAGAGGTGTGCTCCGTCCCTCGATCACCGACACTGCGCAGGTTGCGTCTGTTTAACCCCGCCACCACCAGCAGGGACTTGAGAGAGAGAAGTGTAGTGTACCCAGTGACTACCAGAGAGCCAGGTGCCGCAAGCCCTGTGTCCGTGAGTACAGTGCGCGTACCATCTAAGAGAAACCAGGTATGGGACAGACGCTTAAGCCCTGAGCTGCCAGTATATACAGTGCTTGCCGGTCTACGTTGGACTTGGATAGTGCTGTGGTCTTCTCTATCTCAGCTGCATCAAACTATGGACTAGGGGCAGCGGAAGGTACCGAAGACCGACCGCTGCCGCCAGAAGACGGATCGTTGTTGCTTGTTGGACCAGCACCGCGTCAGCCACCGTGGCGCCATTGATTTCCCAGCAGCTCCCACAGCCTGAGGAACTACTAATACGATAAGTTATCCCAAAGAACTGCCATTACCTTATCCATTGTTCCTTGACCCTGCATTACCTTTGCAATTGAACTGTTTATTCCTCCATTTAACTGTTTGCTCCCTCTTTTAACTGCATATCTCCCTGCTTGGAGTATCCCATTGTTAAAGTAAAGTTGTTAACCCTTGCTCTGCCTCTCGTGCCGTCCTGCATCTTGCAACCTGCTCACAATACCACTTTAAGCTTTAACGTTTAACACAGCTACAACTTTTATAGGATTTGACAATTTTAAGCGTTCACTCAGAAGGAACAGTTAGCCATTGGTAAAAATGCATTACATAGCGTTCTGACAAGGTTTTTCTAAGTAAATCCACCAGCCTCATCAGGTCTGATATATTTAATAATGGATTTAGTTTGTGATGTTAAAGCTCTAAGCAAATAAATCTGTAGGTCTCAGCAGATTGTTCTTGTACTTTTAGCATGTACTGGAGCCTTATTGGTTGTGTGCTTGTTTCCATTTTTCGTCTATGTTAGATTATATACACGAGGCTCAATATGTCATCGGCCTATGGAATATTGGTTCCAGGTTCCTTGCACTCTGCCATAGAGACTTTTATCTGTATTATAATATGATTAGCTCCAAATTCAATTGAATTTCTCAACCTTTTGATGATCTTCTGTGTAAAATCTTCACAGACGGCACAATATGCATATAATGACATTTTCATCTTACATTGCAATATGTAATTCAAACAAATGAATTTAGATTGATCTCTCTTTGGAATGAGAGATTAAGTATCAGCAGGAGCTACCAGCTTGGTATTGATCACTCTAGATGTCAGGAGAGATTGTTTGGATTTACTTTTCCTTTTTATTATAAATCTTGCCGTAAGAGTCACATTGAGAAAAAAAACATATTGTATGTTAGTTGCTGAAGGGTGTCGTAAAATTTACTCTAGATTTAAAGGGAACCTGTCATCAGGTTTTTAGACAACAAAGTAACCTCATCACAGTTAAGTCCCTAAAGTATTTCCATACCTTTATATAATACTAACAATAATAATGTCTCCCAATCCACTTTCCAGGAAACTGAAGATGGCACGTTCTGTTGTGAATGGACTTGAAATGAGTTCTGAGCAGAGACTCCCTCTGGTGGTTACAAGCGGTACTGGACTGTCCAGTGAAGATTGTGAGGATTGGGAATCAGGTGTTACTGACTGGTCTTATATAAGGGAGTCGCCTTCCCATCAGGGTTGCCGGTGATCAATTGTTCTGGTCTCAATCCTTGATTCCTGTTTCCTTTGTAGCCTGCTGTGTCGTGTCTGCATCTCCTGCTAACAGATAAGACATTTTCTTCTTTTTGTTTTTGTGCTTTATTTTTGCATTTTGTCCTTCACTTCTGTGGGGCCTTCAGGGTCCCCTCCGGGGGCTTTTGCCCTCTCAGTTTAGTTCAGCCACTGATGTTTGTACATTTGCTTTTTTCCAGTTTTTTTTTCAGTGGCTGCTGTTTTGATTTTGTTACACCAGAGAACTAATTTAGGTGGTAGAGGTCGTGTTATCTCAGGTGTTTTTGAAATTAGTAGAGTTGGTGCTTTTCAGGGTTTTTTGGGATTGCAGTAAGTGCCCTTCCTATCCTTTTCTATTTAGTTAGTTTGGGCCCCAATGTTTGCTCATACTATTTTCTGTCTGTGTCAGTATTTCTTCTTGTCTAACCGCCATTACATGTTTGGGGGCTTTCTATGTTCTTTGGGGATCTGCTCCGGGGCAGATAGCTTTCCTCTTTCTATCTTTAGGTGTAGTTAGTTTCTCAGGCTGTGACGAGGCGTCTAGGACCAACGTAGGAATGCTCCACGGCTGCCTCTAGTTGTGGTGGTTAGTCAGGGTACTGCAATCTCATAGATTCCAACTGCTCTGGTGTATTGCCTTTTTTACCTGCACTTCTCAGCTACCGAAACATAACAGTAAAAAAAACTGGAAAAAAGCAAATGTACAAACATCAGTGGCTGAACTAAACTGAGAGGGCAAAAGCCCCCAGAGGGGACCCTGAAGGCCCCCACAGAAGTGCAGGACAAAATGTAAAAATAAAGCACAAAAACAAAAAGAAGAAAATGTCTTATCTGTTAGCAGGAGATGCAGACACGACACAGCAGGCTACAAAGGAAACAAGAATCAAGGATTGAGACCAGAACAATTGATCACCGGCAACCCTGATGGGAAGGCGACTCCCTTATATAAGACCAGTCAGTAACACCTGATTCCCAATCCTCACAATCTTCACTGGACAGTCCAGTACCGCTTGTAACCACCAGAGGGAGCCTCTGCTCAGAACTCATTTCAAGTCCATTCACAACAACGTTCCTTGAGTTTTTGCACCACCACATTATGACTGTCAGGTCCGAGCATTCCTACATGAACAGTTTCCTGGAAAGTGGATTTGTTGTCGTGGGCCACTTGAATGGCCACCAAGGTCTCCCGATCTGACCCCATTAGACTTTTATCTTTGGGGTCATCTGAAGGCAATTGTCTATGCTGTGAAGATATGGGATGTGCAGCATCTGAAACAATGGATACTGGAAGCCTGTGCTAGCATCTCTTCTGCGGTGTTGCTATTGGTGTGTCAAAAATGGGAGAAGAGGGTCGCATTGACAATCCAACACAATGGGCAGCACTTTCAACACATTTTATAAGTGGTCATAAACTTGTAAATAACTCATGAAAGAATAAAGTTAAAACCAAGCACAGCATTGTTTTTCTTGTGAAATTATCAATAAGTTTGATGTGTCACATGACCCTCTTCCCATTGAAAAAATAAAGTTGGATCCAAAATGGCCGATTTCAAAATGGCCACCATGGTCACCACCCATCTTGAAAAGTTTTCCCCCTCCCATATACTAATGTGCCACAAACAGGAAGTTGATATCACCAACCATTCCCATTTTATTTATGTGTATACATATAAATGGCCCACCCAGTAGGTATTATACTGAATTACTGTTTTTATCTAGAAATGGAGCTATGAAGCAAGAGTTGGTAAAAGCTCATTTATGGATTTTTTTTTAGAAAAATGTGCTATATTTCAGTGCAAATGTTATTGCTCTAAGCCTTGGAAATAAAACCTTCACAAGTGACAAGTCTTCTAGTTTGGTCATGGTCCCTATGAGATTGGCGGTATTTGCCCAGTGTTTATGAGCTGGAGAGTTTTGAAGGTCATATCTGAATTAGAACCTTTCCTTATTGTCTGCTTTCCTTCCTATCATCATTACTGTTGCATATAGCATTTAGAAACCCGCTATCTCCTGAAGGTAATATTTTCACAATCCACTTTCATCTCACCCTCTGGTGTGGTATTTATCAGCTTATGTTTACATCTGCAGGTACTGATAAGGTAGAAAATGCTACCTGACTAACATTATTAAGACGCTTTTTATTTTTTTCCCTTTTAAACTGAGCTACTTTCAAATGATTATCGCCTGCAGGCATTTAATAGTTATGAGCTATAAGATAGTGTTAATTTTCTCTAGCTTCCTCTATCACTTTGAAGCCCTGAAATTGCTAAGCTGACATATATTTTGTCAGTGTGACAAAGAAATACACTGTGCAGTAGCGGAAAGAAAGGAACACAGTGAAATTATATTCCAGGAATCTCCGAATTCTATTTTATATTAAGTAATTATGGTGATGAATGTGACATCGTACAAAACATGAGTTTTTACAATGGAATTTCCAAATTCTTATAATATATCTCCATGTAACATATAGAAGAAATAGTTTATCTTCTTAGGATGTTATTTCCTATCATAAACTATTTATTGATAAAAAAAAAATAATTCACTAAAGCGACATTATTCAAAATCATTGAGTTCTTTAGTATATGAAATAGGCTCTATCCCCAATGGTCTTTTTGCGCACAATATATAGTTTATTCAATATTGATGAATCATTCGTTAGATTTTTTTAAATTAAGCGGAGTACCTACCTTCAGTTGCCGGTGCTGCAATGATTCTGGAACAGGTTTTCTTTTTCTTTTGCGCCCCTCTTTTCTAAAGTTTTACCCATCACAATAAAGATGCAAACTTTGTTTTCAACCAACTGGGTGTATACCACAACATTTCTCTATTTGAGTTTGCAATTTTTCTTCTGATGCTGACCAATCAAAACACGGCCGCGCCCACAGAGGAGCTCGGGGTATATGCCCAGTTGGTTGAAGGGCAAATGTGCATCTTTGTCGCTAGGAGGTATAAATTTGGAACAAAGGAGCACAGTTAAAAGTAGAACTGGTCAAAAATCGGTGTAGTAGCACCGATCAGAGAAAGTTCTCAGCTTAACACCTTTATGACCTTTACCGTAAATTTACGTCCAACGCAGTCTCCCTGCCTTTGATGCAGGCTCGCACACCGAGCCCACATTTTTCCTCGTGTATGATGACTGATTTAATCAGCCATCACATGCCTTTAACAGCCACAGGTGGAGCCATGCTCCGCCCCTGGCTGTTAACCAGTTAAATCCCTCTGTCAAACACTGACAGCAGGATTTAACAGAAGTGCATCATTCATCCCGCCCATTGTCGCCCCTGTCATATGACCACAGGGCGCCAATGGGTTGTCATGACAGCCGGAGGTCTGGCTGGCGTTCAAAGGAGATTGTGATTTCTGCTATACATAGCACAAGTGATCGAATGATCGCAGCTTAAAGTTCCGTAAGAGGACTATTAAATACAGTAAAAAAGTGATCAATAAAAGTTTTTAAAAATATGAAAAAAATTAAAAAAACGCAAAAGTTCAAATCACTCTCCTTCTGCTCCATTAAAAATACAATTTTAAAAAATACATATATTTGGTATCGTAATAGTCAGATCTATCAAAATTTTAAATAATTTAATCCGATCAATAAACAGTGTAACGAGAAAAAAATCAAAAGGCCAGAATTAAGTTTTTTGTCCACCGCAACATTGCAATATATTGCAATCAGAGGCGATTAAAACATCGTATCTCTCCTATAATGGTATCAATAAAAATGTCAGCTCAGGGCGCAAAAAGTAAGCCCCTATATGTCACTATATTCCGAAAAATTAAAATGGTACGGGTTTCAGAATATGGCGACATAAGCAATTTTTTTTTACAAAATGTTCGCATTTTTTTTCACCACTGATTAAAAAATAAAACTTTACAAGCTTGGCATCTGCAAAATCACACTGACCTGGAGAATCGTATTGTCAGATCAGTTTTACGATATAGTGAATATGGTAAATAAAAAACTCTAAACACCATTGTAGAATTGCACTTTTTTGTTTTTTCAATGCACTGGGATTTTTTTTTTCCTGCTTTCCGGTGCATGACATGATAAAATGAATGGTGTCACTCAAAACACAACTTGTCCCGCAAAAAAAACAAGCCCCCACACAGCTATGGGGATAGAAAAAGTTATGGCTCTTGGAATAAGGGGAGGAAAAAAACAAAAGTGCAAAAAAACAGAAAATCGCAAGTTCATGAAGGAGTTAAAAAAAATTAAGTCCAGAGAAAAGTCCTCTGTAATGTACATTTACACTGCATTTCATGACAATTGTGCAGGAAAAACGAGCTGCAGATCACACGACGAACGAGGAAAAGACACACTCATTGGGTGAATGATCATTTGTTTTGCTCAAAAGATCATTATTCTCGGCAGCACATCATTCTTTATAAACAGGACCTGTGCTGCCAAGAACAATTGGAACCTATACACTGATAGGTCTATTATTGATCGATTAGTGTGTATTTGAAGCTCGGTCTGTCTGTGTTAACAGGGTATTAGATGACCGCCGATAGGCAAATATTTACTGATCTCTGGTAGTTTAACACTGCTAAATCATTCATTAAATATAAATGCACCCTTACACAGCAAGTATATGTGTAAAATAAAAATGTTGAAGGGCTCTTGATTCCTTCATTCTGTGGTCAGAGTCCCTTAAGATCATAATCTTATTACAGCGGCATGTAAAGTTTGGGCACTCCTGGTCAAAATTACTGTTATTGTGAACAGTTAAACTAGTTGAAGATAAAATGATCTCTAAAAGGCCTAACGTTAAAGATGACACATTTCCTTTGATTTTTAGGCAAATTTTTTTTTCATCTTTTACATTTTAAAAATTTCAAAAAGGAAAATGGGCATGCAAAAGTTTGGGCACCCTGCATGGTTAATGCCTAGTAGCACCTCCTTTTTGTAAGTATCACAGCTTGTAAATTCTTTTTGTAGTCAGCCAAGAGTCTTTCAAAGTTTGTTTGAGGGATTTTCATCCATTCTTCCAATTCTGTGAGATTCCTGGGTCGTCTTGCATGCACTGTTATTTTGAGGTCTAGCCACAGATTTTCAATGATGTTCAGATCAGGGGACTGCGAGGGCCATTGTAAAGCCTTCAGCTTGAGTCTTTTGAGGTAGTCTATTGTGGATTTTGACTTGTGTTTAGGATCATTATACATTTCCATAAGCCATCCTCTTTTTAACTTTTTTTTTACAGATGGTGTTATGTTTTTGTATCAAGAATTTGTTGAAATGTTCCCAGTGCCATTGGCTGCAACACAGTCCCAAAGTATGATTGATCCCCCCCATGCTTAATGGTTGGCGAGATGTTCTTTTCCTGAAATTCTGGGCCCTTTTTTCTCCACACATACCTTTGATCATTGTGGACAAAGAGTTCTATTTTAACCTTATCGGTCCATAGAACTTGTTTGCAAAATGCATCAGACTTATTTAGATATTCTTTTGCATAATTCTGACGCTACATTTTATGGTGAGAATGCAGGAGAGGTTTTCTTCTGATGACTGAAGGCCATATTCGTGCAAGTATCTCTGAACAGTAGAACAATGTACCACAACTTCAGAGTCTGCTAAATCTTTCTGAAGGTCTTTTGCAGTCAAGTGGGGATTCTGATTTGTTTCTCTAGCAATCCTACAAGCCGCTCTCACTGAATTTTGCTTGGTCTTCCAGACATTATCTTGACTTCCACTGTTCCTGTTAACTTCCATTTCTTAATTACATTTTGAACTGAAGAAAAGGCAACTTGAAAACACATTGCTATCTTCTTCTTCTGCTTAGAAGAACCCACGGCTGCTGTTTTTTGGCGCAAGGTTAGAGGGGGGGTGAGGTTTTTTTAAAGCTGAGAAATTTTCATCGCCTGGCCTTTCCTAACGATGATAGTGAATAAGCCATAACCTTAACAGGCTACATAAGTTCTGAAATCTTGGTCAAAGTTATCTGAGCACACAAATCTCCAAGGGTGCCCACACTTTTGCATTGGCGCATTTTTGATGCAGTTGGGCTCATATACATTGGGCAATCTATGTCTAAGTACCTTCTTTTTACAGTAAATTTTCCTATAGCAAATTTTGCATTTCCAATTTTTCAAAATTTCACATGTACGTAATATAGCACTTTACCAATTTTCTATGGCAGTAATGCAGTTCCAATTTTCTAGATGCACCATTCTAAACAATTCAGAGTGCAGCTTTATATTTTCTTAGAATTATGGACGAAGAGACACATGGGAGGGTGGACAGTAAGTATATAGTCTTATTTGGGCTTTAAATTAAATTAGGGTTTTTTTATATCAGCTATGTCCTTCAAAGAAGCCACTCATTTTTTGTTGTGACCTGCTGCTCATGTATCAGCCTGTGAGGCTTACATCTCTTGACAGTGTGTCCAAAGAGAGCATAAAAGACTATGACCTGGCCTAATATATTAGAAAAGCCTTAAAGCTTCTTTAAAGTTAATGTAAAGGATGATTTAGCTCTTTCAGGCAGATGAACACATTTAGAACCCATCTTATTATACTAAATTATACTAAATCTTTTCCAACTAACCTATATATAATTTTGCTCATCTTCTGCTTTTCTATGCCCTGCTGTCCAAAGATCAGACGGCATGTACAACATGGCAGGATCCCTCCATGGCCTTTTCATACCTATATATTACGTCTTCAGACAGCCTAAGGATCCATAATACAACACCGATAGACCTTAACTCTACTGTACCTCCGTATGCCTCCAATTTCAAATTCATGGCATGAACAATTAAAAGAAGCATTACTGAGCATTGTAAATAATGCTGAGCCATGCAGAGCACCTACTATCATTATTACTGTATATGGGTGTGCAGGGGTTGCAGTGACACCAAGACCCTAGTTTCTGTGGTGAACCAACAGTTTCCTCTGACACAAGGAAACAAACGCCACCTTAATTGCCTGATTGTAATGATGGTTGGTGAATGTAATGCTGGTGGATGTGGGCTAGGTATCTGCACCATGGGCCAGGCTTACCCTGGAGGTACGTGACTAGGTGTCTACCTGGTCTTCCCTAGAGCCTCTGATGGTGAGGATAGGCTGGGCTGTCGTTATACACCAAGTACCACTTCAGGGCAGTCCCTGAGACTGCAGCAGCTGACCAGGTGGTCAGAGGCATGGGTACAAGGTACAGAAGGGCAAAGACATAGACATGCTCAGACAATCCGAGGTCAGGGCAGGTAGAACAGGTTCAATACACTTAGCAGATGTCAGGAGTAGTGAGCTAAGAAAAAACGATTAACAAGCCAGGTTAATAGCAGGCGAGACAGAACAAAAATGCACCTACAGGAAGCCGAGAATAACAACTGGGAACCTACATTTACACCAAGAGTGGTGGGAGGAGCTGCCTAATATAGATCCTGCTGGTGTGGGATAGGCTGGGGAACCTAATCTTTGCAGGGCACAGCAGAGTTAAACTCCTGCAAAGAACAGCCATACTCCCCTAAAGCCAAATGGAAAGCACATTCAGAGGCAGCAGTGCTGAGGAGTGCTGCAAGAGGCAAAACTCAGCAAGCCGACCTGATGCGCGTAGAAGCTGCGTGATGACCATGGTGAGTAGGGTGGTGCTGACAAGGTGTGTAAGATGCCAGCATGACACTGATAATATATCATGATAATTGCACTTTTTATTACTGTACAAAAGACTATTGTATAGATCTAATACTGCAGGAAGAACAATATAGCGAGTGGTTCATTAAAAAAGGGGGATTACCCATGTTACCAATACATTTGTGGATAAAAAAAAGAGAGTATAAAAGAAAATTTTGGGATTCTCTTTTTCAGATCTAGTACTAATATTAATTCATCTCTATTGATTCACCAAGGTGCAAATCATCCTAATTTGCAAAGAGTCTCGAGATAAGTGAATCAATTCTATAGTCTCTACTTATGGTAATTGTCACATAGTTAGCCAGGTATAATTTGGTACAATGGCAGACTAGTGACTCCTCGTTTAACCTGTACATGCAAAGTCCCAAAGGTTAGACATAGGAGTTCAATTATTAGGACAATGCCATTAACCAGTGAAATAGGGGTTGTCCAATGCTGTCTGCCATACTCTGAAGCAGTGTATGGTGAACAGTATTCTAGTATTCTAGAAAGGCGCCTACAGACTGACAAGGTGTATCAAATGAAGCCTAGTGATAGCCGAAGCACAGTTTAGTCAATTCGCTAGTACTCAGTAGAAGACTCAGACTTGTGAAGTTTATCAGCTATAGCAGAGAGGCAGCTGGAGTAGTTAATGGCAGACAGCAGCAGTTGACACTGGTGTGTCACTCATGGACTAAGGAAGCGCTATGAGCTGTTGTGTACTGACAACTTGAGCTGGCTTTACTGACAAGACCAAGAACAAGGTCAAATCAGGTAGAAGAAAAACAGTCAAAGAAGTTACTCAAAGCCATGAATAGAACAACATGGGTCTTGTAGAACTGAACGCAAAATATTGATTTATTTGGCATCTTCTTTATTTACTCTAACTAGTGATGAGCGTAACTTTTGGGACTCAAATTTGCAAATTTTCCCCCAAAATTCTATTTGCTGCAAATAAATTTGCAAAAAACTGAATGTTGCTTTTTATGCTCTTTAAATGTAAAAAATAAAAAAAGCTCATACCTCACTGTTCCAGTCAACCCGCTCCTTGCTGCCAGATGTTCGGTCTTCTTCTTTCTGGTGTTGCGCACCGCATCTCTGTCCTCTTCATTATAAGTAAGGACTTCCAGCCTGATTCCTGTGGATTGTAAGTTCACAGTGCAAGTCATGACGTCACAACGTCTCAACTTTACAAAGTAACCCCAAGGCCTGATTGCACCCAGAAGTCCTGACCTATACTGAAGAGGCTAGAGATGGGGCGCACGAAGGTGGAAAGAAGAGGTCTCAACAGCAGACAGCAAGCAGTGGGGTGTCCAAAGAGATGAACAGTAAGGTATTACTTCTCTTTTTTTATACCATTTGCCGTCCCTAAATGGTTAGTGTTTGAGTTCACGTTGGAACCGTGATTTTCAGGAAATTTGATTCAAACTCAACCCTGGATCCGCTCATCTCTAACTAGAACATCTCAGGTGACCTCATGCAACCTCTTGTGAAACTTAACTTTACATCTTCTTTCGCAGTTCACATGGGGTTGGACAGGTAATAGGTGAGCATTACATAAAAAAAAACAGATATGAAAGAAATAGTGATGAGCAAGTATACTCGTTTCTCGGGTTTTCCCGAGCATGCTTGGGTGTCCTCCGAGTATTTTGGCTTGCTCATCAGAGATTTAGTTTCTGTCAACGCAGCTGCATGATTTGCGGCTGATAGACAGCCTGAATATATGTGGGATTCCCTAACAAACAGGCATTCCCCACATGTATTCAGGCTGTCCATCAGCCACAAATCATGCAGCTGCGACAGAAACTAAATCTCCGAGCATGCCAAAATACTCGGAGGACACCCGAGCATTTCTGGGAAAACCCGAGAAACGAGCATACATGGGCGTACCCACCGTAGGGCAGGGGGGGCAGGTGCCCCCCCCAGAAGCAGGGCCACACAATGAAAGAGAGCGGAGAGAGCAGCACAATGCCGGCTCCCTCTGCCACAGATTGCAGTTCCTGTCTGTGTGCGCAGTGCACGGAGCTGCTGTCTCACCTGAGGAGCTCTGTTGTGAATGTGTTAGAAATGAATTCTGAGCAGAAGCTCCCTCTGGTGGTTACAAACAGTACTGAACCATTCAATGAAGATTGGCAATCAGGAGTTACAGACTGGTCTTATATAAGGGAGGTTCCCTCCCATGATGGTTGCCGGTGATCAATTGTTCTTGTCTCAACTGTGGTTCCTGGTTCACTTTGAAGCTTGCTGAGTCTTGCCTGCATCTTCTGCTATCAGATAAGATATTTTCTGCTTTTATTTTTGTGCTTGCTTTTTGCATTGTTCTCTGCACTTCTGTGGAGGTCAGCCAGGTCCCCTCCGGGGCTTGTGCTCCTGTCAGTTTATCTGAGCCACTGTTATTTGTTCATTTGCCTTTTCCAGTTTTTTCAGTGGCTGCGGCTTGGTTTTGTTACACCAGAGAACTAATTTAGGTGGTAGAGGTCGTGTGATCTCAGGTGTTTTTGCAATTAGTAGAGTTGGTATTTTTTAGGGTTTTTTGGATTGCAGTAAGTGTCCTTCCTATCCTTCTCTTTCTAGGAAGATTGGCCCCCAACGTTTGCTCATAATATTTTCTGTCTGTGTCTGTATTTCCTCTTGTCTAACCGCCATTACATGTTTGGGGGCTTCCTATGTTCTTTGGGGATCTGCTCCGGGGCAGATAGCTTTCCTCTTTCTATCTTTAGGTGTAGTTAACCTCTCAGGCTGTGACGAGGCGTCTAGGACCAACTTAGGAACGCTCCACGGCTGCCTTTAGTTGTGGTTAGTCAGGGTACTGCAATCCAGTAGATTCCAACCTCTCTGGTGTATTGCCGTTTTTGCCTGCTCTCCTCAGCTACCAAATCATAACAGAGCTCCTTCTTTCCTTCCTGGCTGCAGCAGCTGTAGTTTCACTTTCTGCCATGCAGGCTCTGGTTGTCTCCGCCACACTGGGTCCTAGTGCCCTTTGTGTGCAACACTGGACACTTCCTGCTCCGGCCTCAGCCACTGCCTGCAAGCTTCATGGTAAGAGGGGATGGAATTTAATAAATGTATTCTGCTCAGGCATGTCATGGTCACTGTGGGGGAATGTGACAGGATGGGGGTATTGTGGGGGAGAGGGTACAGGGCACTGGGGTGAATGTAAGAGGATGGGGGTATTGTGGGGGCTAGGGCACTGGGGGTTAATGTGAGAGGATGGGGGTATTGTGGGGGAGGGGTACAAGGCACTGGGGTGAATGTAAGAGGATGGGGGTATTGTGGGGCTAGGGCACTGGGGGGTTAATGTGAGAGGATGGGGGTATTGTGGGGAGGGGTACAGGGCACTGGGGTGAATGTAAGAGTATGGGGTATTGTGGGGGCTAGGGCACTGTTGGGGTTAATGTGAGAGGATGGGGGTATTGTGGGGGCTGAAGTGGGGAGGGGCAACAGGGCACAGAGAGTGAATGTGAGAGGATGGGGTATTGTGGGGGAGGGGATACAGGGCACTGGTTGGTGAATGTGAGAGGATGGGGATATTGTGGGGGCTGGCGCACAGGGGTTGATGTGAGAGGATGGGGTATTGTGAGGGAGGGTGGACAGGTCACTGGGGTTGAATGTAAGAGGATGGGGTATTGTGGGGCTAGGGCACTGGGGTTTACTGTGAGAGGATGGGGTATTGTGGGGGCTGAAGTGGGGAGGGGCAACAGAGCACTGGGGGGTGCATGTGAGAGGATGGGGGTATTGTGGGGTCAGTGGGACAGAACACTAAGGGGTGCATGTGAGACGATGGGCTGTTGGGGTGTGGGTGGGGGACAGGGGAGGTAGGGGGCTTTTTTTTACTTGTGAGCTCCTCAATACTTTAATAATAGATTCATATTTCAGTATTATTATAACAAGGGCATAGACAGACGGCCGTATAACTCATACGAAGATCGCACTGCAATCCTCGGACTTGCTGGTACCGCTCCTGACATGAGCGCGACTGCCATGTATAATATATGGTATATACAGCGTAGTGTCGCATACACTGCTGTATTATACAATATACAACAGTTCTAATGCTCCATACCTAATATGCAGGATAATGTACAGTGTATATGATGTAACGTGTATAAGATGCGACATTGGCTTGCCCCCCCTAGTTTTGATCCTGGGTACGCCCATGCGAGCATACTCGCTCATCACTAGAAATAAACCTTTACAGTGATTTGTTGGTTCACAATAAGAAACAAATAAAATATTCTAAGAGCACAAAACCATGTTGACATTTACAGACAGTTGGTGCTGGCTGTTTGCTTTCAGAGCTGATTTCTTCTAATAATGCTTGGAACACCAGATGAACTTTTCTGTGAGTGGCATCACAACTCTTTGTTCTTTTGCTCTTTGGAAACAAATATCAAACTAAATGCAAAGATTTCCTTTCTGTTGTTAGTTTGGAAATGAACTTAAGAAATGTTTTTCTACGTGACAAGAGACCACAGCTTTACTCCGTCTCACACAGTTTAGATTTAAGACTTTAATGCGCAATTTATTCCTAAGGAAACAATAAGATTATACTAATTAATAGATTATTATTTTGTTATGATCAAGTATTTATAACGGGGCACCAAGCAGCTGTTCTGTAATTATGGTGTGTCAAAAAACAGCGTGTTCTGAAAGATACGCAACGTCCTTTAAATCTCACTGACATCTTCTTACTCATAAATTTATTCATGCATAATAAACAATAAAACGACAGCAACAAAAATGCTATGACAGCATAGCAAACCACCTGTTCTCCAGCACTGGAGCAGAACATCACTACTATAAAAACTTACTTAAAGAATTTTGGGACTTTATTTCATCCATACTATATATTTCGTACTACGTGTCTTTTACTGAAGGTAAAAGCAACCGACCATAACATTAAATCACCTACCTTAGGTCACCCTCATGCTGGCCTTTAATTAACTGTCCTGTAATCAGGAATTAGCATTAGAAGTACTGTAGAGTGTAGATGTCAGACACAGTGTGGGAAAGACTAAGTGCAACATGAATGCATGAGGGGAAGGAAGCCCAAACACTGGGGAATGGGGGAGAGGAGATCCCTAGGCAGATCGTATAACACCCTGCCTACCCTATTATCCCTAAATTGGTTCCATAGTAATCGCCAAGCAGGAAACTTAAGACCAGTATATCCCTAGAGCTAGGCTCTGGATAGGGAGGGGGATGAGCACTGGTCAGTCCCCACTGATAACTAAAGGCAACAAGGGAGACAAACAAGGAGACAGGAACTTAGCTTGTGCAGACTCCAAAGAGAACACACCAAACGTCCTCCAAGAGCAACAGAGAGGAAGTTAGCCGACAGCTACAGCTTCAAGCCTTCACAAGGAAAAAAGTGAATATCACCGGCAACTCCCTGAAGCAGGCTGGGAATTTATAAGCACCAAGGTCCAGGTGTGTCAATTAGAGCCGGAGGGAGGTTGACGCTGGGTCCAACAGTCAGAAGGATTAAGAAGGTGTCTGCAATGTCTGAGACCTTCTGTAGCCAGATGTAGATTGACTGTTGCATCTGACACACCCGTGACAGTAGATCACTTAAACGATTATGACTCTTTTGGGGGAATTTTTATTTTTGCTACTAAAATGTATTTACTAAAAAAAATTTTTTTTACAATTGAGTCTCCTTAAAAATGTTGCATTGTTTGGCTTTTAGGCTATGTGCGCAAGTTGCTGATTTGATCCGCAGCAGATTTTCCGCTGCGGATCCGCAATAAATCCACAAGTGTGTATCAAAACAATGTTAACCTATGGAAAAAAAATTGCTGTGCGCATGCTGTGGAAAAAAAAGTGCGGATTTGCAGCTTTTTTTTCCGCAGCATGTCAATTCTTTGTGCAGATCTGCAGCGTTTCTGCACTCATTGACTTGCATTGAGTCGGGCACATCCGCAGCAAAACTGCAGATGTCAAAAGATCTGCAGATTTGCTGCGGATGAAACGCTGCGGACCGGGAGGAGGGAAGTATGTGGGCGGTGACTGTGTGCGTGTATAGTGTGTGGGCAGTGACTGTGTGCATGTATGGTGTGTGCAGGGGTCTGCGTGTAGTGTGTGTGCCAGTGTGTGCGCGATCTGTGTATATGAGGGGGCTGCGGGGCTGTGTGGGGTCTGCGGACCTGTGTGTGTGTGTGTGTGGCAGGCATCGTCCAATGGGACTACAAGTCCCATCCAGCTATGCCTGCTACAGTGAGACCATTAGCCAATGATGGGACAGTAGTAGTCCCATCATCCGGCTAATGTGTTGAATGTAAAAAAAAAAAAAAAAAAAAAACACATACACATATATATAGTGCATACTCACCATAATCTGCTAATCCTCGAAGCCCTCGCTCACCTGAAAAAAAAATAAAAAACAAACAACCAATATACTCCCTGTGTCTGACGTAATCCCGCTAATAACGATTGTCCCATGACGATCTCCCGTGGAGAGCTGTCACATCAGCAGATCAACTGCTCTCCAGGGGCTCCGGTGATACAGTGACAGAGATAATCCTCCGCACTATATCGCTCCGCTGCCGACAGGTCACCGGAGTTCACCTGTCATTTTCGGCACTACAGCCATGAGAATTTTCTCACGGCTGTAGTGTCGTAAAGTGAACTCCAATGATACACTGCGGGAGGGTTATCTCCGGTCAGTGTGTCATCGGAGGCCTTAAGAGCGGTCACATCTGCAGATATGACCGATCTATAGGGGAGATCGTCGTGGGACACTCGTTTTAAAGAGGGACTGTGTCAGACAGGGAGTATACTGTTGATTTTTTTTTTACATTTTTTGCAGGTGATCGATGGCTTCAAATGGATTTAGGCGTACAATAAAAATGATGAAAAACTGTGTTGTGTTTTATTTCATTAAAATACTTTATTCTTATGTGTGTGTTTTTTAACCCTTTCAAACTATAAGTTTAATAATGGATAGGCATCTTATTGACACCTCTCCATTAGTAACCGCGCTTAATGTCACTTTACAACAGCAAGGTGACATTAACCCCTTTTTACCCCATATGCCACCGCTACATCGCAGTGGGAAGAGAGGGGCTAAATGCTGAAATTGGTGCATCGTACAGATGCACCAATTCTGGGGCAGCTGCGTGCTGGTATTTTTAGCCGGGGGCCAATATCCATGGCCCCTTCATAGGCTATGAATATCAGCCCGCAGCTGTCTGCGTAGCCTTTCTGGCTATAAATTATAGGGGGACCCCACGTCATTTTTTTGAGGGTCCCCCTATTTTAATAGCCAGTAAAGGCTAGCTGAGGGCTGATATTCATAGCCTGGGAAGCTCCATGGGTATTAACCCCTTCCAGGCTAGAAATATTGGCCCCGGCCATCGGCTTTCCTCCTCTGGCACAGAAAATTGCGTGGGAGCCCACACCATTTTTTTCCCATTTTTTTTAAATTAAAGATATTGATTGAAGATTTTGTGTGTGTGTGTGTGTGTCTTTAACTATTTATGTATTATTTTATCTATCTATCTATCTATCTATCTATCTATCTATCTATCTATCCCATATCTATCTATCTATTATCTATCTATCTATTATCTATCTAGTATCATCTATCTATCTATCTATCTATGTGTGTAATAGAGTATGGGTTGGATAAATGTAAATGAGGAGGTTGGACAAGAAATGACATCACAAATCTTTTTTTGTTAAATAACATATCTTTATTTAGCTTACAAAAACTCATACAAATCATACAAATCTGCATGAAAAAACGCATCAAATCCACATCAAAAGCGCATAAAAAATGCACCTGCTTTTTCTGCCAAGAGGTGCAGATTCTGAAAATTCTGAAGGCTAATCTGCAATGTGTGCACATACCCCTGGGTAGCCACAGACCAGACTGATAACACTGCCCATGCTGACCTCTGTTCACCACCAGAAATGTTGACAATGGTCACGGAAGCATCAGAAGTGGACTATGGAGTTTGACACACTCAATTGGATTGAACATCTATGGAATTTAATGGGAAAAGTCCAATATATCGTGGCCCTTCCTAACTTACAGGCACCTACCAGGACAATTTGTTTTTACTTAGATACATGTGTTTTGAGCTAAAAAAATATAATTTTTTGCAACTATAAATGTTGCACGTTTTAACTTTTACAGTTTCTTTGCTTCCCCATACAAGGCTAGTTGTGATGCACTGTGTGTTTACAGTCATGGCCAAAAGTTTTGAGAATGACACAAATATTATATTTTCACATGATCTGCTGCCCTCTGGTTTTTATGTGTGTTTGACAGATGTTTTTATCACAGACAGAAATATAATTGCAAACATATGAGTAAAGCCCGGGTCTCACATAGCGATACACCAGCTATCCTGACAACAATCAGGATCGCTGGTGTATCGCTACATGATCGCTGCTGAGCTGCCACACAGGCAGCTCAGGGCAGCGATCAGCACAGGGACACTGTGGGTAACATCGCTTAGTTACCCGCAGTGTACCTTGGATACCAGCGCCCTGATGCAGGGAGCTGGTAACCAAGGTACACGTCGGGTTTCCAGGCGCTGCGCGGTGCCTGGAAACCCGACGTGTACCTTGGTTACCAGCTCCCTGCATCAGGGCGCTGGTATCCAAGGTACACAGCGGGTTTCCAGGCACAGCCCCGCGCCTGGCAACCCGCTGTGTACCTTGGTTACCAGCGGATCGCTGGTCTCTCGCCTGTCACACGCAACGATGCGTGCCTGTCAGCGGGAGACCAGCGATCAAAAAAATGTCCTGACATTTCTGACACGACCAGCGATTCACAGCAGGGGCCTGATCGCTGGTATGTGTCAGAAATAGCGAGATCGCTGCTGAGATCGCTGTTTAGCAGTGATCTCGGTAGCGATCTCGCTATGTGAGACGGGCCCTTAACAAAAGCTTATATTGACAGTTAGAATAAGTTAATGCAGCAAGTCAATATTTGCAGTGTTGACCCTTCTTCATCAGGACCTCTGTAATTCTCCCTGGCATGCTCTCAATCAACTTCTGGACCAAATCCTGACTGATAGCAGTCCATTCTTGCACAATCAATGCTTTCATTTTGTCAGAATTTTTAGGGTTTTGTTTGTCCACCCGTCTCTTGATGATTGACCACAAGTTCTCAATGGGATTAAGATCTGGGGAGTTTCCAGGCCATGGACCCAAAATCTCTATGTTTTGTTCCCTGAGCCATTTAGTTATCACCTTTGCTTTATGGCAAGGTGCTCCATCATGCTGGAAAAGGCATTGTTGATCGCCAAACTGCTCTTGGAGGGTTGGGAGAAGTTGCTCTTGGAGGACATTCTGGTACCATTCTTTATTCATGGCTGTGTTTTTAGGCAAGACTGTGAGAGAGCCGATTCCCTTGGCTGAGAAGCAACCCCACACATGAATGGTTTCAGGATGCTTAACAGTTGGCATGAGACAAGACTGGTGGTAGCGCTCACCTTGTCTTCTCCGAATGAGGCGTTTTCCTGATGTCCCAAACAATTGAAAAGGGGATTCATCAGAGAAAATAACTTTACCCAAGTCCTCAGCAGTCCCCTGCCTGTACCTTTTGCAGAATATCAGTCTGTCCATGATGTTTTTTCTGGAGAGAAGTGGCTTCTTTGCTGCCCTCCTTGAGACCAGGCCTTGCTCCAAGAGTCTCCGCCTCACAGTGCGTGCAGATGCACTCACACCTGTCTGCTGCCATTCCTGAGCAAGCTCTGTACTGCTGGTAGCCCGATCCCGCAGCTGAAACACTTTTAAGAGACGGTCCTGGCGCTTGCTGGTCTTTCTTGGGCGCCCTGGAGCCTTTTTGGCAACAATGGAACCTCTCTCCTTGAAGTTCTTGATGATGCGATAGATTGTTGGCTGAGGTGCAATCTTTCTAGCTGCGATACTCTTCCCTGTTAGGCCATTTTTGTGCATTGCAATGATGACTGCACGTGTTTCTTTAGAGATAACTATGGTTAACAGAAGAGAAACAATGATGCCAAGCACCAGCCTCCTTTTAAAGTGTCCAGTGGTGTCATTCTTACTTAATCATGACAGATTGATCACCAGCCATGTCCTCATCAACACCCACACCTGTGTTAATGGAGCAATCACTGAAAAGAGGTTAGCTGGTCCTTTTAAGGCAGGGCTGCAATGATGTTGAAATGTGTTTTGGGGGATAAAGTTCAATTTCTAAACAAATATTGACTTTGCAAGTAATTGCTGTTAAGCTGATCACTCTTTATAACATTCTGGAGTACATGCAAATTGCCATTAGAAAAAGTGAAGCAGTAGACTTTGTAAAAATTAATATTTGTGTCATTCTCAAAACTTTTGTCCATGACTGTAGATAACTTTCAATCATAAACAGCATTAACTTTTTCAGCCATTTGTGCTATAGAAGTTCTTCTGTGGGATCAGATCAGGATGACTAGGCAAACATATTGCTCATTTAAGTGGTTTTCCAGCCTTTTAAAATTGATGCCATATCCTTTGAATATGCTATAAATTTAGATTTGTGGATGTCTGATATTTGCATCTCCTTTTGATCATCTGCTTGGAGAGGTTGTAGCATTCAGACCCCCACTGATTTACCATTAATGGCTTATTCTAAGGATAAGCCATCAATTTTAAAATACTAGATAACCTAACCACTTTAACCAGTTTTCACATAAACAGACATGACTATAAAACAGCTAAGCAGGAGAACAGAAAAAGATATGCTTTGGTTTTAGGAGAAAATCTATTAAATAGGGCTTCATTATACAGGAAAACCCTTATTTCCCATAAAGCCAGATGGTATGTAATTGGCATCTCTACAACCGAATCTACTAGAGTGAGAAAGCAAGAATGTTCCTAAGCCAGGGATGTCATTCTATGATGTACATGTGCCATAATAAGTCATAGAAAAAGGAGACAAACTCTTTATGATAGCCTTAAATGGGAACTGTACTTTCAAGAAACTTGAATCAATAGTACAGATGAATATAAGAAACCATATATTATATCGTATCAGATAATTCTGCCTCCTTACTCACTCATAAGACACTTTGTCCCCTTTCTCCAGCATCCTGAAGTCGCAATCCGTTCTGAATAAAACAGCTCAACTTCATCTTGCTCAAGACAAGATGGACTTCCAGCAAAGTAAGATGTCAAGTCACACCATCTATTATACTCTATGAAGAGAGAAGGGAAGAGGAGAAAGGAGCAGACTATTGTGCTGAGCTTTCTAACAAGTCTCTAACCTCACCTCAGAGCTAAATTCACATCTGCACAGCTCAGTACTGCTGTATATTGTACTTGATAATGCAGCTGTCTACAGAATAAAGACCAGGAACCCCTTCTGTGCGTTGTGCTGTGTATGGAAGATATCACATCAGAGTAGGTAGTCTTCTCCCACCAGCTCAGAATCAATTGCAAATTAAGAGATAGAGCCTGCAACGGAGAAAACTGATGAAAAATGTAGGATACAAGTCAAATACACATACATGAGAGCTCATTCGGAAAAGTTACATGAAAGTAAAGCTACCCTTTAAGTAGAATAAATCAGTTGGTGAAAACTGTCCAGATTTGGTCTTTTTTTATTTGCACAGTTCCTTTGAGTATTCCATTTTTTGTTTGAATCCGCCATATGGTTCCCGAGATATGAGCCTTTTTATTTAGTGCAATTCCAGGTAGGTAATACCAGATAGTTTGATCACAGGTTAATAATGCAGAGCAGCCTAAAGCCAAAGAATCCTGTGAGCCATGCCACCTTGGTAAAGACCAAAAAAATTAGCACTAAATCACTGAATTTAGCACACATCTCTGGAACCGGACAGTGGATTAAAAAAAAAATAGATACACAATTACTAATAAAATTAAAACTGAACAACTTGGACCTGATAACGGATCTTCTTTAAAAGGAATCTTTCACAAGCTTTATGCTGCCTGATCTCAGGGCAGCAAAAAAAATAATGATAAAAATAATGATAATAATATTTTATCATTTCCCATTCTTTGCTGCTGTAATTTTCAAAAAAGTCAGCTGGCAGAGGGATCTTAGAGTTAATTCTTTATATTTACAGTTTTGTGAAAAAGTGTTTGCCCCTTTCTGATTTCCTATTCTTTTGCATGTTTGTCACACTTAAATGTTTCAGATCACCAAACAGGTTTAAATAATAGACAAAGGTAACACAAGTAATCACAAAATGTAGTTTTTAAATGAAGGTCTTTATTATAAAGGGAAAAATAAATGAAAACCTACAGGGCCCTGTGTAAAAAAAAAGTGATTGCCCCCCAAAAACATAAATTAACTGCCGTTTATAACATCTTTGGGAAGCTGAGTTCAAATTCCCTAGCCACACACAGGCCTGATTACTGCCACGCATGTTCTCAATCAAAAATCACTTAAATAGTACCTGCCTCACAAAGTGAAGTAGATCAAAAGATCCTCAAAAGCTAGACAACATGCGGCAATCCAAAGAAATTCTTGAACAAATGACAAACAAAGTAATTGAGATCTATCAGTCTGGAAAATGTTCTAAAGCCATTTCTGAAGCTTTGGGAGTCAAGCGAACCACAGTTAAAAGCCATTATCACCAAATGGCAAAAACATGAAACAGTGGTGAACCTTCCCAGGAGTGGCTGGCTGACCAAAATCACCCCAAGAGCGCAGTGACGACCCATCCAAGAGGTCACAAAGGATCCCACAACAACATCTAAAGAACTGCCGGCCTCTCTTGCCTCAGATAAGGTCAGCGTTCATGACTCTACCATAAGAAAGAGACTGGGCAAAAATTACCTGCATGGCAGAGTTCCAAGACAAAAACCACAGCTAAGCAATAAGAACATAAAGGCTCATCTCAGTTTTGCCAGAAAACATGTTAATGATCCCCAAGCCTTTTGGGAGAATACTCTGTGGACTGATGAGACAAAAGATGAACTTTTTGGAAGATGTATGTATTTGCTGTGGTAAATGGAACCATGAATTCTGCTGTCTACCAAAAAATCCTTAAGGAAAATGTCCAGCCACCTGTTCGTGACCTCAAGCTGAGGCACACTTGGGTTGAGCAGTAGGACAATGTTCTAAAACACACTAGCAAGTCCACCTCAGAATGGCTTAAGAAAAACGAAATTAAGACTTTGGAGTGGCCTAGTCAAAGTCCTGACCTTAATCCAATTGAGATGCTGTGGCATGACCTTAAAAAGGCGGTTTATGCTTGGAAACCCTCCGATGTGACAGAATTACGAGAATTCTGCAAAGATGAGTGGGCCAAAATTCCTCCAGAGAGTTGTAAAAAACTCATTGCCAGTTACCACAAACGCTTAATTACAGTTGTTGCAGCTAAGGGTGGCCCAACCAATTATTAGGTTTAGGGGGCTATCACTTTGTCTGTCACACAGGGTCCTGTAGGTTTGGATTTCTTTTTCCCTTAATCATAAAGACCTTCATTTAAAAACTGCATTTTTACTTGTGTTATCTTTGACTAATATTTAAATTTGTTTGGTGATCTGAAATAGTTAAGTGTGACAAACATGCAAAAGAATAGGAAATCAGGAAGAGGCAAATACACAAATTCACACAACTGTATATAAGACTGGCTCCCGCCGCCCTCTCGCTACTGAGTGACAATTTTTCTATACAGTGCTGCTCCTGAATGTCGTGAATTCCTGAACTTTTATCTCCTATGGAGAATGATAAAGGCTGACTTTATGACAACTACAGTAAAAGACCCATAAAAGATAAACTGATAGAATCTGGGTCTCTGTGATTACTTCATGCTGTCATAAGAGCTGGCAGTATAAACCTGGTGACGGATTCTTTTTTAGAATCCAAAAGTTCTTTATATAATTTGTCATAACTAGTAACCTTCTTCTACGTCAGTAATGTCAATCTGAAATACACAGAGGGCCAAAATAAAAAAAACTTGGACAAAGTCACGGGCCAACCTTGATATCTATTAAAAAAAAGTCTACAATTCAGGAATTTTTTCCTAATCATCAATTATGAATCTTTTCATATGGAAGCAAACTTAAATGGTTTGTCCCACGAGCAAAGTACATTTTAATTAATAGATCTTAAAATAAAATAATCACAAATTACCTCAACACAGTAAAATGCCCCAACTGTGATCCCAACACAGTTCTCAACACAGAATAATGGGCCCCACATAGTCCTCCATGCATAATAATAGGTCCCACATAGTCCTCCATACAGAATAATGGGCCCCACATAGTCCTCCATACAGAATAATGGGCCCCACATAGTCCTCCAGATAGTATAATGGGCCCAACACATTCCTTCATGCAGTATAATTGGACCCACAAAGTCCTCCATACAGAATAATGGGCCCCATATAGTCCTCCATACAGTATAATGGGCCCCACATAGTCCTCCATACAGAATAATGGGCCCCCATAGTCCTTCACACAGAATAATGGTCCACATATAGTCATCCATACAGAATAATGGGCCCCCATAGTCCTCCACACAGAATAATGGTTCCCACATAGTCCTCAATATAGTATAATGGTCCCCACGTATTCCTTCATGCAGTATAATTGGCCCCACATAGTCCTCCATACAGAATAATGAGCCCACATAGTCCTCCATACAGGATAATGGCCCCACATAGTCCTCTATACAGAATAATGCCCCCCCACATAGTCCTCCATACAGAATAATTGACCCCACATTGTCCTCCATATAGTATAATGGGCCCCACGTGTTCCTTCATACAGTATAATTGGCCCACATAGTCCTCCATACAGAATAATGGGTACCACATAGTCCTTCATATAGTATAATGGCTCCACATAGCCCTCCATACAGTATAATGGGAGACGAGGCAAAGATAATCACCCTGGGGCCCAGATTCAGCCTGGGGGCCAGAGTTTCACATATGTGCTCAAAATGAAGAAAAATCATGTTTAAACTGCTCCAGAAAATGATCATCAAATAAGTCCCCCATAATTGTGTCAGCATCCTATGTTCATGGTATCTTTGCAGTAAAATGTGAATATCATCGTTACATTGTCAATTTGTCAGCTGCACAAAAAAAATGAACAAAGACTTAGTGGTATCGACAGTGGGAGTAAAATTATAGAAAATGTTGGGTTTAATTTCCGGTGTATAATTCTCATGAATACCAGATCATTTAAAGCCATCTTCATTTTCTGTAATTGACCCAATTTTCCTATGGAGAGTAATGAATAGCACTTGGTCAAAGCCTTTTAACTCCTAAGGTACAAAATGGTTGTTAACATTGCATTAAGGGCACAATTCTGTTTTTGTGCTATAGTTAAATTTTACAGATAATATGCTGGATAAATGTTACACACAATATTATTTTTTAGCAAATGAGGGTGAGATGGATTTAGCATAGAAATAACGGCATATTCACACATGACAGATCTTTTGAAGATATTTTTGTGACTATCCGATTCATTTGATTGTGTTTTGGAATCTTTCATGTGCATGCTGAAAAAACAACCCCATTTACATCTCTGCATCTGATTTCAAGTAATTTTACAAATGTGCTACATTGGAAAATATCCTTAAAGGAGGACCTTTCCACTCTCATGTCTGCAATTAGCATACTTGTAACCCCAGTAAAAAAAACAGTTTTCAGGATCTTTTCTTAAATGCTGCTTGGGGCTGTTCCTGTGCTATTCCTCCTGCCACTGTATAAATTAATTTACAACTAAGTGTAACTTAATTGTGTCCCTAAACACCATATGACTTTCCGATCACTGAAAAAAACATTTTTCTCTAATCCAGCCTGACACTGATCAGTCTTATCGGTGCAGGGCAGGAGAAGAAGCTGCCAAAATCTGCACATCAGTAATGCTGCACATCCTGGCTAGCTGAAGAACCTTTAGTTCATGTGATCAGTTATATGCCTGGAAGGAAAATGTAGTAATTTATACAGTGTGTGTTGTGTATGTATTGTAGCTGAGCTCTGTGTGGTGATATAGCTGAGCTGTGTGTATTGTAGTTGAGCTGTGTGTGGTGATATAGCTGAGCTGTGTGTTTTGTAGTAAGCTGTATGTGTCCATGTAGCTGAGGTGTGTGTTTGTTGTTGTTGCTGATCTGCATAACTAATCATATGCTAATTAGTTGCATGTCAAATTTGTATGAATGAGATAGCCAAGATGATTGTCTTTAAAATGATGGTAGACTCACGTTCAAAGCAGTAGCGGATGGTGAGATATGGACCCTGAAAGTCAAAAGTTCAAAACATTGTCACTCTTTTGCTCATCAGTGTATACAGTGGCATGTAAAAGTTTGGGCACCCCTGGTCAAAATTACTGTTATTGTGAACAGTTAAGCCAGTTGACAATGAAATAATCTCTAAAAGGCTTCACATTAAAGATGACACATTTCCTTTGTATCTCAGGCAAAAATATATATATAATGTCATTTTTTTTTATTTGAAAACTACAAAAACGAAAATGGGTATATGCAAAAGTTTGGGCGTCCTTGGAGATTTGTGTGCTCAGATAACTTTGACCAAGGTTTTAGACCTTAATTAGCCTGTTATGGATAGAGTTCTAATATTGAGCATATGGATATTAGGAGAAATAACCTGAAACGGACCCTTTTTCTTTGGAAAAAAGTATTCATGCGTTCTAACTTGAGCATGTCTAATCAGGGCAAAGGCAAAAGAGCTGAGCTGTAACATCAGCTCTTGTAAACAGCGGATCCTATGCTTTATACTGTTATCCATCATTTTAATCCTGTCTGTGATGATAATGAGACTACTGAAAAGTTATATGTATAGAACAGGAAGTGTGAGTCTACTATAAGGCCAAGTGTGAAAACTGCAAAATTTCTGATTTTTGATAGATACATAGATAGATAGATAGTAATATGGAATATTTTTTTTTAAAAAAAGCATCAAAATATTTTTGAAAATGCATTGAAAATAAAAAAACAATTTATACAATAGGTCATTTTCTGATGACACATTTAATTGACAGGCTTACTATCATTTATTTTGCAAAACGTGAATATTTTAAATATCATAATCTATGATCAATTATTTTATTTTAATTACTTCCATAGCACCACCTTATTCCACAGCACTGTACAGATTTTTTTTGGAGTGTTGGAGGAAACCAAAATACTGCAATGCAAATATAAAGAGAGCATGCAAATATCTTGCAGATGTTGCCCTAGATTGGACTTTAACCCAAGACTTTAGCGCTGCAAGGCTACAATGGTAACCACTGAGGCCACTGGTGGACAAAGTCAGAAAAGGGCCCCTGTACAAGAACAATACATGGGCCCTTTGCAGCCCAAGATCTCCTAAAAATGCAAAATTGCACCTGCTTTGGAGGTATAAATGGGCCCCTTCACCTCTTGGGCCCCTGTGCGCTGCACAGGTTGCACCAATGATATGTCCGCCCCTGACTGAGGCCCTGTGCCACTCGCTAATTGTGTGTGTTGATTAGAGGAAAGTGAGCTCTTCCTCAACAACTAACACTATGTAGTATATTAAGATGTTCACAAACCTCAGCTCCTAATAATAATTTCTGGCAGATTGATGTGGATAGTAGATGAGGTTATTTCTATGTGACAGCAGAGGGAGCAGGAACAGAAAAATCATTGGTCAGAACCAAGGCATAACTTGAAACTCCTTGCCCCCCCAAAAAATGTGTCATTGGGCCCCCAAATGGCATATAACATTTATAATCTGACTCAAAAAAAGGGATCTGTGGGCACTTTGGGCACTTGGAGCAACTGCTACTTGGGCCTGAGAGTAATACATGGCACTCTAGGTGCTGAAAATTGCAGCAGTGAAAGTCCATCTACTCGCGAAGCTTGAGAAATGGAACGTGACCTTTTGGCCATCGATATCCTACTGGAAAGCAAACCCTAAAATTTGGGAAGCATAGAATTATTTTTTGGCATATAAAAATTACAACCAAAAGAATTTATAGTTTCATAATAAATCTAAAGAATTGTTTTAATCTCATGAACTGAGAAGAAAAATGAAGAAGAGGAAGAAAGATTTATCATTTTCCATGACAAAGGCCGAGTTAGTTTCCCCCAATGTAACTATCACACATACAGGAGTCACTCCAGGTTTATTACCTTTGTCTCATGGCTTTTTGTTTTGCATGAGTATTTTACATCATGAATATATAAGATATTAGCCAGAAAGAGACAAAAATAGACAAGGTTTTGATATGTCCCTTGATATGCGAGTAGAAAAACAGATTCTTAAAAGCTGTGCTGTGTCCTTGCTTGTATTGAAGAAGATGAAAGATGTTTCTGATTAAAAGAGATAAAATAATCATGAGGAGGGAAGTTAAAATGCATGTCAGATTTCTGGAACATCAGAATAAAAGCCAGAAAGGAATAATCCTTTGGTACCAGGTTTGGCCAAATGAGGTCGGACATGTTTCAGTTCTGTGTGTGCTGAGCAGAGCATGAGAAAATTATTTTGATCCAAGACAAGTCTCGGAAAAATACTAGATAATGTACTACCGAAAAGCAGTAATTGAATAAACAGTAAAATTAAGCTGTGAGGCTGAGTTTACCCGACTATCATTTCTTAAAGACAACCTGTCACTTGGCATACATATGTAAGTTTTCTTACTCTGAATAAATGCAACCTTTCTCCTGAATTTGGTATTGTTTTTCTTTTGTTCCTCTCCACTCCTGAGTGGGTGTGATACTCAACTCTTCTGCATAGGAGACCCTTAAAGAAATGCACCCAGTTGGTTAAAAGAAATAAGATTTATATACAGGGGAGAGGGGGCCATATCTCAGGAATAGAGAGGTGCATGAACAAAGGACAAACAACACAAGATTCAGGAGGACTACAACATTTGAACCCGGTTTAAAAAATGTTAATTTTTCTGTCAAATGACAGGTCCCCTTTAAGTAACAGACCACACTTAAAAGAGTGCTTAAACACTTAGTATTTGTATATTAATGTGTATATATATATATATATATATACACAGCAGGTGAAATAAGTATTGAGCACGTCACCAATTTTCTAAGTGAATCTATTTCTGAAGGTGCTATTGACGTGAAATTCTCATCAGATGTCGGTGACAACCAATACAATCCACACAAGCAAATGAATCAAACTAAAGATGTCCATAAATTAAGTTATGTGTAATAATGAGAAATGACACAGAGAAAAAGTATTGAACACTGTCATAGAGAAAAATTAAAATCCATAAAGAAGTAATACAGTGATACAGTGCCACACAAAAGGTTGATACATAAAATGAGAACAATGGGGATAGGGGAAAATATGTGTAAGTGGGTTAAGAACTGGCTCATGGATAGGAAACAAAGGGTGGTTATTAATGGAGCACACTCGGACTGGGTCACGGTTAGCAGTGGGGTACCACAGGGGTCAGTATTGGGGCCGCTTCTCTTTAACATATTTATTAATGACCTTGTAGGGGGCATACAGAGTAGTATTTCAATATTTGCAGATGACACTAAACTCTGCAGGGTAATAAATACAGAGGAGGATAATTTTATATTACAGGAGGATTTATGTAAACTAGAAGCTTGGGCTGATAAATGGCAAATGAGCTTTAATGGGGATAAATGTAAGGTCATGCACTTGGGTAGAACAAATAAGATGTATAATTATGTGCTTAATTGTAAAACACTGGGCAAAACTGTCACTGAAAAAGACTTGGGTGTATGGGTGGACGACAAACTCAAATTTAGTGGCCAATGTCAGGCAGCTGCTGCCAAGGCAAATAAAATAATGGGATGCATTAGACGAGGCATAGATGCTCATGAGGAGAACATAATTTTACCTCTATACAAGTCACTGGTGCGACCACACTTAGAATACTGTGTGCAGTTCTGGTCTCCGGTGTATAAGAAAGACATAGCTGAACTGGAGCGGGTGCAGAGAAGAGCGACCAAGGTTATTAGAGAACTGGGGGGTCTGCAATACCAAGACAGGTTATTACACTTGGGGTTATTTAGTTTGGAAAAACGAAGGCTTAGGGGTGATCTTATTACAATGTACAAATATATGAGGGGACAGTACAAAGACCTTTCTAATGATCTTTTTACTCTTAGACCTGTGACGGGGACGAGGGGGCATCCTCTACGTCTGGAGGAAAGAAGGTTTAGCCATAATCACAGATGCAGATTCTTTACTGTAAGAGCAGTGAGACTATGGAACTCTCTGCCGTCTAATGTTGTAATGAGTGATTCCTTACTAAAATTTAAGAGGGGACTGGATGCCTTTCTTGAAAAGTATAATATTACAGGCTATATTCACTAGTTTCCTAGATACAGCGTTGATCCAGGGAGCTAGTCTGATTGTCGTATGTGGAGTCGGGAAGGAATTTTTTTCCCCAATGTGAAGCTTACTGTTTGCTACTTGGGTTTTTTTTGCCTTCCTCTGGATCAACATGTTAGGGCAGGTTAGGATAGGATATGGGTTGAACTAGATGGACTTAAAGTCTTCCTTCAACCTTAATAACTATGTTACTATATAACTATGTTACTATGTTACTTGACAAAGTAAGGAGAACTGACACTGACACTTCAAACTCCATTGAAGTAGGCCTTCACAATGTACATATGGGATTAATTAGACCCAGGAACAGAGGGACTCATTAAAACAGGGGAAGTAGAGAGACAGAGAGCTAACACTTCAACCTCCATTGAAGTAGGGGCCTCCTGGGTTGTTATGCACACCTGAAGAGAATTTCAATAGAACCTTTAGAAATATATTTACTTAGAAAATTGGTGAGGTGTTCAATACATAGGATTTACTAGAGATATTCTGATGTGGAAAGTATGTCAATAAGCCATACATTTTTTTTTATTGAATGCATTCCATAAAACGCATAAGAGTATAGAAGATATTTATTCTGCTTCCAATTGATTGAAATGAACAATAATTGAGATACTGCTTTTTTTTCACCGCAGAAAAAAAGCATGCAGAAAAAAAATCCTGTGCATGTGGACTCATTCAGTGAGATCTTAAAGGGACTGGAAGCAGTTTCATGAACAGGTTGGGACCCTCATTAAATGTAACTCTAATTAATTAATAATTATGGCTCCTCTTAGTAAAATGAAAATATTTATTGTTCTTGGCCTTCAAAACATTTTTATAGCAAAAAAAAACAGTCCATGAGTAAATGGGTCTTGTTGTATCCCCACAATATGTCTAAGATGGGATAGTTTGCTGGTGTGGATTATTTAGGCTAGGATTCATTATTGATGCTTATTAACAAGACGTCTGCAGGGTTCTGTTTTCTTTAAAGTTTAGAACGTCTGTAAGAAGAAATTATAGAATATTCCTATCTCATAAATTTCAACATGGAACTTTATTGTTTTCTTCCTCCCTCACATCTGTGTTTTGTCTTATATCATAATGTAGCTCGGTAGAAAAACAGTGTCAGGTCTCGGCAGAGACGTTTCAAATTATATAGTCCTAGAGGAGCCCATGAAAAACAATTCTATCATCAGGCCGTGCAAGCGGGACCTATTGAACTGTAACTTTGCACATGCTAAATTGGCTCACAAATAGGATGTATTTTATATGTCTTTTGTTCTCTGGGAATATTAGGACAAAAAGAAATAGTATGTCTTATTTCGCCTCATCACATTACAAAAAAATTTCTTAAAGAGGAAATCAGTCTTATTATCCATGTCATATTTCCATATATTCATCCATGTATGTAACAGAAGTCACTAAAATTGGCTTTTCAAAAGACTCATCAAAGCAATTTCGCCAGAATTCTAGGATAAATTGCATTTAAAAATCACCAAATTTTCATGCAACTCAGAAATACACAAAAATGTTGTGACTTTTGGCGTTTTCAGGCCAGTGTCTTCCAGAATGGGTGGAGCTTGGGCAGGACGGTGAAGGTGGAGGCGTGTGCGTTACAGAATGAGGAGTTATAGAGCAGGGGGAGCTGAGAAGATTGATATACACGGTAGTTTTATGAGTTAAGATTCAGTATAACCTATGATTTAATCATTGAAACCTCAGCTTCTTCTGGGGTTTTCAGTCCAGCGGGCGGTCCTAACAGTGATTGACAGCTGTCTTTGTATAAGTGTGCAAAGACACACAGTGACAGCTCTCAATCACTGATAGGACCACCCACTGGACCGAAACCCCCAGAAGAAGATAATGTTTAAATGATAAATCACGGGTTATACTGAATCCTTTCTCACAAAACTATATATCAATCTACTCCTCTCCCACTGCTCTAACATGGTGCCTGGACTGCATTTTCATGTTGACAGGTTCCCTTTAATGTGGGATGTGGTTTGCTGTTTATGTGGTGTAGTATACATAAAATTGGAGGTATGTGATCATGTGAATATTTAGTGGAGCATCGCGGGTGGTCGGTATATCGCTTCCCAGCTGAACACTTAACAATAAAATGATTGGTTGTTTAATTAAGAAATAGCAGTTGACAGGAACAGTGGAGGTCAAGATAAGGTCTGGAAGACCAAGCAAAATTTCAGTGAGAGCTGCTCGTAGGATTGCTAGAGAGGCAAATCAGAACCCCTGCTTGACTGGAAAAGACATTCAGAAATATTTAGCAGACTCTAGAGTTGTGGTACGTTGTTTTACTATTCATAGACACCTGCACAAATATGGTCTTCATGAAAGAGTCATCAAAAGAAAACCTCTTATGCATCCTCACCATAAAATTCAGAGTCAAAAGTATGCAAAAGAACATCTAAACAAGGTGGTTTGACAAAAAGCTCCTCTTCTCAATTGTCTTATCTCTACCCAGATCTGCTCCAGTTACATATAGTTACATAGTTGCATAGTTTGAAAAAAGACCTAGGTCCATCCATCAAGTTCAACCTTTCTACACCAATTGTACATTTGTCACTTTAACTATAATCCACAATATAATGTGTATAGAGGAAATCATCCAACCCTTTTTTAAAAGCTGTCATAGTGTCTGCCCTTACTACCTCCCGTGGTAGGGCATTCAACAGTCTAACTTCTCTTACTGTAAAGAACCCTTTCCTATTTAGCGGCCGGATATGAAGTGATAAGTCTGGTATCATGGGTAGCCATAAAGAACTGCAATTATTTTTCAAATATTATTAAAAAGTTTATAAAGGATTAGAAAAGAGTTAGGTTTAAAGAGGTTGGCCATACTTTTTTATTGATGGCCTATTTGTAGGATAGACCATCAATATCTGATCATGGGGGTGCGATACCGGCACTCCCACCAATTAGCTGTTACTGGTGATGGCCACAAGTTCTCGGACGCTGCTGAGACTCAGCAGCTCTGTCAAAACTATATTGGCCACGGCTGGATCTTGCCGATCCATCTTCTATTCATTTAAATAGGGGGTGTATTGGCAGGACGTAGCCGCGGCCACTATAGAAATGGCAGAGCTGCTGTGTTTCAGCAGCATCTGAAAAATTGTGGCTGCCACCAGTAACAGCTAAATGGTAGAACTTCCAGCCAGCGCAGGTAACAGCTGATCGGCAGGGATGTAGCTGATCAGATATTAATGGCCTATTCTAATGATAGGCAATCAAAAAAGGTAGTGGTCATCCCCTTTAAGTTTCTTTTTTATCTAGAAACAGGGCTGTTTGTTTCCATGGGTTGTAGTGTAGCAATAAAAGGTGATCCAATGGTAAAAAGAGAATCCAGGCTTCAGAAGCCAGTGCAGCCAAATAGTACAACAGTGTTAAGAATAAGGGTATGTTTCCATGGTCCGTAATCCCAGCGCTTTGGACGCAGCGGATACCCCGCTCCGCCCAAAGCAGCGCCCCTCTTCATTGAACACATGCGGAATCACCGCATCGTATTCATAGACTGGGTTATTTATCTTGCGGAAACGGAGCATCTCCGCAAGATAAATAGACATGCTGCGGTCTGGAAAGACACGCTGCATGTACGGTTATGCAGGGCTGCCGGATGAGGCCCTGCACGCATAGTGGAGACAGGATTTCATAAAATCCCCTCCACTATGCTGTAACATCTGGACGCTGCGGATTGAACGCAGCGTCCAATCTGCAGCAAATCCAGATGTAATACGCCCAGTGGAAATATACCCTTAGACTAAGTTTATTAGTTTATTTAGGGGTTTATTTTCCAAAGAAATTGCTTTCAAATTTTATTTGCTGCAATACAATATAAGATCACTGTCCTGTGTTCCTAATGAGTTCTTGGTGCTCTCCACATATAGTAAATATACATCATTAGCATGTCAATGACCAGATCATGTCACGCGCTCCCAGATGATGGAAAATTAAACAAAAGAAAAGCAGATTCATCATACAAACAAATGTGATGTTCCACAGGCCATTGAACCTGTTAGTCTTTACAGTCTTAGTGAATGAGTTACTCTCTTAAAAGGAAAAAAAATCAATTATAAATCATGAAAAAAATTATTTCTGAAACGTTACAGAATTTAGTAAATGAGTAAGAAGAAAAACTATTACAAATAAAGATGAGCAAATGAGCTAATTTTGCTCTCATTACTTTATGGCAGTTGTAATTTAAATTCCTGGCCATAGGCTGACAAACATTTTTTTTTCTTTTTTCTATTTACTTTTTTTTACCCAGGAAAGGATTTGTTTCCTCCCATAAGTATCCATAAGACTCCATAAATGATAGATTTCATCGTTAAAGCAAAATTAGTTAGAATTTTGTTTTTCATTTTTATCAGTTCCTAATATGGATGAGATGCTAGAGGAAGACAGTAGTAAAATGAAAATTGTCTAGTCTTGGTCTTGTCAGAAGCCTAACTTAAGGAGGTTGTCTCAGCATCTTAAATGAGTACAATTAAATATCCTCTCTTTTCTCAAGAGCAGAGGGATTTTTTATTTTATATATATTATTATTATTATTATTATTTTATTGTTTATCCATCATTGCTTAGGTTACAGGCCACTTCTGCTGTCCATTAGTGGTGGTCAGTCTCCTAGGCAAGGAGTGCATTGCTTGCAAGTTCTTCTCTGTAGAGTTTGCAAGTTTGTCTCCCTTCCTGCCCCCTGTGGCTCCAATCCTACCCCAGTGTCTCCATTCTGCCCAGTGTCTCTCATCCTGCCCCCGTGTCTCCCATCCTGCCCCCTGTATCTCCAATCCTGCCCCGTGTCTCCAATCCTGCCCCGTGTCTCCAATCCTGCCCAGTGTCTCCATCCTGCCCCGTGTCTCCAATCCTGCTCCCGTGTCTCCCATCCTGCCCCCGTGTCTCCCATCCTGCCCTCGTGTCTCCATCCTGCCCCCATGTCTCCATTCTGCCCCGTGTCTCCCATCCTGCCCCATGTCTCCCATCCTGCCACGTGTCTCCCATCCTGCCCTCGTGTCTCTCATCCTGCCCGTGTCTCCATCCTGTCCCATGTTTCCATCCTGCCCCATGTCTCCAATCCTTGCCCCGTGTCTCCATCTTACCACGTGTCTCCATTCTGCCCCGTGTCTTCATTCTGCCCCGTGTCTCCATCCTGCCCCATCCTGCCCCCGTGTCTCCAATTCTGCCCCATGTCACCAATCCTGCAGCTTTCAATAAAAATAAAAAAAACCTTTCTCCTTACCTGGTCACACTCCTGCGGCGATGATCCCTCCAGGCATTTCAAGTGCGCACTCGCCGGCGAATGACAATGACATCATACGCCGGCGACATGCATGCTGACATCAGCTGCCAGCCTCCGATTGGCTGGCGGCTTTAACTATTGCCATGCAGGCCCGCACGGCAATAGAATAACTGAGCCTGCGTCTCGGACGCAGGTTCAGTTACTGCACCGGCTGAATCCTGACGCTGGGGCCCGATCAGCAGAAGAGACGGGGCCAGATGCGGGCCCCCTCTGCTGATCGGGCCCCATACGCCTGTCAGGGCAGTAATGCCCTGATGGTGACCTTGTCAGTGACTAGCAGTGACATCATCAAGGTTACCGCCAGTCACTGAGGTTGTGTGGGATGGAGGGATGGCTAACTGGATGGATGGATAGGGATGGAGGAATGGCTGGGTGAGGGATGGATGGATGAGGGATGAATGGACGTACGAGAGATGGATGGATGAGGGATGGCTTGAGGGATGGCTTGAGAGATGTATTGAGGTATGTCCTAGACGGCTGGATGAGGGATTGATGGATGGAGGGAAGGATGGATGGATGAAGGATAAATGGATGGATAGAGGGATGGCTGGATGGATGAGGGATGGAAGTGTGTGGCCCAGCTGCGCTTGGTACACATGTTTCCTGGAGAGTGCACAGGAAGGTAATTGTAAAAACCTGATATTCATTCACGCACACTACCCAACACTGCCACCAGAGGGCATCAGAGACTTTTTAAGTTAGTGTGACGTAGCAGTAGCCAGTATGTTTCCTGTCAGGATAAGTTCCTGTCAGAGCTCAGTGAGTTGAGAGAGGAGTTGGTTGAGGGAGTGAGAGAAGACTGATTCCTGACAGAGCTCAGGTAGTTCATCTTGAGCCGAAGTGGAGGCTAGTACGAGTGGAGGAAATCACTCTAGCCTAGTCAGAGCTACATCTGAAGCCGTTATCTCAGAACAAGCTGCCTGTGTTCCCTAGGAACGTGGAAAGTGACTCTCTGAGCTACAGCGTGTATACAGTCTGACGGAACGTCCTGTGAGCTGCTCTGGACAGAGTTTAGAAAGGAAAGAAGGAAGGGGACTACAGCAGTTATAACATCGAGTCAACTGAGAGCAGATCAGTGAGCATTGGAAGGAAAGCTGACAACTACACCTACTGCTACCCGTGCTTATGTTAAGGGTAAGAGCAGGGCGACAGGCGAGTGGTGAAAGAGGGACAAGTGACTTAGGTGACAGATCACCTTCACTAAATTGACCGGACACCGGGTCCGAAGCATTGCTAGTACTTCACGTCTAGTGATAGAAAATCCAGAGGCCTTGCTGGACTTCAAGTCGCAGAAGGTAGCCCTAAGTGTTGATACATAACTGGAGTCAGGGAGAACGGGACGGAGTCGGTCTGATCAGCCACAACGGCTTAGTTCTTTCCAACATCTGGATACCAGAGACAGAAAAGGCTCTACCACAATGTCAGCCGGGCGTAGCTGCTATAGTAAGAGTTAAACTTGACTTCATGCAAGTTAGGACTCACAGATATTCAAAGGTAAAGGAGGCCTTAAACCTGCTCAGCAATTCCCTGAATGTGCATTCTCCAACCTGACCAGCTTCCCGGGACATGCCTGCAACATCTACCAGTAAAGGTATGGAAAGAGACTGAACTGTGTGTGAATGCTTATTTGCCGCACCCTGCACACCATTGACTTTGAGGGAACAGTCCCACCTGTGGGGGACTTAACATCAAGCTGCCTAATAACATCCCCTCAGAAGATTAACCCTGCAGCGCTGGTCTTATTGATCAGAAACCACAGGTGGCGTCACAAACTATTATTCAATCCCCTGTAAATACATCCCCCATCGTATGAGCGCCCAGGGCCACGGACCGAGCTCTGCTGCCAGTGACATCCCCCATAGACTTTCATGGGCTCGGTGCCGAGTACCCCATAACCCTGGTACCATGTGCGACTCATCTTTGGCGTCACGAACAGGATCCGAAGCTTACAATTTGTGAGTCCTGTGTGCCTAATTGAACTGTTTTGTGCAGAAAAGACTGTGTGCAGTTTTTGTGATTTTTGGCGCCATTTTCCGCCATTTTGCCGCCATATTCGCGCCCTGAGGCGCTGGTGAAGAAGGTGGGCGTGCCTTCGTGGGCGTACCCCCCCTGTGGCGCGAAAGTGATGGGCGCCCTGTCAAAATGCTACTATAATACGAAAGCCTGCCCCACTGCAAGGGAGATCCGCCTCCTCTTCATCCTCTATGCCAAGAAGAGGAAGCGCAAGTCCCGCCTCCACGGAAGAGACCAGATTGTTCCAGATGGAAACTACAGTCTGGCCTGGAGAGAGATGGCGGAAGGACAGGAGACGCTGTGTGGAGGAACGGCGGTGCGCAGACCCCGTTCCCCTGAAGAGCTACTGCCTGTGGCGGAGCTGTCCCCAGGTCGGGAGACCGACCAAACCATGAAGGAACTGGAGGAGGTGGATGCGGTGTTAAGGGACCTGGCCCGACACCGTGAAGAGATGGAGGAGATTGAGCAAAGCTGGCGTGCCCGGAAACAGCGGCTGCTGTGGGACGCAACGCTCTCCCCTCCAGGAACGCAACCGTTACCTGTGCCACCACTGCCAGCGGCTGAGGAAAAACTGGAGGCCGCCTCCAAAAGTGCTGATCCTGACTCCACCGAAGAAGCGGCGGGAGAGAAGGAGGCTGAGGAGGCCCTGCCCGTTCCGGAGTGCCAGCCAGGCCTGGAGGCCGCAGCGGAATGCAGTCCCCCGGTAGGGACACCGGAGGAGACCCAGCCGTCCGTGTTGGAGGTCGACTGGGAGGAAATGGAGTACCTGGACGACGTGGAATACGCCGCCCAGATAGAGAATGAATGGCGACGCCGTGAGCAGGAGCAGCGACGACAGCAGGAGGAGAGAGAGGTGCAACAGTTCCGTCAGCGGGACCAGGAGGAGTTTCTCGCTGATAAAGAAAGCGTCAGGAGAGACAAAGGTACGCTCCGGGAACCGCGGCGCCAGGGGTGCGTTAGTGACTTTAAACTCCGCAAAGGCTGGGGTTTCATCCATGAGCCAGGCCTGTACCAAGGGGTATTTGTCAGCCGCAGGGATGTGGAGTCTCATCTGCCCATTGGTCACCCGGGAAGGGATCTCATGAATGGGGATATAGTCTCCTATACGCGGCACTGGGGTTTTAAAGGGTGGTATGCTCTGAACGTCTTCCGTGTTAGCGACCCCGTCCCCGACGCCGGTAGTGTGCATCATGTCGCAGTGTCCCAGTCTCCATTACCAACAGCGCCCGGCCGTGCACCAGCATCGCAACCTGCGTCCTCCTCTGCATCAAGATCTTACCCAGCACCACAACCTGCAACCGCATCTGCATCAAATCCTGAGTTCTGCTCCACATTCCAAAAGCCTGATGCGACCTCAACTGCGCCACTGCGCACACCTGCATCCTACTCTGCAGTGCATCAGGATTGTGCGTCCTATTCTGCAACGCAACCGGATTGTGCGTCCTCAGTTAAATCACAGCACAAGTCTGCATCTTCAATGGAAGATTTGTACCTGCATGAGGCACCCGTGGGGTCCCAAGAAGATCGCTCAAATGCGACAAGGACTGTAGCCATGCAAACGCAGATCGCAGGCCATGACCTTCTGGTAATGAGCTCCAGAGGACATCGCGTCTTCCAGCCCCAGGAGTGGAAGATGTCGCTACAATCTGTAAAGAAGAAGAACAGTAGGACCCAGACAGGGTTTACTGCACCTGTATAAAGTTGGATGAAGAAGATTTGCACTTTATTAATATTGTAAAAATGTTTGATAATGTTATTTGCCAAATGTGATGATATTTGCATGGTATGCATAGAATACCCCAGTTGGGTAAAAGGAGTTAATGGGAAATACCGTATTAATGTGATTTTCTAAATTTGAAATGTGATTTTTACTTGAAAAGTTCAAGGACTGCGTGGCTGAGGACTGTGCCAGCCCAAAAACTTTCATTGTAAATAGTTCGCACTTCGGTGCCCATCTTGGTTTTACATAAAGCCTTACTACCTCTGAAAGAAAACCCGTATGGTGTGACCTAGAGTGAGGTCTGCAGCTCAGAAGTCCTGCAGCCCACCCAGGACCCACGTGGGAAGTTTTTGGTGCTGGTCCTCCACAAGAATCTTGTCTTATATATATTTATGTGAAAAGTATTTTGATATTTTTCTAATGTCCATTGTATACATTGTAACGTTAAAGAAGTCCTTACCTCCCGCAAGGGATGAGTTAAAATGTTTATGTTATATGCAAAACAAAAATGTTTTTCTCTTCTATTACAGCCCGGGAGTGCTGTGTTTAACCAGGGGGGATGTGTGGCCCAGCTGCGCTTGGTACACATGTTTCCTGGAGAGTGCACAGGAAGGTAATTGTAAAAACCTGATATTCATTCACGCACACTACCCAACACTGCCACCAGAGGGCATCAGAGACTTTTTAAGTTAGTGTGACGTAGCAGTAGCCAGTATGTTTCCTGTCAGGATAAGTTCCTGTCAGAGCTCAGTGAGTTGAGAGAGGAGTTGGTTGAGGGAGTGAGAGAAGACTGATTCCTGACAGAGCTCAGGTAGTTCATCTTGAGCCAAAGTGGAGGCTAGTACGAGTGGAGGAAATCACTCTAGCCTAGTCAGAGCTACATCTGAAGCCGTTATCTCAGAACAAGCTGCCTGTGTTCCCTAGGAACGTGGAAAGTGACTCTCGGAGCTACAGCGTGTATACAGTCTGACGCAACGTCCTGTGAGCTGCTCTGGACAGAGTTTAGAAAGGAAAGAAGGAAGGGGACTACAGCAGTTATAACATCGAGTCAACTGAGAGCAGATCAGTGAGCATTGGAAGGAAAGCTGACAACTACACCTACTGCTACCCGTGCTTATGTTAAGGGTAAGAGCAGGGCGACAGGCGAGTGGTGAAAGAGGGACAAGTGACTTAGGTGACAGATCACCTTCACTAAATTGACCGGACACCGGGTCCGAAGAATTGCTAGTACTTCACGTCTAGTGATAGAAAATCCGGAGGCCTTGCTGGACTTCAAGTCGCAGAAGGTAGCCCTAAGTGTTGATACGTAACTGGAGTCAGGGAGAACGGGACGGAGTCGGTCTGATCAGCCACAACGGCTTAGTTCTTTCCAACATCTGGATACCAGAGACAGAAAAGGCTCTACCACAATGTCAGCCGGGCGTAGCTGCTATAGTAAGAGTTAAACTTGACTTCATGCAAGTTAGGACTCACAGATATTCAAAGGTAAAGGAGGCCTTAAACCTGCTCAGCAATTCCCTGAATGTGCATTCTCCAACCTGACCAGCTT